>OZ022582.1:11697441-12354941 GCA_963669155.1 Arbacia lixula | reverse complement strand
ACTACTACTACTACTACTACTACTACTATTACTACTACTACTACTACTACTACTACTACTACTACTACTACTACTACTACAAGGTAAAAAACCTACAAAGATCAGCATTTGTACATTGCCAATTCTGTCATTATAGAAGTAACACTATAGGGCCTACTAGTCACTGTAGCAAACTCCTTTGAAAAAGTAAAACTACTTACATGATTATCTCTGGGTTGAATATAACCTGTCGGAACTATTACTGTTTAAATGAGGGTCCACTGTATACAAGAGATATATACTGCCCTACTCTGACAAAAGGAAGCAAGTGACAATCACTCAAATCTGGGTTATGGGTATTCTTAGATTGTACTCAGTGTTTCCTACATACAGCCAAAATCTGGACAAGAAATATTGATATTGCTGCGAGATATTGAATCTAACATGATGTGGTGTTGCACTGATGCCAATGCAAGAGACAGACACATTTTGCTCATTTACAAGAAAAGTCTCTTTTGTGAGTTGCTTCCTTTTGTCACAGTAGGGCAGGAAACACTTAGTATAATCTTGTAGCCTGGCTTCCAGGCTGTTGGGAGTTTCTAAACCAACTTTTTAATAAAGGGGTCTGGCTGCAGTAGACTAATTACTCTCAATTTCTCAATCACTCTGAATTTCACTGGGAAAAAAGTAGAATGATTCAGTGACTAGCCTTAGAGTACCAGACTCTACTTGTTCGTTGGGTTCACAAAATGTCCGACAACCTAAAGCCAGCCTATAACAGCCTTATGTACTGTATATAATGTGTATCAGATACATTTAAGTCCTCTAGAAGTTGTTTTTATTTCGTTTTTTTCACTCTGTAAGGGGGTCATGGAAGAGAATACAAACACATCATGCACATGATGCTGTCAAACATAAAAACACATTTTAATACAGTAGTTTATGATAATACAGGTCACTGTGAATACTAAAAACAAAAATAACAGCAGATTGTTGCCACATTCTGAGAAGGCAATTATGTGTGATATCCAGAACTGTTATTTTTTTTAATTGAATTGAATTAAATTTATCCATTTTCTACGCGATATACACAAACGCATTAATATAATAATACAATTCAACAGTTGACAACAATGCACAGATGAATGGAATAAAAATAAACTTTTGTTTTTTCTCTTTAATTGTGACAAATGAAGTATAAAATACCATCACACTGATGTTAATAATGTTGCCTCTGGGAAAGTAGTGGTACGGCCCTCACAGGGAAACAAGCGAGTCCTGTGGGGTCCTGTGAAGCTGCAGATCAGGTTTGTGGACACTCGTTCATTGGAATGCAGCGGTCGTCATAGGCAACCCGTCCAGCTGGGCACTGGCAGCTGGCCACGCAGGTTTCAGTGGTCATCGACGGGCAGTTCTGACCGTAAGGGTCCTCGCAAGATGGTTGGCAGGGGGGGCCGCAGTCATCAAAGATCATGGTAGATGGGCATATCAAATCTATACGATCAGAGAGAGACAGAGATAGAGAAAATAATATATGATGTATATATAATATATGTAAATATATTACATATTATATATGCATATATCATATATAATATATGTTTATATATATGTACATAGATTAAATATATCTAAACATGAAGACAGATAGTGAAATAGAGACAGATAGAGACATTATATGGGGAGAGATACAGAGAGAGAGAGAGAGAGAGAGTGGAAGAGAGAGAGAGGGAGGGAGGGAGAGAGAGAGGTACCATATGGAGATTAGAGAGAGATAGGGCATCGAGGTGAGAGAGAGAGAGATAGAGAGAGAGAGAGAGGGGGGGGGGGCAATAAGACAAACAAAAGTATAAACAGAGAGATTATCAGAATTAATCCCTGTATTCCCAATCCCCGGTGCAGTGTGAAGCTAGATATGAACTTACGGCAGGAAGTTTTATCCTTCCAGTTCTCGATCCTGACTCGGTGGCGTTCACATTCGTTGGCGTAGGCCGTTATGGCCTCACAGTGGCACGGTCGGCTCACCCCGCACGTACAGGTGTCCTCCATGCACGCCTCGTAGTAGCGCGTGGGGTGGACCTCGTTGTGACACACCCGGAAGGACTTATCGTTCAGCACCGCGCACTTGGACCGCGCCCGCAGGAAGTCCCTGTATCCTAGCAACCCACAGGCGTCGACCTTGATGTGGCCGAATCTGATTGGCTGCTTCTCTCCCGTCGTAATGACTTCCCTCACCTTGCAGAACCTGTGAGCAGGGATGACATAACCAGAATTTTGTTGTATCAGTGACAAAAATGATTATAATAAAATTAATGATAATGAAAATAAAATGTGGTTTGATTTGCTCAAGTAAGCGTCGTCAGTGAAAACACTGCTTATCCTGAGGGCCATGCATATCATTACCCTAGTCACTGGATCAAAGTTGTGGAGAAGTTGTGTTGATTGCGATGTTTTCCTGAAAGATACAAGTGGTAGCTGCTGGGTTTGAACCCTGTCCTTCCTGATCGCGAGTCAGAGGAATGATCCACTACATCATGCCACTTACAAGGAAACACCGGGATCACCCCTTTCTGTTGGCGTTCTCCTTTTGCTTAATCTCTTACTGACCGTTTTTTTTTCTGTATATTTTGAAAGCCACACTATTCAATAAAGGGTCTGGCTACAGTAGACTAATTTCTCATCTGGTTCTCCCACAGGAGGATGATTATAGTACCTAGTCTTAAAAATTGAACCTTACTTTTCCAGTTTGGCCTGAAATGTCCAACATCCTAGAATCCAGGCTATAGTGTCAAACATTTTCCGAGGGTTGTCTTACTTGTATCCATCCACTTTCCAGCTGTGAAGAAGCTCCTTAGTGGACCTGCTCCTGATCAACTGCCTCGTCAGCTTGTCATCCTTCTTGTTCCCGTTCATGTTTCCGCACAGCCCGCACGCCTTGCTGCCGTAATCGCTAGTGAGGCGGACCAGGACTCCGGAGGTCTTGGACCAAGTCACGAAGAGTCCTTTGTTCGTTGTGATCTCGATGTCCGATCCCGACCCGGCTGCAATATCCACGTTTCGTGGGTGGTTGTGCACGTATGGCAGATCAACCTCTTCTCCCAGGACTTGACACGGAGCGGGGGTTATATATGAGTGAGAGAAAGTCGTCGTGAGAGTGATGATGAGCACATGAAAAGTAACCAATCAAATCACTTCATCATCAATCACAATTGGACCTCTATATGTCCATGTGGTCAAGTAAAGGCTCACCCTGTGCGCCGTCACAAGGCCTCCCAGTTCATTTACACACACTGATGATAACCCTTAACATAGCATGTTTGCATAAAACTTACCATAGATGATAACTTTGCTATCCATGGAAACTCCTACGGAAACCTTGAATCTGATTGGCTGTCAAGCACTGTTAGCGTGGTAGTTACCATTGATGACAGAATTACCATTGATAGTAAGTTTTATGCAATGGGGCCCAAGTGACATATGCCTGATTTACTGTCAATTGTGACTGCGTGAGTGCATACCAGATAATAATAACCATCATAAATATTCTTTAATGAGATGTAGGCCTCTGCCTAAGTATTTCACGAGGACCACACACTCAACGAAAACGTTGTTAATCTCTTTAAACAAATGTGTGTCAGATAACATTATAAGACTTCTGGAAAACAATAAACTAAACTGAACTTATCTCAGATGGTTCCCATGCAGGGATTTTGGAGAGAAGCTAGTGTTTTGCAGTCACTTTACTATTTAATACTAGTATCTATGTTAAATTTTTTAAAAACTAGTTTTTGGACCTTTAGCATGTTGGCCCATAATGAGCTGAACATAAGGACAATGTGTTAAGCGACACATACTAACTTAACGATTTAATTTCAGAGCTATACCTCTCACAGTTCCATTGGCATAGACCTCGATTTCGACGCAGTCAACGTAGATAAACACGATGACATTGCCAGGTCCACTTCCGTTCACGGCCGGTTCATGTTGGACATGCACCTCAAAGTTGCCATTGCCCCCGCAGTCCTGAACGAACACGTAGCGGCACTCGCCGATGCGGGAGAAGGAGTATCCATCGAACGTCAAATGATTGCCCTCCCCGTCAACCGAACAGCGCTTTGTTTCTGCGAGAACAACAATACTTTACATGATACAGAGCAATATGTGACCCGCTGCCTCAAAACTACCAATAAATCTCTGGAAATCATACATATCCTGAAAATAAAGATTTGCAGCTTTTGAAAATGGTATTCACTCAATCTACTTTAGTGTAAACGAACCAACGTAAATCTCAAGTTATGTGACGTGACAATAGATATTGTCTATTCAGAAACTATTCAGTTTGCTTTATTGCTTCCCTTACAACTTACTGGTGGTTTTGAGCTGGCAGATCACCCATAAGGACTTAGCCCATCAGGGTAATACCCTCATTAAAGAAGCCTGTCTCTGTAGAAAAATATACATCATCTGGGTCATCATTCGGATCTTGCCACATCTATATTTCCTTACATTGATATCGTATTTCCTGTCTTAAAGTGAAATTAAAAAGAGAAAGAATTTTCTCTGTTCTGTATCAACATTTAAGATAATTACTGTATTTGGTTTTCTTGAAAGGGTTTATTACACTGACCTCTTTTGGAGCAGGACAGAAGTTGTAATTGGTTCACAGCTTTGAAAACTATCAATGATTAAATTTACGATATAACTTTATATATATATATATATTATTATTATTATTATTATTATTATTACTATTTTTTTTTTTTTTTTTTTTTTTGGGGGGGGGGGGGTATTATTGTGTGGATATCCCCCATGAAATGGTTCAACAACATTGTCGCCCTCAAAGTTATCATGTTAGGTATAATGATATAAAGGCATTGGAGTGGTACAAAGCGTTTCCCCTTTCTCCCTCTTTCACTTCTTTCTCTTCCTCTCTTTCACTCCACCCTCTGTAATACAATTAACAGGTTTTTCATACCTTCAAGCCCCAGGTAATGATGAAAACCCTTCTGTTTGATTCCTGTCATTTCGTTTGATGTACTGTACCTTACGTAAAGGGCTTTCATGACATGCTTCAGCTTACATGCATAGCCCTTTATTCGTATTTCATGAATATGTGTTACATTTATATTATATTTATGCCCTACGTACTAATCTACATTTACTTATCATTACTTAAATCAATATTTACTATAATTTCATTTGATGA
Source organism: Arbacia lixula (assembly GCA_963669155.1). Taxonomy (NCBI): domain Eukaryota; kingdom Metazoa; phylum Echinodermata; class Echinoidea; order Arbacioida; family Arbaciidae; genus Arbacia; species Arbacia lixula. The sequence continues at coordinate 12,349,756 of OZ022582.1, read as the reverse complement.
ATTCGAAAAGTAGAAAATCAGAGAATCAACTAATATCAAATATATCCTATGAGAGCATCAAATGTATGAAATTAAACTCCAAGAATGTGGCTCTGTCCCGTTTTTCATGGTGACCATTCACAAACATTTGAATATAATTACCAGGGAGACACACCGAGCAGCAGGCACCAGGTAGCATAGCCTCTGTTTCATCCTGAAATAAAATGGCCATAAAAGCAAATCAACAGAGTGAACTCAGGTTAAAGTATGTTTGAAATAAATGGAGCAAATGAATAACCAAAACATGATGCTCAGACCTTCTTTAGGCAATGCAACCATGGCACATCAGAAATTTACAAAAATCATTTTTCTTTCTACTTGTGAATGTATATTCTTAAGTGGAAAATATAAATTGTTCTCTGTCAAATCAATTGGGAATTGTATTTGTGGTCACAGCGGAATAGCTCTGTGGTTTAATATTAACCACTACTATCCTTTACCTTGAAAATGGGTATTTTTGATGCCCACTTTTAATTTGAATTATTGTTCCTTTAAAATCCTAGTTCATTAACCGTTAGTGTGCGAGACAGATATATTCCTTATGGGATTTGTGTGCAGTATTTGTGAAGAAACATACTATAAATACACTTAAATGGTTCAGGTGTCATCTCAATATTACAGTATACGTACCGCTGTGCATCGTAGTACTGGGCATGGTTTGGGGACACACAGGGCTCTGCCATCCACACACGAGCAGCTGTCACAGTCATCTTCCCATGGGTCAGAGTCCTAAAGTGTGGCAGAAATTCCAATTCAATTCGAAGCTTATTCATACCCTGTCTTCTGTTGTTCATACAGCATATTACGCACGAGTTGCGCTGATTACTTTCTGAATGGAGAAGAGGTAGCCCGCAAACAAGAAGGTTCAGTAAAGAACAGGTTTAACCCTAATACTCCCGGGGTATTTCAAAGCTTGTTTTTACCGGGGGGGGGGGGGGGGGGGGGGCCATTATGGCCCCCCCCCCCCTGAGATCTCGGCCATGGGTCGCCCGATTGCCTCAAAATTTTGCACAAGGGTAAAGAATTATGTAATCTACAAAGTTGTATAGCTAAATTTACGAAAGTCCTTTTATTTTTTTTTAACTAATTAATTTATGCTAATTTATGCGAGAAATCGTAGATTTTGGTATTTCTCACTAAATAAAGCCTCAGGAATAGTAATTTTTGGTACAAATGTCTTTCATAACTCCCTCATCAATTCTTGAAAGAAAAAGATAGGTTGTGGTAATTATTTCTTATGTATTTTATTGTTTTTCAATTTTCTTATGTATTTTTTTGTTTTTCGTCAAGATTCAGATGCGTATGCGTGGGTGTGGGGGTGTGTGAATGTGGGTGTGTGTGTGTGTGTGTGGTAATTATTTACACTATTTGAAACAATGATAACACTTAGAAAAGTATTTACATAAATTGGAAAAGCTCCTGATTTTATCCATAGGGTTATACACAGTCACATAGAGAAATAGCGAAATTTCAGTGACATGTGTTCGGTAAACGTAATCTGACACCCGCACGGTAGGTCCGATTGCCATAAATTTGGTATCAAAATGTGCGGGAAGGATCAGAGAAAAAAGTCAAGAAATTTCGTTTCGAAATATTGAGGCGTTAGGAAGTACCGACAAAACTTCGACAGGGGGGGCCATAATGGCCCCCCCCCCCCCGGGAGTATTAGGGTTAAGCATGGAATAATGCCTACGTGACAGACATCTGAGTTAACAACTGTATAAAATGGAGCTAAGATTTTTATTACGTATAAATTTTAACAGATCAAAAGTCAAAGTCTGCATGAGGAAAAATTATGATGTATAGTCTAGTTCCTTAGTCATAAATTGCCTTACCGAATGAAACCTTCCCTGGTAGAGACAGAAACTGACATCTGAAATTGTAAATAGATCAAAACACTTATTTTAATGTTAATCACTCAAAAGAGGTAACCAAAGCAACTGGATATGGTTTTAATGCAGTATTAAGCGACGTAGTAATTTCCCAGGACGTCCCTTAAATTTGTTGGATAAGTCCTTATTAACTTTTACATACATATATTCTTTTTGTATGGAAGTTTAATGCACATATTTCACAACAAATTCACTATCAATGACAAAGAGTAAGTGTGTCCGATTGTTTGTTGGACTTCGAAACGACTGATGTCATGATTGCAATAATATGACGCATATTGGTTCAAACGGCTCGCTTACTGGATAGCGCCATCTTGTGATAATGAGAATAATGAATTCACTTTCTCTGTGAGAACCTGTGACTTCTTGAGAAGAAAATGTAAAATATTGGATATACAAGGAATTATTGCTGTGAAAGGTAATAAATGTCCACAAGGATACTAAATATGAGACCCATAGAGTACCAAAGTAGTGTCGTCATATGAACATTTTGTCAAGACAATTGGCTCTAAACAAACTCACTCCAGTGAGAGGTTTAGCTGTCCGATATTGTCTATCGGGCTAGTGTCCGGCATTCCCAATTACAGTCCCCGTTGTGATAACCGCTGCTTGTTCTACCCGTAATGTTTAGAGCCAATTGTCTTGACAATAATGCTCAAATGAAGTCACACTTCGGTATTCTATTCGTACAAATTGTATGGTGGCTTGTCCTGAGAGAAAAACAACTAAAAGCCCATGTTGGGTGTGTAAAACACCACTTCTGCATATGTACTGTATACATATCCTATATTACATGTAGTCTGGCACAGAAAGGGTTAATCATGTTTTACCATTGCAAGCTTTCCCATCAGGTTGCAGAGCAAAACCCGGACGACAGGAGCAGGAGAAAGATCCCACCGTGTTCTGACATTCATGCTGGCAGCCACCATTATGCACCGAGCACTCATCAATATCTGATACAACATGGGGGTTGATACAATAGCAAGGTACTTAGAAAATTACAATGCACGTACGAAGCAATACCTGAAATCTGATGCAAAATGAAGGTTGATGTACATCAGGTACACTGTACAGGTACACTTTATGTTTTGATGCCGATAATGCTTCCGGCAACTGTTACAGCGAGGGCAAGTTGTATTTTGTTGTCCATTACCAAATCATTTCTGTTGTGGTAATTATGTTGAGCTGCGACTTACCTAGGCCTGTTATTTAAAGGGCAAGTTTACCCATAAAACATGTCAATTCTATTTAAAACTTCATTCAAAATAATCAAAAATGGCTCTAACATGACAGATTTTGGTTGAGAAAGGACCAGACAAAGCCCGTCTTACTTTCCAGTTTCAGTCGCCAAATCGTATGCCGAGAAAACTTGTGGGGGCCGCCATTTTTCGCGCTGCCATTCAAAACTGTGACGTCACATACGAACAAATTAAACCTCTACGCCCATTGGTTCCATTCTCTACTCTCTCGTGCCGTAATATTAATAAACTTATGAATATAAAATCCAAATTTCTAGATTGCTATTACAAAAATTAAAAACATTTTTAATAAAATATTTATATCATTCGTTAAGAACATTACATATGTTTATTTAGCTTCAAGATATCAAATTATCTTTCTTTTGTAATGACAATCCAATTGAAAGCAAATCGGAAAAATAGACCATTTTTGTTATATATGCAGATTTTATTCACGTCGCTCAAACAATACATTACTAATGGTAACCCCAAAGCTTGTCCGAGCATTCACCTGTATTTCGTGCTTCAGTTTCAATGGATGGAACGCACTCAGAATCTATTAGTTGTTGCTACTGGGACAAAGCTCTGATAAGCTGTCATAGTGATGTGAATTCACAACACTATGTAAGATGTCTACCAGATGTCCTTATCGGCGCTACTTCTGCTTTTTAATATATTACCAACTGTATTTCAATTGTCTACGACATATATGCTTTGTTTTGAAATATTTATCCCTTAGTATTAAACAAAGAGGATATTTATATGAATTTCAGATAAAGGCAAATTATTATATATTATACAAATTTGTTTGCTTTTCTGTATATGTGACAAAGACTTCAGGAAAGATTTTGCAGCTGGATATTTAAACAAATCTTTTGCTTGAAGTAAAAACTGAAATTGAGATTTGATAATGATTTACCAATCATTGTCCTTACCAAATTGGCACCTTCTTCCAGTGAAACCCGGCAAGCAATCGCACGTGCCTTTTCCATCCTGCACAACACAGTTCCCAGCATGCTCACACAATGTGTTACTACAGGCTGACAAGATCTCGCAGTGACTACCTGAAAAGACCAAAACGACCCTTTTAAAACATATAACATAACAAAACAAAACATGATTGTAAATTGTATTTTTGGGGAAAACAATAAAAGCACCAAAATCGAAAGAACGCAAAACTGTTCCTGCCAGGAATCAAAACGAGGTCTTTACTTCAGAAGACTTTTATAATGTGTTTTTCCATCCTTCATATTTTTACTTTATCTAATTTTAAACTCTGTAATTAGAATAACTGCATACCTTCAGACAATAAAGTTTTTTCATGCACATCGCAATAAAAAAAAAAACCGTTAAAAGCCAAAGGAAAATGTCAAGAAAATGAAAAGGGCAGAAGTACCAGAAAAGCCGGGGAGGCATTCGCATCTAAGTGTACTCCCTTGGCCAGCGCAGCTTCCTCCGTTGTAGCATGGGAACGTGCTGGGACACACCACTGACGGATTCTCACACTGACTCCCATAATAGCCGCGAGAGCAGGAGCAGCTTGGACCAGTCTGCGAGTCAATGCAGTGCCCGCCGTTGCGACAGTTCACGGAGCTGCACCCATCAATACCTTAGAGAGGAAGACTGGTTAACTCTTTAAATGTCAAGTGTTCCATTTATCACAAGTCATACACACAAATCCCATAGAACAGCAGTTTATCTGGCACACAACAGCCTTAGGATTATGAACATTACTGACCGGTTTTTTTTCAGCATGAAATGAGAAATAAAATCAATTTGTGATGTGCCCCTGGCAGCAGATTAGTGAAAAAACGGATTAAGAATTTAATTTTCTATTTGTACATAATTTTCACGCTCTAACTTAAAAAAAGTTTATTGTAAAAACATCTTTTCTGAGTTAATTATTCACATTTCTTCTTGAAAATATTTACCTCTCTTCATTTGATTTTATTAATAAAATAGGTTGAAATGTCATTTACACGATGTTTCTATATAATGAGTTTACTCCAAATCTAGAAGCATTTAAATCCCGTTTACATGATTGTTTTTGTAAACTGATTTGTAAAAATGCGTGTGGGAATAACAACACCTGATTGCTGAGATTGAGTCTAACTAGGCGGGGAGCGAACATCTTCATCACCATTTAGCCTTTTGATGAAACCGACACGAATGATGGGAATGTGGTGGAAAGGATGGAACAAACAATATCGAAAATGCATCAACCATTTACTTACTCTGGCATTTTTGGGGATTGTGCGATGCTGTCAGACCTCCTTGAAGTCCAGTGGAAAGCTGCGCCCATGACACAGCATTCCCGGAGTGAGCACAAGAGGCGAATATGTCTCCAATTTCATAAGGCGTCATAGCGTAGTCCCAAATATTGACCTACATATGAAGAATGGTGATGATAAATGACCATTTATTTCAATCAAGAGCTGAGTAACGGATGCATCAATGTATAAATTACAATGGAAAATGTAGAATATGTGATATTTTCTCTCTCTTTCATTGCCTTGTCCGCCATTTGGATGTTCAGTCCATCAGTTACATTGGTGGTGGAGCGATGGAGATTCTAAAGGTTACAAAAGGTGGGTATATTCTCTCTGCTATCAAACTATTTGAAAAGTTTTAAAAGTTTTTTCAACTTTTTCGAAATTTTTTAAAAGGGCGAGGGTTCAACCGTGTTTTCCCCTTTCAACACTTTTAGATTTTCTTAGGCTTATTTAAACCCCTGTCACAACCATGACAACATCAGATTTATATAATTACTATCAAAGATAAAACATATACAGTTCATTCTTACAATTATTGCTTTAACAGGCACCCGTAAGTGCCTGCTGCCTTCTCTTGCAATAGAAATATTGACTCCATATCAAATGTAGATTTAAAGGCAAATTATAAATTGGCAAAAAATAGATTCAGAGGAAATGACAGGCAAACAGATTGGGGGAGGAGAGAAAGAGAGAGGGAGAGAGAGAACGGGAACGAGAAGGATATGGGGAGAAGGGAGTATAAAAAGGAAAGAAGAGAAAGAAAGACATAAAGACACCAGATTAAGAGAGAGCAACAAAAAGCAAGAGAAAGAGAGAGAGAGCGAGAGAGCAACAGAAAGCAAGAGAAAGAGAGGGGGGGGGGGGGGTGTAGAAAAAGAGACTCATCCACAAGCAGCTAATATTGTGAACCAAAGTACTTTTTTGTTAAAAGAAATCTCCCCACCTGTGTCAACATTCCAACGAAAGACTCCTTGGAAACGAAAGATCCGCCGTAGCTGTCTTGCTCATGGCCCAGGATGACCATCCCCCTGCCTTCCACAAAGCTGCCCTGAGAGAGCCCAGAGCCAGACTCTACGACTGTCCCATCCAGATAAAGGAACCACTCCCCTGTTTCGCTGGTCCATGTCACAGTGACAAAGCGCCAACTACTGTCCCTGTGTGCATCGTCAAGCAAGGAAATAAGTGAAAAACAATCTTTCGCTACACATTCAAACATGATTTCAAATTTCACATTGTGAAATAAATTTGAAAGAGAAATATTTGAATTTTATCTATCAATCTAAAGATTATCTTCAAAGCGACAAAACAAACATTTTCAGTGGCTGCAACAATTGTTCGAATTGTTTCGAATACACGAAAATTAATAAAATATCAAAGTAGAAAAGGCTCTGAAATGGTTGTCGTTCATAACATATGAAAACCTCACATACTATTTCCTTGTTACCTCACAAAATACCAAACAGATAATATACCTTATTGGCTACGTCAGGTATCAAAATTACCAGCTGTAAACAACACAACATATCGATCTCTTTAGTTGCATTAAAGTCATGAGATAAGAAATATGACTGGGTTTTCTCTTTATCCCAAACTCCTGCGCCCCACTTATGGCCAATGCACTTTGGCATGTGTTGAAGTGCCCCGATTATTTGTCCTTTCAGCGAACAGTTGGAACACACTTCAAGCAGGTAGCTGGAAAGAGATCCCAAAATCAGAATAATCTTCAAATTGAAACACATCTCCATTATATAGATTTATAAGAGCCAGCATGCCACAACACTAATATCTGGAACACACAATACAGAGTCCTTTACAAACCTGTTTGCGGCAACATACGTATACGCGCTCTCCCCATTCACGAACAGAACAAAGTTGTTATAGTCCTGGAGAGTAAGGGCATTGTCGATCACCTCTAGACCGTCTTCAGACCTCACTGCGTAGGAGACAGGGGTCCCAAAGTTGGTTGTATCCGTGGTTTGCATCCAGAATGCGAGTGTGAATTCATACAGGTCGGGCATGATGCCTTCCAGCTCAACACGGTCAGAAGTTCTGACACCCGGGAAGGACACTTCGAAGTTTGAGGGCAGCGCTACGAAGAAAAGATATTACTCAAGTGTAGAGAAATTGACCAAAGGTGGATCATTCTTTTTTTTAACGCTTTTAAAATACATCAAATTGAAGTTTGAGGGCGAGTGTTCAAAAAAAATGTTTATACCGCTTTTTAACATATTTTATTTATATCTCAATTAAGGCATTACCTGTAAATATTCATTACCCTGAAATACAAAATGCAGCTCATTCTATATATACAAATGGCGGTGAACAAACCCACCATTGAAACAAGCTCCAAAGAATTATTACGTCTTCAATCTACTACTTTTACCCTCCAAAACTCCCAAACTATCTTAATGGGAATGACACAAATTTCTTTCAAACTCGTCCCTCATCGCTCCCGTTCTCATCATCTTTCCGTGTTTGTTACTCCACTGCTGAAAGGAGGTCCCTGCACCAAGTCTCCATGTCACTCAGTCCCACTATGTAGTTACTGTCCATGTAACTTAATGCCATTGTCTGCATCTCCTTCATGTGTATGTTCCAGGCGTTTGTTTGGCCAAACCATAACAATGATTTCACTAAACAACCTACCCCTAACCCTATTCCTAACGGAGTATCCCCAGTACTGAGCTGTCAATTAAATGGAGAAGATTATGAGCATGAGGAAACTGCTTTATAGTAATCAGCTAGTGAGTAAAAAATACCCTCCTTCACTTTGCTATATGAGTATTTATTATCTTACTAGTTTCACAGTGAACACCAATGAAGCCCAGAGCACAAGCGCAGTGAAATCCATCAACTAAATCCTGACATGTGCCTCCATTCAGACATTCGGTTGCTGCACACTCGTCAATATCTTCATCACAGTCTGTGCCGGTGTACCCTGCGGCGCATGTGCAGACGTAGCTGAGTTTAGTCGTGGTGCATGTGGCATTCAGGTGACATGGAGAGGATTGACAGTGATTGCTGACCTCCTCGCAGAAGCGACCGGTAAAACCGGGTACACAGCAGCAGGTGAAATTCTGAAGAAAAATACATCAAACATATTAATTTTCATGTAACACATAAATGTGAACAGGTTTTGTTGACTTTTTCACTTCATTACTTTTGCAAATGGGCTACCATATCTTTAAAGATATGGTAGCCCATTTGCAAAAGTAATGAAACTCAACAGGAATCATCGGGATATCCTAACAAATACCTATATGAAATGTTATAGTCATTGCTTTACAAACCTGTTAAGGAAAAGTAGAAACTATCCGTTTACTTTCAAAAACCCATGTTTTGTAGCGACCATAGTCTACATTCATATACCATATTGTAATGCTCAGTGAATTGCTCAGCTCATCGTTGAGCCGCTCGCCTCAAGCGATGATGTGCGCTATTGCATATTACGGTCTTCGGTCTGTAGGCAACAGGAACTAGAATCCGAAAAAAAGTACTTGAAATCTAGCATTTAATATGAATCTCCTCAAAGTCATTTTCCAGTTGTATTAATGGGATTGAAGTTCGTATACAGTTTCTACAATTATCGTGGTTTGCACATGCAAACAAAATGTTTTGCGAAAGGGCTACCCCGGCTTATTTTATGATAATCCTCTTTTAACTTTCTATTAACACTTTGGCACTCTCATAACTTTGTATGTGCCATCGTCGCACAGTTGCATTAGAAGTACAAACAAATCCTACAGAGCAACATTGCATCTGGCAAAGAAAGGGTTGAGCCACTTGTACTCTCCACACGTGTAACATACTCACATTCAATTATTCCAGTGAGAACACACCGAATGGACCACTAAAGCCTGGGTCACACCAAAGTAGTTCTCAAAACATCCTAACCCGTCCTAACAAAATTGTAAAACGGACTGTGACTTTGACCAAATAATTTCTAAAATACGAATCTAGTTCATTCATACATAGTTCCTAGTACGTTCATATCACCTTCATCCTATCCGTAACAAGAATAAGGATGAATGAAATCTCACGAAATCTACTCTTAAAAACTTGACATCCTTTGAATTTGTGATGTTTCAATTTTACCTTGATTCGGGTTGTAACTTATTTTGTATTACTTTTCAAAAGTGTCATTTAAAAAAACCCACCATAGTACTATATAACTGGTTCCCAGAACGGTTGCGGAACTTACCGATTTCAAATCAATGCATGAACCGCCATTTTGACAGGGGTCAGATGCGCAGTCATAGAGGTTGATTTCACAGTGGTCCCCTGCAAAGCCCTCCAAGCATTGACAGCTGTACGACGCTATTCCATCCTCACACCTTGAGCCAAACCTACAGTCAGCTGCAGAGGTGATATTTGATAATACATATGAAACATGATTATCCATTCCGATGATGATTTTCTTCAAATCAAATGCTTATTGCAAGATCCAGTTCTTAACTCACCATGGATTTACATTTTTCCTTTGGTGATGGCTCATAAATGCAAAAAGGAAATTACATCTACGTTTTTAATGATACATTTGTACTATTATTCTCCAAATGAGTGTCACCATCTACGGACTACTAATTTGGAAATGTGTAGATCTACGGACTGCAGCTCACAAATAAAAGTAATATCATGTTTAGAAGCTATCGTTGAGGCTCAATTTACATTCGATCATACATATATACATACATACATATATACACATATCTTTTAAGTCATTAAGGTGAGCTTAGCATCAACTTAGTTCACGTTTTAGGCTGCAGAGTGTAATCTCTGTCGCTTTCACTAACTGCCGTGATAAAAAAAAAACAGCTAGGGAAATAATAATATATGGGAGTTTTCAGTGTAAACTTCTTGTACAAATGTGTAGAACTCGCGGAGTAACAGTTGGTAGTTTTTTTGATTATCAAAAAGAAGGCTTACCATTCCTGCAGTCGTCGATATTGACCTGGCAGTTATCTCCTGAGAATCCTTCTGCGCACTCGCACACGTACCCATTGACCATATCGATGCAGGTGGCATTGTTCAGGCACACGTCGTTTGCAAAGCACTCGTTGATGTCGACATCGCAGTCCCGGCCTGTGAAGCCCGGGGGACACTGGCAGTAGAAGCCTCTCGCTACATCCTCGCACGTCGCTCCATTAGAGCAGGGGTTTGACTCGCATTCATTGATCACTGCATTGGTGCGTGCAATGAGGGTATAAGGAGAAAAGAAATAAAAAGGCGGTGACAATGGTGATAAATGGATGGCTGATATGTAGCACATCACTCCATTAAAGCAGGGGTCAAAACTAGCATTTATTGATAACTGGATGCTTGTTAGTATTTACCTCCCTTTACATATTCTTGTAATCCAGCCATCAAACGTCAAGTCATTTCTATATGCTATTGTACATGCTGTCAGTTTGCACTTGGAACAGACCAAGATTTTTAGAGGGTGTTGGTGGTAGAAAAGATATAGAAAGATCATATCATGACGGGAGCATACTGAGATATCATAGAAGAGAAGGCTACCCCCTTCTTCTCCTTAACCCTTTGAGTGCCAAAGAAGCTGCTGCTCTATAGGAATTATACGTCTGCTGAAACAGTTACATATGTCCCACAAAGAGTCAATCAGTAGAATTAAACACCACCCACCTTGCCAAGTTAAGAATCCAACAATGATAGAAGGTCTAAACGCATCCAGTGCTGTATGGCTATTCTGCGTGATAGAACGACAACCTTACCTTGGCAGTACTGGATAGCGTGGGCCCCTTCCCGGTGAGTGTACAGGCCCTCAGCACACCATTCACACGTGGTCTGCTGAGGGTGCGGCTGAAAGGTGCCCTTGGGGCAGGGTGTGCAAGGCGAGTACCCCGTCTCAGAGTACTCGCCGCGGGGACAAGCATCTGCAAAGTAATGATGGAGATGAGTAATTTGTGTTGTCTTGTTATTTATCCTCCTTCTGGGACTCGCATTAGTGTGTTCACGTCAAGGCATAAACTGAGGACGATCTGTGTAATGTACCACATATATGACACTTTTTGTTTATAGCCGCGTCTTCTTTTGACTACAATCTAGCAAAATATTAAATTTTAAAGGAAATTATACATGTTAGGATAAAGTTACTTGTGCTTAAAGAGCTTAATCATTAGCCCTGCAATATTACTCATAACTCCAATGGACCCAAGTAATGCTTCCAGTATTATCTCGTTAAAACACAAAATATGGAAGAACAATTACAATTCCCTGCAGGGTGGCATTGTAAACAAATGGAGTTGCCCATGAACATCAATGATCAAATTTCCATGCCAGTAAGCATGATTTCGACTTCTGTTTTCCTGATTGTTCTACTCTCCTTCAATTTGACTAAGTCATTGTTTCATTTCCATTTAACACTCTCAGTACCACACTAGGTAAACCTCATTGACATATCATACATTTCATGCACCTATGGTAGTGAGAAGGTTTATACTCACTTGTACATTGTGTAGCACTTCTTGCGCCGATGGTCCAGGTAGTGAGGCCGGAGGGACAGGGGGCACAGGACTGGGACCCCTCCTGCCACTGGTAGGTACCCTGTGGACATGCGTTACACGACCCCAGGCCAGACTCAGAGAAAGTCCCTGGCCTACATCGAGCTAAGAATGTAATAGAATGCAATGTTTTTGTATCTAACTTGTCAACAGAATTGGAAAAAAAACACATATTTTTAGTTATATTTCATGTGATTTACAATAATTGTTTCAATGATGTAGACCTAATGAAACACTGTGTATAATGCATGATAACCAGGATATTTCTTATTTGAAGCTAATGACTATGGATGGGGTTAGGGGTGGAGGGGTAATATAATAGGAAAGAGGGCACAGCAGTATGGGTTTGTGGCTCTGCAAGAACCACAAACATGGCAAATGGGGGAGAAATAAATTATGTCAATATACTGTAATGATTCCTTTCCATATGTTTCAATAACTTGACCTCAAACACTGCCTGAACCATTTACTTTAGATTTGTTTCTACCTCTTTACCATGCTAAATACACTGTAAATACAGTCACATATGTTAGTTTAAAGCTGATTGTTGACGGAAATGTACGATGATTGTAAACAGCTATGTATAGTAGTTAGAACATTGTCATGCGAAACAGCCAATAACAATTACAATGATCCGATGATACTTCGGCTTGTAATGAGTACATGGACCTTTAGTAGACTAGAGATGAAGGACGCTAATGCACTTTTGTATGCAATGTATAATACACTCAACACATGTGTATCAAATATGATATAACCTTATCCTGACTATTACCCTACTCATAATATCGCTGTTTAATTCTTTACAAAAACCCAAATGAGTTCAAGGTCGCTTTCAACCCGTTGCGCACAGAAGAATCGGTATCCCAGCACATATGTTTCCTGTGTTAGACATTGCTTTCAAATACGCATTTAGCGCCAGTTAGAGTAACATCTTTCTACAGCAAATGGTTGGACGAACTGCGCATGTTCACCTCTACATTTATCCGGTGATCTGGCCCCGGGAGATACAGTGGACATGCCGTCTGGGCAGCTGTTGCAGGAGATCTGACCGAACTGATTCTGGTAGGAGCCCCGTGGGCAGAGCAGGCAAACAGCCGCCCCCTCTTCCTGGAAGGTACCTGGTGCACAGGGCACTATACGAAAGCCATTCGATACGAAACATGTAAGTCTGTGGAGAAGATGATGGCTGATATGCTTACAAAGAGCAAGTCACACTTCTCAAAATTTGTCTGAGGTTTATGTTCAATATCATTACAAACACTATCTTAAATGATGTGTACAGAAATTTAAAATGCAAAACACATCATTGTCAACTTCAAATTGATATTCCTTTTAGCACAATATGACCTTAACGATATATCTAAACAACAAGAGGTATTTGACAACACATGGCAACAAAAATACTAGATAGTTACTCAAACCAATTTTGCTGCAATATTATATTATTTAATAACTACAGGCAGTAGGCCTACCGAATGTAAGCCAATAAGGTTATGATACTTTGAAAACAAGTATTAACCGCTATAATCGTCCTGTATGTGATAAGGGATTGGCAATCTAACTTTCATTTTTGTCTTAAAGCTGTTAGGTATATATTTTTTTTATAGAAATTTTGCCAATTTTAGCTTATCAGCTATCTGGCAACATTGGACACCAAACTCCTCTCATCCGACATTCCTGCGGAACAGGTAGAAGCAACGCAACTTACCGTTGCCAATTTGGATTTTTACAGGAACCCATACTTAACTCAATAATGTCACATAAATGTTGCAGAATTTCCCAAGACCTCAGTGATCCGCATATAGACCTATAAAGCATCCATACCTCCGTGAAATTACACTAGTGAAACGTTAAAAATTATATTTCTTCTATTTCTTACCACATCAAAAAGTAAATATAAGAAAGGGTGCCAAATTGTAATATATCTAATCTGCAAATAACCCTTCGCACAAAATTCAAATGAAGAAAATCCACACACTGCACTTTGAGCTACTAGTCCTTATTTTTGGTTGTTGAGGGTAAATGTGTCTTTCTCGTAGCAGTAAGCTGTAACATGTCCAATCTGAAGACCAAATGCGCAAAAAGACTTACGGCACACATCTCCAGATGCTACGTTCCCACTGTCACATATCACGGTATAGTTGGGGCTAACCACCAGTGATTCGGGTACTGGGCGCAGCTCTTCACCGTCCACTGCTATGGAGACGTTCCCCGCCACCATAGTGTCTTGCAGGGAGGCCACAAACCCGTTGAGGGATGTCACGGCGTTGCCAGCGCCAACAGTCCTTTCTGTAGCAGTCTGTGGCGAAAATGGAGGCACACTTTTACTGCGTCATTGTGATCAACCAGACTCGGTTAGGGGCATCAATTTAGCCCGTCTGAAATATATAATTAACCAACTTAAGCAAGGAAACAATTAATCAGGTAATAGCCCTTTTATCAGAGGTGTGTGTCTATGCGGGCTTGATATGATTTGACAAGTCTTGTGGCTTGGACGTGACGTCCAGCCATGTTCTGGCGTAAAATAATTGGCACTGTGTTGCGGTATCGCCTTCCAGATTTGAAACTTGAGCTTTGCAGATTTAACCATCGGATCGGTATTATCTATGCATGTATAACAAACAAGATTAAACATGCTTAAAACGTAAGTTTCGCTACATTTACAGACTGCTAGCTACATATCTACTTGCTGTAAGCAGCGCATGGACTTACTGAGACATCTACATCGGCCGGGGCTGACACCACAGAGAGGGTGAAAGAAACGTCAACAACACCGACGCCTCCACCGCTGTCTAGCTGTCGACGACGCCGACGCCCTGTGGTGGTAGTAGTGTTACCGCATTCCACCACAACATTCTGAGTCTTGCACTCCGAAACTTGGCACAGGTCCAGTGAATCCTGGAAGTTATCCAAGAGGATGATGAAGTTGTCACGGATTTTCTTCTGGCTTTTCCCAGCAGCGCACTTCGCAAAAAGCTGGATCGATAGGTGAGTACTGGCACCAGCTCCTGGAACTGGTGCTAGGATTGTGAATTGGAAGAAATGCGAATGTTCAGTTTAACTATGTAACATCACATCTGTCAACCCGTGTCCCGCCCCCCCCCCCTCCCCTTCAGAAAAAAAAAACAATTGTGATGACAAAACAAATGAACACCAAAAGTAATAAATTAAAAGTATTTAATCTAATATTTAAATCACTCTTGTAAACCAATATGAAAGAGTCTTTACTCTTAGAATTAAAAGAAAAGGAAAAAAAAATCTTAAATCATAATTTCGTGAGATTATTATGTCATCATGCTTCGTCATAAATTTTACGAAATTGGAACCCAGTCGTACTGGTTGGAAGCCATTGTTAACATTTATTATGTAATAATAAATCAATGTTGAATACAGGCAACTTCATACTAGTACAATCAGGCCATGGCATTTGAAGAGGAACATGAGCGTCACTAGCACTCGGGTGCCGGGACCATACAGCATTATCATCTGCATCTACAGCGCAGTAATACAGCGGTTCTGGCTGGCGGGTAAAGTTGAAACGCTTGTCGCACGATACTGCACAGTATTGCCCGCCCGCCCACTCGTCACAGGCTACGACGCCATTCACTGGGGGTGGGTAGTACGGGCAAGCGTAATCTGAGAGAGAGAGAGAGAGAGAGAGAGCGAGAGAGAGAGAGAGAGAGAGAGAGAGAGAGAGAGAGATAAAGACGAAAACAGATACAGAGAGAGCAAACGAGTGGAGGTGAGATGGAAGAAGAAGAACGAGCAAGATCATACATAGAGAAACCAGGAAAGCGGAAAGAGGACAGGGAGAGAGAGAGAGACAGACAGACAGACAGACAGACAGCCAGGCAGAAAAAAATGTAAGTATATAATATAGACCGGGGGTGAACGGATGAGTGACGAAGACGAGTGAAGATATATGAGTATACATACATAGAAAGAGAGGGAATTAAAGGACAGATAAATGACACTGCTATGCATTTGAAGCATTAGGATATGAGCATGATTTACGTATATCTATACCATTTCACCTGGGAATTTCGATGTCAGACATACCTTTACACACACACACACACACACACACACACACACACACACACACACATACAAAAAAAACACATCTATGAAAAAGATTCGTTGAATTTTACGACACAACACACGGGGAGCAGCTCGCAGCTGCCGCCTTTTCGTACCACTTGATGGATTTTCGTCAAATCTTCACTGATATGTTTTCGCTTTCACTTTCCTGCTACAATTAAGACCAATTTAACTTCATGGTAGACTTTCCCTTAATGAATTTAAAAGTGCATTAGTATTACACATGATCAAAGGAAAACAAAGTTATTTGTTTTCAATTTTTTTATTTTTGTGACGTCAGGTGCAAGGTGCTCTCCCATATGTTGTGTTCTACTTTTTCCATAAATTGTCTCTTTTTATGTTCTTTGATGAAGGAATACATTCTTTTCATAGTGATATGTGTGTAAAAACATGTGCCTAATGATATATCAAACGACCAGGTGAAATGGTAAATATCCTTTTTGAGAAAATTTTGGAAAATTTTCCAAAAAATTGTACACAATGTATGGAAGAGCACCTCGCACGTGACGTCACAAAATCAAAACTGTAAAATCACATTTTCACTAATAATGTTTCTTTCATGTGTCTCCTTGTATTGAAACCAAAATAATTTAAGGGTGAACTATCCCTTTAATCGGTTCACATTGTAACTGTTCTGGTTCAGTATTTTGGATTTTGGAGAGCCATAACAATATGTCAATATGAGTACTGTCCTTGATTTTTGCACATCGTATGACACATATGGTCAGACAGTTTTCTGAAAAGTGTCATATCGTTAGTGACAATATTTCTGGAAATATGACGAAATTAGTAATTCATAAAATTCAAATTGTTTGAACAAATTGTTGAAATTCAAAATCTTCACCACAAATTGTAATAAATGTCACCTCAAAGCCCCCAAAATATGGTAGCATCTTGTTTGACATGTCATCTACTTTAAAACGATTCCTCATATGTCAATTTTGGGGGAAAATGTGCTTTTTTACAATTTACCCCCAAAATGTGAATTTTATGATAATATTGATTTCTTCATATTTCAAAAACTCTTTCCACTAACAGATCAACATTTTTTTGGAAAATATGTCCAAATATATATGATCTGCAAATATCAAGAGCGGTTCTAATCTTGATACATAGTTATGGCTCACAAAAGTCCAAAACACTGCACCAGAATAGTAGCAATGTAAGTTGATGAAGACAATTCCAGCTGTCAGCATCAATGTCAACTGTTATGGGAATGTCAAGTTATTTCATGGATCAATTTCCTGTATCATTTAGCCCCTATAATTGGTTTAACGACAGATAATTTGCATCTCCCATTATCCGAGATATGGTCAAAAGTAATCACTAATGGCGCGGCCAGTTTGGAAAATGGCGGTTATTTCGTAGGTCATAGTGGATGTCAAGACCAGTGCAACATGTCACTCTACTATTATTTTAAGGCGATAGAGCTCATTTTAGGACTCAGTGATATAAAAAATGATTCGTTGGCATGAAAACATACTTTAAAAATACAACCTGTATTCAAGGCGGGTTCCTGACTTACAGGTTTTCACCTGCGTCAGGCTTGCGTACCCATATATCTCCATTAAGAATACCCGTCTCTTTACCAAACATGAGCACGTTAATGAAGGCAAGTAACATATTGTAATATGGGAGAAAATGTGGACACAAGAGGCTCATAATGGACACAAGGAACAGACATACTTAATAAATGGTTTTGCGTGTTAAACATATGGCAGAGGAACAGAAATGTACAAAAACGGCTTTGGCTAATATCAAGGTATGGAATTTAGATTACTATAACTTTATATCAAGATACACACATTCATTAATTTTTGCACATCATATAGGACAAATGCTCGGACAGTTTATTCTCTACTCGCAGATCAATACATTCTCGGAAATAGGAAGAAATGTGTATTACCATGAAATCAAAATCTGTGGGAAAAATGATGGAATTCACATTCTTTGCCCCGAATTATTATGGGAATCACCACAAAGCCCGGCAAATGTGGTACCACCTTGCAGGAAATGTTATCTACTTTAATAAATTACCTCATGACGTGGGGAAATGTTTCATTAATATGTTATCTTAAATAGTGGTCTATACTACATTTCCAAGGCGGCCATTTTGAAAAATGGCTGCCATTCCTTTCCTGCTGCATATCGCAAAGAAAATCTACGTAGAAAATCTGTAGACTGGTCTCCCAAATACATTGATACACAATGACCTTTTACAAGAGCCCATGTCAGGCAAACCTGTGTTTCCCCCTGGGTACAAAGGATCAAGTAGGGAAATGCAAAGAAAACAAGTTTTCTTACGGGCGACGGAGACTGTAAAATTGCAATCGTTCTCGTTGCCAGACTGGTCGGTCCCACGATACGCAAGATTAGACTCGCCAAGAGAGAAATTCGACCCTGGTTGCTGTTGCGGGTCATCGATCTGAACAGGAATGCCCGAGTTGTCGATGAAATTGGCGTCGTTCCAATTGATGACAACCACCTTTGTATCAAGTGAGGCTTGCTTGAAGATATCTGCGGAGCAATTGTAAACCATCGGGGGCTCCTCGTCTTTTAGGGAAGGTGAAAGGCGGAGTGATAGACAGAAAGAAAAGAAAAGACGGGGGAATTAGGTGAAAAACAAAGAATAAGTAAGCAATTTAAGCCTAATACAGAAAGCTGGATCAGTCAAAGGAACAGGAACGTAATGCAGAACATTTCGCGAGATATTTCTTGTTGATTCAGTTGTATATTCAGCTTTAAGATGAATGGTCCCTCTTTGGTAAATGCCATCCACCAGTTTTGTATGCCTACTTCTACTAGCGAAAATGATTAGTCACTTTTTAATCCATGACACACATATTCTATGGTACTCTGATTGTATCATGTGGGCTTAATTAGTGCCACTTTAGTCACACTTAAGGGCCTTATGAGTATTTCATGATCATGAGTGATCTTTTACAATATATTAGCTCCCAAGGTTAAGTGAATGGTACTATTTCCCAGAGACCAAGGGTCTAGGGAAAATAGACTCCCACGTCCCCATTTACTGAGAGGAACTGTAGATTCCACAATGATCGCAAATAAAATAAACCGGACGCGCAAATGCAAAAAGAGCAGCTGGAAAATGTATCGCCTAGATTTTGTGTGTCGCGCGTATAAAAGGGATGAACCCATATCGAGACAGAGGGTAACATGAGACGTTTTCTCCAATGACGTCACGAAGAAGCCTCCCCCTGCCCCCGCCCCTATCTGATATTTTTGCCATCTTTCTCGCAAATACTAGATTATTTGTGGTCATGTGACAAACCTAACCAATCAACGAACTGAATTAATGAGGGATATAAATGCATGTACGTGCCAATGATCTTACAGTTCAAAGAATAATGTCATTGTATACCTTTGTAATCATATCTTCATGGCAGTTTAAAGTACACCATCAAGGAAATCGCCTATGCTTTTTGTAAACGACAAGACAACTTTGACGATCTTATGTCAAGTTTGCTCAAGGCGGGTACCACCTTTAACCTAAACGTGTCAACGAAATGGTGTTCTATGGGATTTGTTTATAATGCTGTGCGGAATTGCCTCAATGACGTATATACATGTAGTTAAAGGTGGTGTATATCTTAGCAGACCTAACATAATGAGATGTCATAAAAAGTAATTCTGTTCTAGGACATCCCTCAAATTTTGTAAAAAAACAACAACAATTGACACTTACTTTCAATGGGTTTACATTAACTTCTGCATTTCAGATTGAACTACACAGCAGCATGTTTTCAATATCAATGTTTGACACTTTGTGCGCAATTATGTGCCTTTCTTACAAGAAATGCGCACATATCCCATTGAGCAGCAGTATATATCTGGCACACATAGAGGTAATTCTGTGCCACATATCACGCTGTTTTATAGGACCTATGTGTGCAACGGGTGCAAGGATGCATTCTCGGCATATTATACAAATATACCAAGCTGTGAGATTGTATAGTGGAAAGTATCTTTCTGAGGAGGGACTGGCATAGAACTATTTTTTCCGAGGGGCGAAGCCCCCAAAGGAAAAATAGTAACTTATGCCTGTCCCTCCGAAGATGGATAATTTCCACTATACTTTCGAACTCAATGCTTGGAATATTTGTTTTATATCCCTTTGATAAAACAAAAACAGAACCAAAATTGTCGCCCTTTTCCGTCCGTCTCGATATCGGTGCATCCCGGGTAAATTCGCATTCACTGTGTACTAATTTACGTCTGTTCAGTTCCGACCGACCGAGATTGTAAACAAACATGGCAATCTCCTATGATCGAGTTCGGTTTGACCTACTGCAAGTGGCAAAAGAGGGCTTTAAAGCATCTATCAACAGTAGAAATACGAAGAAAGTGATCAAATTCGGCGTGGATGTTTTTCGTGAATATTGCTGTAAGCGACGAACGTAGGAGCCCGACTCATTTTTTTTTTTTTGTGGGGGGGGGGGGGGGGGGGGCAAATCAACGGAAATTCAGGTTGCGCTTCGGCCGCAACATAGCGGGAGTTCCTCCAGCACGCTCAACGATTTTCCGCTAAAACGCAAAAAAGCAGCCGGAAAGAAATGTATCGCGTACTGCTCGCAGTCAAGACAAATTTTGTTACCAGGTAGTGAGCATGCGCAGTAGTGCCAAGGAAGAAAATAGTAAATAGAGCATGCGCAGTCCTCCCCATAAAAAAAATAGTGAAAACTATCCGGCGCTGAGGCAGAGATAGTCAAATTATTTCGTAGTCTGCGAGCATCAATTGACCAATCACGTTCCTAGAATACTCATGCATATTCATAGCAGGGATATAACAAGGGATGAACTAAATAAACAGCTTCCCATACCTGTGATGGTAATAATGAAGCTACAATTGGCCGTCAGTCCGACAGCATCCGTTGTCGAGTATGTCACCACTGTCTGACCGATGTGGAAATTGTACGGTGGCGAGTAGTTCGATTCCACGGCCAGCTGGATGCCAGAGTTGTCCGTGGGGACGGGCTCTGTCCAGTTCACGATCTTCGTTGGTCTGTTAAGATCCGTTGTATTGATGACGTCAGAGGGACACGTGATCTCGGGTGGCTCGTTATCTGTTTGTCATGAGGACAACACGTGTGAACCCTTTGTGTGCCACGTGTGACTTAATTCACAAATAATACACACAATTCCCATACAGCAGCTGTTCATCTGGCACACAACGGGTTAACACTCTCGGTACCGAGCCAGGAAAGCGCTTTTGACTTATTATACGTTTCATGCACATGTGGTACTGAGAGTGTTAGTATGTCGTTTTCAATGTTTCGTGGTATTATGTCATACCAATGATATCAATCGCTTAGTTACTAATCTATTAAAGACTATTAAGATGAATATTAAACATAATCAAGGGTAATTTAAGGTGAGATATGATATAATTTAGCTTCTGCCTAACAAACATGATTTCATTTGTACTACTTCATATATTTCGTTGTATGTAGGCCTGACGTTGAACCACACGATTCAAAATGGTCATCAATTGGGGCCACCAACGAAAACTGGTATTACATGTAACCACATGAACTAGGACCAGTAAGATTATCCCTGGTATCAACTACGACCAGTCAGATATGAACTGATATGCTGACTTCCTTAAACCAGAAGGGTTCTCGCATTTTGGCATTCTAAACTGAGAGGAAAAAATAAAATTTATCTGTGCTAGTATCCTTCACCTGATACCTGTTCAAACCAATTAATAAAGGTCTGTGCTGATTTAAATACAATAGATAAAACACATAGAAATGTAAAATGGATTGTAAATAGGTTAGTGTATATATACTGGCTACAACTGTTTCGATCTGGGTTTGTTCTGGGACTTGAACTCGAAATCTCTTGAACTTCTAAAAACCACCGCAGATGACACGACTTTGCCATGATTCTGCAGTCGATCGGGCCTACGAGCGGAAATGTGACGTCACCTTCCAGCACATATCTCATGACCGGCTCCTACGATTCAGTCGGTCATATGACTGATCGGATAGTGCCGACTGCGGTGGTAGTAGCTAGGTAGTAGCTAGGTGCAAGATCATGGACGATACCTCCACAGTACAGTACTCACCCACACACACGATATTTGGTGCGGGAAGCGACCACCTCCCATCCTCCTGACATGTAGTTTGCGTGGTGGCGCCCTCTGCCCGATAGCCAGCCTTGCACACAAACTCGCACACCTGGCCGAATGTTGGCCGCCCCGAAGTGCAGGCGTCCGCAGGGTCTATTTTGACGGGGTTCGTAGCGGATAGTGCTGCACATGTTATCACTGCAAAACAAAGCAGAGAGGCACACAAACTTACTGTTGTTAGGTTGGTAACGCTGTTCAATCTCAAAAGATTAGTTGCACCTAAAATAAAAAAATCACACACACAGGCTCAGACAAACATGAACACATAAGTGTCTATGACTCAAATCTCCTTATGATATAGGTTAGAAGAGTTCCCCAGGCGGCGTCACAAATAGGCTACAACTCAGATCAATTACAACTCTTTATAAAGGTTACCGAAGACGACACGATCGGATCAGTTGTAGGACTCTGTGACTGGCTGAATCGCAGGAAACGGCCATTGGATTTGTGCAAGAAGATGACTTCTCAATTCTAGACCTTTCCCAGATAGCAAAATATCTGGGGTCCATATGGACTTGATATGGGTTGATCTGGGCCTGGAAATGGGCCCCGTATGGGCTGCCCCATTTGGCCCATCTTTCGACACATCTAAACACAACAAAAAAAGTAAGTCCTCCCCTAAGCAAAATAGCATCGAAAATTTTATCGAAGAGGTTTGGAGCAAAATAATTTGGCAGGATTGTTCCTTAACTTTTAATAATACATTTTGGCATTTTTTTGGTGCAATTTTTAAAGTGTTTCCACTCAACCATGACACGAAAATGACTTCTTATGCTTACAGGTCATGTTGCATCTTTGTCAAAATATCCGGGTTTTTAAATAAAGGGTTTTTAAAAGCTTCAAACGCAAGAGGGATGAGTATTTGTTAAACAGTGCTCACTCAACCAGAACAATGGGTTGTCGGGAAAGTCGGGATTGGTATTAGTGCATCGAGAAATGGATGGTAAACATTAAAAGGACATAAATTATGCACCAGAAATTGAATTCATAAATAAAATCATATGACAAAATCCCAAAATTAGCCTTGTGACTTTTGAAAAATGGCATTTTTGCCTTTAGAATTTGCCCACTCATGCATGACTTATTGGATTAATGTGATTTTTACACAAAAGTTAGTCAATAAGTTAAAAAACAATCGTGCTAAATGATTTTGTCCAAAACCTCTTTAATAAAAAGTCATGTCATTTTGCTTAGGGGGGGGGGGACTTACTTTTTTGTTGTTTTATATTTTGCACCGTACACCCTGTCTAAGGACCATGTGGGCCAAATGCCCCCCCCCCCCCCAAAAAAAAAAAAAAAAAAAAAAAAAAAAAAAGAATAATAATAAAAATGGAGGGGTATTTCACATGACTAATCATACTTGGATAGGATACATACGAACACATAATCCTTATCCTATCCTCATCTCATCTTATCTTATCTTATCTTCTCTTATCTCATCCTATCTTATCCTATCCTACTTGATCCTATCGTATTCCTCTGTACACTCACTTTCATATATAATTACTACGGACATTTACTTAAAAAAATATTGGTTTGCACAATCAAAGATGAACACTTTGTTGTAATTATTGTTGTCTGGACTCAATAAGCCATTTCGTAATTAAAATTGCGCATGAGCAGATTATTGTTTTTAGTAAATGACCTCAGGTCATTTTCCAAACTCACAGAGTAAAATGGGAATTCATTAGATAGTCGACCACATTTTAATCTATTATGCAAATGTGGCAAGAGCTATTCAGCTCTGAGAAGGTAGTGAAAGAACATTCCACCATGTGCATCTGCTTCTATTGTTGTTCCGAGCACACTGTAAGATGTCTTTACCTCCATCATCCAACACAACTTCATAAAAAACAATCCCAGTGAGCAGTCTAGTAGTCTTTATTCAGTGCATTGTCCGACCATGGTGTAATTACCAAATGGTCTATTAGGTGGCATTTATTTTTTTGATACAACGATTATTCGAATGTATGCATAAATATTCCTTCCATCTAGTTATATGCCGGTTATATATTCAAATGTACAAAAATATGACACAATATGACAAATAGGCCTAATGCATTCATGAATATTCATAAGCATCTCAGTTATGATGTGAGTTCAAAGTGGAAAAACCCTTATGGGCCCAAATGGGTTTTATATGGCTCTATCGACCCAGAAACGAGACCACATTGCCCATATACATATCACATGGGGCCCATATGGTTTTATTATCTGGGTTCTAGGTGGGACAAAGCATATGGGCCCATATGGGTTGAACGTGGTACATATGGGCCCCAGTAGACCCACATGATTCCTATATGGGCCCCAGATACTTTGCTATCTGGGTTACGACTGCATTATCGTGGCAAAGTCGTATCATCTTCGGTCGCCTTCAGACAGACCCAATCTTCCTACCTCTCTGACTAAACCAAACCAACCTGCGCATTGACTCTCCTCTCCACTCCAAAATCCCTGGTCCCCGTCGCGCTTGCAGGAGATGGTGTCGAAGCGTTGATCGTTCAGCCGATAGCCCTGATCGCAGGCGAGGGTGCAGAACGTTCCAAGGGCGTAGTCTGTCGTGTCGCAGTTTCGCTGGGCGTGGCTTGGAGGGGGTGGGGCTTGGCACGTGATTTCTGGGATACAAACAGATTTTATATCAATCCGTCCTTTAATGAGCCCGGGTATTTGCTGGTTGGCTTTCTTCAACTAAGATACAATTGATACAGATCATTGCGACCCCCGCGTAATCTGCTATACTGGTAATAGTTCAAGACTATAACTTCAAATCAAGCCACACCCGGTTTGGGTTATTGCAGTTCCATTGCGAATGTTGATATCGTACCTGCAATAGGGTTCACGAAGCCGGAAAATGTAACCGTGAGCAACTGGCATGACTGATAGGATCTTGGGTTAATAGTTCATGACTATTTAGTCAACTGGTTAATATAAATATGAAGTTAAATATGCTAATTGTATTGCGAAGCGAATTATCTAGCAATTAGCACGGGAAAGGGATATTTCATTGTGTGGATTGTGTAGGTGCATCATTCTCAACAAAGATCTGGATAGACGGACAAAAAGACGAACTAACACATACTGCTACTTTGTAAATATTTGTAAATGAGTCCCGGGCAGATTCTTACAGTAGTTTCAAATGAATACTTGAATAGTTGAATAGACTTTGTCATATAAGATTTTGCATAAGGGTGTAACTTTTGGGCACATCTAGGGTTCTTCCTTCCTGAACACGTACTGCCAAACATCATCTAAAAATGGCAATATTCCTGTTTAAACATGGTTACAATAACCTAATAAACGAGATAATGGAACCCGGAAACCCAGTGACATACAGAAACTGGGACTCTTGATGATTTATTTTGATAATAGTCTCTGATCCTTGCGTAATACAATACAATCAACAACTATTTTGTAATCATGACAGCTTCAGTTCCTTGACGCCACAATACTGCTAACATAGTCAAGGTGTTGACCCCAACGTTAACCCGGCCATCTCTTTAACAGTTGTTGTTGCCAAAAAATGAATATAGCTTGATCGCCACTTACTCGTGCACTGAAGGGTCGTACCAGACCACGTCCCGTTTGCCAAGCACGTGACACGATCTTCACCTCCGGTTTGTCGATACTTGTCGCGGCACTGGAATGTGCATGTGCTGGGGTAGTGGTTATCACAGTTAGAGGGAACCATCAGTACCCCACTGGCAGCGGGGATACTTAGATCGGGGCACGGAACCGCTAAAGGAAGGGGGGGGGGGGGAAGAGATTGCCACTGGCAGTTATGATAGATGGTACTTGTTCTTTTCACCAAACAACATAGTTCAACGATTTTTTAAATTGTGACTGTATTACGGGACGTTTAAAATATGTATGTGATTTATATCGAAAACATATTTCTCCCCAATTATGTTGACTGATGAAAGTTTAATTATATGTCTTACTGACAGGGCTCGTTGGAAGAGCAGTCTTCAAGACTGAAATACCCACCCTGGTAAGACGGAACGTAAAATACACGTGACACATTCCCAGATATTAAAAGAACTCGGATTGCAAACAAGTGTCAACATTAGTATTTCAACTCTTGTATGTGGAAAAGCAAATATTTGTTGTTAAACTTTACCGTATTTATAATTTTTTTCCTCCTCTTCTTAACATTCGTATTCGTCATATATTTCTTCATTATCAACGTCATCATCTTCTTGTTCTTTCCCTTCTTCTCCAACCTCTCCTTCATCTTAATTCTCCAATGGAAGGGGAACGAAGGGAACAAGTTATCCTTCCTTTCCAATTTTCCCTCATATTGTCTATTGAATTTCTTCACCTCTCACCGACATGCTTTCAACAATAAACATACTTAACGAGGATTTTGTAAATAGTAAGTAGATGGCTATTTATTAGTTCCTTTGTGTTCAATTATCCCAATGATTGACTTCACTGTAAACACCTTTGTGAGATATCTTGAAACATATTGACTTTAATTTACTGATACAATTTGAGAAAGAGTTCGTAACTCTCTCATATTGGCATAAAATTGAACAGTAAGCTAATGGACTTTTTAAGGCTCGGTAATGTAAGGGTTAAGGGAACTTACGTTGGCATGATCCCCCGACGTCCCCTGGGTTACCCTCGTATCCCACGTCGCACACACAGTCTGTTTGGCTGGAGCTGCGATCCATCAGCGTACTGGAATTAGAGGGACAAGGATTGCATGCCCCCTCGCCGTAATTTGCCTTGTATGTGCCCGCCGGACAAACTGGGGATTACAAAGAAGAAGGCAAAATGGAGAAGATAGCAAACAAGCCTCGTCTTCACGCTTTGACACGCAACGCACCAAAAAAAAAAAAATCATTTCTTTGACCTGTCTGTAAAAGTAAATACGAGTAGTCTGTCGAACAAGCGATATCGACGGAGTAATTATGGATGGAGCTATTATGGAGTAATTAATCAATCTGTGATTGCATACCCAATATGCGAGCGCATTTTGAATTGTATTCATGGAACGGTAGTTTCCAACAAAATGCTGACGAGCTATCCCCTGTTCGTGCTATGTATTCACGCCGTCTCCTTAAGTTTAGTATGCATACCTAGCTTTTAGGTTAAAACGATTACCTTCAATTCACTGTAGTCATTCAAACAAACTATTCTTTTTCATTCTTTCGTTTAAGACTTGACTTCACGGCTCAGTTCCATTCGAAGCAACCACCAACATGACTTAGGTAAACATGATAACTGACTGAGCATACTGAAAGAGCAAACTTATTGAATGAGCAAAGTGCGACCTGGGATATTTACGAGAGCTCCCAACACGATCAACAACAAAATTGTCATGTCCTTTATTCATATATTCCTTAAATAAGTCTCTAGACAAAAGTGTAAATGATGATTCCATAAACAAAGCTGCGCTCCCAGCCATCAACCCCATTTGCAATAATCATCGCTTTAGATACAGTAATGAATATTATATTGCCTGTAAAATCTCACTTCTACTTTTCTGAGAAAACCCCTTTGATACCTTGGCATTCCGTCCCACTTCCTGAAAAGCCCGGCTCACATGCGCAGACGTTCGAACCGCTTCGTGTCGCACACGCGCAGATCGCACGGTCGTGGCAGCAGTTCGTCCCTGCGTCGCAAAGACTGTTGCAAACGTCTTCGTTCACCTGGTCGTAGAAGGAGCTGAAATCTTTGATATCTGTGAGGGGAGAACGAGAGACATCAAGTCTGTTACGTCATCCGCAGGCAGGCCATTGGTGTATAGTAAAGAACACCAAATACTGTGACTCCCGTGACTATGGAACACCTCTCTTGGCTATTTGCATAACGGGTATTACATGTTTGTTACAGTCATAATCATCTTACAATTTGTCGGTTTCCCAAATGAAATTGCATCGGGCGTAAATATTTGTGCCTATTCAGTTAGGGCCTGGCAACACCGGGTGAGTCTATGTAACGTCAATCCGTCAATGCATCCACCTTAATTGAATATAATAATTCAATACTGCATGCATTGCGCACGCGACATGTTACCATGCGGTACATTCCTTGCGTGGTTTTGTTCATGATCATATACTGTATATTGATAAATTGACACATTTAAGTGAATCATTCATGTGACGCATTGTGTTGACGTATCGCCTAGAGGCATTGTCATGACAACTCGTGTTGCCTTGAGACAATCTGTGTAGGAAGTTCTTTACCCTCTTTGAGAGTGGAGCCGAGGCTGGACACATCACCCAGGTTGTCGAGGAGGAAGACGTGGTTGGAGACGCTTGTAGCGATGCCATTGAGCTCGTCTTGCCGGACTCCACCGCCGAGACCGATGGAGAAGACGATGATGCCTTTGTTCTTCAAGCCGGACGCCATACGCTTTGCGGAAACTCCATCGTTAGATGCTCCGTCTGTCAACAGCATCAGAACTCTGTGCGGAGGAGTGTGTATATGTGTGTGAGTGTGTGGGTATGTGTGTGTACGGGGGCGAACGGGGAGGGGGGGGGGGAGTGCGTGTAAAAAGCGAACAGGGAGATGTGAGAAAAAGGGAAGAGGGAATGGGCTTAGGGAAGGAGGAGCAATAAAAACCCAAGTTAGAATGGAGAGAGGAAGGAGTGTAGGGGAGGAAAAGAGGGGTGGGAGGATGATGGGATCAAATAGGAGAGAGGAGTAGAGGGGAGGGGGAGAGGAAGATAGAAGGAGGGGGGGGGGTGATGAGGCCGAATGAAGTCAAAGGGGAAGTGGAGGGAGTGAGAGACAATGAGGGTCGACGGGGAGGAGATACAGATAAAAGAAAAAGACGTAGGGGAGAGGGGGCGAGAAAGACAGATAAAAAAGTGAGCAAAGGCCAATTTGGGGTCAAGGAAGATGGACAGAAGGAAAGAGAGAAAGAAAGAAATAGAGTGACAGAGATTGAATCAATCAATGACTACCATGTTCCTGTCACAAACTCAAGCGTGCAATTTATGCACGAACATGTATTCCTCGATGAAATGTGAAATTGGACACAGTGCAAGGCATTGTAAGTTGCTCAATAATGATCAACGGCACATTGATTCCATTGAGTCATCACGGAAAGCCACCGTTACCTCCTACTTCCCAACACCTTTCCCAGAAGACAGAAAGAACTGTTTCCAAGTTAACATGTTGTTGCTCTTTGCAACTTAACACGATTCATGGCAATGATTAACTTCACCGTACATAAAATACAAAATGCATGTACAACGCAAACTATGAAAATGATGAAACCAATGGAAAAAGAGGAGACACGAAGCACCCATCAATTGTCAAATTATTACACTAAGCTATTCGCCTTGCTCGGGCACATAAGGGGTTGATGGAAAAAAATGAAGATTAGCTCCATGTTTCAATAGGCAGAAAAGATGGAGATGGTTGGACAAAAGAAATAGTTGTTTGCTACCTCCCGTTGTTTTGTATTGTGATTGTTATACATTATACCTACATTCAATTGTTCCCGTGTACAAGGGTCAACAAAAAAGCTCAGCATGATTGTAATATAAAAGAGTGAAGTGAGGGAACGGGAAAGGATAGGCTAGCGTGGAGGGTGGGGGGGGGGGGGGGAGGGGGGCCGTGGAGATGGTTGGAGGAAACAAATAGTTGTTTGCTACCTCCTGTTGTTCTTGTATTGTGACCTTCTGATCACTTTAAAACCATAAAGGCTATCCAATATATCGTAACCAAGTTGGCAAAATTGGTAATTTCAGTGTTGCATAATTGATTATCAAATAACGAGAAATCAGTATCAATTGCGATAAATCATGTAGCTTATTCTGTTTTAGCCACGTTATGAATGAAAAATGAAAAATACTTAATGATTATTTGCCCAATGTATAAGTGCAACCATAATTATACTACTTTAGATTTGTCGAGTTCATCTAGAATATTTATAACGAAATGGTATATCAATGCCTTTTATAATTTTAAATTGACCTAATTATAATGTTACTGTACAAAATATCAAATGAAATTATACATTAGTATTATATATCATTCTTGCATTATAGTAGGTATGGTATAACGCCAGTTTTTCTATGTAAAACTTGTTATTATTTGTCATTTTATCTACTAGTGAATCTGTCGGGCTGACCTGGAATATATCGGTTTCTCTATCACGAATATATTAATGAATATAAACATGTACAATATTTTGTATCTTACCTAATGCACAGTCAAATGTACGAAGTTATTTTAACTCAATGATATACTGATATCACTCTTATGTAAAGTGATCTTCGGGCATGTTGTACCTTTATGTGAATGGATATTTAGCATGTTTCATTTAACTGCGTGTACTGTGTCTATGATGTTGTCAGTTAACATGTTTTTATATCGTGTGAACGAAATGAATTTCTATATATGTATCTTTTAATGTGCAAATGGATCGAATAAATACAATTTACAATTTTACATTTAGAGACCTACTTGAGGGCTTGACTATCTCCACTGGCGAGCACCTCACCCCCTCTACCTAACCCTCCGGTCGTACACGTCCCTCCTCCGTGATATTGCACTCCACTGAGATCCTGCAAGAACGTGCACTTATTCTTGCCGAGCGGTGAGGAGATGTAATCGATGTAGGTCCTGATGTCCGGGGACCCGCAGTTGGAGTACGAGACGACGGCCACTCTCGTCGTGTTCTCAGACACGCTAATCAGTGTCGACGTCAACCGGATGAAGTCAACGGAGCGGTTGTAGTAATACGGGCCGATGCTGCCCGATGAGTCGAGTACGAATACGAGCTCGGAGTTCGACGAGTTCTCGAAGTAGTGGTTGATCTGGTCGCGGAATTTCTGACCCGTTGCCGTGATTCGTCCATGGTCACCCGTCGTGGTCCTTTGGGCTGCGGCGGGTCGCGATGCGAGGATCCACACTGCGGAGACCGCGAGTAGCAGCATCGAAGCGAGCAGCCTCAGACTAGCCATCCCTGGCCCGCTGACGTAGCTGATCTATCACCTCAAAAAGCGCCGACGTATATGCAAAGGATATCTCTCCCGAGTCCCTAATCGACTGAATGCAGATTCTGCAAAAACAATGCCAATAATAATAATGATACAGTTTAAACGGAATCCAACGAAAGTCGTAATGCGTATGTAAATGAATCTTTCCTGTAGGTGACCATTAACCTAGTATAAAAACCCGAGAATAAAGCCGACATGAATAATGGACTGATAATTACAAATAATCAATGTTTGTAGACCGTGTGATTTCAATACTCCCCTTCGATGAAATATGCAGCAAAGTGATCTCCAACGAGATCTGAAAATCGGAACCATGCACGTGGTTGAATTCAACAGGGGCTGACATTGGCAAGCAAGTTATAACGCAATGCAATGTATTCATATCTGTTATCCTCTTTCATCTGAAACACTCGATTCCTCCTGCCGCCTGATTGGATACTTGTGTCAGTGTGTCCCGCCCACATCTAGTCACGTGTGCTGAAAATCTTGGCGAGCGATCTTTTGGCATAACCCGCCGAAAAACAACGCGCGACCTACATTATGAGGGGAAACCCCTGGATGAAGGACGTTGACATAATGTCTTTCACACATCACTAATTGCTCTAAATCATCAACCTACAGAATGTTTGCTAGCTGTGGTATCAAGTTTAACCACCACAATTAAAGGAGACAGTCCCCTTGAAAATTGAAGGCAAATCTGAACAGTCGATTGTGTTTGATCCCAATCACATTATTTCCCCAGAACCTCTGCTCTGTCTTGTTGCCCTCCTCCACTCTCCTTTCCTTCTTTTATCATTTATCCTTATTATTCACATTCAAATTCCCCTCCTCCTTGTTCTTGAATTAGCCTATCAGCCATTGTCGTCTTCTTTTTGGAGTTCCTAATTTTCTCCATCTCCTCGCACATATTCATCTGTTCATTACCCATGTAGACGTTGCACGAATTTGGAGCTTCAGAGGAAAAGGCAGAATGTGGTGGTTGGGCGGGATGGGGTGGGTTATCTGCTCAAATTATCTACCCTCTCCCGCCTCCACGCACGTGGAAATAATAGGCATGGCAGGTACATGACTTCGCAAGGTCCCTGGCATTGCGACAACCATGAGCTTCTCCGTTATTCGAGCAGTGACTACCATGACAACAGAGTATGGAAGCATACAACTCGTAAAGGCAGGGGCCGGTAGACTCGATTCGAAGTCGGGCTTACCTTTTCTTAAACCCGACTTCGAATCTAAGTCTGTCGTAAGTCGAGTATAACTTTAAACCCAAAGTCCGTTTAAATGTTCGTTATTCTGAAGTCGATGTTAAATGTGAAATCGAGTCTAAGTCCCGTCTATCTATAAATTCAAGGAAAGTTTTTTGACTTCTCTGACGTCACTGGAGGCGTGCGTTTTTTCAAATTTTCGTCAAAATGAGACTTTTTTTTGCTGCAAACAAATGTGAAATTCGTTTTTAGTGGATGATTTTACATAGCTTAGTGGGAACTTTTTTGTCTAATTTAGTAACCCTTTAATTCTGACTGAGGTCAAAGGTCAATGAACTTTATAAAAAAATGACAAAAATGATTTTTTTAGCAATGAATCCAAACCTGATGATGCAATTACAACCAACATAGTAGAAAGATGGATCACTACGTGGAGCTAAACTGATGACATTTTTGTGAAAATCCCTGCAAGTTCAGGGGTGAAAGGTCAATGAACTTTGAGAAAAGTGGCTAAAAATTGCCCCAAATTGATATTTTTCACAATAAATCCAAATCCAATAGTGCAATATCAACGAAACATTGTAGAAAGAAAAATCACTACATGGAAGTAGACTGGTGACATTTTTGTGAAAATCCCTGAAAGTTGAGAGGTCAAATGTCTATGAACTGTGCCAAAGTTTGCTAAAAATTACCCCCAAATTGATATTTTTATATCATTATTATGTTTTCGGGTAATCCGTCCGTCCGTCCCGAATCCGTTTAGGCAATATCTTGAGAATCGTTAACCAGATTTGCTTCAAACTTGGTACTCGTGTGTATTGCGTGAAACTAATGAAGTGTGTAAAATTGGCGTCAAATCTGATTAAGGTCAAAGGTCAAAGATAAATGAACTTTGTGAAAAATTGCCCTTTTTCACATTAAATCCAAATCCAAGGACGCAGCTCTCATTAAACATGGTACAAAGGTGGATCACTAATTGGGGGTAGACTGGTAACAGTTTTGGTAAAATTCCTGAAAGGTCAAAGGTCAATGTTCTTTGCCAAACTTGGCTAAAAACTGCCCAAAACTTTATATCTTTCACAATAAATCCAAATCCAATGGCGCATTTCCAAATAAACATAGTGAAAAGATGGATCATACTTGGGGTAGACTGGTGACATTTTTGGTGAAATTGCTGGAAGGTCAGAGGTCAATGAACTTTTCCAAAATTGGCTAAAACCTGCCCGAAACTATATTTTTAACAATAAATCCAAATCCAATTTCGCATTTCCAACTAAACATGGTGAAAACATGGATCACTTCTTGGATGTAGACTGGCGAAAGTTTGGGTTAAATTCCTGAAAGTTCAAAGATCAGTGAATTTTGCCAAGAATTAGCTAAAAATTGCCCCTAAAGTGATATTTTTTAAAATAAATAAAAATCCAATTTTGCAATACAACCAAACATGGTGCAAAGATGGATCACTACTTGGGGGTAGACTGATGACATTTTTGGTGAAATTTCTGAAAGGTCAGAGGTCAAAGGTCAAAATTGGCTATTTTTCACATTGAATCAATATCTAATGATTCAATTCAAACCAAACATGGTACAGAGATGTATCACTTCATGGAGATAGACTGGTGAAATTTATTGTGGAAAATATCAATCTGGGGGCAATTTTTAGCCAATTTTAGCAAAGTTCATAAACCTTTGACCTCTGATCTTTCAGGAATTTTACCCAAACTTTCACCAGTCTATCTCCATGAAGTGATATGTCTCTGTACCATGTTTAGTTTGAATTGAATCATTAGATATTGATAAAATCCCTGGAAGTTCAGAGCTCAAAGGTCAATGAACTTTGCCAAAATTTGCGGATTTTAAACTTGATGCAAGGATGATGTAGACAGACTGGTTAAATTGGAATTCAAGAAATAAGAGGTCCAAGGTCAATGGACATTGTCAAACTTGGCTTACCATAGAAAAAGAGAGTATAATATTTTCATTTCACATAGATATTCAATGATACATTGCATACCAAACATACAATTTTTTTTAGAATAAATCTAAGTAGAGCTAGTAAAGAGGCGGAGGCATATTTATCGGTTAGAGTTCAATATTCCGAAGGTTCGTTTATTCCGAAGGTTCGTTATTCCGAAGGTTCGTAATTCCGAAACAAGTAAATTGCCGATACCTTGATGCTCGTTAGTCCGAAAAAAAAAGGGTTCGTTAATCCGAGCATTTGTCGCGTAACGTTCGGAATAACGAACGTTCGGAATAACGAGTGCTTACCTATTTATCGACTACGAGGCAGTGGAATTGCTCTAGTTCATAATAAATCCAAATCCAATGGTGCACTTCGAACCAAACAAGGTACAAAATGAATCACCTTATGGAGGTAGGCCGATTACATTATTTGATAAAGTCCCTGAAAGGTCACAGGTCAAAAGTAGATTAACTTTGCCAACATTTGCTGAAAATTCATATTTTTCACAGTGAATTCCAACTTAGCATGATACAGAGATGAAAACGACATGGACTTGGGCTAGTGACATATTTCGCAAAATCCCTGAAAGGTCAGAGGTCAAAGATGAAAGAAGTTTGCAAAGACTGGCTACATAACATTGCTCCTAAATCTATACTTTTCGCAATAAATCCAAATCCATTTCCAGCCAAACATGGTATGATGGATCACTGCATAGAGTTAGACTGATGAATTTTTTAGGTAAAATTCCTGAAAGGTCGAAGGTCAATGGAATCCAAAAGAAATTGGCTAAATATTAAATATTAAATAATGGGTGAGGACAAGTACATCCAGGCGCGGATCTACGTCTTTGCTAAGGGGGGGGGGGGGGGGGGCGGAAAGAAAGGGGGATGGTTTGTCGTCACTGGCAACTACTACCCCAATTTCGTTTGATATTTAACCACATTCATAAGGATATCATTAAATTGAAGTATGAAATTTGCTAGATTGTTTCTTGTTTAATATTGTAAAATGTAATACAAAAACAGCTGGCAAAAACATTTCAATAGCTGGTGTGCTACATCAAAGCTTCCTCATATTTCCTAACTTGGATCCAAGGGTACACCAACCGCTGAAGCCTTCATTACGAAGCTAAATAAATAAAAATAAGGAAAGCCCTGAATATGGCAAGTTGTTTGGGAAAGATAAGTTCATACCGGATAATCACACTTTGTTGTTATTGTCAAGGAAAGTCTTTATTCCCTCGGACTGTCATTGCCTTTCAACTTGGTTCCATGCCAGAACCGGATCTACAGCTTTGATAACCGCTTCCAGTAATTGTCGAGTGTTAACTCTTTGTGCATGTGTCACATGTACCTTTTTCCACAAGCAAGGCACACAAATTCCATTGAGCAGGAGTTAACGTTGTACTCAACGGGTTAATGCCCAACTCATGGACATACCCTCGGAGAATCGCGTAAAATCCCCTCACCCAAACCCTACTCAAAACCCACAATGTTTCGATGCGTTTCCAAGGTTTTTCCTCAATTAATGATTCTGCCACTTTCCGTTCTCTTTAAACGTTCTATATCATATTGCACTTTGTTTGTACTTGTTTGCCCTTTTTAGACAACTACCCATAACCGCCCACGCATGACACCTCCTCCCCGCTCCCACACCTCCTTTTCCCGAAAAAAACTATATCCTCGCACAATACTCTAGCCTGGGTTTTAGAAGTTGTGTTGATTGATTGATATTGAATTTTATTTCCACATGTTTGAAAATGAATATATGAATATAATGATATAGCTAGCATACAACCAAGAAACAGCATATTGATATCTTAGTGTAGCATGATATCACGGGGTACTGTAATGATGCGATCATCCCCCACTCCCATCATGCCCATGTCGTCATGGCGTATCGCCTCGAGAGATTCGACATTAACCGCGACAAATAATTATGATAGTTGGGTAAAGATCAAGAGAGAAATGAAAATTTATCTTGCCTTACTAATTGATTCTCTCTTCCTTCCCTGTTCACGCGTAAAAAGAGCCACTGGGGTCTTTTTGTCTCGCCTGAACAAAGTTCGGCAGAGACCTAGTAATCACTTTTCCTGTTTGTCTGTTAGTCTGTTGGTCTGTTACAGAAATTTTAAAGTTTTTTGTTTAACTTGCTCTCATTTCTCTCATGTGATCACACTTGGTTCAATTGATTTGTTCTAGGAGCCAAACGGTCAAATGATAGGCCGTGTGCATAATTTTTCTCAAAGTTTTCGTTTGACTTGCTCTCATTTCTTTATTTCTTCATGAATTGTGATCACACTTGGTACAAATGATTGTTAGGTAATATCACATGTGTCTTCATGAGGCTGATGGGGTCAAAAGGTCACATGATATGAGGCCATGTCCATCATTTTTTAAAGTTTGTTCTTATCTAAAGGACGTTTCTTTATTTCAGGTCGGATCAAACTTGGCACAGATGTGCAGGGGCTTATTTTTAAAGTTTTGCTTCAACTTGCTCTCATTAAAATGTATTCATCACTTGTATTCATACTTGATACAAAATGATTCTTGGGTAATAAAACGTGTGTTGATGAGGATGATGAGGTCAAAGGTCATCTAGGCACCATTTTAAATACTTGAAAAACAACTTAGCACTGTTTATTGATTGCGAAATCAGGCGAGACTCGTAGTTTGCAAACCACCTTGTATTTCACAACCCAGATATAAAAATATTTGGGGTTCACCTGGGCCTGGATATAGGCCCCATATGGGCTGCCCTATTGGGGAGCATCTGGGCCCACATGAGCCCCATTCACTCCATCTGGGACCCATGTTACACCGTACACCCCGTCTGGGGCCCATATGGCCCAAATGGGCAAAAAAAATGGAGGGATGATATTTCACATTACTAATCATACTTGGATAGGCTACATACGAACACATAATCAAAATCCTATCCTCATCCTATCTTGACCTATCCTATCCTATCCTATCCTACTCGATTATATCGTATTCCTCAGTACACCCACTTCATATATATAGTACTACGGAAATTTACTTTAAAAATATTGGTTACTACGATTGAAGATGAACATTTTGTTGTAATTATTGTTGTCTGGACTCAATTAGGTGGTATTAATTCTCCCTATCGCATATAGCCGATATCAAGCGATATCACCTCACGATACCGATATCTGATCGATTGTTCTTGGGACGTATACTTCCGGTAAGAGCTGGTTGTCGGCAGAAAGTGACCAAGAAATCACTTTTTTTTATGAATTAAGCAGTGAAAATTTTGTGTAGGGTTGTGGTTAGGGTCAGGGTTAGGTTTAGAATAAGGTTTAGGGTTAGTGTTAAGGTCAGGGTTAGGTTTAGGGTTAATATTCATAAAATTAGTTGGACACCCTGGTCCCTTATTGTAGTACGGGATTGCCGAATGTTCGTGGACCGGAAGTTCATATCCCAAGAATTAAAGGTAAAAACATTAGAGCGCCACACACGTTCAGATTCGGAGAGCTATATGCGATAGGGAGAATTGTTTTGATGAAACGGTTATTGGAATGTATGCTTAAATATTCCTTCTATCTAGTTATATGCCTGTTAGCTATTAAAATGTACAAAAATATGACACAAGTCAATAGGCCTAATGCATGCGTGAATATTCATGAGCATCTCAGTTACCACGTGGGTTCGCGGTGGAAAAACCCATGTGGGCCCCATAAGGGTTTTATATGGCTCAGTCGACCCAGAAATAAACCACATTGCCCATATACATACAACATAGGGGCCATATGGTTTTATTATCTGGGTTCTAGGTGGGACAAACCATATAAGCTCCATATGGGTAGAAAATGGTACATATGGCCCCAGTAGACCCACATGATTCCCATATGGGCCCTAGATACTTTGCTGTCTGGGAAACTCTGCTTTTAAGACTGGCTCCTCCACATTCTCTTCAAAATGTTCATATTCTAAGTTAGTTCAATCAATTTCTTGTTTATGCTATTTTAAATATTTGCCCTCAATTACGATGTCCATTGTTTATTTTAAAATGTGGAAATAAATTCTTATCATCAAAACAATTATACTTCGTCAGCGGTCTGTTCGCTCAGTAGGTATAGCGCCGGGCTGATAACGTGAAGGTCGCGAGTTTGATTTCTCACATAGACGCTCTTTTCTTTTTTCCCCCGTTGATATGGAACTATAGTCCACATCAATGTACACGCAAATAGTTTTCCAGACGCTATAGCCTTGTGGCCGTACGGCGGGGCTGCCTCACTCTCAGATATCATGGCATGGTTCTGGGTTTGAATCCACCTAACTCTAATATAGGTTGAAGGCATTTTGCCGAATATGGCACCGTTTGATTGAGAACAGCCTCGTTTTCTCTCCTGAAAGCTTAGGGCCCATCGAGTCGAGGGTTCCAGGAGAGCAGAGAGGAACATACTTTGGGTCGGTCGCCATACCAGAAGGGTATTAATCGGTAGTCGGTAAGGGTCATTAGCATTAGCTGCAAGTGTG
Organism: Arbacia lixula; assembly: GCA_963669155.1. Classification (NCBI taxonomy): domain Eukaryota; kingdom Metazoa; phylum Echinodermata; class Echinoidea; order Arbacioida; family Arbaciidae; genus Arbacia; species Arbacia lixula. The sequence continues at coordinate 12,310,914 of OZ022582.1, read as the reverse complement.
CTGATATGGCCATTTTCCTTGAATTTTTCAATGGGCCACACGCCGATAAAGAATATTTCCACTGAATATTTTAGCGTCATCATTGTTATTATTATTATTATCATTTTCTATTCGAAATTTCAATACTGTACGACATGTTTTAACGATAAGGAGCATGATTCACTCAAAATAGCAGTGACACATATTTGTATGGCTTATAATGCCTATAGGCTGCCAGGGTAGGAGATGGGCAATTCAATGCCCGTGGTCTACCGACAGACCCTCTACCCGAATGGAGTTTTCAATTTCTATATGTATAAACAAATGCACAATATTAACTTGGTGCTACAAAGAATTTTGAAATAGAAAACTATTTGAATGACTTTATTCGACATATGAACATCAAAACATCTGCTTTGTTTGTGACGATGTACTGCTGCCCTGTATAAAGCTGTGTATATGTTTGTTTGCCACTTTTGTAACGGTATCCCGTGGCTAATGCAGTGATTTTGAAAGAACAAACAAATGGAGTGTCTTGTGTCTTAATGATTGTGTCAACTGTCCAATTAATGTAAGCTTGACATTGTTTTGTATGCATGTCACTCGCCCCTAATTGTTAATATCAGTCATATTATTATTAAATGTAGGCCTATGAAACTTACACCAATAATCCCTCATGACAGAAGATATATGCATACATACTAGGAATATTCAACTCCATTTTAGTCAAATGACATACAACTACCACAGCTTCAAATCACACATTGCAAGCGTTTTTACTAGAAACATTCACATATCAGCAAAAATACACAATGCATCGAACAGACAATATCAGTAGGCCATATAAATCTATAATTTATGTTATATGCAGCAAGTACAAAAAGACTACAATGATGATATGTACACGTATGATAAATAATATGACTTACACTTGAGTTATGATCTAATTTCACCATAAGCCAAACTTTTTCTCTAACTGATACATCTATCCTTAAAACTTACTATGTTATAATTAATATTACCACTTTTACTACTACTATCACTACTTCTACTACTACTGCTACTACAAGGTAAAAACCTATAAAGATTAGCATATAATATTGAGCATTGTCAATTGTCAAAGGTAAAAAAAGTAAAGGCCTCCTGTCATTACAACAAACTCCTTTGAAAAAGTAAAATTACTTCACGGTCATCTCTGGGTTGCATATAACCTTTCGGAACTAGTTACTGTTTAACTTAGGGTCCACTCTATACAAGAGATATGTACTGCTCTGACAAAAGGAAGCAAGTGAAAATCACTCAAATCTGGGTTATTGGCATTCTTAGATTGTTCCCGGCGTTCCCTACATACAGCCAAAATCTGGACAAGAAATATTCATCTTGCTATGAGATATTGTATCTAACATGATGTGGTGTTGCACTGATGTCAATGCAAGAGACAGACACATTTTGCTCATTTACAAGAAAATTCTCTTTTGTAAGTTGCTTCCTTTTGTCACAGTAGGGAAGGAAACACTTAGTATAATCTTGTACCCTGGCTTCCAGGCTGTTGGGAGTTTCTAAACCAACTTTTTAATAAAGGGGTCTGGCTGCAGTAGACTAATCACTCTCAATTTCTCAATCACTCCCAATTTCACTGGGAAAAAGGTAGAATGATACAGTGACTAGCCTTAGAGTACCAGACTCTACTTGTTCGTTGGGATCACAAAATGTCCGACAACCTAAAGCCAGCCTATAACAGCTTTATGTACTGTATACAATGTGTATCAGATACATTTAAGTCATCTAGAAGTTGTTTTTTATTTCGTTTTATCACGCTGTAAGGGGGTCATTGAAGAGAATACAAACACATGATGCTGTCAATATGTGCGATATCCAGAACTGCTTTGTTTTATTGAATTGAATTAAATTGATTTATTTTCCACTCGACATACACAAATGCATTAATATAATAATACAATTCTATAGTTGGCAAAAATGCATAGATGAATAGAATAAAAATATACTTTTGCTTTTTCCTTTTTAATTGTGACAAATCAAGTATAAAAGACCATCACACTGATGTTAATAATGTTGCCTCTGGGCAAGTAGTGGTGTGGCCCTTACAGGGTAACCAGCGAGTCCTGTGAAGCTGCAGATCAGGTTTGTGGACACTCGTTCATTGGAATGCAGCGGTCATCATAGGCAACCCGTCCGGCTGGGCACTGGCAGCTGGCCACGCAGATTTTAGTGGTCATCGATGGGCAGTTCTGACCGAAGGGGTCCTCGCAGGATGGTTGGCAGGGGGGCCCGCAGTCATCAAAGATCATGGAAGATGGGCATATCAAATCTATACGATCAAAGAGAGACAGAGATAGAGAGAATAATATATGATGTATATATAATACAGGTATATATATATATATATATATATATATATATACAGTCAAACCTGTCTTAGCAGGCCACCTGTCTATAGCAGCCACCTGTCTATAAAGGCCACAATTTTTGTTTCCCTTGGGTGGCCACTATAGACAGGTTTCACTGTATGTATATGGATGACATTATATCTAAAAATAAAGAGAGATCGAGAGTGAGTTATAAAGAGGTAGAAACAAATATGGGGAGAGATACTGATAGAGAGAGAGAGAGCAAGAGAGAGAGAGAGAGAGAGAGATGGTGTTGAGATGACAGAGAGAGAGGTATCGAGATGATAGAAAGAGAGAGAGAGAGAGAGAGAGAGAGAGAGAGAGGACAATAAGGCAAACTAAAGTATAAACAGAGAGATTATCAGAATTAATCCCTGTATTCCCAATCCCCGATGCAGTGTCAAGCTAGATATGAACTTACGGCAGGAAGTTTTATACTTCCAGTTCTCGATCCTGACTCGGTGGCGTTCACATTCGTTGGCGTAGGCCGTTATGGCCTCACAGTGGCACGGTCGGCTCACCCCGCACGTACAGGTGTCCTCCATGCACGCCTCGTAGTAGCGCGTGGGGTGGACCTCGTTGTGACACACCCGGAAGGACTTATCGTTCAGCACCGCGCACTTGGACCGCGCCCGCAGGAAGTCCATGTATCCTAGCAACCCGCAGGCGTCGACCTTGATGTGGCCGAATCTGATTGGCTGCTTCTCTCCCGTCGTAATGACCTCCCTCACCTTGCAGAACCTGTGAGCAGGAATGACATAACCAGAATTTTGTTGTATCAATTACAAAAATTAAAATAACATTAATGATAATGAAAATAGAATCTAGTTTGATTTGCTCCAGAAAGCATCGTCAGTGAAAACACTGCTTTTCCTGAGGGCCATGCATATTTTTTTCCCCAGTCACTGGATCAAAGTTGTGGAGAAGTTATGTTGATTGAGATGTTTCGCGGAAAGACACAAGTGGCAGCTGCTGGGTTTGAAACCTTTCCTTCCTGATCACGGGTAAGAGAAACGATCCACTACACCATGCCACTTACAAGGAAACACAGGGATCACCCCTTTCTGTTGGCTTTCTACTTTTGCTTTACTGTTACAGACTGGTTTCTTTGATTTTTCAGTATATTTTGAAAGCACCAAATTGTTTTATCATTTCAACCAGCTGCCCCTTTAAAGGTAAGGAGAATGCATTTTCTGTTAGCAGGCGCGTCTGTTGCCGATTTATCTCACTATGCCAATGCTAAAAATAAAGTGATTTCAAAATTGCGTCAATGGTCCAAGATAGAGGATATCTTAGCAAGCGGCAAAGGCTAACTGCTTTTTAAAGAATTGAATGACCCTTTCCCCATTTTAAGTTCCCCTAGATTCATCTTGTTTAACTTTTGTGTACCAAACAAAATGTCATTCCGTGTATAAAATGGTGAAATATCCCACAAGAGGTACGTTATAAGGATTAAATGCTACCTGGTAGAAGTGAGCCAATGCAAACAAGCAGATGCTTTAGGCGGGTGGACATATTGCGTCAGCGGTCCAAACGACCATGGAAAGCAGCATGTGGCTGCTGTTTGTTTATAATATATCTCCCCTACATTTCTAGATATACCATATAGATTCATTTCATAAGATATCTGCTGACTTCAATGCTATAGGGAATATTCTTAAGCCACACTATTCAATAAAGGGGTCTGGTTACAGTAGACTAATCAAACTCTATTTCTCATCTGGTTCTCCCGCAAGAGGAGGATTATAGTGCCTAGTCTTAAAAATTGAACCTTACTTTTCCAGTTTGGCCTGAAATGCTCAACATCCTAGAAGCCAGGCTTGTATAGAGTCAAACATTTTTCCGAGGGTTGTCTTACTTGTATCCATCCACTTTCCAGCTATGAAGAAGCTCCTTATTGGACCTGCTCCTGATCAACTGCCTCGTCAGCTTGTCATCCTTCTTGTTCCCGTTCATGTTTCCGCACAGCCCGCACGCCTTGCTGCCGTAATCGCTAGTGAGGCGGACCAGGACTCCGGAGGTCTTGGACCAAGTCACGAAGAGTCCTTTGTTCGTTGTGATCTCGATGTCCGATCCCGACCCGCCTGCAATCTCCACGTTTCGTGGGTGGTTGTGCACGTATTGCAGCTCAACCTCTTCTCCCAGGACTTGACATGGAGCGGGGGTTATATATGAGTGAGAGAGAGAGAGAGAGTCGGCGTAAGAGTGATGATGAGCACATGAAAAGTGACCAATCAAATCACTTCATCATCAATCACAATTGGACCTCTGCATGTCCTTGTGGTCAAGTAAATACTCAACCTGTGCGCCGTGACAAGGCCTCCCGGCCAGCTCATTTACACACATTGATTATGACCCTCAACAGAGCATTTTTGCATAAAACTTACCATAGATGGTAACTTTGCTATCCATGGCAGCTCCTACGGTAACCTTAAATCTAATTGGCTGTCAAGCGATGTTACCGTGGTAGTTAGTAACCACTGATGACAGAATTACCATTGATAGTAAGTTTTATGCAATGGGGCCCGACCGCACTGGGGTGACATATATGACATATGCCTGATTTACTGTCAATTGTGACTGCGTTAGTGCATACCAGATAATAATAACCATTATAAATATTCTTTAACGAGATGTAGGCTTAAGTATTTCACAAGGACCACACGCTCAACGAAAACTATTAACAAGATGTTAATCTCTTTAAACAAATTGTATGTCAGATAACATTATAAGAGTTGTGGAAAACAATAAACTAAGCTGAACTAGTCTAAAATGGTTCCCATGCAGAGGTTTTGGAGGAAAGCTATTATTTAATACAATAGTATCTATGTCAATTTTTGTTTTTAACTACTTTTTGGACCTTGTTTATATATATATATATTGAAATTACTTCCTCTCCCCCAAATTAAAAAGTTTAGCATGTTGACCCATAATGAGCTGAACATAAGGACAATGCATTTAGCGACACAAACTAACTGAAAGATTTAATTTCAGAACTATACCTCTCACAGTTCCATTGGCATAGACCTCGATTTCGACGCAGTCAACGTAGATAAACACGATGACATTGCCAGGTCCACTTCCGTTCACCGCCGGTTCATGTTGGACATGCACCTCAAAGTTGCCATTGCCCCCGCAGTCCTGAACGAACACGTAGCGGCACTCGCCGATGCGGGAGAAAGAGTATCCATCGAACGTCAAATGATTGCCCTCCCCGTCAACCGAACAGCGCTTTGTTTCTGCGAGAACAGCGATACACATGATACAGAGCAATATGTGACCCGCTGCCTCAAAACTACCAATAAATCTCTGGAAATCATTTTGGTGTTCTATACATATCCTGAAAATAAAGATTTGCAGCTTTTAAAATTGTAATTATATCATCTACTTGGGAGCAGAAGAACCAACCTTAATCTTAAGTTAGGTGTTGAGATATAGATAATGCCTGATCAGAGAGAATCAAAACAGATTTGCTCCATCACTTCACTTGTAACTAATTGGTAGCGTGGAGCTGATGGATCACATTATTTGGACTAGGCTCAGGATATACCTTCATTGAAGAAGCCTGTCTTTTGAAAAAGATATATCATCTGGGTTAGATTCCTATTTCCCTACAATAATATTGTATATCCTGTTCTATATACAATAGGAATTATTTCAATAAATATTCTTTCTTTTATAATCAAAATTTGAGATTGATTCTGTTGTCGGATTTCTTGAAAGACGGGGTTACCGGTATACTGCCATACTTTGCATCAGGACATGAGTTGTGATTAGTTCTCATCTTTATAAGCTATCCATGATTTAAGTCATAATGTAACTTTTTATGAGGAACAAAATACTTCTTTTCGTATTGTTAAGTTAAAATCCCTAATGATTTGTTACATTTTTTTCAACAGGATCACTTCATTAGTCATTCAGAAATAACCAAGGAATATAACCATACCAAGCCCAGGTCACACCTCAATTACTGCTATTCATGAGTGTCGCCTACAAAGTTCTTATGTTGATGTAGTTGAAATGATATAAAGTCATTGAAGTAAAACAAATGCATTCTCTCATTCACTCTATCCTCTGTACTATAATTCATAGATTTGTCATAGTAGCAAGCTTCGGGTTATTATGAAAACCCTACTGTTCGAGATCTATTATTTTGTTTGATCTATTGTAATTATGATGTAGCTTACGTGAAGGGCTTTCATTCCATCATTTGTATTTCATTAATTTTTGTTCCATTAGTGTTAGAATATTATGCACTTTGAATTTATTGACACTTGTTTATTTTCTATCATATGTTTATTTCAAGAAACATATAACAAGCAGAAAATAATTAAATCTATTAAAATCAAGTATATCCTATAAGAGCATAGGATTTATGAAATTAGAATCTAAGAATGCGCCTTTGTCCTGTTGTCATGGCAAGCGGTCACAAACATTTGAATATAATTACCAGGGAGACACACCGAGCAGCAGGCACCAGGTAGCATAGCCTCTGTTTCATCCTGAAATAAAATGGCCATAAAAGCAAATTAACAAAATGAAATCGGATTAAAGTATGTTCGAAATAAATGGAGCAAATGGATAACAAAGACAAGATGCTCAGACCTTTTTTAGGCAATGCAACCATGGCACATAAGAAATTTACAAAAATCAATGTTATTCTACTCGCGAGTGTATATTCTTAAGTAGAAAATATAATTGTTCTCTGTCAAATCAAATGGGAATTGCATTTGTGGTCAAAGCAAAATAGCTCTGTGGTTTAAAATTCACCACTACTATCTTTTACCTTGAAAGTGGGTATTTACTTGATATTTTGTTTTCAAATCTGAATGCTTGTTCCTTTTAAATCATAGTTCATTAACCGTTAGTATGTCAGATAAATAAATTCTCTATGGGATTTGTGTACAGTATTGGTGTGGTGAAGAAACATACTATAAGTACACTTGATTGTATTGATGGTTGAGGTGTCATCTCATTGTTACAGTATTCATACCGCTGTGCATCGTAGTACTGGGCATGGTTTGGGGACACACAGGGCTCTGCCATCCACACACGAGCAGCTGTCACAGCCATCTTCCCACGGGTCAGAGTCCTAAAATGTGGAAGAAATTCAAATTCAATTTGAAGCTTATTCATACCCTGTCTTCTATTGTTCATACAGCAGATTACGCATGAGTCGCACTGCTAAGAATCTGAGTGGAGAAGAGGTAGCCCGCAAACAAGAAGGTTCAGTAAAGAACAGGTTTAAGCATGGAATAATGCCTCCGTGACACACATCTGAGTTAACAGCAACAAAAACAACTTTATAAAATGGAGCTAAGATTTGTATTACGTATAAATTTTAACAGATCAAAAGTCAAAGTCTGCATGATAAAAAAATTATGATGTATAGTCTAGTTCCTCAGTCATAAATTGCCTTACCGAATGAAACCTTCCTTGGTAGAGACAGAAACTGACATCTGAAATAGTAAACAGATTAAAATACTAATTTGAATGGATATTACTTTAATGGATATGATGGATACACAGTTCCCAACATTTGTTGGATAAGTCCATCTTCTTTTTGTATGGAGGTTTAATGCACATATTTCACACCATATTCATTGTCAATGACAAAGAGGTAGTGTGTCCAATTGTTTGTTGGACCTCGAAACGACTGATGTCAGGATTGTAATAATATGACGCATATTTTTCCCATAAGTATTGGTTGAACCATAAGTATTGAAACAGCTAGGTAACTGTATAGCGCCATCTTGTGATAATGAGAATAAGAATTCACGTTCTCTGCGAGATTAGTGAGAACCCGTGACTTCTTGAGAAGAAAATGAGGAATATTGGATACACAAGGAATTATTGCTGTCAAATGTAATAAATGTCCACAAGGATACTGAATATCAGACCCATTAGTACAAATTGTATGGTGACTTGTCCTGAGAAAAAAAAAAACAACTAAAAGCCCATGTTGGGTGTGTAAAGCACCACTTTTGCATATGTAATGTATACACATCCTATATTACATGTAGTCTGGCACAGAAAGAGTTAATCATGTTTTACCATTGCAAGCTTTCCCATCAGGTTGCAGAGCAAAACCCGGACGACAGGAGCAGGAGAAAGAGCCCACCATGTTCTGACATTCATGCTGGCAGCCTCCGTTGTGCACCGAGCACTCATCAATATCTGATATGCAACATGGGGTTTGATACAATAGAAAGGAGCGTTACAATGCACGTCCGAAGCAATAACTGAAATCTGGTGCAAAAGGAAGGTTGATGTGAACGATCAGGTACACTGTATGTTTTGATACTGACAATGCTTCTGGTCACTGTAAAAGCTATGGCATACAAATGTTTTAAGATGAAAACTTAAATTGACATTTGATAATCTAGTGATGGTATGCATTTCAAACAAACTATATTTCAAAAGAGGTCAATATATGAATGAAAATATACCAAAGATATGATAAAAGCATTATGTCCTTTTCAGATGTATATAGATGAAATGACGCTCATACGCCCTGGTCATACAGATAAGACTAAGAAATAAGCACCATTGCCCTGTTTAATATATAAAAATGCGATTGCTTACAACTGTGATTGATATTGATCGCAACTCTGTACATTATGAATAGAGGAGTGGACTTGCGATTGCTTCAGATCAATCGTAAATCTTCATAACATTGGGCGCAGAACATACATGCTTCTTCCTTTAAATTTGTTATTCAATAGGAATTTGTAGAAGAATGTAGCTCGGAATGAGCTTGCTGGGTTTAATCATTCTTCTTACCAAATTGGCACCTTCTTCCAGTGAAACCCGGCAGACAATCGCACGTGCCTTTTCCATCCTGCACAACGCAGTTCCCGGCATGCTCACACAATGTGTTACTACAGGCTGACAAGATCTCGCAGTGACTGCCTGAAAATACCAAAACAACCCTTCTTTAACATATAACAAAACAAAGCAAAACATATTTGCAATTTTTTGGGGAAAACAATAAAAGCACTAAAATGGAGCCATCAGAAAGAACGCAAAACTGTTCCTGCCAGGAATCAAAACGAGGTCTTTACTTTAAAAGACTATTTATATGTTTTTCCATCCATCATCTTTTTCCCAAAGAGATGATTCACTAATTTACAAGAATTTACTCTATCTAATGTTAAACACGGTAATCAGAAAAACCGCATACCTTCAGACAATACAGTTTTTCATGCACATCGCAATAGAATAAAAACATTAAAAGCCAAAGGGAAATGTCAAGAAAATGAAAAGGGCAGAAGTACCAGAAAAGCCAGGGAGGCATTCGCATCTGAGTGTTCTCCCTTGACCAGCGCAGCTTCCTCCGTTGTAGCATGGGAACGTGCTGGGACACACCACTGACGGATTCTCACACTGACTCCCATAATAGCCGCGAGAGCAGGAGCAGCTTGGACCGGCCTGCGAGTCAATGCAGTGCCCGCCGTTGCGACAGTTCATGGAGCTGCACCCATCAATATCTTAGAGAGGAAGAGGGTGTTGGGGTGGAAGTTGATTAACTCTTTAAGTGTCACGTGTGCTAGGTAATACACACAAATCCCATAGAACAACAGTTTCTCTGGCACCCAACGGCCTCAGGATTATGAACATTATTGACCGTTGTCTTTTTTCATCATGAAATGCAAAATAAAATCAATTTGTGATGTGCCCCTGAAAAACGGATTAAGATTTTGATTTTTAATTCGTACATAATTTTCACACTGTAAATTAAAAACGTTTATTGTGAAAACATCTTTTCTGAATTAATTGTTCACATTTCTTCTGGAAAATATTTACCTCTCTTTGTTTCACTTTATTAATTAAATGGGTTGAAATGTCATTTACACGATGTTTCTATATAATGCGTCTACTCCAAATGTAGAAGCATTTAAATCCCGTATATATGATAGTTTTTGTAAACTGATTTGTAAAAATGTGTGTGGGAATACAAACAACCGATTGCTGAGATTGAGTCTAACTAGGCGTGGAGCGAACATCTTCATCACCATTTATCCTTTTGATGAAGCCGACACGAATGATGGGAATGTGGTGAAAATGATAGAAGAAACAATGTTGAAAATGCGTCAACCATTTACTTACTCTGGCATATTTGGGGATTGTGTGAGGCTGTCAGACCTCCCTGAAGACCAGTGGAAAGCTGCGCCCATGACACAGCATTCCCAGAGTGAGCACAAGAGGTAAATATGTCTCCAATTTCATTAGGCGTCATAGCGTAGTCCCAAATATTCATCTAGACATGAAGAATGGTGATGATAGATGACCATTTATTTCAATCAAGAGCTAAGTATGAAACAGACGCATCAATGTCTACTCATCTATTTACAATGTAAAATGTAGAATATTTTCAGAGCCTTGTCCGCCATTCGGATTTTCAGCTCATCAGTTACATTAGTGGTGGAACGATGGAGATTGGAAAGGTTTCAAGCATTCACTAAAAAAGGAGGTATATTCTCTCTGCTTTCAAAGTATTGAAAAGTTTTCAAACTTTTTCAACTTTTTCGAAATTTTTCAAAAGGGGGAGTGTTCACCCCCATTCCCCCCTTTCAACACTTTCAGAATTTCTTAGGCTTATTTAAGCCCCTGTCACAACCATGACAACATCAGATTTATGTAATTACTATCAAAGATAAAAAATGTACAATTCATTTCCACAATTATTGCTTTGACAAGCACCCGGAAGTGCCTGCTGCCTTCTCTTGCAATAGAAATATTGACTCCATATCAAATGTAGATTTAAAGGCAACTTATAAATTGGCAAAAAATAGATTCAGATGAAATGAGAGGGAAACAGATTGGGGGGGGGGGAAGAAGAGAGAGGAAGAGAGAGAGAGAGAACGAGAACGAGAGAGAGATATGGGAAGAAGGGAGTACAAAAAGGAAAGAAGAGAAAGGAAGACATAAAGACACCAGATTAAGAGAGAGCAACAGAAAGCAAGAGAAAGAGAGAGAGAGAGAGAGAGAGGGGGGGGGGGGGGAACGGGTGTAGAAAACGACACTCATCCATAAGCAGCTAATGTTGTGAATAAAAATTACTTTGTTGTTAAAAGAAATCTCCCCACCTGTGTCAACATCCCAACGAAAGACTCTTTGGAAACGAAAGATCCACCGTAGCTGTCTTGCTCATGGCCCAGGATGACCATTCCCCTGCCTTCCACAAAGCTGTCCTGAGAGAGCCCAGAGCCAGACTCTACGACTGTCCCATTCATATAAAGGAACCACTCCCCTGTTTCGCTGGTCCATGTCACAGTGACAAAGCGCCAACTGCTGTCCCTGTGTGCATCATCAAGCAAGGAAATAAGTGAAAAATAATCTTTCGCTACACATTCAAACATGATTTCAAATTTCACAATGTGAAATAAATTTGAAAGAGAAATATTTGAATTTTATCTATCAATCTAAAGATTAACTTCAAAGCGACAAAACAAACATATTCAGTGGCTGCCACAATTGTTAACGAATACACGAGAATTAATGAAATATCAAACTAGAAAAGGCTCTGAAATGGTTGTCGTTCATCACATATAAAAACCTCACATACTATTTCCTTGTTACCTCACAAAATACCTACTTCAGGTCTCAAAATTACCAGCTGTAAACAACACAACATATCGATCTCTTTAGTTGCACTAAAGTCATGAGATAAGAAATATGACTGGGTTTTCTCTTTATCCCAAACTCCTGCGCCCCACTTATGGCCAATGCACTTTGGCATGTGTTGAAGTACCCCGGTTACTTTGTCCTTTCAGCGAACAGTTGGAACACACTTCAAGCAGGTAGCTGGAAAGAGATCCCAAAATCAGAATAACCTTCAAATTGAAACACATCTCCATTATATAGATTTATAAGAGCCAGCACGCCACAGCACTAATATCTGGAACACACAATGCAGAGTCCTTTACAAACCTGTTTGCGGCAACATACGTATACGCGCTCTCCCCATTCACGAATAGAACAAAGTTGTTATAGTCCTGGAGAGTAAGGGCATTGTCGATCACCTCTAGACCGTCTTCAGACCTCACTGCGTAGGAGACAGGGGTCCCAAAGTTGGTTGTATCCGTGGTTTGCATCCAGAATGCGAGTGTGAATTCATACAGGTCGGGCATGATGCCTTCCAGCTCAACACGGTCAGAAGTTCTGACACCCGGGAAGGACACTTCGAAGTTTGAGGGCAGCGCTACGAAATAAAGATATTACTCAAGTATAGAGAAATTGACCAAAGGTGGATCATCCTTTTTTTTAAACGCTTTTAAAATATATCAAATTGAAGGTTGAGGGCGAGTGCTCCAAAAATATTTTTACACCGCTTTATAACATATTTAATTTATATTTTAATTAAGATGTTACTTGTAAATATTCATTACCCTGAAATACATAATGCAGCTCATTCATGGGCGGAAATCCCGGGGGGGGGGGGGGGGGGACACAATATCAAATGTCCCCCCCCCACTATTTTCGTTCGTGTACAAATTATTTTAGAAAAACGGCTTAACCCCCCCCCCCCCCCCCACACACACACACCATTTCGAAAGAGGGGGACACAATATGAAATGTTCCCCCCACTATTTTCGGTCGTGTACCCCCACGAGACTGGGCGGATTGGCGGATTAAATTTTGTTCGAAAACAAGACTGGGCGGGATAAAAAAAAAATGAAGGAAATCCCATCACTCCCCCCCCCCCCCCCCCCCCCCGCTCAGCTACTTCTTGAGGAAAAACATGTCCCCTCCACCTTCGGGGAGCGATTTCCGCCCATGAGCTCATTCTATATATAGAAATGGCGGTGAACAAACCCACCATTGAAGTAAGCTCCAAAGAATTATTACGTCTTCAATATACTACTTTTACCCTTCAAAACTCCAAAACTATCTTAATGGGAATGACACAAATTTCTTTCAAACTCTTCCCTCATCGCTTCCGTTCTCATCATCTTTCCGTGTTTGTTACTCCACTGCTGAAAGGAGGTCCCTGCACCAAGTCTCCATGTCACTCAGTCCCACTATGTAGTTACTGTCCATGTAACTTAATGCCATTGTCTGCATCTCCTTCATGTGTATGTCCCAGGCGTTTATTTGGCCAAACCATAACCATGATCACACTAAACAACCTACCCCTAACCCTATTCCCAACGAAGTATCCCCAATACTGAGCTGTGAATTAAATGGAGAAAATTATGAGCATGAGGAAACTGCTTCATAGTAATCAGCTAGTGAGTACAAAATATTCTCCTTCACTTTGCTATATCAGTATCTATGATCTTACTAGTTTCACAGTGAACACCAATGAAGCCCAGAGCACAAGCGCAGTGAAATCCATCAACTAAATCCTGACATGTGCCTCCATTCAGACATTCGGTTGCTGCACACTCGTCAATATCTTCATCACAGTCTGTGCCGGTGTACCCTGCGGCGCATGTGCAGACGTAGCTGAGTTTATTCGTGGTGCATGTGGCATTCAGGTGACATGGAGAGGATTGACAGTGATTGCTGACCTCCTCGCAGAAACGACCGGTAAAACCGGGTACACAGCAGCAGGTGAAATTCTGAAGAAAAAACACATAAACATATTTATTTCCATGTAGCAGTTTGAGGACCTTGAGGATTGACATGTGTAATGCATAATGGACATTGTTTTGTTCTAAGGTAATTATATGACAGACACAAAGTTTAAGGTAAAAAATTGTCCAAAACTAAAACAAAAATCTTATCAGATATTCCATAGATTGTTACAAGAATAATGATGAATGAGATCTCACAAAATCTGCTCTTAAAAATTGACATCCTTTACCTTTTGATGTTTTAATTTCAGTTTGAATAAAGTTATAACTTATTTGTCATTATGTTTCAAAAGTGTCAACAGCTTGTTTTAACACCTAGTAGTGTATTGCTGGTTCCCAGAACGTTTCCTGAACTTACCGATTTCAAATCAATGCATGAACCGCCATTTTGACAGGGGTCAGATGCGCAGTCATAGAGGTTGATTTCACAGTGGTCCCCTGCAAAGCCCTCCAAGCATTGACAGCTGTACGATGCTATTCCATCCTCACACCTTGAGCCAAACCTACAGTCAGCTGCAGAAGTGATATTTGATAATACATCTGAAACATTATGATTTTCCATTCTTATGATGATTTTCTTCAAATCAAATGCTTATTGCAAGATCCAGTTCTTAACTCACCATGGATTTACATTTTTCCTTTGGTGATGGCTCATAAATGCAAAAAGGAAATTACATCTACGTTTTTAATGATACATTTGTACTATTATTCTCCAAATGAGTGTCACCATCTACGGACTACTCATTTGGAAATGTGTAGATCTACGGACTGCAGCTCACAAATAAAAGTAATATCATGTTTAGAAGCTATCGTTGAGGCTCAATTTACAGTCGATCATACACACATACATCTTCATACACACATATCTTATAAGTCATTAAGGCGAGCTTAGCATCAACTTAGTTCAAGTTTTAGGCTGCAGAGTGTAATCTCTGTCGCTTTCACTTACTGCCGTGATAAAAAAAAAAAACAGCTAGGGAAATAATAACATATGGAAGTTTTCAGTGTAAATTTCTTGTACAAATGTGTAGAACTCGCGGAGTAACAATTTGTAGTTGTTTGATTATCAAAAGCATGACTTACCATTCCAGCAGTCGTCGATATTGACCTGGCAGTTATCTCCTGAGAATCCTTCTGCGCACTCGCACACGTACCCATTGACCATATCGATGCAGGTTGCATTATTCAGGCACACGTCGTTTGCAAAGCACTCGTTGATGTCGACATCGCAGTCCCGGCCTGTAAAGCCCGGGGGACACTGGCAGTAGAAGCCTCTCGCCACATCCTCGCACGTCGCTCCATTAGAGCAGGGGTTTGACTCGCATTCATTGATCACTGCATTGGTGCGTGCAATGAGGTTATAAGGAGAAAAGAAATGAAAAAGCGGTGACAATGGTGATAAATGGATGGCTGATATGTAGCACATCACTCCATTAAAGCAGGGGTCAAAACTAGCATTTATTGATGACTGGATGCTTGTTAGTATTTACCTCCCTTTACATATTCTTGTACTCCAGCCATCAAACGTCAAGTCATTTCTATATGCTATTGTACATGCTGTCAGTTTGCACTTGGAACAGACCAAGATTTTTAGAGGGTGTTGGTGGTGGAAAAAGTATAGCAAGATCATATCAGGACGGGAGCATACTGAGATATCATAGAAGAGAAGGCTATCCCCTTCTTCTTCTTAACCCTTTGAGTGCCAAAGAAACTGCTGCTCTATAGTAATTATACGTCTTCTGAAACAGTTACATATGTCCCACAAAGAGTCAATCAGTAGAATTAAACACTATCCACCTTGCCAAGTTAAGAACCCAACAATGATAGAAGGTCTAAACGCATCCAGTGCTGTATGACTATTCTGCGTGATAGAATGACAACCTTACCTTGGCAGTACTGGATAGCGTGGGCCCCTTCCCGGTGAGTGTACAGGCCCTCAGGACACCATTCACACGTGGTCTGCTGAGGGTGCGTCTGAAAGGTGCCCTTGGGGCAGGGTGTGCAAGGCGAGTACCCCGTCTCTGAGTACTCGCCGCGGGGACAAGCATCTGCAAAGTAATGATGGAGATGAGTAATTTGTGTTGTCTTGTTATTTATCCTCCTTCTGGGACTCACATTAGTGTGTTTGCGTCAAGATATAAACGCGTTAGATCTGAGGACGATCTGTGCAATGTACCACATATATGATACTTTTTGTTTATAGCCGTGTCTTCTTTTTACTACAATCTAGCAAAATGTTAAATTTTAAAGGAAATTACACATGTTAGAATGAAGTTACTTATGCTTAAAAAAGCTTAATCAATAGCCTTGTAATATTGCTCATAACTCCAAAGCACACAAGTAATGCTTCCAGTATTATATTGTTAAAAACACAAAGTATGGAAGAACAATTACAATTCCTTGCAGTGTGGGATTGTAAACACATGGAGTTGCCCATGAACGTCATGATCAGATTTCCATTGGAGTAAGCGTGATTTCGATTTCTGTTTTCCTGATTGTTCTACTCTGCTTCAATTTGACTAAATCATCGTTTTATTTCCCTTTAATACTCTAAGTACGACACCAGGTAAACCTCATTGACATATCATACATTTCATGCACCTATGGCAGTGAGAAGGTTTATACTCACTTGTACATTGTGTAGCACTTCTTGCGCCGATGGTCCAGGTAGTAAGGCCGGAGGGACAGGGGGCACAGGACTGGGACCCCTCCTGCCACTGGTAGGTACCCTGTGGACATGCGTTACACGACCCCAGGCCAGACTCAGAGAAAGTCCCTGGCCTACATCGAGCGAAGAATGTAATAGAATGCAATGTTTTTGTATCTAACTTGTCAACAGAATTGGAAAAAAAACACACATATTTTTAGTTATATTTCATGTGATTTACAATAATTGTTTCAATGATGTAGACCTAATGAAACACTGTGTATAATGCATGATAACCAGGATATTTCTTATTTGAAGCTAATGACTATGGATGGGGTTAGGGGTGGAGGGGTAATATAATAGGAAAGAGGGCACAGCAGTATGGGTTTGTGGCTCTGCAAGAACCACAAACATGGCAAATGGGGGAGAAATAAATTATGTCAATATACTGTAATGATTCCTTTCCATATGTTTCAATAACTTGACCTCAAACACTGCCTGAACCATTTACTTTAGATTTGTTTCTACCTCTTTACCATGCTAAATACACTGTAAATACAGTCACATATGTTAGTTTAAAGCTGATTGTTGACGGAAATGTACGATGATTGTAAACAGCTATGTATAGTAGTTAGAACATTGTCATGCGAAACAGCCAATAACAATTACAATGATCCGATGATACTTCGGCTTGTAATGAGTACATGGACCTTTAGTAGACTAGAGATGAAGGACGCTAATGCACTTTTGTATGCAATGTATAATACACTCAACACATGTGTATCAAATATGATATAACCTTATCCTGACTATTACCCTACTCATAATATCGCTGTTTAATTCTTTAAAAAAAAAACCAAATGAGTTCAAGGTCGCTTTCAACCCGTTGCGCACCGAAGAATCGGTATCCCAGCACATATGTTTCCTGTGTTAGACATTGCTTTCAAATACGCATTTAGCGCCAGTTAGAGTAACATCTTTCTACAGCAAATGGTTGGACGAACTGCGCATGTTCACCTCTACATTTATCCGGTGATCTGGCCCCGGGAGATACAGTGGACATGCCGTCTGGGCAGCTGTTGCAGGAGATCTGACCGAACTGATTCTGGTAGGAGCCCCGTGGGCAGAGCAGGCAAACAGCCGCCCCCTCTTCCTGGAAGGTACCTGGTGCACAGGGCACTATACGAAAGCCATTCGATACGAAACATGTAAGTCTGTGGAGAAGATGATGGCTGATATGCTTACAAAGAGCAAGTCACACTTCTCAAAATTTGTCTGAGGTTTATGTTCAATATCATTACAAACACTATCTTAAATGATGTGTACAGAAATTTAAAATGCAAAACACATCATTGTCAACTTCAAATTGATATTCCTTTTAGCACAATATGACCTCAACGATATATCTAAACAACAAGAGGTATTTGACAACACATGGCAACAAAAATACTAGATAGTTACTCAAACCAATTTTGCTGCAATATTATATTATTGAATAACTACAGGCAGTAGGCCTACCGAATGTAAGCCAATAAGGTTATGATACTTTGAAAACAAGTATTAACCGCTATAATCGTCCTGTATGTGATAAGGGATTGGCAATCTAACTTTCATTTTTGTCTTAAAGCTGTTAGGTATATATTTTTTTTATAGAAATTTTGCCAATTTTAGCTTATCAGCTATCTGGCAACATTGGACACCAAACTCCTCTCATCCGACATTCCTGCGGACCAGGTAGAAGCAACGCAACTTACCGTTGCCAATTTGGATTTTTACAGGAACCCATACTTAACTAAATAATGTCACATAAATGTTGCAGAATTTCCCAAGACCTCAGTGATCCGCATATAGACCTATAAAGCATCCATACCTCCGTGAAATTACACTAGTGAAACGTTAAAAATTATATTTCTTCTATTTCTTACCACATCAAACATGTCAAAAAGTAAATATAAGAAAGGGTGCCAAATTGTAATATATCTAATCTGCAAATAACCCTTCACACAAAATTCAAATGAAGAAAATCCACACACTGCACTTTGAGCTACTATTCCTTATTATTGGTTGTTGAGGGTAAATGTGTCTTTCTCGTAGCAGTAAGCTGTAACATGTCCAGTCTGAAGACCAAATGCGCAAAAAGACTTACGGCACACATCTCCAGATGCTACGTTCCCACTGTCACATATCACGGTATAGTTGGGGCTAACCACCAGTGATTCGGGTACTGGGCGCAGCTCTTCACCGTCCACTGCTATGGAGACGTTCCCCGCTACCATAGTGTGTTGCAGGGAGGCCACAAACCCGTTGAGGGATGTCACGGCGTTGCCAGCGCCAACAGTCCTTTCTGTAGCAGTCTGTGGCGAAAATGGAGGCACACTTTTACTGCGTCATTGTGATCAACCAGACTCGGTTAGGGGCATCAATTTAGCCCGTCTGAAATATATAATTAACCAACTTAAGCAAGGAAACAATTAATCAGGTAATAGCCCTTTTATCAGAGGTGTGTGTCTATGCGGGCTTGATATGATTTGACAAGTCTTGTGGCTTGGACGTGACGTCCAGCCATGTTCTGGCGTAAAATAATTGGCACTGTGTTGCGGTATCGCCTTCCAGATTTGAAACTTGAGCTTTGCAGATTTAAACATCGGATCGTTATTATCTATGTATGTATAACAAACAAGATTAAACATGCTTAAAACGTAAGTTTCGCTACATTTACAGACTGCTAGCTACATATCTACTTGCTGTAAGCAGCGCATGGACTTACTGAGACATCTACATCGGCCGGGGCTGACACCACAGAGAGGGTGAAAGAAACGTCAACAACACCGACGCCTCCACCGCTGTCTAGCTGTCGACGACGCCGACGCCCTGCGGTGGTAGTAGTGTTACCGCATTCCACCACAACATTCTGAGTCTTGCACTCCGAAACTTGGCACAGGTCCAGTGAATCCTGGAAGTTATCCAAGAGGATGATGAAGTTGTCACGGACTTTCTTCTGGCTTTTCCCAGCAGCGCACTTCGCAAAAAGCTGGATCGATAGGTGAGTACTGGCACCAGCTCCTGGAACTGGTGCTAGGATTGTGAATTGGAAGAAATGCGAATGTTCAGTTTAACTATGTAACATCACATCTGTCAACCCTTGTCCCGCCCCCCCCTCCCCTTCAGAAAAAAAAAACAATTGTGATGACAAAACAAATGAACACCAAAAGTAATTAATTAAAAGTATTTAATCTAATATTTAAATCACTCTTGTAAACCAATATGAAAGAGTCTTTACTCTTAGAATTAAAAGAAAAGGAAAACAAATCTTAAATCATAATTTCGTGAGATTATTATGTCATCATGCTTCGTCATAAATTTTACGAAATTGGAACCCAGTCGTACTGGTTGGAAGCCATTGTTAACATTTATTATGTAATAATAAATCAATGTTGAATACAGGCAACTTCATACTAGTACAATCAGGCCATGGCATTTGAAGAGGAACATGAGCGTCACTAGCACTCGGGTGCCGGGACCATACAGCATTATCATCTGCATCTACAGCGCAGTAATACAGCGGCTCTGGCTGGCGGGTAAAGTTGAAACGCTTGTCGCACGATACTGCACAGTATTGCCCGCCCGCCCACACGTCACAGGCTACGACGCCATTCACTGGGGGTGGGTAGTACGGGCAAGCGTAATCTGAGAGAGAGAGAGAGAGAGAGAGAGAGAGAGAGAGAGAGAGAGAGAGAGAGAGATAAAGACGAAAACAGATACAGAGAGAGCAAACGAGTGGAGGTGAGATGGAAGAAGAAGAACGAGCAAGATCATACATAGAGAAACCAGGAAAGCGGAAAGAGGACAGAGAGAGAGAGAGACAGACAGACAGACAAACAGACAGACAGACAGCCAGCCAGGCAGAAAAAATGTAATTATATACATAGACCGGGGGTGAACGGATGAGTGACGAAGACGAGTGAAGATATATGAGTATACATGCATAGAAAGAGAGGGAATTAAAAGACGGATAAATGACACTGCTAAGCATTTGAGGCATTAGGATATGAGTATGATTTACGTATATCTATACCATTTCACCTGGGAATTTCGATGTCAGACATACCTTTACACACACACACACACACATACACATACACACACACACACACATACAAAAAAACCCCACACCTATGAAAAAGATTCGTTGAATTTTACGACACAACACACGGGGAGCAGCTCGCAACTGCCGCCTTTTCGTACCACTTGACGGATTTTCGTCAAATCTTCACTGATATGTTTTCGCTTTCACTTTCCTGCTACAATTAAGGCCAATTTAACGTCATGGTAGACTTTCCCTTAATGGATTTAGAAATGACTGCATTAGTATTACACATGGTCAAAGGAAAACAAAGTTATTTGTTTTCAAAGTTTTTATTTTTGTGACGTCAGGTGCAAGGTGCTCTCCCATATGTTGTGTTCTACTTTTTCCATAAATTGTCTTTTTTTATGTTCTTTGATGAAGGAATACATTCTTTTCATAGTGATATGTGTGTAAAAACATGTGCCTAATGATATATCAAACGATCAGGTGAAATGGTAAATATCCTTTTTAAGAAAATTGATATTTTCCAAAAAATTGTACACAATGTATGGAAGAGCACCTCGCACGTGACGTCACAAAATCAAAACTGTAAAATCACATTTTCACTAATAATGTTTCTTTCATGTGTCTCCTTGTATTGAAACCAAAATAATTTAAGGGTGAACTATCCCTTTAATCGGTTTACATTGTAACTGTTCTGGTTCAGTATTTTGGATTTTGGAGAGCCATAACAATATGTCAATATGAGTACTGTCCTTGATTTTTGCACATCGTATGAAACATATGGTCAGACAGTTTTCTGAAAAGTGTCATATCGTTAGTGAGAATATTTCCGGAAATATGACGAAATTAGTATTTCATAAAATTCAAATTATTTGAACAAATTGTTAAAATTCAAAATCTTCACCGCAAATTGTAATAAATGTCACCTCAAAGCCCCCCAAATATGGTAGCATCTTGTTTGACATGTCATCCACTTTAAAACGATTCCTCATATGTCAATTTTTGGGCAAACATGTGCTTTTTTACAATTTACCCCCAAAATGTGAATTTTATGATAACATTGATTTCTTCATATTTCAAAAACTCTTTCCACTAACAGATCAACATTTTTTTGGAAAATATGTCCAAATATATATGATCTGCAAATATCAAGAGCGGTTCTAATCTTGATACATAGTTATGGTTCACAAAAGTCCAAAACATTGCACCAGAATAGTAGCAATGTAAGTTGATGAAGACAATTCCAGCTGTCAGCATCAATGTCAACTGTTATGGGAATGTCAAGTTATTTCATGGATCAATTTCCTGTATTATATAACCCCTATAATTGGTTTAACGACAGATAATTTGCATCTCTTGATATTATATTGCCCGAGATATGGTCAAAAGTAATCACTAATGGCGCGGCCAGTTTGGAAAATGGCGGTTATTTCGTAGGTCATAGTGGATGTCAAGACCAGTGCAACATGTCACTCTACTATTATTTTAAGGCGATAGAGGGCATTTTAGGACTCAGTGATAAAAAAAAAAATGATTCGTTGGCATGAAAACATACTTTAAAAATACAACCTGTATTCAAGGCGGGTTCCTGACTTACAGGTTTTCACCTGCGTCAGGCTTGCGTACCCATATATCTCCATTAAGAATACCCGTCTCTTTACCAAACATGAGCACGTTGATGAAGGCAAGTAACATATTGTAATATGGGAGAAAATGTGGACACAAGAGGATCATAATGGACACAAGGAACAGACATACTTAATAAATTGTTTTGCGTGTTAAACATATGGCAGAGAAACAGAAATGTACAAAAACGGCTTTGGCTAATATCAAGGTATGAAATTTAGATTACTATAACTTCATATCAAGATACACACATTCATTAATTTTTGCACATCATATAGGACAAATGCTCGGACAGTTTATTCTCTACTCGTAGATCAATACATTCTCGGAAATATGAAGAAATGTGTATTACCATAAAATCAAAATCTGTGGGAAAAATGATGGAATTCACATTCTTTGCCCCGAATTGTTATGGGAATCACCACAAAGCCCAGCAAATGTGGTACCATCTTGCAGGAAATGTTATCTACTTTAATAAATTACCTCATGACGTGGGGAAATGTTTCATTAATATGTTATCTTAAATAGTGGTCTATACTACATTTCCAAGGCGGCCATTTTGAATAATGGCTGCCATTCCTTTCCAGCTGCATATCGCAAAGAAAGTCTACGTAGAAAATGTGCAGACTGGTCTCCCAAATACATTGATACACAATGACCTTTTACAACAGCCCATGTCAGGCAAACATGTGTTTCCCCCTGGGTACAAAGGATCAAGGAGGGAAATGCAAAGAAAATACGTTTTCTTACTGGCGACGGAGACTGTAAAATTGCACTCGTTTTCGTTGCCAGACTGGTCGGTCCCACGATACGCAAGATTAGACTCGCCAAGAGAGAAATTCGACCCTGGTTGCTGTTGCGGCTCATCGGTGTGAACAGGAATGCCCGAGTTGTCGATGAAATTGGCGTCGTTCCAATTAATGGCAACCACCTTTGTATTAAGTGAGGCTTGCTTGAAGATATCTGCGGAGCAATTGTAAACCATCGGGGGCTCCTCGTCTTTTAGGGAAGGTGAAAGGCGGAGTGATAGACAGAAAGAAAAGAAAAGACGGGGGAATTAGGTGAAAAACAAAGAATAAGTAAGCAATTTAAGCCTAATATAGAAAGCTGGATCAGTCAAAGGAACAGGAACTTAATGCAGAACATTTCGTGAGATATTTCTTGTTGATTCAGGTGTATATTCAGCTTTAAGATGAATGGTCCCTCTTTGGTAAGTGCCATCCACCAGTTTTGTATGCCTACGTCTACTAGCGAAAATGATTAGTCACCTTTTAATCCATGACACACATATTCTTTGGTACTCTGATTGTATCATGGGGGATTAATTAGTGCCACTTTAGTCACACGTAAGGGCCTTATAAGTATTTCATGATCATGAGTGATCTTTTACAATATATTAGCTCCCAAGGTTAAGTGAATGGCATGGTTTACTATTTCCCAGAGACCAAGGGTCTAGGGAAAATAGACTCCCACCCCCCCCCCCCCCATTTACTGAGAGGAACTGTAGATTCCACAATGATCGCAAATAAAATAAACCAGACGCGCAAATGCAAAAAGAGCAGCTGGAAAATGTATCGCCTAGATTTTGTGTGTCGCGCGTATAAAAGGGATGAACCCATATCGAGACAGAGGGCAACATGACACGTTTTCTCCAATGACGTCACGAAGAAGCCTCCCCCCGCCCCCGCCCCTATCTGATATTTTTGCCATCTTTCTCGCAAATACTAGATTATTTGTGGTCATGTGACAAACCTAACCAATCAACGAACTGAATTAATGAGGGATATAAATGCATGTACGTGCCATTGATCTTACATTTTAAAGAATAATGTCATTGTATACCTTTGTAATCATATCTTCATGGCAGTTTAAAGTACACCATCAAGGAAATCGCCTATGCTTTTTGTAAACGACAAGACAACTTTGACGATCTTATGTCAAGTTTGCTCAAGGCGGGTACCACCTTTAACCTAAACGTGTCAACGAAATGGTGTTCTATGGGATTTGTTTATAATGCTGTGCGGAATTGCCTCAATGACGTATATACATGTAGTTAAAGGTGGTGTATATCTTAGCAGACCTAACATAATGAGATGTCCTAAAAAGTAATTCTGTTCTAGGACATCCCTCAAATTTTGTAAAAAAAACCCAAACAATTAACACTTACTTTCAATGGGTTTACATTAACTTCTGCATTTCAGATTGATCTTTGGTGCCGTCGTCTGAAATTATAATGTAGCAAGTATCTGCAGATATTTTGGTTTACACTAGTTATTATATTTAAAACATCAACAGCTATTCAACGCAATCATATAGATCTGTGAAATGCAG
Source organism: Arbacia lixula (assembly GCA_963669155.1). NCBI lineage: Eukaryota > Metazoa > Echinodermata > Echinoidea > Arbacioida > Arbaciidae > Arbacia > Arbacia lixula. The sequence continues at coordinate 12,286,251 of OZ022582.1, read as the reverse complement.
AGGTGTATCTTGATCGTCAAGTTTTGTGATCAGAGATCATTATGAGGTTAAATGGAAAGAATTTTAGCTTCAAATTGCATTTTGCATTTTGAAACGAATTCCCGCCTGAGAGACAAACTACACAGCAGCATGTTTTCAATATCAATGTTTGACACTTTGTGCGCAATTATGTGCCTTTCTTACAAGAAATGCGCACATATCCCATTGAGCAGCAGTATATATCTGGCACACATAGAGGTAATTCTGTGCCACATATCATGCTGTTTTATAGGAACTATGTGTGCAACGGGTGCAAGGATGCATTCTCGGCATATTATACAAATATACCAAGCTGTGAGATTGTATAGTGGAAAGTATCTTTCTGAGGAGGGACTGGCATAGAACTATTTTTTCCGAGGGGCGAAGCCCCCAAAGGAAAAATAGTAACTTATGCCTGTCCCTCCGAAGATGGATAATTTCCACTATACTTTCGAACTCAATGCTTGGAATATTTGTTTGATATCCCTTTGATAAAACAAAAACAGAACCAAAATTGTCGCCCTTTTCCGTCCGTCTCGATATCGGTGCATCCCGGGTAAATTCGCATTCACTGTGTACTAATTTACGTCTGTTCAGTTCCGACCGACCGAGATTGTAAACAAACATGGCAATCTCCTATGATCGAGTTCGGTTTGACCTACTGCAAGTGGCAAAAGAGGGCTTTAAAGCATCTATCAACAGTAGAAATACGAAGAAAGTGATCAAATTCGGCGTGGATGTTTTTCGTGAATATTGCTGTAAGCGACGAACGTAGGAGCCCGACTCATTTTTTTTTTTTTTGTGGGGGGGGGGGGGGCAAATCAACGGAAAATCAGGTTGCGCTTCGGCCGCAACATAGCGGGAGTTCCCCCAGCACGCTCAACGATTTTCCGCTAAAACGCAAAAAAGCAGCCGGAAAGAAATGTATCGCGTACTGCTCGCAGTCAAGACAAATTTTGTTACCAGGTAGTGAGCATGCGCAGTAGTGCCAAGGAAAAAAATAGTAAATAGAGCATGCGCAGTCCTCCCTATAAAAAAAATAGTGAAAACTATCCGGCGCTGAGGCAGAGATAGTCAAATTATTTCGTAGTCTGCGAGCATCAATTGACCAATCACGTTCCTAGAATACTCATGCATATTCATAGCAGGGATATAACAAGGGATGAACTAAATAAACAGCTTCCCATACCTGTGATGGTAATAATGAAGCTACAATTGGCCGTCAGTCCGACAGCATCCGTTGTCGAGTATGTCACCACTGTCTGACCGATGCGGAAATTGTACGGTGGCGAGTAGTTCGATTCCACGGCCAGCTGGATGCCAGAGTTGTCCGTGGGGACGGGCTCTGTCCAGTTCACGATCTTCGTTGGTCTGTTTAGATCCGTTGTATTGATGACGTCAGAGGGACACGTGATCTCGGGTGGCTCGTTATCTGTTTGTCATGAGGACAACACGTGTGAACCCTTTGTGTGCCACGTGTGACTTAATTCACAAATAATACACACAATTCCCATACAGCAGCTGTTCATCTGGCACACAACGGGTTAACACTCTCGGTACCGAGCCAGGAAAGCGCTTTTGACTTATTATACGTTTCATGCACATGTGGTACTGAGAGTGTTAGTATGTCGTTTTCAATGTTTCGTGGTATTATGTCATACCAATGATATCAATCGCTTAGTTACTAATCTATTAAAGACTATTAAGATGAATATTAAACATGATCAAGGGTAATTTAAGGTGAGATATGATATAATTTAGCTTCTGCCTAACAAACATGATTTCATTTGTACTACTTCATATATTTCGTTGTATGTAGGCCTGACGTTGAACCACACGATTCAAAATGGTCATCAATTGGGGCCACCAACGAAAACTGGTATTACATGTAACCACATGAACTAGGACCAGTAAGATTATCCCTGGTATCAACTACGACCAGTCAGATATGAACTGATATGCTGACTTCCTTAAACCAGAAGGGCTCTGGCATTTTGGCATTCTAAACTGAGAGGAAAAAATAAGATTTATCTGTGCTAGTATCCTTCACCTGATACCTGTTCAAACCAATTAATAAAGGTCTGTGCTGATTTAAATACAATAGATAAAACACATAGAAATGTAAAATGGATTGTAAATAGGTTAGTGTATATATACTGGCTACAACTGTTTCGATCGGGGTTGGTTCTGGGACTTGAACTCGAAATCTCTTGAACTTCTAAAAACCACCGCAGGTGACACGACTTTGCCATGATTCTGCAGTCGATCGGGCCTACGAGCGGAAATGTGACGTCACCTTCCAGCACATATCTCATGACCGGCTCCTACGATTCAGTCAGTCATATGACTGATCGGATAGTGCCGACTGCGGTGGTAGTAGCTAGGTAGTAGCTAGGTGCAAGATCATGGACGATACCTCCACAGTACAGTACTCACCCACGCACACGATATTTGGTGCGGGAAGCGACCACCTCCCATCCTCCTGACATGTAGTTTGCGTGGTGGCGCCCTCTGCCCGATAGCCAGCCTTGCACACAAACTCGCACACCTGGCCGAATGTTGGCCGCCCCGAAGTGCAGGCGTCCGCAGGGTCTATTTTGACGGGGTTCGTAGCGGATAGTGCTGCACATGTTATCACTGCAAAACAAAGCAGAGAGGCACACAAACTTACTGTTGTTAGGTTGGTAACGCTGTTCAATCTCACAAGATTAGTTGCACCTAAAATAAAAAAAATCACACACACAGGCTCAGACACACATGAACACATTAGTGTCTATGACTCAAATCTCTTTATGATTTAGGTTAGAAGAGTTCCCCAGGCGGCGTCACAAATTGCGTACAACTCAGATCAATTGCAAGTCTTTATAAAGGTTACCAAAGACAACACGATCGGATCAGTTGTAGGACTCTGTGACTTGCTGAATCGCAGGAAACGGCCATTGGATTTGTGCAAGAAGATGACTTCTCAATTCTAGACCTTTCCCAGATAGCAAAATATCTGGGGCCCATATGGGCTTGATATGGGTTGATCTGGGCCTGGAAATGGGCCCCGTATGGGCTCATCTTTGACCCATCAAAACACAACAAAAAAAGTAAGTCCTCCCCTAAGCAAAATAGCATCGAAAATTTGATCAAAGAGATTTGGGGCAAAATAATTTGGCAAGATTGTTCCTTAACTTATTGACTAACTTCTGTGTAAAAATCACATTAAAGATTGTCCGTCCCTTTTGCAAGCTTAAAATTTGAAATCGTCTATCACGATCGTAAATTGAAGAAAGTGTGATTCAAGACCATTTCTAAGAATATAGCATGTTGAAGCTTTCTGTATATGTAAAAATTTCAGCCGTTAAATTTCAAAACGACTTTTTTCGTACTACGAAAAAAGTATTAGTCTTTGTTACAGTATCTATGTGGTTATTATGCATGTGTGAAATCCTAATTTTATGAGTAATTACCAAACTTTGGAGATAATTCCTTTTACAGAACAATCATTTTCATAATGCATTTGATAATTTAATAAACAGATTAATCAATAAAGCAGATATTTCAACACAAACTGCGAAGAGCCTGAGGTAAAGACTATTAATCAGACGTTATTTACGTGCATTATTTGAATTTTACACTACGTATCAGTTTCAAAAGTCACAAGGGTAATTGTTTAACAATACATTTTGGCATTTTTTGTGCAATTTTTACAGTGTTTCCACTCAACCATGACACGAAAATGACTTCTTATGCTTACATAACAGGTCATGATGCATCTTTGTCAAAATATCCGGGTTTTTAAATAAAGGGTTTTTAAAAGTTTCAAAATCAAGAGGGATGAGTATTTGTTAAACGGTGCTCACTCAACCAGAACAATGGGTTTAGTGTCAGGATAGGTATTAGTGCATCGAGAAATGGATGATAAACATTAAAAGGACATAAATTGTGCACCAGAAATGGAATTCATAAAAAATCATATGACAAAATCCCAAAATTAGCCTTGTGACTTTTGAAAAGTGACATTTTCGCCTTTAGAATTTCCCACTCATGCATGACTAATTGGATTAATGTGATTTTTACACAAAAGTTGGTAAATAAGTTAAAAAACAATCCTGCCAAATTATTTTGTCCAAAACCTCTTTGATAAAAAGTTATGTCATTTTGCTTAAGGGGGGGGGGACTTACTTTTTTGTTGTGTTTACATTTTGCACCGTACACCCTGTCTGAGGACCATGTGGGCCAAATGGGCCCCCAAAAAAATGAAAATGGAGGGATATTTCACATGAATAACCATACTTGGATAGGCTACATACGAACACATAATCCTTATCCTATCCTCATCTTATCTTGTCTTATCTTATCATATCTTATCCTATCCTATTTGATCCTATCGTATTCCTCTCTACACTCACTTTCATATATATAGTACTACGGAAATTTACTTCAAAAATATTGGTTTGTACAATTAAAGATGAACACTTTGTTGTAATTGTTGTTGTCTGGACTCAATAAGCCATTTCGTAATTAAAATTGCGCATGAGCAGATGATTGTTTTTAGTAAATGACCTCAGGTCATTTTCCAAACTCACAGAATAAAATGGGAATTCATTACATAGTCGACCACGTTTCAATCTATTATCATGCAAATATGGCAAGAGCTATTCAGCTCTGAGAAGGTAGTGAAAGAACATTCCACCATGTGCATCTGCTTCTATTGTTGTTCTGGGTACACTGTAAGATGTCTTTACATCCATCACCCAACACAACTTCATAAAAAAACAATCCCAGTGAGCAGTCTAGTAGTATTTATTTAGTGCATTGTCCGACCATGGTGTAATTACGACATGGTCTATTATGTGGCATTTTTTTTTTAATAAAACGATTATTCGAATGTATCCTTAAATATTCCTTCCTTCTAGTTATATGCCGGTTATCTATTCAAATGTACAAAAATATGACACAATATGACAAATAGGCCTAATGCCTGCATGAATATTCATGAGCATCTCAGTTATGATGTGGGTTCAAAGTGGAAAAACCCTTATGGGCCCAAATGGGTTTTATATGGCTCTATCGACCCAGAAATAAGACCACATACCACATGGGCCCATACGGTTTTATTATCTGTTTTCTAGGTGGGACAAAGCATATGGGCCCCATATGGGTTGAACGTGGTACATATGGGCCCCAGTATACCCACATGATTCGAATATGGGCCCCAGATACTTTGCTATCTGGGTTACGACTGCATTGTCGTGGCAAAGTCGTATCGTCTTCGGTGGCATTCAGACACACCCAAGCTTCCTATCTCTATGCCTAAACCAACCAACCTGTGCAGTTGCTCTCCTCTCCACTCCAAAATCCCTGGTCCCCGTCGCGCTTGCAGGAGATGGTGTCGAAGCCTTCATCGTTCAGCCGATAGCCCTGATCGCAGGTATGGGTGCAGAACGTTCCAAGGACGTAGTCTGTCGTGTTGCAGCTTCGCTGGGCGTGGCTTGGAAGGGGCCGGGCTTGGCACGTGATTTCTGGGATACGAAACGTTTTTTTTATATCAATCCGTCCTTTAATGAGACCGGGTATTTGCTGGTTGGCTTTCTTCAACTAAGATACAATTGATACAGAGCAGTGCGACCCCCGCGTAATCTGCTATACTGGTAATAGTTCAAGACTATAACTTCAAATCAAGCCACACCCGGTTTGGGTTATTGCAGTTCAATTGCGAATGTTGACATCGTACCTGGACTAGGGTTCACGAAGCCGGAAAATGTAACCGTGAGCAACTGGCATGACTGATGGGATCTTGGGTTAATATTTCATGACTATTTAGTCAACTGGTTAATATAAATATGAAGTTAATATATGCTCATTGTATTGCGAAGCGAATTATCTAGCAATTAGCACAGGAAAGGGACATTTCATTGTGTGGATTGTGTAGGTGCATCATTCTAAACAAAGACCTGGATAGACGGACAAAAAGACGAACTAACACAAACTGATACTTTGTAAATATTTGTAAATGAGGCCCGGGCAGATTCTTACAGTAGTTTCAAATGAATACTCGAATAGTTGAATAGACTTTGTCATATAAGATTTTGCATAAGGGGGTAACTTTTGGGCACATCTAGGGTTCTTCCTTCCTGAACACGTATTGCCAAACATCATCTAAAAATGGCAATATTCCTGTTTAAACATGGTTACAATAACCTAATAAACGAAATAATGAACCCGGAAACCCAGTGACATACCGAAACTGGGACTCTTGATGATTTTTTTTTATATAGCTTCTGATCCTTGCGTATTACAATACAATCAACAACTATTTTGTAATCATGAAAGCTTCAGTTCCTTGAAGCCACAATACTGCTAACATAGTCAAGGTGTTGACCCCAACGTTAACCCGGCCATCTCTTTAACAGTTGTTGTTGCCAAAAAAATGAATATACATGTAGCTTGATCGCCACTTACTCGTGCACTTAAGGGGCGTACCAGACCACGTCCCGTTTGCTAAGCACGTAACATGATCTCCACCTCCGGTTGGTCGATACTTGTCGCGGCACTGGAATGTGCATGTGCTGGGGTAGTGGTTATCACAGTTAGAGGGAACCATCAGTACCCCACTGGCAGCGGGGATACTTAGATCGGGACACGGAACCGCTAAAGGAAGGGGGGGGGGGGAAGAGATTGCCACTGGTAGTTATGATAGATGGTACTTGTTATTTTCACCAAACAATATAGTTCAACGATTTTTTAAATTGTGACTGTATTACGGGACGTTTAAAATATGTATCTAATTTATATCGAAAACATATTTCTCCCCAATTTTTTTGACTGATGAAAGTCTGATTATATGTCTTACTGACAGGGCTCGTTGGAAGAGCAGTCTTCGAGACTGAAATACCCACCCTGGTAAGACGGAACGTAAAATAAATCAAAGGAATAAAATACACGTGACACATTCCCAGATATTAAAAGAACTCGGATTGCAAACAAGTGTCAACATTAGTATTTCAACTCTTGTATGTGGAAAAGCAAATATTTGTTGTTAAACTTTACCGTACTTATAATTTTCTTCCTCCTCTTCTTAACATTCGTCTTCGTCATATATTTCTTCATTATCAACGTCATCATCTTCTTGTTCTTTCCATTCTTCTCCAACCTCTCCTTCATCTTAATTCTCTTATGGAAGGGGAACGAAGGGAACAAGTTATCCACTTCTCCCTCCTATTGTCTATTGAATTTCTTCACCTCTCACCGACATGCTTTCAACAATAAACACACTTAACAAGGATTTTTTAAATAGTAAGTAGATAGCTGTTTATTGGTTCCTTTGTGTTCAATTATCCCAATGATTGACTTCACTGTAAACACCTTTGTGAGATATCTTGAAACATATTGACTTTAATTTACTGATACAATTTGAGAAAGAGTTCGTAACTCTCTCATATTGGCATAACATGGAACAGTAAGCTAATGGACTTTTTAAGGCTCGGTAATGTAAGGGTTAAGGGAACTTACGTTGGCATGATCCCCCGACGTCCCCTGGGTTACCCTCGTATCCCACGTCGCACACACAGTCTGTTTCGCTGGAGCTGCGATCCATCAGCGTACTGGAATTAGAGGGACAAGGATTGCATGCCCCCTCGCCGTAATTTGCCTTGTATGTTCCCGCCGGACAAACTGGGGATTACAAAGAAGAAGGCAAAATGGAGAAGAAAGCAAACAAGCCTCGTCTTCACGCTTTGACACGCAACGCACCAAAAAAAAAAAAATCTTTGACCTGTCTGTAAAATAAATACGAGTAGTCTGTCGAACAAGCGATATCGACGGAGTAATTAGGGAGCTATTATGGAACAATTAATCAATTTGTTATTGCATACCCAATATGAGAGCGAATTTTGAATTATATTCATAGAACGCTAGTTTCCAACAAAATGCTGAGGAGCTATCCCCTGTTCGTGCTATGTGTTCACGCCGTCTCCTTAAGTTTAGTATACCTATTTTTTTGGTTAAAACGATTACCTTCAATTTACACCGATTATGTCTCGAGTCTTTAGTCATTCAAACAAAATATCTTTTTCATTCTTTCGTTGAAGACTTAACTGCGCGGCTCAGTTCCATTCGAAGCAACCACCAACATGACTTAGGTAAACATGATAACTGACTGAGCATACTGAAAGAGCAAACTTATTGAATGAGCAACGTGCGACCTGGGATATTTAAGAGAGCTACCAACACGATCAACAACAAAATTATCATGTCCTTTATTCATCTATTCCTTAAATAAGTCTCTAGACAAAAGTGTAAATGAGAATTCCATAAACAAAGCTGCGCTCCCAGCCATCAACCCCATTTGCAATAATCATCGCTTTAGATACAGTAATGAATATTATTTTGCCTGTAAAATCTCACTTCTACTTTTCTGAGAAAACCCCTTTACACATATTCCTGGATACCTTGGCATTCCGTCCCACTTCCTGAGAAGCCCGGCTCACATGCGCAGACGTTCGAACCGCTTCGTGTCGCACACGCGCAGATCGCACGGTCGTGGCAGCAGTTCGTCCCGGCGTCGCAAAGACTGTTGCACACGTCTTCGTTCACCTGGTCGTAGAAGGAGCTGAAATCTTTGATATCTGTGAGGGGAGAACGAGAGACATCAAGTCTGTTACGTCATCCGCAGGCAGGCCATTGGTGTATAGTAAAGAACACCAAATACTGTGACTCCCGTGACTATGGAACACCTCTCTTGGCTATTTGCATAACGGGTATTACATGTTTGTTACAGTCATAATCATCTTACAATTTGTCGGTTTCCCAAATGAAATTGCATCGGGCGTAAATATTTGTGCCTATTCAGTTAGGGCCTGGCAACACCGGATGAGTCTATGTAACGTCAATCCGTCAATGCATCCACCTTAATTGAATATAATAATTCAATACTGCATGCATTGCGCACGCGACATGTTACCATGCGGTACATTCCTTGCGTGGTTTTGTTCATGATCATATACTGTATATTGATAAATTGACACATTTAAGTGAATCATTCATGTGACGCATTGTGTTGACGTATCGCCTAGAGGCATTGTCATGACAACTCGTGTTGCCTTGAGACAATCTGTGTAGGAAGTTCTTTACCCTCTTTGAGAGTGGAGCCAAGGCTGGCCACATCACCCAGGTTGTCGAGGAGGAAGACGTGGTTGGAGACACTTGTAGCGATGCCATTGAGCTCGTCTTGCCGGATTCCATGGCCGAGACCGATGGAGAAGACGATGATGCCTTTGTTCTTCAAGCCGGACGCCATAAGCTTCGCGGAAGCTCCATCGTTAGATGCTCCGTCTGTCAACAGCATCAGAACTCTGTGCGGAGGAGTGTGTATATGTGTGTGAGTGTGTGGGTATGTGTGTGTGTACGGGGGCGAACGGGGAGGAGGGGGGGGGTGCGTGTAAAAAGCGAACAGGGAGATGTGAGAAAAAGGGAAGAGGGAATGGGCTTAGGGAAGGAGGAGCAATAAAAACCCAAGTTAGAATGGAGAGAGGAAGGAGTGTAGGGGAGGAAAAGAGGGGTGGGAGGATGATGGGATCAAATAGGAGAGAGGAGTAGAGGGGAGGGGGTGGGGAGATAGAAGGGCTGGGGGGGGGGGGGTGATGAGACCGAATGAAATCAAAGGGGAAGTGGAGGGAGTGAGAGACAATGAGGGAAGACGGGGAGGAGATACAGATAAAAGACAAAGACGTAGGGGAGAGGGGGCGAGAAAGACAGATAAAAAAGTGAGCAAAGGCCAATTTGGGGTCAAGGAAGATGGACAGAAGGAAAGAGAGAAAGAAAGAACTAGGGTGACAGAGATTGAATCAATCAATGACTACCACATTCCTGTCACAAATCACTCAAGCGTGCAATTTATGCACGAACATGTATTCCTCGATGAAATGTGAAATTGGACACAGTGCAAGGCATTGTAAGTTGCTCAATAATGATCAACGGCACATTGATTCCATTGAGTCATCACGGAAAGCCACCGTTACCTCCTACTTCCCAACACCTTTCCCAGAAGACAGAAAGAACTGTTTCCAAGTTAACATGTTGTTGCTCTTTGCAACTTAACACGATTCATGGCAATGATTAACTTCACCGTACATAAAATACAAAATGCATGTACAAGGCAAACTATGAAAATGATGAAACCAATGGAAAAAGAGGAGACACGAAGCACCCATCAATTGTCAAATTATTACACTAAGCTATTCGCCTTGCTCGGGCACATAAGGGGTTGATGGAAAAAAATGAAGATTAAATTAATAATTTGGAACAATCCAGTCTCAAATTTGGGGTGGCTCGACTCTTTTTCAGCTCCATGTTTCAATAGGCAGAAAAGATGGAGATGGTTGGACAAAAGAAATAGTTGTTTGCTACCTCTCGTTGTTTTTGTATTGTGATTGTTATACATTATACCTACATTCAATTGTTCCCGTGTACAAGGGTCAACAAAAAAGCTCAGCATGATTGTAATATAAAAGAGTGAAGTGAGGGAATGGGAAAGGATATGCTTGCGTGGAGGGGGGGGGGGGGTGTGGAGATGGTTGGACAAAACAAATAGTCGTTTGCTTCCTCCTGTTGTTCATGTATTGTGACCTTCTGATCACTTTAAAACCATAAAGGCTATCCAATATATCGTAACCAAGTTGGCAAAATTGGTAATTTCAGTGTTGCATAATTGATTATCAAATAACGAGAAATCAGTATCAATTGCGATAAATCATGTAGCTTATTCCGTTTTAGCCACGTTATGAATAAAAAATGAAAAATACTTAATGATTATTTGCCCAATGTATAAGTGCAACCATAATTATACTACTTTAGATTTGTCGAGTTCATCTAGAATATTTATAACGAAATGGTATATCAATGCCTTTTACAATTTTAAATTGACCTAATTATAATGTTACTGTACAAAATATCAAATGAAATTATACATTAGTATTATATATCATTCTTGCATCATAGTAGGTATGGTATAACGCCAGTTTTTCTATGTAAAACTTGTTATTATTTGTCATTTTATCTACTAGTGAATCTGTCGGGCTGACCTGGAATATATCGGTTTCTCTATCACGAATATATTAATGAATATAAACATGTACAATATTTTGTATCTTACCTAATGCACAGTCAAATGTACGAAGTTATTTTAACTCAATGATATACTGATATCACTCTTATGTAAAGTGATCTTCGGGCATGTTGTACCTTTATGTGAATGGATATTTAGCATGTTTCATTTAACTGCGTGTACTGTGTCTATGATGTTGTCAGTTAACATGTTTTTATATCGTGTGAATGAAATGAATTTCTATATATGTATCTTTTAATGTGCAAATGGATCGAATAAATACAATTTACAATTTTACATTTAGAGACCTACTTGAGGGCTTGACTATCTCCACTGGCGAGCACCTCACCCCCTCTACCTAACCCTCCGGTCGTACACGTCCCTCCTCCGTGATATTGCACTCCACTGAGATCCTGCAAGAACGTGCACTTATTATTGCCGTGCGGTGACGAGATGTAATCGATGTAGGTCCTGATGTCCGGGGACCCGCAATTGGAGTACGAGACGACGGCCACTCTCGTCGTGTTCTCAGACACGCTAATCAGTGTCGACGTCAACCGGATGAAGTCAACGGAGCGCTTGTAGTCTTGCGGGCCGATGCTGCCCGATGAGTCGAGTACGAATACGAGCTCGGAGTTCAGCGAGTTCTCGAAGTAGTGGTTAATCTGGTCGCGGAACCTGCGACCCGTTGCCGTGATTCGCCCCTGGTCACCCGTTGTGGTCCCTTGGGCTGCGGCGAGTCGAGGTGCGAGGATCCACACTACGGAGACCGCAAACAGCAGCATGGAAGCGAGCAGCCTCAGACTAGCCATCCCTGGCCCGGTGACGTAGCTGATCTATCACCTCAAAAAGCGCCGGTGTATATGCAAAGGATATCTCTCCCGAGTCCCTAATGATACAGTTTAAGCGGAATCCAACGAAAGTCGTAATGCGTATGTATATTAATCTTTTAGACGGTCATTATCATTAAGTCCTGTAGGTGACCATTAACCTAGTATAAAAACTCGAGAATAAATCCGACATGAATAATGGACTGATAATTACAAATAATCAATGTTTGTAGACCGTGTGATTCATTACTCCTCTTAGATGAAATATGCAGCAAAGTGATCTCCAACGAGATCTGAAAATCGGAATCATGCACGAGGTTGAATTCAACAAGGGCTGACATTGGCAAGCAAGTTTTAATCCAATGCAATATGTCATCTGTTTTCCTCTTTCATCTGAAACACTCGATTCTTCTCGCCGCCTGATTGGCTACTTGTGTCAAAGTGTCCCGCCCACATTTAGTCACGTCTGCTGAAAAAGTTGGCGAGCGATCTTTTGGCAAATGTTTGGCATAGCCCGACGAAAAACAATGCGCGACCTACATTATGAGGGGAAACCCATGGATGAAGGACGTTGACATAATGTCTTTCACACATTACTAATTGCTCTAAATCATCAATCTGCAGAATGTTTGGTAGCAGTGGTATCAAGTTTTCCCACCATAATTAAAGGAGACAGTCCCATTGAAAATTGAAGGCAAGTCGATTTTGTTTGATCCCAATCACATTGTATCCCCGGAACCTCTGCTCCGTCTTGTTGCTCTCCTCCACTCTCCCTTCCTTCTTTTACTTCTTCTTTTTCCTTCTTGACATTGTTGGTGTTATCATTATTATTCACATTCGAATTTCCCTCCTTCTTCTTGAATTATCCTACATCTTTACCTTCATTGTCCATGTTGTCGTCTTCTTTTTGGAGTTCCTAATTTTCTCCATCTCCTCGCACATATTCATTACCCATGTAGACGTTGCACGAATGTAGTGCTTCAGAGGAAAAGGCAGAGTGTGGTGGTTGGGCGGGGTGGGGCGGGTTAGCTGCTCAAATTATCGGGAAGCACTCGTTATTCCGAAGGTTCGTTATTCCGAACGTTACGCGACAAATGCTCGGATTAACGATCCCTTTTTCGTTTTCGGACTAACGAGCATCGAGGTATAGGCAATTTACGTGTTTCGGAACCTTCAGTATAACGAACCTTCGGAATAAACGAACCTTCGGAATATCGAACTGTAACCGATTATCTACCCTTTCCTGCCTCCACGCACATGGAAATAATAGGCATGGTAGGTAAATCACTTCGCAAGGACTCTGGCATTGCGACAACCATGAGCTTCTCTGTTATTCGAGCAGTGACTAACATGACAACAGAGAGCATACAACTCGTAAAGTTATAAAGGCAGGGGCCGGTAGACTCGACTCGAAGTCGGGCTTACCTTTTCTTAAACCCGACTTCGAGTCTAAGTCTTGCCTAAGTCGAGTATAACTTTAAACCCAAAGTCCGTTTTAACTGTTCGTTATTCTGAACCTGAAATCGAGTCTAAGTCCCGTCTAGCTATAAATTCAAGGAAATTTTTTGACTTCTCTGAGACTTTTTTTTGCTGCAAACAAATGTGAAATTCGTTTTTAGTGGATGATTTTACATAGCTTAGTGGGAACTTTTTTGTCTAATTTAGTAACCCTTTAATTCTGACTGAGGTCAAAGGTCAATGAACTTTGTAAAAAAAATGACAAATGATTTTTTTAGCAATAAATCCAAACCTAAGGATGCAATTACAACCAACATAGTAGAAAGATGGATCACTACATGGAGGTAAACTGATTACATTTTTGTGAAAATCACTGAAAGTTCAGGGGTGAAAGGTCAATGAACTTTGAGAAAAGTGGCTAACAATTGCCCCAAATTGATGTTTTTCACAATAAATCCAAATCCAATAGTGCAATATCAACGAAACATTGTAGAAAGATGAATCACTACATGGAAGTAGACTGGTGACATTTTTGTGAAAATCCCTGAAAACTCAGGGGTCACAGGTCAATGAAATTTGTGAAAAGTGGCTAAAAATTGCACCCAAATAAATCCAAATCCAATGGCGCATTTCCAAATAAACATAGTGAAAAGATGAATCACTACTTGGGGTAGACTGCTGACATTTTTGGTGAAATTGCTGGAAGGTCAGAGGTCAATGAGCTTTGCCAAAATTGGCTAAAACCTGCCCGAAACTTTATATTTTTAACAATAAATCCAAATCCAATTTCGCATTTCCAACCAAACATGGTGAAAAGATGGATCACTGCTTGGATGTAGACTGGTGAAAGTTTAGGTTAAACTCCTGAAAGTTCAAAGGGCAGTGAATTTTGCCAAGAATTAGCTAAAAATTGCCCCTAAAGTGATATTTTTTGAAATAAATCAACATCCAATTTTGCAATACAACCAAACATGGTGCAAAGATGGATCACTACTTGTGGGTAGACTGATGACATTTTTGGTGAAATTTCTGAAAGGTCAGAGGTCAAAGGTCAAAGAACTTTGCCAAAATTGGCTATTTTTCACAATATCTAATGATTCAATTCAAACCAAACATGGTACAGAGATGTATCACGTCATGGAGATAGACTGGTGAAAGTTTGGGTAAAATTCCTGAAAGATCAGAGGTCAAAGGTTTATGACCTTTCCTAAAATTGGCTAAAAATTGCCCCCAGATTGATATTTTCCACAATAAATCCAAATCCAATTATGCATTCCAACCAAACATGCTACAGAGATGAATCACTTCATGGAGATAGTTTGATGGCATATTTGATAAAATCCCTGGGAGTTCAGAGCTTTAAACTTGATGCAAGGATGGATTTAGACAAACTGGTTAAATTGGAAGTCAAGAAATAAGAGGTTCAAGGTCAATGAAAATTGCCAAACTTGGCTTACCATGGAAAAACAGAGTATTATATTTTTATTTTCACATAGATATTCAATGATACATTGCCCACAAAACATACAGATTTTTTTTAGAATAAATCTAAGTAGAGCTAGTAAAGAGGCGGAGGCATATTTATCGGTTACAGTTCAATATTCCGAAGGTTCGTTTATTCCGAAGGCTCGTTATTCCGAAGGTTCGTAATTCCGAAACACGTAAATTGCCTATACCTCGATGCTCGTTAGTCCGAAAACAAAAAAGGGTTCGTTAATCCGAGCATTTGTCGCGTAACGTTCGGAATAATGAGTGCTTACCTATTTATCGACTACGAGGCAGTCGAATTGCTCTAGTTCATAATAAATCCAAATCCAATGGTGCACTTCGAACCAAACAAGGTACACAAATGAATCACTTTATGGAGGTAGACTGATGACGTTATTTGAGAAAGTCCCTGAAAGGTCACAGGTCAAAAGTAGATTAACTTTGCCAACATTTGCTTAAAATACATATTTTTCACAGTGAATCCAAATCCAGTGATTCAATTCAAACTTAGCATGATACAGAGATGAAAACGACATGGACTTAGGCTAGTGACACATTTCGCAAAATTCCTGAAAGGTCAGAGGTCAAAGGTCAAAGAAGTTTGCCAAGATTGGATACATAACATTGCTCCTAAATCTATACTTTTCGCAATAAATCCAAATCCATTTCCAGCCAAACATGGTATGATGGATCACTGCATAGAGTTAGACTGATGATTTTTTAGGTAATATTCCTGAAAGGTCAAAGGTCAATGGACTCCAAAAGAAATTGGCTAAATATTGCACCAAAATATAATAACTGACTTGAATAAACTAATTTTATACAAACTTGTTCCAAGGATGGATGACTTTGTCTAAATAGACTCATTAGTTTAGAGGTCAAATAAATAAGAGGTCAAAGGTTAATGAAGATCGCCAAAATTGGCTATACATGACCCAATTTGTTTTTGCAAATACTAGAAATTGGTTTTAGTTCACATTCACAATGGTTTTAGTTCACATAGGAATTCAATGGTACATTGCCAACCAAACAGAAGATTATCAATGTCAACCACATGAATGTATCCAAAGGAGCGGAGGCAAATTTATCCACTGCGTGGCAGTCGAATTGCTCTAGTTATATGATGAAATATTACAGACACCACTAACGACACCTCCAGACTTTAAATTTGGATTGTAGCTTGCAAGAGAAGGTTTTAATGGATACCGTTTGTACATGCCAGTTTCGACATTTCAGTACAACACTTTTTCATTTCTGACAAGTATTGTGCTTTGAATGCTAGAGCAGCTGACACAAAATAGTGGTACATTGATAAAAGTTATCGTTTAACAATGTGGCATATGTCGAGGTTACATGCAATGGGCACGATTTGGCCAATATAAAGTAACGAAATTGTAAAGGTCATTCTCGAAATAACTATTTAAAAGAAATATGTTGTCAAAATATTTTCAAGACGAATTTAATTTATCAGAAGTATGTGTGTATATTACTATCTTACAACTTTAAAGGGAATTTTCCAAAATATAAATGTAAATTATTGCTACCAACAATATCGCGCTTGGCATAAATACATAAATACATGTATATCTAATACTCAAGAGGTTCGCATGTTGTAACCAGTCACGGATGTTAAATAATGGGTGAGGACAAGTACATCCAGGCGCGGATCTACGTCTTTGCTAAGGGGGGGGGGGGGGGGGGGGGGGCGGAAAGAAAGGGGGAAAGGGGGATGTTTTGTCGTAACTGGCAACTACTACCCCAATTTCGTTTGATATTTAACCAGATTCATAAGGATATCATTGAATTGAAGTATGAAATTTGCTAGATTGTTTCTTGTTTAATATTGTGAAATGTAACACAAAAACAGCTGGCAAAAAAATTTCAATAGCTGGTGTGCTACATCAAAGCTTCCTCATATTTCCTAACTTGGATCCAAGGGTACACCAACCGTTGAAGCCTTCATTACGAAGCTAAATAAATAAAAATAAGGAAAGACCTGAATATGCCAAGTTGTTTGGGAAAGATAAGTTCATACCGGATAATCACAGTTTGTTGTTATCGTCAAGGAAAGTCTTTATTCCCTCGGACTGTCATTGCCTTTCAACTTGGTTCCAAGCCAGAACCGGATCTACAGCTTTGATAACCGCTTCCAGTAATTGTCGAGTGTTAACTCTTTGTGCACGTGTCACATGTACCTTTTTCCACAAGCAAGGCACACAAATTCCATTGAGCAGGAGTTAACGTTGTACTCAACGGGTTAATGCCCAGCTCATGGAAATACCCTCGGAGAATCGCGTAAAATCCCCTCACACAAACCCTACTCAAAACCCACAATGTTTCGATGCGTTTCCAAGGTTTATCCTCAATTAATGATTCTGCCACTTGAATCGTTCTCTTCAAACTTTCTATATCATGTTGCACTTTGTTTGTACTTATTTTGCCCTTTTTAGAAAACTACCCATAACCGCCCACGCATGACACCTCCTCTCCGCTCCCACACCTCCCTTTCCCGAAAAAAAACTATATCCTCGCGCAATACTCTAGCCTGGGTTTTAGAAGTTGTGTTGATTGATTGATATTGAATTTTATTTCCGCATGTTTGAAAATAAATATAATGATAGGACTAGCATACAACCAAGAAACAGCATATTAATATCCTAGTATAGCATAATATCAGGGGGTACTGTCATGATGCGATCATCCCCCACTCCAATCATGCCCATGTCGTCATGGCGTATCGCCCCGAGAGATTTGACATTAACCGCGACAAATAATTATGATAGTTGGGTAAAGATCAAGGGAGAAATGAAAATTTATCTTTCCTTACTAATTGATTCTCTCTTCCTTCCCTGTTCACGCGTCCGATGTAAAAAGAGCCACTGGGGTCTTTTTGTCTCGCCTGAACAAAGTTCGGCAGAGACCTAGACCCCATTTACACTCAAGAAAATTGCGTGGCCAGGCCGGGCTGGGCCAGGCCGCGCATTTCCCCGCTGTGGGTGGTAGCGTGGCCTGGCCGCGCAATTTGTGCGTTCACACTATACAGCGAAAATGCGTGGCCAGGCCACTGACATCAACCCACCGTGCGAGGCGCACTGCACGTAAACAAAAGGTTGAGCATAATGACGTCATCTGACATCAGCGGAATTTGCATAACCGGCCGCGCTTTCGGCCCGGCCTGGCCTCGTTTGTGTTCATACTACGAAAATTGCGTGGCCGGGCCGTACTCAGACTACCTCCTGAGCTGGTCTCAGTACGGCCCGGCCCGGCCCGGCCCGGCCTGGCCTTTTCGCATTTTTTTGTGTTTACACTACAGAAATTGCGCGGCCTGGCCTAGCCCGGCCCGGCCCGGCCCGGCCTGGCCACGCAATTTTCTTGAGTGTAAATGGGGTCCTAGTAATCACTTTTCCTGTTTGTCTGTTAGTCTGTTGGTCTGTTACAAAAATGTTAACGTTTTTTGTTTAACTTGCTCTCATTTCTCTCATGTGATCACACTTGGTACAATTGATTTGTTCTAGGAGCCAAAAGGTCAAATGATAGGCCGTGTGCATAATTTTTCTCAAAGTTTTCGTTTGACTTGCTCTCATTTCTTTATTTCTTCATGAATTGTGATCACACTTGGTACAAATGATCCTTAGGTAATATCACATGTGTCTTCATGAGGCTGATGGGGTCAAAAGGTCACATGATATGAGGCCATGTCCATCATTTTTTAAAGTTTGTTCTTATCTAAAGGACGTTTCTTTATTTCAGGTCGGATCAAACTTGGTACAGATGTGCAGGGGCTTATTTTTAAAGTTTTGCTTCAACTTGCTCTCATTAAAATTTATTCATCACTTGTGTTCATACTTGATACAAAATGATTCTTGGGTAATAAAACATGTGTGTTGATGAGGATGATGAGGTCAAAGGTCATCTAGGCACCATTTTAAATACTTGAAAAACAACTTAGCACTGTTTATTGATTGCGAAATCAGGCGAGACTCGTAGTTTGCAAACCACCTTTTATTTCACAACCCAGATAGCAAAATATTTGGGGACCATATGGGCTAGATATGGGTTCATCTGGGCCTGGATATAGGCCCCATATGGGCTGCCCTATTGGGGAGCATCTAGGTCCACATGAGCCCCATTTGGCCCATCTGGGACCCATTTTACACCGTACACCCCGTCTGGGGCCCATATGGCCCAAATGGGCAAAAAAATGGAGGGGTGATATTTCACATGACTAATCATACTTGGATAGGCTACATACGAACACATAATCAAAATCCTATCCTCATCCTATCTTGACCTATCCTATCCTATCCTACTCGATTATAGCGCATTCCTCAGTTCACCCATTTCATATATATAGTACTACGGAAATTTACTTTAAAAATATTGGTTACTACGATTGAACATTTTTGTTGTAATTATTGTTGTCTGGACTCAATTAGGTGGTATTAATTGTTTTGATGAAACGGTTATTGGAATGTATGCTTAAATATTCCTTCTATCTAGTTATATGCCTGTTATCTATTAAAATGTACAAAAATATGGCACAAGTCAGTAGGTCTAATGCATGGATGAATATTCATGCTCAGTTACCATGTGGGTTCACGGTGGAAAAACCCATGTGGGCCCCATAAGGGTTTTATATGGCTCAGTCGACCCAGAAATAAACCACATTGCCCATATACATACCACATAGGGGCCATATGGTTTTATTATCTGGGTTCTAGGTGGGACAAACCATATAAGCTCCATATGGGTTGAAAATGGTACATATGGCCCCAGTAGACCCACATGATTCCCATATGGGCCCCAGATACTTTGCTATCTGGGAAACTCTGCTTTTAAGACTGGCTCCTTCACATTCTCTTCAAAATGTTTATATTCTAAGTTAGTTAAATCAATTTCTTATTTATGCTATGTTAAATATTTGCCCTCAATTACGATGTCCATTGTTTATTTGAAAATGTTGAAATAAATTTTTATCATCAAAACAATTATACTTCGTCAGCGGTCTGTTCGGTCAGTAGGTATAGCGCCGGGCTGATAACGTGAAGGTCGCGAGTTTGATTTCTCACATAGACGCTCTTTTCTTTTTTCCCCCGTTGATATGGAACTATAGTCCACATCAATCTACACGCAAATAGTTTTCCAGACGCTATAGCATTGTGGTTGTACGCCGGGGCTGCCTCACTCTCAGATATCATGGCATGGTTCTGGGTTTGAATCCATCTAACTCTAATATAGGTTGAAGGCATTTTGCCGAATATGGCACCGTTTGATTGAGATCAGCCTCGTTTTCTCTCCTGAAAGCTTAGGGCCCATCGAGTCGAGGGTTCCAGGAGAGCAGAGAGGAACATACTTTGGGTCGGTCGCCATACCAGAAGGGTATCAATCGGTAGTCGGTAAGGGTCATTAGCATTAGCTGCAATTGTGCTGATATGGCCATTTTCCTTGAATTTTTCAATGGGCCACACGCCGATAAAGAATATTTCCACTGAATATTTTATCGTAATCATTGTTATTATTATTATCATTTTCTATTCGAAATTTCAATACTGTACAACATGTTTTAACGATAAGGAGCATGATTCACTCAAAATAGCAGTGACACATATTTGTATGGCTTGAATGCCTATAGGCTGCCAGGGTAGGAGATGGGCAATTCAATGCCCGTGGTCTACCGACAGACCCTCTACCCGAATGGAGTTTTCAATTTCTATATGAACAAACAAATGCGCAATATTAACTTGGTGCTACAAAGAATTTTGAAATAGAGAACTATTTGAATGACTTTATTCGACATATGAACGTCAAAACATCTGCTTTGTTTGTGACGATGTACTGCTGCCCTGCATAAAGCTGTGTATATGTTTGTTATATCTTTTTTAACGGTATACCGTGGCTAATGCAGTGATTTTGAAAGAACAAACAAATGGAGTGTCTTGTGTCTTAATGATTGTGTCAACTGTCCAATAAATGTAAGCTTGACATTGTTTTGTATGGATGTCACTCGCCCCTAATTGTTAATATCAGTCATATTATTATTAAATGTAGGCCTATGAAATTTACACCAATAATCCCACATGACTGAAGATACATGCATACATACTAAGAATACTCAACTCCATTTTAGTCAAATGACATACAACTACCACTGCTTCAAATCACACATTGCAAGCGTTTTTACTAGAAACATTCACATATCAGCAAAAATGCACAATGCATCGAACAGACAATATCAGTAGGCCATATAAATGTATAATTTATGTTATATGCAGCAAGTACAAACACACTACAATGATGATATGTACACGTATGATAAATAATATGACTTACACTTGAGTTATGATCTAATTTCACTATAAGCCCAACTTTTTCTCTAACTGATACATCTATCCTTAAAACTTACTACTACTACTACTACTACTACTACTACTATTACTACTACTACGACTACTACTACTTCTACTACTAATATAATTGTAACTGCACTACTACTGGTACTACTACTACTACTACTACTACCACTACTTTTACTACTACTACTACTACTACTGCTACTCCTACTACAAGGTAAAAACCTATAAAGATTAGCATATATTATTGTACATTGTCAATTCTGTCATTATAGGTAAAACAGTAAAGGCCTCCTGTCATAACAACAAACTCCTTTGAAAAAACTACTTCACGGTCATCTCTGGGTTGCATATAACCTTTCGGAACTAGTTACTGTTTAACTGAAGGTCCACTCTATACAAGAGATATGTAGTGCTCTAACAAAAGGAAGCACGTGAAAAATCACTCAAATCTGGGTTATTGGCATTCTTAGATTGTACCCGGCGTTACCTACATACAGCCAAAATTTGGACAAGAAATATTCATCTTGCTTTGAGATATTGTATCTAACATGATGTGGTGTTGCACTGATGCCAGTGCAAGAGACAGACACATTTTGTTCATTTACAAGAAAAGTCTCTTTTGTAAGTTGCTTCCTTTTGTCACAGTAGGGCAGAAAACCCTTAGTATAATCTTGTAGCCTGGCTTCCAGGCTGTTGGGAGTTTCTAAACCAACTTTTTAATAAAGGGGTCTGGCTACAGTAGACTAATCACTCTCACTTTCTCCTCCAGCACTGGGAAAAAGTAGAATGATACAGTGACTAGCTTTAGAGCACCAGACTACTTGTTCGTTGGGATCACAAAATGTCCGACAACCTAAAGCCAGCCTACAACAGCCTTATGTACTGTATATAATGTGTATCAGATACATTTAATTCATCTAGAAGTTGTTTTTATTTCGTTTTTTTCACGCTGTAAGGGGGTTCATTTAAGAAAATACAAACACATGATGCTGTCAAACATAAAAACACATTTTAATAGTCTCTGTTAATACAGGTCACCGTGGATACTAAAAACAAAGATACCAGCAAATTGTTGACACATTCTGAGAAGGCAATTACTGTATGTGTGATATCCAGAACTGTTTTTTTAATCAAATTAGAATGAATTTATTTATTTTCCACGCGATATACACAAACACATTAATATAATAATACAATTCAACGGTTGACAACAATGCATAGATGAATAGAATAAAAATATACTTTTGCTTTTTCCTTTTTAATTGTGACAAATCATGTATAAAAGGCCATTACACTGATGTTAATAATGTTGCCTCTGGGCAAGTAGTGGTATGGCCCTTACAGGGAAACAAGCGAGTCCTGTGAAGCTGCAGATCAGGTTTGTGGACACTCCTTCATTGGAATGCAGCGGTCGTCATAGGCAACCCGTCCAGCTGGGCACTGGCAGCTGGCCACGCAGGTTTCAGTGGTCATCGACGGGCAGTTCTGACCGTAGGGGTCCTCGCAAGATGGCTGGCAGGGGGGACCGCAGTCATCAAAGAGCATGGAAGATGGGCATATCAAATCTATACGATCAAAGAGAGACAGAGATAGAGAGAATAATATATGATGTATATATGTATATATATATATATATATATATATATATATATATATATATTTTGTGAAAGAAATGAACGAAGAGAACAATGGTAGGCGTAGCTTAAATCAAGGTTCCCCAGAGCTATCTACCCTTTGGAAAAATTGGTGATGCCGAAAAAATGTCTCTGCCGGGAATCGAACCCGGGCCCCCAGCTTTGAACGCCGGTGCCTTAACCACTAGACCACAGAGACGGGTTAGTGGCTAAGGCGACCCCGATCCGATTGACCGTCAGATTGACAAATTCTCGACACTATACCAATTATAATTTCCTTTGTTGGGTGCAGGTGGGTTTTGAACAATGACAAGCCGCCATGCCTCAGCTGGATCAAAGCTATTACTTTGATGCAGTACACGTATGGGAGAAAGTATATATCAATGTAAGAAATTATACATATACAACAGCTTTGGCAACTCTTATATATATATATGTATATGGATGACATATATCAAAATATAAAGAGAGATCGAGAGTGAGATATAAAGAGGTAGAGACAAATATGGGGAGAGATATAGAGAGAGAGAGCGAGAGAGAGAGAGAGAGAGAGAGAGAGAGAGAGATGGTGTTGAGATGAAAGAAAGAGAGGTATCGAGATGAGAGAGAGAGAAAGAGAGAGGGAAAGGACAATAAGACAAAGAAAAGTATTAACAGAGATTATCAGAATGAATCTATGCATTCCCATTCCCGATGTAGTGTCAAGCTAGAAATGAACTTACGGCAGGAAGTTTTATGCTTCCAGTTCTCGATCCTGACTCGGTGGCGTTCACATTCGTTGGCGTAGGCCGTTATGGCCTCGCAGTGGCACGGTCGGCTCACCCCGCACGTACAGGTGTCCTCCATGCACGCCTCGTAGTAGCGCGTGGGTTGGACCTTGTTGTGACACACCCGGAAGGACTTATCGTTCAGCACCGCGCACTTGGACCGCGCCCGCAGGAAGTCCCTGTATCCTAGCAACCCACAGGCGTCGACCTTGATGTGGCCGAATCTGATTGGCTGCTTCTCTCCCGTCGTAATGACTTCCCTCACCTTGCAGAACCTGTGAGCAGGGATGACATAACCAGAATTTTGTTGTATCAGTGACAAAAATGATTATAATAAAATTGATAATGAAAATAAAATGTGGTTTGATTTGCTCAAGTAAGCGTCGTCAGTGAAAACACTGCTTATCCTGAGGGCCATGCATATCATTACCCTAGTCACTGGATCAAAGTTGTGGAGAAGTTGTGTTGATTGCGATGTTTTCCTGAAAGATACAAGTGGTAGCTGCTGGGTTTGAACCCTGTCCTTCCTGATCGCGAGTCAGAGGAATGATCCACTACATCATGCCACTTACAAGGAAACACCGGGATCACCCCTTTCTGTTGGCGTTCTCCTTTTGCTTAATCTGTTACTGACCGTTTTTTTTTCTGTATATTTTGAAAGCCACACTATTCAATAAAGGGTCTGGCTACAGTAGACTAATTTCTCATCTGGTTCTCCCACAGGAGGATGATTATAGTGGCTAGTCTTAGAAATTGAACCTTACTTTTCCAGTCAAACATTTTCCGAGGGTTGTCTTACTTGTATCCATCCACTTTCCAGCTGTGAAGAAGCTCCTTAGTGGACCTGCTCCTGATCAACTGCCTCGTCAGCTTGTCGTCCTTCTTGTTCCCGTTCATGTTTCCGCACAACCCGCACGCCTTGCTGCCGTAATCGCTAGTGAGGCGGACCTGGACTCCGGAGGTTCTGGACCAGGTCACGAAGAGTCCTTTGTTCGTTGTGATCTCGATGTCCGATCCCGACCCGGCTGCAATCTCCACGTTCCGTGGGTTGTTGTGAACGTATGGCAGCTCAACCTCTTCTCCCAGGACTTGACATGGAGCGGGGGTTATATATGAGTGAGAGAGAGAGAGAGCCGGCGTGAGAGTGATGATGAGCACATGAAAAGTAACCAATCAAATCACTTCATCATCAATCACAATTGAACCTCTGCATGTCCTTGTGGTCAAGTATATACTCAAACCTGTTCGCCGTCACAAGGCCTCCCAGTTCATTTACACAAATTGATTATAAACCTCAACAGGCCATTTTTGCATAAAACTTATCATATATGGTAACTTTGCTATCCATTGCAACTTCAACGGAAACCTTGAATCTGATTGGCTGTCAAGTGATGTTACTGTGGTATTTACCATTGATTACAGAATTACCATAGTAAACAAATAATCAACGTTGGTGAAGGTGATGGGATGAACTATCACTTCCGAGGCGATCGCCTATCTTTCCGAAGCGCAGCTGAGGAAAGATAGCGTATACATTCAGATCGCCGAGGAAATGATAGTTCGTCTCATTGCCTGAAACCAAAAGTTGATTATTTGATTTATATTCCACATCTGAAACCAACTATCTATACCAAAAAATGACAATTTGACGTACAAAAGTAATGTTTACTTCTCTACCTAACCCCGGACCGCTACCATGGGGAACACACGTTAGGATGCGCGTTAATTAGGACGCGCATTATGACGCGCGTTTGATTAGGACGCGCATTATGACGCGCGTTTGGACGCGTTAGTGGGAGCTGATAGTCCGAGTGTAACGCACTTTTATTTCGCGCATACTCAAAAAATTGATCACGCGTTTGTACTGTGAGGAGTGAAGAGATCAGCGAAACCAAAAAGTACTATCATCTAGAGTGTAACGAACTTTTATTCTCAGGTGATCTGATAGGAAAAATTATGCCTCATCACGTGATCAACTCTTGACCAATCATATAGCAACATTCTTAGTATGTGGAATATAATAAGTTTTATGCAATGGGGCCCAAGTCACATATGCCTGATTTACTATCAGTAGTGACTGCGTGAGTGCATACCAGATAATAATAACCATCATAAATATTCTTTAACGAGATGTAGGCCTCTGCCTTCGTATTTTACGAGGACCACACACTCAACGAAAACGATTAACAAAATGTTCATCTCTTTAAACAAATTGTGTGTCAGATAACATTATAGGAGTTGTGGAAAACAATAAACTAAACTGAACTTATCTCAAATGGTTCCCATGCAGGGATTTTAGAGAGAAGCTATTTAATACTAGTATCTATGTTATTTTGTTAAAACTAGTTTTTGGACCTTTAGCATGTTGGCCCATAATGAGATGAACATAAGGACAATGTGTTTAGCGACACAAACTAACTGAAAGATTTAATTTCAGAGCTATACCTCTCACAGTTCCATTGGCATAGACCTCGATTTCGACGCAGTCAACGTAGATAAACACCATGACATTGCCAGGTCCACTTCCGTTCACGGCCGGTTCATGTTGGACATGCACCTCAAAGTTGCCATTGCCGCCGCAGTCCTGAACGAGCACGTAGCGGCACTCGCCGATGCGGGAGAAAGAGTATCCATCGAACGTCAAATGATTGCCCTCCCCGTCAACCGAACAGCGCTTTGTTTCTGCAAGAACAACGATACTTTATATGATACGCAGCAATATGTGACCCACTGCCTCAAAACTACCAATAAATATCTGGAAATCATGTTTGTGTTCCATACATATCCTGAAAATAAAGATTTGCAGCTTTCAAAATTGTATTCATCTCATCTACTTGAGAGCAGAAGAACCAACCGTAATCTTAACTTAGGTGTTGAGATATATATAATGCAATTATATATATATATGCAATAAATATGTACCCATTTCTTGCAATGTGTACACAAAAGACCCTTTATTTTTTAACTGATTTCGCACATATACAACAAGGATAGTGTTTAACCATTATACACAAAAAAAATAACAGGGAAAACGTATGCATCAGGACATACGTTATGATACGGTATGATTAGTTAACTATTCATGATTTAAGTCATAATGTAACTTCTTATGAGGAACAAAATACTTTTTTTCGTATTGTTGAGTTAAAATCCCTAATGATTTGTTACATTTTTTTTCAACAGGATCACTTTATTAGTCATTTAGAAATAACCGCAGAATATAACCATACCAAGCCCAGGTCACACCTCAATTACTGCTATTCATGAGTGTCGCCTACAAAGTTCGTATGTTGATGTAGTTGAAATAATATAAAGTCATTGAAGTAATACAAATGCTTTCTCTCGTTCACTCTATCCTCTATAATATAAATGGTTTGTAAACTGTACTAGCAAGCTTCGGCTTATTATGAAAACCCTACTCTTCAATTTTCCATCATTTTGTTTGACCTATTGTAATTATGATGTAACGTACGTGAAGGGCTTTCATTCCATCATTTGTATTTCATTAATTTTTGTTCCATTAGTGTTAGAATATTATGCACTTGGAATTTATTGACACTTGTTTATTTTCTATGATATATTTATTTCAAGAAACATATAACAAGCAGACAATAATTAAATCTATTAAAATCAAGTA
This sequence comes from Arbacia lixula, assembly GCA_963669155.1. Classification (NCBI taxonomy): domain Eukaryota; kingdom Metazoa; phylum Echinodermata; class Echinoidea; order Arbacioida; family Arbaciidae; genus Arbacia; species Arbacia lixula. The sequence continues at coordinate 12,258,974 of OZ022582.1, read as the reverse complement.
TATCCCATCAGAGCATAGGATTTATGAAATTAGAATCTAAGAATGCGCCTTTGTCCTGTTGTTATGGTAAGCGGTCACAAACATTTGAATATAATTACCAGGGAGACACACCGAGCAGCAGGCACCAGGTAGCATAGCCTCTGTTTCATCCTGAAAAAAAATGGCCATAAAAGGAAATCAACAAGAAGAACTCAGGTTAAAGTATGTTTGAAATAAATGGAGCAAATGAATAACAAAAACAAAATTCTCAGACCTTCTTTAGGCAATGCAACCATGGCACATAAGAAATTTACAAAAGAAAATTTTCTTTCTACTTGCGAGCTTATATTGTAAAGTAGAAAATATAAATTGTTCTCTGTCAAATCAATTGGGAATTGTATTTGTGGTCACAGCGGAATAGCTCTGTGGTTTAAAATTCACCACTACTATCTTTTACCTTGAAAGTGGGCATTTTTGATAACCTTTTTAATTCGAATGATTGTTCCTTTACCATCCTAGTTCATTAACTGTTAGTATGCGAGACAGATATATTCTTTATGGGATTTGTGCACAGTATTGGTGAGAAAACATAATATAAATACACTTAAATGGCTGAGGTGTCATCTCAATATTACAGTATTCATACCGCTGTGCATCGTAGTACTGGGCATGGTTTGGGGACACACAGGGCTCTGCCATCCACACACGAGCAGCTGTCACAGCCATCTTCCCACGGGTCAGAGTCCTAAAATGTGGAAGAAATTCAAATTCAATTTGAAGCTTATTCATACCCTGTCTTCTATTGTTCATACAGCAGATTACGCATGAGTCGCACTGCTAAGAATCTGAGTGGAGAAGAGGTAGCCCGCAAACAAGAAGGTTCAGTAAAGAACAGGTTTAAGCATGGAATAATGCCTCCGTGACACACATCTGAGTTAACAGCAACAAAAACAACTTTATAAAATGGAGCTAAGATTTGTATTACGTATAAATTTTAACAGATCAAAAGTCAAAGTCTGCATGAGAAAAAAATTATGATGTATAGTCTAGTTCCTCAGTCATAAATTGCCTTACCGAATGAAACCTTCCTTGGTAGAGACAGAAACTGACATCTGAAATAGTAAACAGATTAAAATACTAATTTGAATGGATATTACTTTAATGGATATGATGGATACACAGTTCCCAACATTTGTTGGATAAGTCCATCTTCTTTTTGTATGGAGGTTTAATGCACATATTTCACACCACATTCATTGTCAATGACAAAGAGGTAGTGTGTCCAATTGTTTGTTGGACCTCGAAACGACTGATGTCAGGATTGTAATAATATGACGCATATTTTTCCCATAAGTATTGGTTGAACCATAAGTATTGAAACAGCTAGGTAACTGCATAGCGCCATCTTGTGATAATGAGAATAAGAATTCACGTTCTCTGCGAGATTAGTGAGAACCCGTGACTTCTTGAGAAGAAAATGAGGAATATTGGATACACAAGGAATTATTGCTGTCAAATGTAATAAATGTCCACAAGGATACTGAATATCAGACCCATTAGTACAAATTGTATGGTGACTTGTCCTGAGAAAAAAAAAAACAACTAAAAGCCCATGTTGGATGTGTAAAGCACCACTTTTGCATATGTAATGTATACACATCCTATATTACATGTAGTCTGGCACAGAAAGAGTTAATCATGTTTTACCATTGCAAGCTTTCCCATCAGGTTGCAGAGCAAAACCCGGACGACAGGAGCAGGAGAAAGAGCCCACCATGTTCTGACATTCATGCTGGCAGCCTCCGTTGTGCACCGAGCACTCGTCAATATCTGATGCAACATGGGGTTTGATACAATAGCAAGGTACTTAGAATGTTACAATGCAATAACTGAAATCTGATGCAAAATGATGGTTGATGTGAAAGATCAGGTACACTGTATGGTTTGATGCCAATAATGCTTCCAGCCACTGTTACAGCTAGGGCATACCAATGTTTTAAATCTCAATTTGTATTTTGTTTTCCATTACCAAATTATTTTCGTTGTGGTAATTATTTTAAGCTGCGAGTTACCTAGGCCTGTTATTTAAGTGCCTTTGTCTTCCTTATCATAGCTACCTCTCAGTTCTTCTAGAGCACAGTCTAAAAACGCTAAATGCTATAGATATGCAACATATTATCGTTATTATGTTGTCTCGTTACATCATTCATCTGGATGAATTGATAGTGGCCACCAGGTAATAAGTGGTGGCCATTAAATAATGTTTAAAAAATAATTTTAATATTCTTGCAGCAATGTGCTGCATAGATGTAATATCAAATATCCAATGGATCTCCTAAAGGTGAATTTACAACACCAAGATGTCTACCAGCTATAGCGCCACAAAGGCCATCTAAATGTCCTTTGTGGCGCTATTTCTACTTTTGAATATGTTACCAGTTCAACTGTCTCCTACCAATTTGCTTTGTTGTTGAAATATTAATCCCTAGTATTAAACAATTAGGATACTTCAGGAAAGAATTTGCAGTTGGATATTACAACAAATTCTTTGCTTGAATTAAAAACTGAAATTGAGATTTGATAATTATTTACCAATCATTGTTCTTACCAAATTGGCACCTTCTTCCAGTGAAACCCGGCAGACAATCGCACGTGCCTTTTCCATCCTGCACAACGCAGTCTCCGGCATGCTCACACAATGTGTTACTACAGGCTGACAAGATCTCGCAGTGACTACCTGAAAATACCGAAACAACCCTTTTTTAACATATAACAAAACAAAGAAAAACATATTTGTAATTTCTTTTGGGAAGACAATGAAAGCACCAAAATGGAGCCATCAGAAAGAACGCAAAACTGTTCCTGCCAGGAATCAAAACGAGGTCTTTACTTTAAAAGACTATTTATATCTTTTTCCATCCTTCATCTTTTTCCCAGAGAGATGATTCACTAATTTACAAGAATTTACTCTATCTAATGTTAAACACGGTAATCAGAATAACCGCATACCTTCAGACAATACAGTTTTTCATGCACATCGCAATAGAATAAAAACATTCAAAGCCAAAGGGAAATGTCAAGAAAATGAAAAGGGCAGAAGTACCAGAAAAGCCGGGGAGGCATTCGCATCTGAGTGTTCTCCCTTGACCAGCGCAGCTTCCTCCGTTGTAGCATGGGAACGTACTGGGACACACCACTGAAGGATTCTCACACTGACTCCCATAATAGCCGCGAGAGCAGGAGCAGCTTGGACCGGCCTGCGAGTCAATGCAGTGCCCGCCGTTGCGACAGGTCATGGAGCTGCACCCATCAATATCTTAGAGAGGAAGAGGGTGTTGGGGTGGAAGTTGATTAACTCTTTAAGTGTCACGTGTGCTAGGTAATACACACAAATCCCATAGAACAACAGTTTCTCTGGCACCCAACGGCCTAAGGATTATGAACATTATTGACCGTTGTCTTTTTTCATCATGAAATGCAAAATAAAATCAATTTGTGATGTGCCCCTGAAAAACGGATTAAGATTTTAATTTTTTATTCGTACATAATTTTGACACTCTAAATTAAAAAAAGTTTATTGTGTAAACATCTTTTCTGAATTCATTGGTCACATTTCTTCTTGAAAATATTTTCCTCTCTTTATTTCACTTTATTAATTAAATGGGCTGAAATGTCATTTACACGATGTTTCTGTATAATGCGTTTATTCCAAATCTAGAAGCATTTAAATCCCGTATATATGATTGTTTTTAAGCTGATTTGTAAAAATGTGTGTGGGAATAAAAACACCTGATTGCTGAGATTGAGTCTAACGAGGCGGGGAGCGAACATCTTCATCACCATTTAGCCTTTTGATGAAGTCGACACGAATGATGGGAATGTGGTGGAAAGAATGGAACAAACAATATCGAAAATGCCCCAACCATTTACTTACTCTGGCATATTTGGGGATTGTTCGAGGCTGTCAGACCTCCCCGAAGACCAGTGGAAAGTTGCGCCCATGACACAGCATTCCCGGAGTGAGCACAAGAGGCGAATATGTCTCTTATTTCATTAGGCGTCATAGCGTAGTCCCAAATATTCACCTACATATGAAGAAAGGTGATGATAAATGATCATTGGTTTGAGAATCAAGAGCTAAGTATGAAACAGACGCATCAATGTCTACTCATCTAATTTACAATGTAAAATGTAGAATATATGATAAATATTTTTTCTCTCTTTTTCAGAGCCTTGTCCGCCATTCGGATTTTCAGCTCATCAGTCACATTGGTGGTGGAGCGATGGAGATTGGAAAGGTTTTAAGTATTCACTAAAAAAGGGGGGATATTCTCTCTGCTATACAACTATTTGAAAAGTTTTCAAACTTCAAAAGGGGGAGGGTTCACCCCCGTTCTCCCCTTTCAACGCTCATAGTTTTTTTTATGCTTATTTGAGACCATGTTACAACCATGACAACATCAGTTTGTATTAATTACTATCAAAGATAAAAGAAAATGTACAGACCATTTCACACCTCCAGAATTGTTCGTTTGACAAACATCCGGAAGTGCCTGCTGCCTTCTCTTGCAATTGGAATATTGATTCCATATCAAATGTAGATTTAAAGGCATATCATAAATTGCCAAAAAATAGATTCAGAGGAAATGAGAGGGAAACAAATTGGGTGGGGGGTGGGAGAAAGGAGGAAAAAAGAGGGGGAGAGAGAGAGAGAGAGAGAGAACGAGACAGAGCAAGATATGGGAAGAAGGGAGTACAAAAGAAAAAGAAGAGTAACAAAGACAGAGAGACATCAGATTAAGAGAGAGCAACAGAAAGCAAGAGAAAGAGAGGGGGGGGTGTAGAAAAAGAGACTCATCCACAAGCAGCTAATGTTGTGAATCGAAAGTACTTTTTTGTTAAAAGAAATCTCCCCACCTGTGTCAACATTCCAACGAAAGACTCCTTGGAAACGAAAGATCCGCCGTAGCTGTCTTGCTCATGGCCCAGGATGACCATCCCCCTGCCTTCCACAAAGCTGCCCTGAGAGAGCCCAGAGCCAGACTCTACGACTGTCCCATCCAGATAAAGGAACCACTCCCCTGTTTCGCTGGTCCATGTTACAGTGACAAAGCGCCAATTGCTGTCCCTGTGTGCATCACCAAGCAAGAAAATAAGTGAAAAATAATCTGTCGCTACACATTCAAACATGATTTCATATTTCACAATGTCAAACAAATTTAAAAGAGAAATGATAGAACTTTATCAATCTAAAGACTAACTTCAAAGTGACAAAAACAAATATATTCAGTGGCTGCAACAATTGTTAACGAATACACGAAAATTAATCAAATGTCTTGAAAATCAAACTAGAAAAGGCTTTGAAATGGTTGTTTTCATAACACATAAATCCTCATATACTATTTCCTTGTTTCCTCACAAAATACCAAACACATTATATTCCTTATTGGTTACTTCAGGTATCAAATTTACAAAGTGTGAACAGCACAATACATCAAACTCTTTGGTTGTATTAAAGTCATGAGATGTGAAATATAACTAGGTTGCCTCTTCATCCCACACATTTCCTCCCCAATGCACTTTGGCATATGTTGAAGTGCCCCGGTTACTTTGTCCTTTCAGCGAACAGGTGGAACACACTTCAAGCAGGTAGCTGGAAAGAGATCCCAAAATCAGAATAACCTTCAAATTGAAACACATCTCTGTTGTATAGATTTAAGAGCCGGCATGCCACAGCACTAATATCTGGAACACACAATACAGAGTCCTTTACAAACCTGTTTGCGGCAACATACGTATACGCGCTCTCCCCATTCACGAACAGAACAAAGTTGTTATAGTCCTGGAGAGTAAGGGCATTGTCGATCACCTCTAGACCGTCTTCGGACCTCACTGCGTAGGAGACGGGGGTCCCAAAGTTGGCTGTATCCGTGGTTTGCATCCAGAATGCGAGTGTGAATTCGTACAGGTCGGGCATGATGCCTTCCAGCTCAACACGGTCAGAAGTTCTGACACCCGGGAAGGACACTTCGAAGTTTGAGGGCAGCGCTACGGAGAAAAGATATTACTGAAGTGTAGAGAAATTGACCAAAGGTGGATCATTCTTTTTTTAACGCTTTTAAAATATATCAAATTGAAGTTTGAGGGCGAGTGTTCAAAAAGAAATGTTTATACCGCTTTTTAACATATTTAATTTATATCTTAATTAAGACATTACTTGTAAATATTCATTACCCTGAAATACATAATGCAGCTCATTTTATATATACAAATGGCGGTGAACAAACCCACCATTGAAATAAGCTCCAAAGAATTATTATGTCTTCAATCTACTACTTTTACCCTACAAAACTCCAAAATTATCTTACTGGGAATGACACAAATTTCTTTCAAACTCTTCCCTCATCGCTTCCGTTCTCATCATCTTTCCATGTTTGTTACTCCACTGCTGAAAGGATGTCCCTGCACCAAGTATCCATGTCACTCAGTCTCACTATGTAGTCACTGTCTATCTAACACTCCCATGTAACTTAATGCCATTGTCTGTATCTCCATCATGTGTATGTCCCAGGCGTTTATTTGGCCAAACCATAACCATGATCACACTAAACAACCTAACCCTAACCCTATTCCTAACGGAGTATCCCCAATACTGAGCTGTCAATTAAATGGAGAAAATTATGAGTATGAGGAAACTGCTTTAAAATAAACAGCCAGTGAGTACAAAATACCCTCCTTCACTTTGCTATATCAGTATTTATGATCTTACTAGTTTCACAGTGAACACCAATGAAGCCCAGAGCACAAGCGCAGTGAAATCCATCAACTAGATCCTGGCATGTGCCTCCATTCAGACATTCGGTTGCTGCACACTCGTCAATATCTTCATCACAGTCTGCGCCGGTGTACCCTGCGGCGCATGTGCAGACGTAGCTGAGTTTAGTCGTGGTGCATGTGGCATTCAGGTGACATGGAGAGGATCGACAGTGATTGCTGACTTCCTCGCAGAAACGACCAGTAAAACCGGGTACACAGCAGCACGTGAAATTCTGAAGAAAAATACATGAAACATATTTTCATGTAACACATAAATGTTAACAGGTTTATTGGCTTATTCACTTTAAAGCATTTAAAGATATGGTAGCCCATTTGCAAAAGTCATGAAACTCAAAAGGAGTCAGCGGGATACCCTAACAAATACGTGTATGAAATGTTATAGTCATTGCTTTACAAACGTGTTAAGGACAAGTGGAAAACTATCCGTTTACTTTGAAAAACCCACGTTTTGTAGCGACCATAGTCTACATTCATATACCATATTGTAATGCTCAGTGAATTGCCCAGCTCATCGGTGAGCCGCTCGCCTCAAGCTATGATGTGCGCTATTGCATATTACGGTCTTCGGTCTCCAGGCTACAGGAGCTAGAATCCAACAAAAGTACTTGAAATCTAGCATTTAATATGAATCTCCTCAAAGTCATTTTCCAGTTGTATTAATGGGATTGAAGTTCGTATACAGTCGTTTCTAAAATTATCGTAGTTTGCACATACAAACAAAATGGCATGCGAAAGGGCTACCCTGGCTTATTTTATGATACTCACTCCTCTTTTAACTTTCTATTAACACTCTGGCACTCTAATAACTTTGCCATCGTCGCACATTTGAATTAGTAGTACAAACAAATCATACAGAGCAACATTTCATCTGGCAAAGAAAGGGTTGAGCTGCCTGTACTCTCTACACGTGTAACATACTCACATTCAATTAGTCCAGTGAGAACACACCGAATGGACTACTAAAGCCTGGGTCACACCAAAAGAGTTCTCAAAACATCCTTACCCGTCCTAACAAAATTGTAAAACGGACAGTGACTTTGACCAAATAATTTCTAAAATACGAGTCTACTTCATTCATACATAGTTCCCAGTACGTTCATATCACCTTCGTTCCATCCATAACAAGAAAAAGGATGAATGAAATCTCACGAAATCTACTCTTAAAAACTTGACATCCTTTGAATTTGTGATGTTTAAATTTTACCTTGATTCGAGTTGTGATTTATTTTGTATGACTTTTCAAAAGTGTTATTTAAAAAACCCCCATAGTACTATATTACTGGTTCCCAGAACGGTTGCGGAACTTACCGATTTCAAATCAATGCATGAACCGCCATTTTGACAGGGGTCTGATGCGCAGTCATAGAGGTTAATTTCACAGTGGTCCCCTGCAAAGCCCTCCAAGCATTGGCAGCTGTACGACGCTATTCCATCCTCGCACCTTGAGCCAAACCTACAGTCAGCTGCAGAGGTGATATTTGATAATACATCTCATGCATTATGATTATCTATTCCAATGATGATTTTCTTCAAATCAAATATTTATAACTTATTCCATGATCCAGTTCTTAACTCACCATGGATTTACATTTTCCTTTGGTGATGGCTCATAAATGAGGAAAGAGGAAATTACATCTATGTTTTTAATGAGACCGTTGTAATATTGTTCTTTAAATGAGTGTCACCATCTATGGACTACCCATTTGGAAATGTGTATATTTACGGACTGCAGCTCACAAATAAAAGTATTATCATGTTTAGAAGCTATCGTTGAGGCTCAATTTACAGTCGATCATACATATATACATACATACATAATATATACACATATCTTTTAAGTCATTAAGGTGAGCTTAGCATCAACTTAGTTCACGTTTTAGGCTGCAGAGTGTAATCTCTGTCGCTTTCACTTACTGCCGTGATAAAAAAAACAGCTAGGGAAATAATAATATATGGGAGTTTTTAGTGTAAACTTCTTGTACAAATGTGTAGAACTCGCGGAGTAACAGTTGGTAGTTTGTTTGATTATCAAAAAGATGGCTTACCATTCCAGCAGTCGTCGATATTGACCTGGCAGTTGTCTCCTGAGAATCCTTCTGCGCACTCGCACACGTACCCATTGACCATATCGATGCAGGTGGCATTGTTCAGGCACACGTCGTTTGCAAAGCACTCGTTGATGTCGACATCGCAGTCCCGGCCTGTGAAGCCCGGGGGACACTGGCAGTAGAAGCCTCTCGCCACATCCTCGCACGTCGCTCCATTAGAGCAGGGGTTTGACTCGCATTCATTGATCACTGCATTGGTGCGTGCAATAAGGGTATAAGGAGAAACGAAATGAAAACGCGGTGAACAATGGTGATACATGGATGGCTGATATGTAGCACGTCACTCCATTAAAGCAGGGGTCAAAACTAGCATTTATTGATAACTCGATTCTTGTTAGCATTTTCCTAGCAATGGGAAGGTGGGACGGAATGGGCAGGGGCCGTCAACTTTACCTCCATTTACATATTCTGGTACTCCAGCCATCAAACGTCATCAGGCCATTTCTATATACTATTATACATGCTGTCACGTTACAGACAATGATTTTGAAAGGGTGTTGGTGGAGGAGGAAGATATAGAAAGATCATATAAGGACGGGAGCATGCTGAGATATCCTAGAAGGGAAGGCTATCTCGATGTACCCAGAAAGTTTTGGACCTTCTTCACCTTAGCCCTTTGTGTGCCAAGCAAACTGTTGTTCTTCAAAAATTGTGCATACTTCTTGTGAAAAAGTTACGTGTGTCACAGAAAGAATCAATCAGTAACGCATACACACCATCCACCTTGCCAAAGCAAGAACCCAACAATAATAGAAGGTCTAAGCGCACCAGCGCTGTATGACTATTCTGTGTGATAGAACGACAACCTTACCTTGGCAGTACTGGATAGCGTGGGCCCCTTCCCTGTGAGTGTACAGGCCCTCAGGACACCATTCACACGTGGTCTGCTGAGGGTGCGTCTGAAAGGTGCCCTTGGGGCAGGGTGTGCAAGGCGAGTACCCCGTCTCAGAGTACTCGCCGCGGGGACACGCATCTGCAAAGTAATGATGGAGATGGGTAATTTGTGTTGTCTTGTTATTTATCCTCCTTCTGGGACTCGAATTAGTGTGTTCGCGTCAAGATATAAACGCGGTAGATCTGAGGACGATATGTGCAATGTACCACATATATGATACTTTTTGTTTATAGCCGTGTCTTCTTTAGACTACAATGTCATGAATGTAGCAAAATGTTAAATCTTAAAGGAAATTACACATGTTAGGATAAAGTTACTTGTACTTAAAGAGCTTAATCAAAAGCCCTGTCATATTACTCATAACTCCCATGGACCCAAGTTATGCTTCCAGTATTATCTTGTTAAAAACACAAAATATGGAAGAACAATTACAATTCCCTGCATTGTCATGATTGTGGCATTGTAAACAAATGGAACTGCCCATGAACATCAATGATCAAATTTCCATGCCAGTAAGCATGATTTCGATTTCTGTTTTCCTGATTGTTCTACTCTGCTTCAATTTGACTAAGTCATTGTTCCATTTACCTTTAACACTCTCAGTACCACACCAGGTAAACCTCATTGACATATCATACATTTCATGCACCTATGGTAGTGAGAAGATTTATACTCACTTGTACATTGCGTAGCACTTCTTGCGCCGATGGTCCAGGTAGTGAGGCCGGAGGGACAGGGGGCACAGGACTGGGACCCTTCCTGCCACTGGTAGGTACCCTGTGGACACGCGTTACACGACCCCAGGCCAGACTCGGAGAAAGTCCCTGGCCTACATCGAGCTAAGAATGTAATAGAATGCAATGTTCTTGTATCTAACTTGTCAACAGAATTGAAAAAAAATACACATAGTTTTAGTTTTATTTCATGTGATTTACAATAATTGTTTCAATGATGTAGGCCTAATGAAACACTGTGTATAATGCATAATAACCAGGATATTTCTTATTTGAAGCTAATGACTATGGATGGGGCTAGGGGTGGAGGGGTAATATAATAGGAAAGAGGGCACAGCAGTATGGGGTTGTGGCTCTACAAGAACCACAAACATGGCAAATGGAGGAGAAATAAATTATGTCAATATACTGTAATGATTCCTTTCAATGTGTTTCAATATGATAATCTGACCTCAAACACTGCCTGAACCATTTACCTCAGATTTGTTTATACCTCTTTACCATGCTAAATAAACTATAAATACAGTCACATATGTTAGTTTAAAGCTGGTTGTTGGCGGGAATGTACGATGATTGTAAACAGCTATATATAGTGGTTACAACATTGTCCTGAGAAACAACCAATAACAGTTACAATGATACTTCGGCTTATAATGAGTACATGTACCTTTAGTAGACTAGAGATGAAGGACGCTAATGCACTTTTGTATGTAATGTATAATACACTCAACACACGTGTATCAAAATTTTATATGATATAACCTTATCCTGACCATTTACTCATAATATGCGCTGTTTAATTCTTTAAAAAACCCAAGTGATTTCAAGGTCGCTTTCAACCCCGTTGCGCACAGAAGAATTGGTATCCCAGCACACCTGTTGCCTGTGTTAGATATTGCTTTCAAATACGCATTTGGCGTCAGTTAGAGTAACATCTTTCTACAACAAATGGGAGGGCGAACTGCGCATGCTCACCTCTACATTTGTCCGATGATCTGGCCCCGGGAGATACAGTGGACATACCGTCTGGGCAGCTGTTGCAGGAGATCTGACCGAACTGATCCTGGTAGGAGCCCCGTGGGCAGAGCAGGCAAACAGCCGCCCCCTCTTCCTGGAATGTACCTGGTGCACAGGGCACTGTATAAAATCCATTAGACAAGAAACATGTAAGTCTGTGGACAAGATGGAGGCTGATATGCTTACAAAGAGAAAGTAACACACTTCTCAAACTTTGTCTGAGGTTTATGGTCAATACCATTACAAACACTGTCTCAAATGATGTGTACAGAAATTTAAAGTGCAAAACACATCATTGTCAACTTCAAATTGATATCCCTTTTAGCACAATAGGACCTTAAATACATATTCAAGATTCAAGATTCAACTTTATTTTCCACAAAAAAAGACATCAAAACAAATGCATGCATAAAGTTCAAATACAAGTATAACAAAACAAGAAATAATAATTTAAAAAAAAATCATTTATAGAGATGATATTTTTTTTTTTTGTGGAGGGGTCCAAAAGAAGCAGGGCTTGTGTGTATTGGACCCCCGAATGAAAATAAATAGAAATTATGTAATATGTGCAAAACCTTTTTTTTTCTTTAACAACAACAAACAAACGGACAAAACAAAAGAAATTATCGTGATACATGATTAGATTCATTTTTCTTTAACACAACATAATGGTAAACATGGAGAAGAAACAAACAACAAGAACAAAATTAATATACACATTTTTTTCTCTTAAAGTTTACAGCTAAACCATAAAATATTAAGTGCCGAATTATATAAAAAAATCGCTGTGATTGTTGTCGTGGTAATTAAAGATATAGAAAATAATCAAATCCCAATATATAAAGAGCACCGCTTAAAGAAGGAGAGTGATAGAGAGGAGTAGGGAGAAAAGAGGGGGAGGGAGTTTGTGAGGGACAGGGGAAAGGGAGGGGGAAGGGGGGGGGGAATCTAAACAACAAGAGGTATATAGCAACACATGGCAACAGAAACACTAGATAGTTAAACCAATTTTGCTGGAATATCATATTATTTAATAACTACAGGCTGTACCGAATGAAAACCGATAAGGTTATGATTACTTTGAAAACAAGTATTAACCGTTATAACAGTCCTGTATGTGATATTTCACAAAGTGATTGGCCACCTAACTTTTATTTTGTGTCAAAGAAATTTAGCCAAATTTAGCTTATCTGCTATCTGGCAACCTTGGAAAAGAAACTCCTCTAATCCAACATTCCTGCAAAACAGGTAGAAGCAAAGAAACATCCCGTTGCCTATTAGTCTTTGTTATTCGAGGTTAAAGGATTATTGATATGTGTGTTTCCAGTAGCATTTAACTGTGACTTGTCCAGTCTGAAGACCAAATGCGCAAAGGACTTACGGCACGCGTCTCCAGATGCTACGTTCCCACTGTCACATATGACGGTATAGTTGGGGCTAACCACCAGTGAGTCGGGTACTGGGCGCAGCTCTTCACCGTCCACTACTATGGAAACGTTCCCTGCTACCACGGCGTCTTGCAGGGAGGCCACAAACCCATTGAGCGAGGCCACGGCGTTGCCATCGCCAACAGTCCTTTCTGTGGCAGTCTGTGGCGAAAAATGGAGGCATACTTTTACTGCGTCATTGTGATCAACGAGCATGACGAGACTCGGTCCTAAGGGGCATCAATTTAGCCCGTCTGAAATATATAATTAACCAACTTAAGCAAGGAAACAATTAAGCAGGTAATAGCCCTTTTATCAGAGGTGTGTGTCTATGCGGGCTTGATATGATTTGACAAGTCTTGTGGCTTGGACGTGACGTCCAGTCATGTTCTGGCGTAAAATAATTGGCAATGTGTTGCGGTATCGCCTTCCAGATTTGAAACTTGAGCTTTGCAGACTTAACCATCGGATCGATATTATCAATGTATGTATAACGCTACATTTAGATAGACTGCTAGCTACCTATCTACTACCTGTAAGCAGTGCATGGACTTACTGAGAAATCTGCATCGGCCGGGGCTGACACCACAGAGAGGGTGAAAGTAACGTCAACGACACCGACGCCTCCACCGCTGTCTAGCTGTCGACGACGCCGACGCCCTGTGGTGGTAGTAGTGTTACCGCATTCCACCACAACATTCTTAGCGATGCACTCCGAAACTTGGCACAGGTCCAGTGAATCCTGGAAGTTGTCCAAGAGGATGATGAAGTTGTCACGGATTTTCTTCTGGCTTTTCCTACCACTACACGTCGCAAAAAGCTTGAACAATACGTTAGTGCTGGCACCACCTGCTGGCACTGGTGCTAGGATTGTAAATTGGAAGAAATGCAAATGTTCAGTTTAACTATGCAACATCACAGCTGCCAACCTGTGTCCCGCCCCCCCCCCCTTCTTCAGAAAAAAAACACAATTGTGATGACAAAAGAAATGAACACCAAAAGTAATAAATTTAAAATATTTAAAAGTAATAAGAGAGCCACGTCAAGTTGACAATCACTCTTGTAAACCAATATGAAAGAGCGTTTACTCTTAGAATTAAAAGAAAAGGAAACACATTCTTAAATCATTATTTCGTGAGATTATTGTGTCATCATGCTTCGTCATATATTTAACGAAATTGGAACCCAATCGTACTGGTAGGCAGCCATTGTTAACATTTATTATGTAATAATAACTCACTGTTGAATACAAGGAAACTTCATACTTACCAGTACAATCAGGCCATGGCATTTGAAGAGGAACATGAGCGTCACTAGCATTTGGGTGCCGGGACCATACAGCATTATCATCTGCATCTACAGCGCAGTAATACAGCGTCTCAGGCTGGCGGGTAAAGTTGAAATGCTTGTCACACGATACTGCACAGTATTGCCCGCCCGCCCACACGTCACAGGCTATGACGCCATTCACTGGGGGTGGGTAGTACGGGCAAGCGTAATCTGACAGAGAGAGAGAGAGAGAGAAAGAGAGATAAAGACGAAAACAGATACAGAGAGAGAGCGAACGAGTGGAGGTGAGATGGAAGACGAAGAGCGAGCAAGATCATACAAAGAGAAACCAGGAAAGCAGAAAGAGGACAGAGAGGGAGAGAGAGAGAGAGACAGACAGACAGACAGACAGCCAGGCAGAAAAAAAAATGTAAGTATATACATAGACAGGGGGTGACCGGATGAGTGACGAAGACGAGTGAAGATATATTTTTTATGAGTATACATACATAGAAAGAGAGGGAATTAAAGGACGGAGAAATGACACTGCTATGCATTTGAGGCATTAGGATATGAGTATGATTTACGTATATCTATACCATTTCACCCGGGAATTTCAATGTCAGACATACCTTTATACACACACATACACACACACACACACACACACACACCTCTATGAAAAAGATTAGTTGAATTTTACGGCACAACAAACGGGGAGCAGCTCGCAGGTGCCGCCACAAATTTAAAACTTAACACAAAATCATACTTTTCTTACCACTTGACGGATTTCCGTCAAATCTTCACTGCTATGTTTTCGCTTTCACTTTCTTGCTACAATTAAGACCAATTTAACTTCATGGTACACTTTCCCTTAATGGATTTAGAAATGAATGCATTAGTATTGCACATGGTCAAAGGAAAACAAAGTTATTTGTTTTCAAAGTTTTCATTTTGTGACGTCACGTGCAAGGTGCTCTCCCATATCATATGTTGTACTTTTTCCATAAATTGTCTTTTTGTATGTTCTTTGATGAAGGAATACATTCTTTTCATAGTGATATGTGTGTAAGTAAAAACATGCACCTAATGATATATCAAACGACCAGGTGAAATGGAAAATATCCTTTAGAGAAAATTGATATTTCCAAAAAATTGTACACAATGTATGGAAGAGCACCTCGCACGTGACGTCACAAAATAAAAACTGTAAAATCTCATTTTCACTAATAATGTTTCTCTCATGTGTCTCCTTGTATTGAAACCAAAATAATTTAAGGGTCAGCTATCCCTTTGATTGATTTACATTGTAACTGTTCTGGTTCAGTATTTTGGATTTTGGAGAGCCATACCAACATGTCAATATGAGTACTGTCCTTGATTTTTGCACGTCGTATGAAACATATGGTCACACAGTTTTCTGAAAAGTGTCCTATCTTTAGTGAGAATATTTCCGGAAATATGACGAAATTAGTACTTCATAAAATTCAAATTGTTTGAGCAAATTGTTAAAATTCCAAATCTTCACCACAAATTGTAATGAAAGTCACCTCAAATCCCCCAAATGTGGTAGCATCTTGTTTGAAATGTCATCCACTTTTCCTCATTTGATGTTAATATTGATGTCAATTGATGTCAATTTTGGGGCAAGAAATGTGCTTTCTCACAATTTTCCCCCAAAATGTGAATTTTATGATAACATTAATTCATTTATGTTTCAAAAACTCTTTCCACTAACAGATCAACTTTTTTTGGAAAATATGTTCAAATATATATGATCTGCAAATATCAAGAGCGGTTCTAATCTTGATACATAGTTATGGTTCACAAAAGTCCAAAACACTGCACCAGAATAGTAGCAATGTAAGTTGATGAAGACAATTCCAGCTGTCAGCATCAATGTCAACTGTTATGGGAATGTCAAGTTATTTCATGGATCAATTTCCTGTATTATATAACCCCTATAATTGGTTTAACGCCAGATAAATTGCATCTCTTTATACTATATTACCCGAGATATGGTCAAAAGTAATCACTAGTGGCGCGGCCATTTTGGAAAATGGCAGTTATTTGGTAGCTCATAGTGGATGTCAAGACCAGTGCAACATGTTACTCTACTATTATTTTAAGGCGATAGAGCGCATTTCAAGACTCAGTGATAAAAAAATGATTCGCTGGCATGAAAACATACATTAAGAAGACAACCTGTATTCAAGGCGAGTTCCTGACTTGCGTACCCATATGTCTCCATTAAGAGCACCCATCTCTTTACCAAACATGAGCATGATGATGAAGGCAAGTAACATATTGTAATATGGGAGAAAATGTGGACACAAGAGGCTCATAATGGACACAAGGAACAGACAGACTCAATAAATGGTTTTGCGTGTTAAACATATGGCAGAGGAACAGAAATGTACAAAAGCGGCTTTGGCTAATATCAAGGTATGGAATTTCATATCAAGATACACACAGTCATTAATTTTTGCACATCATGTAGGGCAGGTGCTCGGACATTTTTTTTTCTACTCGTAGATCAATACATTCTCGGAAATATGAAGAAATGTGTATTACCATAAAATCAAAATCTGTGGGAAAAATTATGAAATTCACATTCTTTGCCCCGAATTGCTATGAGAATCAGAACAAAGTCCAGCAAATGTGGTACCATCTTGTAGGAAATGTTACCTACTTTAATAAACTACCTTATGACTTGGGGAAATGTTACATTAAAATGTATCTTAAATAGTGGTCTATACTATATTTCCAAGGCGGCCATTTTGAAAAATGGCTGCCATTCCTTTCCTGCTGCATATCGCAAAGAAAATCTACGTAGAAAATGTGCAGACTGGTCTCCCAAATACATTGATACACAATGACCTTTTACAACAGCCCATGTCAGGCAAACCTGTGTTTCCCCCTGGGTACAAAGGATCAAGTAGGGAAATGCAAAGTTTTCTTACTGGCGACGGAGACTGTAAAATTGCACTCGTTCTCGTTGCCAGACTGGTCGGTCCCACGGTACGCAAGATTAAACTCGCCCAGAGGGAAAATCGACCCTGGTTGCTGTTGCGGCTCATCGACTTGAACAGCAATGCCCGAGTTGTCGATGAAATTCGCGTCGTTCCAACTAATGGCAGGCAAGCCAGTAATAAGTGAGGCTTGCTTGAAGATATCTGCGGAGCAATTGGAAACCATCGGCGGCTCCTCGTCTTTTAGGGAAGGTGAAAGGCGGAGTGGTAGACAGAAGGATAAAAAGACAGGGATAATGGGTGAAAACAAAGAATAAGTAAGAAAATTAAATCTAACACAGAAAGCTGGATCCGATAAACGAACAGGAACACAATGCAGGAGAGAGATACCTGGTCCAGTCTTATAGCAAATTTTGTGAAATGTAAGTACTTCATTGTGACGCACACTATGTAGGTCCTACGTGTACAGCATAGGCAATGTTTTTAATTACTTGGGCACCGTTTCGTGAGACATTGCGTCAGTTTTGTATGTAGCGTTAAAGGGCATATACTGTACTGGGAAGGCAAAAAAGCCCTCAAATGATCCACATTTGGAGAGATTAGTGGTTTAATCACAGATCCTCCAAATGCTCGGCCCGAACTATTTGAGGATTTGTGATTTAATCATTAATTATTCCAAATGTGGATCATTTGAGGTCAAACAACTTTCAGCAAGGTTCTAAAATACAATACACGAATTTAAGACCATTGGCAAGAAGATTGCACACGATCACCATTTGAAGGTTTTTTTTGCCTTCCCAGTACAGTATATGCCCTTTAAGATTTCTCTTGGGGGAAATACAATCCACCAGTTTCGTATGTATAGGATGTATAAAAGATGGCTGCAATAAGGATAAACACCCATTAATCGCCTCAGTACCAGGCATTCAAAAATTCTTCGATTTACCACACATCTACATGCCATTAGAAATGAGAAGTTTAAATGTTCGGTTACAGTTCGATATTCCGAACGTTCGTTATTCCGAAGGTTTGTAAATCCGAAACACGTAAATTGCCTATACCTCGATGCTCGTTAGTCCGAAAACGAAAAGGGGTTCGTTAATCTGAGCATTTGTGACATTATTCCAAAGGTTCGTTAATCTCAGCATTTGTGACATTATTCCAAAGGTTCGTTAATCCGAAAACGAAATAATGTTCGCTTTTCCGAAGGTACGTTAATCCGAAAATGAAAGAAGGTTCGTTAGTCAGAACCTCATGAATAACGATCCTTCGGAACAACCTTTTTACGGTGTCGGACAAAACGAACCTTCGGAATAACGAACCTCATTTCTTTTTCGGACTAACGAACCTTCGGCATAACGAACCTTATTTCTTTCTCGGACTAACGAACCTTCGGAATAGCGAACCTTATTTTTTTCGGACTAACGAACATTCGGAATAACGAACCTTCGAAGTATTCGAACCTTCGGAATAACGAACCTTCGGAATAACGAGTGCCTCCTAAATGCTCCATGTACTTCTGTGCCAGATATCATGCCGTTCTATAGGATTCCTAGCGACTCAAAGGGATAAATCAAATAAACAGCTTTCCATACCTATGATGGTAACATTGAAGCTACAATTGGCCGTCAGTCCGACAGCATCCGTTGTCGAGTACGTCACCACTGTCTGACCGATGTGGAAACTGTATGGTGGCGAGTACTGCGATTCCACGGCTAGCTGTACGCCAGAATTGTCCGTGGGGACGGGTTCTGTCCAGCGCACGGTTTTCGTTGGTCTGTTTGGATCCGTAGCGTCGGTGACGTCAGAAGGACACGTGATCTCGGGTGGCTCGTTATCTGGTGGTCATGAGGACAACATGAGTTAACACTCTCAGTACCGAGCCAGGAAAAAACTCTATTGACTTATTACACATTTCATGCACCAGTGGTATTGAGAGTGTCAATAATATGTCAATTTCATTGTTTCATAGTATTATGTCATACCAACAATGTAAATTGTTTTCGATGGTTAGTAAAATGATGTTAATTTCTCACTGAAGGTGTATGTTATTTGTTTGTATTATGTAAACCATGTTGTGTTATATGTCAAAGCAGGGTCCCCTGGTAGAACAGTGTTCAACTGCTTAAGGGTCTACCCTTATTAAATAATACCAATAAATAAATAAATAATTATATAAGTAAATAAATAAATAAATAAATAAATAAATAAATAAATTAATAAATTAATTAATAAATAAATAGAGTTAGTTACTAATCTATTTAAGACTCTTTTAAGATAAATATTAAAGTGGTGAAGGGGATATTAAGGAGAAATTTGAGATATTTAAATAAGCGTCTGCTCAAATATGATTTAATTTGTATTATTACATATGTTTCGTTGTATATAAGCCTGACGTTGAACCATACGATTCAAAATGGTCATCAATTGGGTCTAACAACGAAAACTGGCATTTCATGTGTACATGAGCTTGGACCAGTAAAATTCATATCTCATGACCGGCTCCTCCGATTCAGTCAGTCATATGACTGATCGGATTGTGTCGTCTGCGGTGGTAGTAGCTAGGCATGGACGTTACCTCCGCAGTACAGTACTCACCCACACACACGATATTTGGTGCGGGAAGCGACCACGTCCCATCCTCCTGACATGTAGTTTGCGTGGTGGCGCCCTCCGCCCGATAGCCAGGCTTGCACACAAACTCGCACACCTGGCCGAACGTTGGTTGCCCCGAAGTGCAGGCGTCAGCAGGGTCTATTTTGACGGGGTTCCTAGCGGATAGTGCTGCACATGTTATCACTGCAAAACAAAGCAGAGAGGCACACAAACTTGCTGTTGTTGTTAGGTTGATAACCCTATTCAATCTCACAAGATTAGTTGCGCCTAAAAACAAAACGACACACACAAACACACACACACACACACACACACACACACACACACACACACACACACACACACACACACATACACACACAAAGGCTCTGGCACACGCAAACACAAAAGTGTCTATGACTCAAATCTCCTTATGATCTAGGATAGAAGAGTTCCCTAGGCGGCGTCACAATTAAGCCTACAAGTCACTGAATCTAGAGGTGGGAAACGTATAAAGAAGTAAACCGTCAGTCAGAGATAAACTCCAGTCCCCAAAGAAGTCGCTCTCGATAAAAACAAAAAGATATGAGGAACACAGCAGAACGTTTGACGAAAATCAGACAACTATTTAGAAAGTAATGAATATTTTCATGAAATGAAGAATGAAAATTTGGGGAGACAAATTGGCACCTCAGTCATTATTCTGTGACGTCAATACAACTGATGCGTGACTGATATCGATCGTAACCCTGTAAATCGGTGATAGGGGATTAAACTTGCGAGTAACTTGGATCAATCGCAACTGTTTATAAAAGCCACCGAAGACGACACGATGGGATCAGTCGTACGACTTTGCGACTGGCTGAACCGCAGGAGCCAGCCATCGGATTTTTGCAAAAAGCTGCATTTCTAGGCACTTGCGACTGCATAATCGTAGCAAACTCGTGTCATCTTCGGTCGCCTTCAGACAGACCCAATCTTCCTACCCCTCTGACTAAACCAACCAACCTGCGCATTGACTCTCCTCTCCACTCCAAAATCCCTGGTCCCCGTCGCGCTTGCAGGAGATGGTGTTGAAGCGTTGATCGTTCAGCCGATAGCCCTGATCGCAGGCGAGGGTGCAGAACGTTCCAAGGGCGTAGTCTGTCGTGTCGCAGTTTCGCTGGGCGTGGCTTGGAGGGGGTGGGGCTTGGCATGTGATTTCTGCGATGCAAAAGTGTTTATATTAACCCATCTTTTACTGAGCCCGGGCAATTGCTGGTTGGTGTTTTTCCAACTTAAATACCATTGATACTAAGTAGCGCGACTCCCGCGTGCTATATTGACAATAGTTCAAGGCTATAACTTCAAATTAAGCCACAATCCTTTTTGATTATTACAGTTCCATGGTTACTCTTGACATCGTAACTGGATCAGGGTTCACGAAGTCAGAAAATGTAATTGTGAGCAACCGGTGGAATCTTGGCTTAATAGTTCATGACTATTTAAATAGCCAACTATTTATAATACCTAACTATCAATAACTATCATAAATAGTTTACTATTTAAAGAGCGGAATGGTTAATATAAATATGAAGTTAAATCAGCTCATTGTATTGCAAAGCGAATTATATAGTAATTAGCACGAGAAAGTGATATTTCATTGTGTGATTGTGTAGGTGCACCATCCTACCAAATATCTGGATAGACGGACAAAAAGACGAACAAACACATACTGCCAATTTGTAAATATTTGATAAGAAGACCAGGACGGATATTAAGAGAAGTCTCAAATGCATAAAAGAATAGAAGAATAGACTTTGTCAAATAAGATTTGGCATTAGGGGATAACGTGTACGGAAATCTAGGGTTCTTCCTTCCTGAAAAGGTACTGCCAAAAATCATCTAAATATGGCAATATTTATGTTTAAGCATGTTTAAAATAACATAATAAACGAGATTATTGAACCAGGAAACCCAGTGACATGCCGAAACTTGGACACTTCTTTTATCTTTAATATTCTCTTGTCTTGGAGTAATACAATTTAATCAACAACTATTTTGCAATCACGAAGGCTTCAGTTCCTTCCTTGATGCTCCGATACTGCTAAAATAGACAACGTGTTGACCCCAACGTTATCCATGTTCACCTGGCCATTTTCTTGAATAGTTGTTGCCAAAAAAGAAATACAGCTTGATCGCCACTTACTCGTGCACTGAAGGGGCGTACCAGACCACGCCCCGGTTGCCAAGCACGTGACACGATCTTCACCTCCGGTTTGTCGATACTTCTCGCGGCACTGGAACTCGCAGGTGCCGAGGTAGTGGTTGTCACAGTTAGAGGAAACCATCAGTACCCCGCTGGCAGCGGGGATATTCAGAGCGGGGCACGGAACCGCTGAAGGAAGGAGGAGGACATCGTCACTGGCAGTTATGATAAATGTTCTTTTCACAAAACAACATACATGTAGTTTAAAGATTTTGATTGTGGTTGTATCAAGGCACAGTTAAAAAAATATATCTCATAAAAACCGAAAATCTTTTTCTCCCAGACGTTCTTGATGAATGAAAGTCTGATTACAATTCTTCCTGACAGGGGTCTTTGGATCAGCAGTCTTCGAGACTGAAATGTCCACCCTAGTTAAACGGAACGTAAAATAGATAAAAGGAATAAATAAACGTGACACATTACCATATATTGAAAGAACTCAGAATGTTGATGTTGGTGCAATGACTCCAAACATGTGTCAGCATTTATCTTTTAACTCTTGTATGTGGAAAAGAAAATAGTTGTTGTTAGATTTTAACGTATTTATTATTTTCTGCTTCTTCTTCCTCTTCCTTTCATTCGTCTTCATCACATCTTTCTTCATCATCAAAATCGTCACCTTCCTGTTCTTTCACTTCTTCCCCAACCCCTTCTTCTTATTATTTATAATAAGAAGTAATTCTTCCCATTCCCCTTTTCCTCCTGTTGTCCATCGTCTCTCAACACTTCTGACCGATATGCTATCAGCAATAAACACAGTTAACAATGATTACGTAAATAGTAAGTAATTGACTGCTAATTAATTCCGCTGTGTTCATTTATCCCAATGATTGACTTCATTGTAAACACCTTTGTGAGATATCTTGAAACATATTGACTTACTGATACTAACTCTCTCATTACCATTGGCATGAAATTGAACAGTAAGCCAATGGACTTTTAAAGGCCCGGTAATGTAAGGGTTAAGGGAACTTACGTTGGCACGATCCCCCGACGTCCCCTGGGTTACCCTCGTATCCCACGTCGCACACACAGTCTGTTTGGCTGGAGCTGCGATCCATTAGCGTATTGGAGTAAGAGGGGCAAGGATTGCACGCCCCCTCGCCGTAATTCGCCTTGTATGTGCCCGCTGGACAAACTGGGGATGACGAGGAAAGAAGGGAATTATCGAGAAGAAAGCAAACTAGCCTCTTCTTCACGCTTTGACACGCAACGCACCAAAAACATAATTTCGATGGTCTGTCTGCAGAAGTAATCTGTTGAAATAGCGATATCGTGGGGGTAATTGTGGAGCTATTATGGAGTACTTAATCAATTTGTGATAACATACCCAATATGAGAGCGTATTTTGAAGTATATACATGGAACGCTAGTTGGAAACAAAATGCTGACGAGCTATCCCTTTTTCGTGCTATGTATCCATGCCGTGTCCATAAAGGGATAGTTCACCCTAAAGTTCAATTGGTTTTAATAAAAACAGAAGCATAAAAGAAACATATTAGTTCATGTTTGACAAAAATCCATTGACGAATAAGAAAGCTATGATCATTTAAAATGTTGATTTTGTAACGTCACGTCCGTGGTGCTCTTGTATATGTTGTGTGCTGTATGATTCCATAAATTGCTCTTTTTCTGTTTTTGATGAAGGATTTTTTTTGTAGAGGTATGTGTGTAAAAACGAGTTTCTAATGATATATCAAATGCACGAGTACAATGATGCAGATCCTTATGAGAACATTAACATTAAAAAAAATAGTGCACAACATATGGGAGAGTATCTTGCAAGTGACGTCACAAATTCAAAACCTAACACAAACGCATCTTTCTTATCACTTGACAAATTTTCATCAAACCTTAACTTGTATATTTCTTTCATGATTCTGCTTTTATTATATTAGCTTCAGGGTAAAGTTCAATATGCAAACATAGATTTTAGGTCCAAAGTTTAATCTCAATTTACATCGATTATGTCTCGAGTCCTGTAGATATCCAAGCACATTTAAGTGTTACTTTCTTTGTAGACATGGTAGACATGACTGCATGGATCATAACGATGTTAATCTTAAAGTTACACATTTTACTCATACGAGTGTTGACGATGTTGCGTTGTAGATCTAACTTTGGGCTCTGTTTACGAAGCTATATGGCGAATAGACCGCCCAACCATTATCGTACAGTATGTGTACCTTCCAACTATTTACCTGTAAGGCTGTTTGTGAATTGGTTGTATAAATTCCATTCGAAGCAACCACCAACATGACCTATAGGTAAACATGATAACTGACCGAGCATGCTGAAGGAGTGAACTTATTGAATGACAAACGTGCGTCCTGGTACAAATACTTTGATGATATTAAAGGGAGCCAACAACTCGATCGACAACAAAATAATCATATCCTTTATTCATCTTTGCCTTCATACCGCTCTAGACAAAAGTGTTAATGAGGATCCCATACCAATGTCCATTAACAAAGATGCGCTCCTGGCCATCAACCCCATTTGCAATAATTATCCGTTTAGATACAGTAATGAATATAATGTGCCTGTATAATACTTTTCTGATAAGACCCGTTTTCCAAAGTCCACTTTACATATCTTCCTGGTTACCTTGGCAATCCGTCCCACTTCCCGAGAAGCCCGGCTCGCATGCGCAGACGTTCGAACCGCTTCGTGTTGCGCACGCGCAGATCGCACGGTCGTGGCAGCAGTTCGTCCCTGCGTCGCAAAGATCGTTGCACACGTTTTCGTTCACCTGGTCGTAGAAGGAGCTGAAATCTTTGATATCTGTGAGGAGAGAGGGAGAGACATCAAATCTGTCACGGCATCCGCAGGCAGGCCATGGGATGCACATTGTATAACGCCAAATACTATGGAACAATTCTCACGGCTTATTTGCATATAAGACATTACAGGTTTCCACAGTCACAATTTGTAATAGAATTCAATCATTCCATACTGCATGCATTACGCATACGCCATGGAACCATGCGGTACAATTCGTGCATGGTTGAAATTATTATAATATATTGAAAACATGATAAAATTGACGCAATCAAGTGAAGCATTCATTTGACGCATTATGTTGACGCATCAACTTGAACAGCTCGTCGTGATGCATTGACGTTTCATTGACACATTCTGTGTAGAGAGAGCTTTACCCTCTTTGAGAGTGGAACCAAAGCTGGACACGTCACCCAGGTTGTCGAGGAGGAAGACGTGGTCGGAGACGCTTGTAGCGATGCCATTGAGCTCTTCATGATTGATTCCGCCGCCGAGACCGATGGAGAAGACGACGATATTTTTGTTCTTCAGGTCGGATGCTACACCGAGCGGGGAACCTCCATCGTTAGATGCTCCGTCTGTCAATAACATCAGAACTCTGTGCGGGGGAGTTTGTTTGTGTGTGTATGTGTGTATGTGTGTGTGTGTGTGTGTGTATGTGTGTGTGTGTGTGTGTGTGTGTGTGTGTGTGTGTGTGTGTGTGAGGGGCCGGGTGAAGGTAGGTGTAAAAAAGCGAAAAGAGAGAGATGTAAGAAAACGGATTGAGGGAATGGGGAGCAAAAGTACAAATCCGGTTAGAATGGAGAGAGGAATAAGTGTAGGGGAGGAAAGGAGAAGTGGGAGGACGATGGGATCAAAGAGGAGAGAGGAGTAGAGGGGAGGGGGTGGGGAGATAGAAGGGGTGGGGGGGGGGGTGATGAGACCGAATGAAATCAGATGGGAAGTGGAGGGAAGGTGTGAGAGAGAATAAGGGAAGACGGGGGAAAGACAGAAAAATAAAAAAGACGCAGGGAATTAGGGGCGAGAAAGATAGAGCAAAAATTGAACAAAGGCAAATGTGGGTACGAGGAAGATGGACAGAAGGAAAGAGAGAAAAAGAGAGATAAGGTGACAATGACCAGCACATGCCTGTCACAGATCACTCATACGTGCGCTCTAAGCACGCACATAACTTGTATTCCACCATGGAATGCGGAATTGGATACAGTGAAAGGCATTGTAAGTCGTTCAATGATGATTATCCTCAACATCGACGGCATGTTGATTTTACAGAGTCATCACAGAAAGTCACCGTTACCTATTTTCTAACACCTTTACAAGAACAAAGAAAGAACTGTTTCCAAGTGAACATGCTGTTGCTATTTACATTCGTGGCTCATGTGTGTGTGTGAACTAAATGTGACTTATGGCAATGATTAATGCGGTACTGCACCACAGTACATGAAATACAACGTAAAGTATGGAACCAATGAAATAGGAAGACGCCGAATCACCCCTCCATCGCAAATCATTTCACAAAAAACTTTTCTCTCAGGCTCATGAAGGGTTCATGACAAAACAGATGCATTCATAATTCATAACAAGTCTCAAATTTGATTTGACTCGGAAAAAAAATCGGATCGATTTTCAATAGGCATTAAGATGTGATGACAAATACACCTGTCAAACAGTAAAAAGTGGGATATTCTTGAACATTAATGACAGAGCGTGGGGCGGATGAGATTGGTGATGCAATGTAGCTAATGGAATACATTAAGAGACCTACTTGAGAGCTTGACTATCTCCACTGGCGAGCACCTCACCCCCTCTTCGTAGCCCTCCGGCCGTACACGTTGACCCTCCGTGATAGTTCACGCCACTGAGATCCTGCCCGAACGTGCATTTATTCTTGCCGAGCGGTGAGGAGATGTAATCGATGTAGGTCCTGATGTCCGGGGACCCGCAGTTGGAGTACGAGACGACGGCCACCCTAGTCGTGCTCGCAGACACGCTGATCAGTGTCGAAGTCAACCGGATGAAGTCAACGGAGCGGTCGTAGTTCACCGGGCCGACGCTGCCCGATGAGTCGAGCACAAACACGAGCTCGGAGTTAAACGAGTTCTCAAAGTAGTGGTTGATCTGGTCGCGGAACCTGCGACCCGTTTCCGTGATTCGCCCCTGGTCACCCGTTGTGGTCCCTTGGGCTGCGGCGAGCCGCGGTGCGAGGATCCACACTGCGGAGACCGCGAGCAGCAGTATCGAAGCGAGCAGCCTCAGACTAGCCATCCCTGGCCCGCTGACGTAGCTGATTTATCACCTCAAAAAGCGCCGACGTATATGCAAAGGATATCACTCCGGAGTCCCTAATCAACTGAATGCAGATTCCGCAAAAACGATGTAATAATAAAGATACAATTTAAACGGAATTCAACGGATGGCGTAAAGCGTAATTAGAACGAATCTTTTAGACAGTCATTATCACACAAGTCCTGTAGGTGACCATTAACCTGGTAGAAGAACCTGAAAATGATTGCTTTGTCCTGCAATGCAGCAAAATAAAGCCGACATGAATTACGGCGTAATTATTGCGAATAAGCAGTGTTTGTAGGCCGTCAAGAATTCAGAAGATCGATGATTTCATTACTCCCCTTCAATGAAATATGCAGCAAAGTGATCTCCAAAGAGGTCTGGAAATCTGAACCATGCACGAGTTTGAATTCAACAGGGGATGACATTGGCAACAAATGACAATTTATTGTAGCAAGTTATAATACAATGCAATATATTCATATCTGTTATCCTATTTCATCTGGAACACTCGATTCCTCCCGCCGTCTGATTGGATGCTTGTGTCAGTCTGTCCCGCCCACATTTAGTCACGTCTGCTGAAAATATTGGCGAGTGATCTTTTGGCATAACCCGCCGAAAAACAACGCGCGACCTACATCATGAGGGGAAGCCCCTGGATGAAGGACGTTGACATAATGTCTTTCACACATTACTAATTGCTCTAAATCATCAACCTGTGGAATGTTTGGTAGCTGTGGTATCAATTTTCCAGACAGTCCCATTGGAAACTGAAGGCAAATTTGAACAGTCGAGATTTTGTTTGATCCCAATCACATTATATCCACAGAACATCTGCTTCGTCTTGTTGCTCTCTTCCACTCTCCCTTGCTTCATTTACTTCTACTTTTTCCTTCTTGACATTGTTGTTATGATTATTATTCACATTTGAATTTTTCCTCCTTCTTCTTGAATTACAACTTCACCTTCATTATCGTCCTAATTTTCTCCTTCCCCTCGGACATATTTATTACCCATGTAGACGTTGCACGAATTTGATGCTTCAGAGGAAAAGGTAGGGTGTGGTGGTTGGACGGGGTGGGGTGGGTTAGCTGCTCAAATGATCTAGCCCTTTCCGCCTCCACGCACGAAGCATATGCATGGTAGGTATATGACTTCGTAAGGACCTTGGCATTGTGACAACCATGAGCTTCTCCCTTATTCGAGCAGTGACTTTCATGACAACAAAGAGCATACAACTCGTAAAGTTAAAGACAGGGTGTCCCACTTGCAAAAGTTATGAAACTCGGCAGGAATCAACAATTACGTTTTTGAAATCTCACATTCATAGCTTTACCAACATTTTCAGGTTTAAAGTTTGAAACGCACCGACCATAGTCTACATTTATAATGGTATTGTTCCTGTCAGCGCGCGAATCACACATTGCTCTCATTGAACGCCTGCACTATGCGACCTGATCGGTACAGACAATCCTTTCTCTAGTCTATAGGTGTCGAACGACCCACCTAAAACCTCCTCAAAGTCTAGGAATCGCTATACTTGCGCTTAAAGTTAGTTTCTACTTGTATTATTGGGAGGGAAATTCTGATATTGTTTCTCCTTCCATACAAACAAAAATTGTACTTTTTTACCTGCAAAAAGAGACAACCTGTCTGTAAAGTAAGGTTCGTTCCCATGGAAATAGTTTCCGCGCATAGACGCCACTGATTTGCCGCATCGTATCGACAAAGCAAGAACGATTCATAATTGACAAATCAGTCCACTTCACAGAAGGATTCAAACCCCGCGAGCCGCCCAATAGAAGCGTGTATGGCAAGAGTATTCAACAGGAAAACGCGTCCGTGTATACGTACCTTTTGATCACATGTCCTTATTCTCCCCTAGCAGTGAGTGTGCTCGGCATGCACCGGAAGCGAGGTCCCTCGGACTAATGTCAGTGGGGATCAAGTCGCGGTATGACATGTATGATGAGACATGATTTTAGCACCGCCTACGTGCTAACGTTCGAGTAGCTCTTGAACAGCCAATAACTGTCTACGACTGAATGGAAACTGGTTTTACGAGGGACGGGTTCAAAGTACAACAATCCAGGTATGCGTGTGTATGTGGGGGAGGGACGGGGTGTGTGTGTGGGGGGGGGGGGGGGCGGACGTGGGAGGAGGGGCAGTGGTAACGTTAAGTGGGGCGGCGTCGGGAAACAATAATATAATTCCATATCATGATGTAAAAATTCGAATATAGGAACACTTAAACATGGCCCGTCCCTTTTACAAACATCTGCAAACTCATGAAAGTTTACACATATTTACCACGTATCTTTGGGATACCAACTGTGAAATTTTCAGGTCAGAGGTACTATATATAACTCCCGTAAAATAAATGAAAATCTAACTATTTTCCACTGAGATTTGACTATTTTCGTGATACGAATAAAGAAAGCTCGACCAATTATCGAAGATTATTTCCTCAATACCGAATATTGCGCTTTGTCGATTCCAGAAAGAGTTGATATAGCCACTCTCTCTAAAATGATGACAAAGTCAGGGAACTTTCAGCATTAGCTCTGCAAAAGGGACGGGCTACCTTACAATCTTATCCCCGATTAAGATAAAGTCGATATGGTTGAGGGTATATAGAATTATTGGCATCTCAGCCGGGTACAAGTTAAGTATCAAACCGAGTATAATGCATGTTACATAAATAAGCAGGAATGTTATATGGTTTACATAACAATATTGACTTCACGTTTTAAGTGAAAAATAAAACAAAAGCATGAATGCTTGAAATGAGTACTAATACGTCCTAAGGTTTTTCCTGACTTGGTACTGACAGAGTTACTATGCAATTACAAGAATCATGGGCAGCTGAGAGAGTGAGAGGGGGAAAGAGGCAGAAAGGCAGGGAGAGAAATGAGGTGAGAAGATGACACAGGGAATAGTTTTGAGGAAACAAACACGTTAACTGATGTGCACGTCTCTCTAACATGTTTCAATAAATGAATGTTGTCACTAAGGTCTGA
The DNA here is from genome assembly GCA_963669155.1 of Arbacia lixula. Classification (NCBI taxonomy): domain Eukaryota; kingdom Metazoa; phylum Echinodermata; class Echinoidea; order Arbacioida; family Arbaciidae; genus Arbacia; species Arbacia lixula. The sequence continues at coordinate 12,228,806 of OZ022582.1, read as the reverse complement.
GTCACTTGGATTGATCAACAATGATCATGATATGCACATTTGCTATCAATTATCTGTACACTATAAGGTTAGGTGCACACCGGTCTAGACTGATTCTGACTGCTAGCTAGTAAACGCGAACATACCAAAGTAGTTTAAGGTGTTCTGGGAAGTGTATAGATCTCTCAACCGATTCCGCTGATTCATCGCGTTCGAGCTCTGTCGTTTGTACAGAGGGCGCATTTCTCGGATATCAAACACAGGATTAGCCTGGGATTTTAAATCCAAAGTACAATATGCATTAAACGGGCCTGGCTAGAGTAGAGTCTTTTACGGCATTTGACTCCTCTGACGTCACTTGGAGGTGTGCAGTTTTTTTTCTTCAAATTTTCGTCACAATGAGACTTTATTGCGGCAAACAAATGTGAAATTCGTTTTTAGTGCATAATTTTTCATAGATTAATGGGAACTTATTTTCTAATTTAGTAACCCTTTAAATTTTTCTCCAGCTCGCCCAAACATTGGGATGGAGGGAGAAAACAGGGAGAATGAAAGAGTGGCCAATCTTGTGAGTACATGCAGTAGACTCTAGTATGAATTAGAAATTCCCCAAAACGTGGCAGTCTGGTTTATCCTGTATGAACATGATGAATGTGTTCTAGTCTACAAGCGGAAGAGTGCACGCTTCTTCGATGACACCGCCCGGAGACCATTTTGAACCGCTCCTGTTAACGTTGAATGTGTGCGCGAAGTGTTGTTATCAAATGGTCTATAAGTCGTACGTTAAAGGTGATATTCATAGGAAACAAAATCAAATAAATATAGTTTATTTTATAATTGAATGAGTTATCAAAGCAATTTATGCAGCTAACATGCCATGGAAGTGTTCAGTTATATGTTTAATGAAAGTCAAATTTCACTAAATTGACTCTCTTCCTGACCTACGAAATCGCCTAAGGGAAAGTGGCGATGTGTGTACGTCACAGCCGGGATATGCTTCACAATGACCATTGTGTATCACACCTGTTAATCCACTAGCAACTGCCATCACAGTTTCATTAACAATGCCTGATGCTTCTAGCGGAAAAGAAGCTGTGGATTGGCATGTGTGATGCACAATAACGCCTCCCGTTTCTTACGTCAGATTTAAAGGCCGTTTCGGATGACAGTAGATCAAATTTGTCCCCGAGAATACGGTGATTGTTTTCACCCTAATTTCGCTTTTTGGAAAGTGATATATTGTTAGAAAGTCATCCGAGCTCATCGTACGGCTTTTAAGCTTTCTGTAGATGAATATCTTCATATTTTTGGATTTTCTATGAATATCACCTTTAAGACACGGGTCAGACCAAATGCTGCTTTACGAGATGTGTGTGTATTGATGGTAAAATAATACATCAATGTCTTGTTAAGGGTAAAGTGTTGCGATGAGCAACGCACCGATTCAGCAATATCGCGCTTGGCATAAATATATATCTGATGGTTCGCATGTTATAACCAGTCACTGATGTTCAATAATGGGTGAAGACCAGCACATCCAGGCGCGAATTTACCTCTTTGCTACAGGGGGAGCGGGAAGAGGGAAAAGGGGGGGGGGGGGGAGCTGTTTTGTGCTCGTCATTGACAATCACTTCCCCATTTTCTTCAGACATATAACCAGATTTATGAGGATAGCATTGAATTGAACAAGTATGAAATCTGATAGATTGTTTTTTGTTTGATATTGTGAAATGTAGCGCAAAAATAGCTTGCAAAAAGTTTCAATAGCTGGTGTGCTACATCAAAGCTCCCTTATAATTCCTAACTGGGGATCCAAGGGTATACCAACCGTTCAAGCGTTCGTTACGCTAAATATAACAATATAACAATAAAGAAAACCCTGAATATGGCAAGTTGTTTGGAAAAGATAAGTGCATACCGGATAATCACAATTTGTTGTTATTGTCAAGAAAAGTCTTTATTTCCTCGGACTATCATGGCCTTTGGACTTGATTCCAAGCCAGAACCGGATATACAGCTTTGATAACCACTTCCAGTAATTGTCAACTCCTTGTGTAATATTCATTATTTTTAGAAGCAAGGCAGACAAATTCCATTGAGCAGGAGTTAACGTTGTACGCAACGGGTTAATGCTCAACTCATGGAAATACCCTCGGAAAATCCCGTAAAATTCCCTCACACAAACCCTACTCAAGCCAATTATGTTTCGATGGAGTTTCCAAGGTTTTTCCTCAATTAATGATTCTGCCACTTAAATCGTCATTTTCAAATATTCTACATCATGCTGCACTTTTTTTTCGTCCTTGTTTTGCCCTTTTCAGAAAACTTTCCATAACCACCCTCGCATGACACCACCCCCACCCCTTTTCCCGAAAAACTATACCCTCGCACAATACTCCAGTCTATATATTAAAAGTTGTGTTGATTGATTGATTGATTGAATTTTATTTCCACATGCTTGAAAATGGATATAATGATATAACTGGCATAGAACCAAGAAACAGCATAAACGATATCGTAGTGAAGCATAATAACAGGGGGTACCGTCATGATATCCCCCACTCCCATCATGCACATGTCGTCTTAGCGTAACGCCTCGAGAGATACGACAAAACGCGAGGCAAATATGATAGTTGGGTAAAGATAAAAAGAGAAATTAAAATCAAACTTCCCTAATGATGATTTTTCTCTTCCTTCCCTGTTCACGCGTCCTTTGCCATGGAGCCACTAGATCAAAAAACAATCAACATGACTTATTTGAGGTCAATACCATCAAAATAACGATGATTTAGCATTGATTATTCTCACGTCGTTAACTCTGCCTTTCGAAGTACGTAATCCAGAGGAATTTTCTAGATTTCCGACCGACGTAAAGCGAGGACACATCACCTAGTCTCTTCATGCTTCGCGTGTTTGTCAGCTTGTATGTTTTTATCATTTTCATGTTTAAAATCAGTATATCATTATAGTTGTAGTTAAAGATGGGGTATCCCTTTTGAGGGGGAAAAACCACGGAAAATAGAAAAAAAAAAGATGCTGTATGAGAACTTCCCTCCGAGTAAAACTGACTTTCAGCGAAATTAGAACGATTGCTAGATTTCGAGGACGTTTTGGGCTGGTCGTCCGAAACCCACAGCCTAGAGATCGGAGACCGCCCTGCGCTGTGGTCCGCACCACGCTGCATGCTTTCTCCGGGAGCATGCCCGCGGTGCGCGGCGGATCGCCCCACTGACAGGTGCAATACGATTGTGAATGTAGGCTACGGCCGTATGGCAAGCCGTTTTAACATTTATTCCTATTTCATGTTATCAAGAAAATATTAATGTTAAAATGGCTTGCCATACGGCAGCTAGGATGTAAGCGTAAACAATGATAGTTTTTCACTTTTCCTGAAAGGGTTCATAAGGTTATGACTGTGAGATGTTAGGGTATAATGCAGTTTCCATTTTTTTTTTTTGCAAATGGGACATCGTGTCTTAAAATCATTAGCTGTTTTTAACGTAATAATAGCTCTATGGCTGCTTTCCTGTCGAGCATGTTGTAAGTCGTTTTAACATCTATTCCTATTTCTTAATATCAATAAATCATTTCTTGATATCGAGAATTCGATTTCTTGATATCAAGAAATAGGAATAAATGTTGTAACGGCTTGCCATACGGCAGCTAGGATGTAACTGTAAACAAGGATAGTTTTTCATTTTTCCTGAATGGGTTCGTGAAGTTATGACTGTGAGACATTAGGGTATATAATGCTGTTTCCTGCCGTGTTTCATGACTGTTTTGCAAATGGGACATCTTGTCTTAAAATCATTACTTTTTTGGTCATGAGCTCGAATTATAGAGGCACTAGTTACAATTTGAAAGTCGTGGACGTCAAGTTCCCCAAAAGACACCCGAATATTATACAGAAAAACTATGGAGCCACATCTCTGCACGTTTCCTGTCATTGTTCGAAGCCTTAAAAAACTCTATCAACAGTGTGGTGATCATGCGGACTGTCGTGTATATCCCAATCTCTCTCCACCCCCACCCCTTTCTCTCGTCTTGTGTGTCTGTCTTGCCACATCTCTCCTTCCCCTTCTACCCCCTTCTCCCTCCTTCAAACACGTGCTTGCTCTCTCCCTATCTCTCTAAATAAACCCATCAAACAGAATCAAGGACCATTCAAATGATTCAATTTTCTGTTTCCCAAATGGAAGAAGGTAAAACAGAATATATTGAATATAAAACTGCTTCCTTTCTTAAACACAGCAAAACGGCATTCATTTCAAATCTTGTTTTCAGATAGTGGATAAAAGATAAAAAAATCTCGAAAAACAAACCTTTTTTTATTCTGTTTTTCTTTTTTTTTTTATTCATTTGTCTTTCTGTTTCTTCTTTTGATAAATGAAAAAAGAATATATAGGGATTTTTCCGTTTTGAAAGCAAAGAAAAGACCGACTATACGGTTTCTGATTATTGACTATTCCCATTTTACGACGAGTAGATTGCATAATTTATTAAAGACCCCCTCTTGTGTCCAATGTGGTCCGACAATAGTCGAAGATACATGTAGAGTAGCGCATGAGAATATAATGTGTGAAAAGGGAAAGGAAAAGGGGGAGGCGGATCGGGGGGGGGGGGGATCCACATCTCACATCTATCTCGCTATCACTCTATCCTTAAAACAACATAATCAATGATATATGTTTATCATAACACCAACCTTACATGAGTATTTCATCAATTTTCCCGAAGATGCTGATGGAGACATGCTCCCAATATACACCTTTAAGTCCATGATGTATTCCATACAGATCCGCAAGGGAAGAGGAAAGTGCGTGACGGTGAAAAGGGCTGAAGGAGGGGGGGGCTTTATACATTGAATGTGTTGCAATTGTGAGGGGAAATGAACATAGCGGAGGGGGCCGGGACCGATACTGGCCCAAGGAGAAGGCACGCCGAGGGGTTTTAGGGCCAGAGGGAGGGAGTGGAAGGGGGGGGGGGGGGGGGGGAGGAGGGGTGTAGTTGGAGAATGAAACAAGGACAAGTAATGTGTGAAATTGCATGAAGGAAGGGACAAAGAGTGTAGATTGTATAGGGTTTGTTTTGGGTGAGAAAGAGAGGTGGGGTGGGGAGAAAGATATAGAGGTGGTTTGAGCTTTCTACTTACCCTCAACCTTGCTTTCTACTCTCTCTTAGATTTCCAATTATAAGAGCAAATAGCAGAAACCTGATGTTAAGAAAAGTCTTTATGCTTATTTCATTACATAAAGGATAGAGTGAAAGAGAGAGCAAAGAGAGCCCTGTGCCCCCCCCCCCCCCCCCATCTTCCTTTCTCTTATCACACATTTCACTCATCTAGGCTACTACGGGTTTATAGCATGCACTACACTATCTGCAATGATATCGGACCACATTGGACACAAGATGGCGGCCTTTAGGGATTCAATTTACTTATCATAAATATATATAGAGGTGGTCTGGGCTTTCTACTCACCCTCAATTGTACATTTTACTCTGTCCGATTTCCACTAATAAGAGCAAATAGCAGAAACTTGACGTTATGAAAAGCATTTAATAATAACGTATACTAACTTCGATGATATCGGACCACATTGGACACAAGATGGTGGTCTCTTTCAGTATTCAATTTACTTAACGTTAAACGGAAAATGCAAATCAGAAATCACAGAGTCTTTCTTTTTTCTGTTGTCAAAACGGAAATGAATAAATAAGAAAAGGTGTATATATTTTTTTGTTTAGCAAAGGAAGAAGCAGAAAAACAAATGTAAAACATAAAGCAGAAAAACGGGTTTGTTTATACAGACGAATTAACTTGTGTCTCATAACTTTCTATTTGTAGTCGAATAATGTGCCAATTTGTGAAGTGAGTTAATTTCACATTAGCATAATACATATATAGCGTCGATCGGAAATCTGCATAAGCCCTCTCGATTATGTGTTTTAAAGTGGTAGAGTTTATCGTTATTTTATGGTATTGATGTTGATTGACTGTTCATGTCGTGGCTCTTTGCCACATGAGGGCGCGAACAGGGAACAGTGGGGAAGGAAGAGAGAGGTAAGTATTAGGGAAGTTCCAGTTTCCTTTCTCTCTCTTGAACTTTACTTTTATATTTGTATCTCCCGAGGCGATACGCCATGACGACATGGCCATGATGGGAGTGGGGGATTCCATGACCGTATATCATGACGATATCCCCTATTATTATGCTACACTACGACATCGTTTTTGCTGTTTCTTTGTTGCATCCCATTTCTATCATTATGTTCATTTTCAAACATGTGGAAATAAAAATAAAATCAGTCGATTAACAGAACATCTACAACCTTGGCTAGAACATTGTTCGAGGGTGAAGTTTCCGCGAAAGGGAAAAGGGGGGAGGGAGTGGTGGTATAAAATGGATAGTTTCTTTGTTAAGTAGTTGTCTTGAAAGTGAAAAAAACCAAAGTGCAGCTTGATTTAGAACACTTGGAGAGAGCAATTTAAGTGGCAGAATCATTGATTGAGGAAAAACCTTCGAAACATTGTGGGTTTTGAGTAGGGTTTGTGTGAAGGGATTTTACGAGATATTTTGCGTGTATTTCCATAAGTTGGGCATTAACCTGTTGGGTGCAAAATTAACTCCTGCGTAATGGAATTTGTGTGTCTTGCTTGTGAAAAAGGGAACGTAAAATGACACACAAAGAGTTGACACTTGACAAAACTGGAAGCGGTTATCAGAGCTGTATATCCGGTTCTGGCTTGGAATCAAGTCGAAAGCCCATGACAGTCCGAGGAGATAAATTCTTGACAATAACAACACATTATGATAATCCGGTATGGACTTATTTCCCCAAACAACTTACCATATTCAGGGTTTTCCTTATCTTTATATTGTTATATTTAGCTTCGTAATGAAGGCTTGAACGGTTGGTATACCCTCGGATCCCAGTTAGGAAATATGAGGAAGCTTTGGTGAAAAACACAAGCTATTGACACTTTTTGCGAGCCTTTTTTGGTTGCATTTCACAATATTGAACAAACAACAATCCATCAGATTTCATACTTGTTCAATTCAATGATATCCTCATGAATCTGGTTAAACATTGAAATAAAATGGGGTCGTAATTGCCAGCGACGACACCCCCCCCATCTCCCCTTCTAAATTAGTGGCGTCTATACGCAGAAACCATATCCATGGGAACGTACCTCTAATCAAAGACAGGGTGTCCCTTTCTGCAGGTCAAAAAATACAATTTTGTAAAAAAAAAAAAAAAAAAAAAAAAACACGGAAAATGGTATGAGAAACTATATTACAAGTTCCCTCTCAATAATACAAGTAGAATTTGACTTTAAGCGATCGCTAGATTTTGACAAGGTTTCGTCCGAAACCTATAGGCTAGAGACCGAGGACCACTTTGCGCTATTGTCTGCACCGATCCGCTCGCACAGTGCAGGCGTTCAATGAGAGCAATGCGTGATTCGCGCGCTGACAGGAACAATACGATTATGAATGTAAACCATGGTCGGTACGTGTCATACGTAAACAAGGATAGTTTTTCACTTTATCTCAAAATGTTGGTAAAGTGAGATTTCATACATGTAATCGTTGGGGTATACTGCTGATTCCTACCGAGTTTCATGACTTTTGCAAGTGGGACACCCTGTCTTTAACATTACGAGTTGTATGATCTCTGTTGTCACGATTGTCACTGCTCGAATAAGGGAGAAGCTCATGGTTGTCCCAATGCCAGGGTCCTTGCGAAGTCATATACCTACCATGCCTATGCTTCGTGCGTGGAGGCGGGCGAGGTTAGATCATTTGAGCAGCAAACCCACCCCACCCTATATCCAACCACCACACTCTTTTCCTCGGAAGCATCAAATTCGTGCAACGTCTACATGGGTAATGAATATGTGCGAGGAGATGGAGAAAATTAGGAACTCCGAAAAGAAGACGATAATGAAGGTGAAGTTGTAATTCAAGAAGAAGGAGGAAAATTTCAAATGTGAATAATAATCATAACAACAATGTCAAGAAGGAACAAGTAGAAGTAAAAGTGGTAAGGGAGAGTGGAAGAGAGCAACAAGACGAAGCAGATGTTCTGTTGATATAATGTGATTGGGATCAAACAAAATCTCGACTGTTCAAATTTGCCTTCAGTTTCCAATGGGACTGTCTGGAAAATTGATACCACAGCTACCAAACATTATGCAGGTTGATGATTTAGAGCAATTAGTAATGTGTGAAAGACACTATGTCAACGTCCTTCATCCAGGGGCTTCCCCTCATGAAGTAGGTCGCGCGTTGTTTTTCGGCGGGTTATGCCAAAAGATCGCTCGCTAATATTTTCAGCAGACGTGACTAAATGTGGGCGGGACACACTGACACAAGTATCCAATTAGGCGGCGGGAGGAATCGAGTGTTCCAGATGAAATAGGATAACAGATATGAATATATTGCATTGTATTATAACTTGCTCCAATAATTTGTCATTGGTTGCCAATGTCATCCCCTGTTGAATAAGGACACGTGATCAAAAGGTACGTATACACGGACGCGTTTTTCTGTTGAATACGCTTGCCATAGACACTTCTATTCGGCGGCTCGCGGGATTTGAATCCTTCTGAGAAGCGGGGGACCGATTTGTCCATTACGAATCGTTACTTTAGATCAGTTCTTGCTTTGTCGATGCGATGCGGCAAATCAGTGGCGTCTATACTCGGAAACCATTTCCATGGGAACGAACCTTAAATTAAAGGTTTTGCAGGTAAAAAAATACATTTTTGTAAACAACATGGAATATGGAAGGAGAAACAATATCAGAAATTCCTTCCAATAATACAAGAAGAAACTAACTTAAACCGCAAATATAGCGATCGCTAGACTGTGAGGAGGTTTTAGGTGGGTCGTCCGAAACCTAAAGGCTAGAGACCGAGGACCGCTTTGCGCTATTGTCTGCACCGATCCGCTCGCACAGTGCAGGCGTTCAATGAGAGCAATGCGTGATTCGCGCGCTGACAGGAACAATACGATTATAAATGTAGACTATGGTCGGTGCGTTTCAAACTTTAAACAATGATAGTTTTTCACTCTACCTGAAAATGTTGGTAAAGCTATGAATGTGAGATTTCAAAAACGTAATTGTTGATTCCTGCCGAGTTTCATGACTTTTGCAAGTGGGACACCCTGTCTTTAACTTTACGAGTTGTATGCTCTCTGTTGTCATGATAGTCACTGCTCGAATAAGGGAGAAGCTCATGGTTATCCCAATGCCAAGGTCCATGCGAAGTCATATACCTACCATGCCTATGCTTCGTGCGTGGAGGCGGCAAGGGCTAGATCATTTGAGCAGCTAACCCGCCCCACCCCGCCCAACCACCACACCCTACCTTTTCCTCTGAAGCATCAAATTCGTGCAACGTCTACATGGGTAATGAATATGTCCGAGGGGAAGGAGAAAATTAGGAACTCCAAAAAGAAGACGATAATGAAGGTGAAGTTGTAATTCAAGAAGAAGGAGGAAAAATTCAAATGTGAATAATAATCATAACAACAATGTCAAGAAGGAAAAAGTAGAAGTAAAAGAAGCAAGGGAGAGTGGAAGAAAGCAACAAGACGAAGCAGATGTTCTGTGGATATAATGTGATTGGGATCAAATAAAATCTCGACTGCTCAAATCAGCCTTCAGTTTCCAATGGGACTGTCTGGAAAATTGATACCACAGCTACCAAACATTCTGCAGGTTGATGATTTAGAGCAATTAGTAATGAGTGAAAGACATTATGTCAACGTCCTTCATCCAGGGGCTTCCCCTCATAATGTAGGTCGTGCGTTGTTTTTCGGCGGGTTATGCCAAAAGATCACTCGCCAATATTTTCAGCAGACGTGACTAAATGTGGGCGGGACAGACTGACACAAGTAGCCAATCAGACGGTGGGAGGAATCGAGTGTTCCAGATGAAATAGGATAACAGATATGAATACATTGCATTGCATTATAACTTGCTACAATAATTTGTCATTTGTTGCCAATGTCATCCCCTGTTGAATTCAACCTCGTGCATGGTTCAGATTTCCAGACCTCTTTGGAGATCATTTTGCTGCATACTTCATCGAAGGGGAGTAATGAAATCATCATTCTTCTGAATTTTTGACGGCCTACAAACACTGCTGTTTTGCAATAATTACGCCATAATTCATGTCGGCTTTATTTTGCTGCATTGCAGGAAAAAGCAATAATTTTCAGGTTATTCTACCAGGTTAATGGTCACCTACAGGACTTGTGTGATAATGACTGTCTAAAAGATTCGTTCTAATTATGCTTTACGCCATCCGTTGAATTCCGTTTAAATTGTATCATTGTTACATTGTTTTTGCGGAATCTGCATTCAGTTGATTAGGAACTCGGGAGTGATATCCTTTGCATATACCTCGGCGCTTTTTGAGGTGATAGATCAGCTACGTCACCGGGCCAGGGATGGCTAGTCTCAGGCTGCTCGCTTCGATACTGCTGCTCGCGGTCTCCGCAGTGTGGATCCTCGCACCTCGGCTCGCCGCAGGCCAAGGGACCACAACGGGTGACCAGGGGCGAATCACGGCGATGGGTGAGAGATTCCGCGTCCAGATGAACCACTACTTCGGGAACTCGCCGAACTCGGAGCTCGTATTCGTGCTCGATTCATCGTCCCGCGTCGGCCCGGTGAACTACAACCGCGCCGTTGACTTCATCCGGATGACGTCGACACTGATCAGCGTGTCTGCGAACACGACTAGGGTGGCCGTCGTCTCGTTCTCCAACTGCTGGCCCTCGTACATCAGGACCTACATCGATTACATCTCGTCACCGCACGGCAAGAATGGGTGCACGTTGATGCGGGATCTCAGTAGCGTAGTGTATCACGAAGGAGGGAGATGTACGGCCGCAGGGCTACGCAGAGGGGGCGAGGTGCTCGCCAATGGAGACAGTCAAGCTCTCAAGTAGGTCTCTCAATGTATTATAATAGCTAACTTGCATCAACAATCCTATTTACCCCACCAACTCTCATTAATGTTCAAGAATACCCATGCTATGTACTGTATGACACGTGTATTTGCCATTGCTTTTTTTTATGAATATTGAAAATGTAACAGAAAAGAAATCGATCAGTCAAATCAAATAATGAGACTTGTTCCAAATTGTAAATGTATCTGTTTTCCATGAACCTTCCATGTACTTAAACAAGAAAAGAGCTTTTGTAAAATGATTTGGCGATGGATATGATGGACTATGACACGTCTATTTGCCATTGCATGTTTATGCAAAATATGTTAGAAAATAGGAGGGAAAAGCAAATTTCCGCGATGACTATGAAATCAATGTGTCGTTGATGTTGGGGGATACTCGTTATTATATCACTCATAGCCAGCTCGCGCAATGCATTTTGTGATGGCTGGGCAAAGTACTATATCACGGCAGGGATATATCCAAAACGTGCGTTGCTGTTAGGCAATTGGTAGACAACCATGTAGATACCGCACCGCCAATACGTACCTACAGTGCAGTACTACGCGAGAAAGCTGGCTGCACCCTTTTTTAATCCTTGTCAATACATCTTCTCTTGTAATATCCTCCATTCTAGCCAAGTTTCCCTATCGCTAATTCAAAAAATTGCAACATCGTCAGACTCAATGCATGCAAATGATGCGCGTTATGTGACACGTACGTACACCGTCCGAGTGCACACGCGCATTGTTTTCTGTACATGGTTTACCGATACGATGTTTTTGCCGTTTGACATTAAAAAATATCACATCAGTGACAGTCAGGGTAAGAGCACTACCATATTTAATGAACAAACATATACTTGATCATTAAATGGGATTGAAGAAAAACTGATAAATGAGGTCATTTCGTTTAATTTTCAATAAAATATCTTTTATTTTGTCAGTGTCGATGAGTAATATAAAACAGTTAACCAATGTGCTGCTCTAAGCCTCGGGTAATGGTCATTTCGCCCCACCTCGTCAATAGATTTACCAGGTCTTAGCAGCACATTGGTTAGTTGTATATTAAACAACTTACAATGCCTTGCACTGCGACCAATTCCACATCCCAAGGTGGAATACATGCTACATGCGCGCATAGAGTGCATAGATCATGTAGATTGACTTACTTCCTGTCACTCTATGTCTCTTTCTTTCTTTCATTCTCTCCACCTTCCTTGGCCCTATATCTTCCCCCTTTCTCGATCACCCTCTCTCTACTACGTCTTTCCACACTATCTGTCTCTCCTCCCCGTCTTCCCTCATTCCCTCTCACTCCCTCCCTCCATCCGCTTCCTCTCTGACTTCATTCCATATCACTACTCATCCCTTCCATCTTCCATTTCACCTCCCCTCCCTCCGTTTCCCGTCTCCCTCTCTCAAGTCGCTCCTATCCTACTTTTTACTCCCATACTCTGGTCTATCGTCCTTTTCTTTTTCCCTCCATCCCCTACACTCCTCCCTCTCTCCATTCTAAATGTTTTCCGCTCTTTCTTTCTTTCTTACAATCCTCCTTTTTCGCCTTTTTACGCACCCCCCTCCCCCAAACACGCCGACACACGCACACATAAACACACACATACACACAAACACACACACACACACACACACACACACACACTTTCCCGCACAGAGTTCTGATGTTATTGACAAACGGAGCATCTAGCTATGGAGGTACCCCGCAGCATGTGGCGGCCGATCTGGCAAGTAGCGGCATCGTCCTCTTCACCATCGGTCTCGGCGATGGAATCTCCCATGAAGTGGTAAATCGCAGCGTTCCTATCGTCTCGGAACACTACTTCCTCCTCGAAAACCTGGGCGACGTTTCTACCTGTGGCTCCATTCCCCCAGAGGGTAAAGAGCTAGAATGTGTTAATGCAACGCAAATACAATACGACGAATTGTCATGATAATACGTCAAGGCGATGCAATAAGAGACAATGCTTCATTGACATGAAAGACCGAAGAGCGCTGCGAAGCAGCGCAAAAATGCTTACTCTCTCGTATTTGCACACAAAAGGTGTAGTAGGATGCAAATAAAAAAAAATGATGGATGAATCCAAGAATATTCTACAAATGTATGCTACCATGTATGAACTGATCCCCCACCCCACCTCTCATTTTCCCCCCTTTGCTCTCACAAGTCCAGGCCCATACTTATTTAGTATCTAGCAAAAACGACGTAGCCGTTATTGTCCCCGCTGATATTTGCTTGTGTTCTGTTTTCTTTTCTTTTCTTTTCCTTGAAGAAAACATATGTTTATATAAAAACACAAGTTATTATGTATTTCTTATACCTCGAAAGGGGTCCACAAAATAATAAATAAACTTCAAACTTCAAACTTCATCCGGGAACTTGATTCCTAAAATGGTGCCCATGTCGTACTACAGCTTTTTCGGAGAGTAATCCGTCTTGCGCTGCTCGCAGCGCTCTAAGGTCTTTGGTTGAAATGTTGAAGTAAACGTCAACGCAACGTGTCAAGTTTGTAAATTTTGAGCTAGGCATGCTAGGGATGCTTTAAGACTGAAGGATTTCTTTTGAACCATCAACGCATCTTCATATTTTAGGCCTGTTGAGGTGTATAAAACCTTTAAGTGTACACGTCATTGACGCAATTTATCACAATCATTGGAAGCAAATACCATAGAACACCATTCCCCTGGGACGTTAAGGGTTAGGTGGTACTAACCTAGAGCAAACTCCACGTCAGATGATGAAAGTTGATTGTAGGCCTACTGTCGTGGTCAGAAGGATTTCCTGAATGATGAGCGCTGAGCTGCTATGAAACTATGATTATATAGTTATAATATAATATCCCTTTAAAAAAGAAATGTTAAAAAGGCATAAACACAGCAAAGATTACTACAGTTACAACTAATGTTTTTCTGAACTTGGAAATCCAATAGTGTTTACATGCTAAACATAGTATAGCCTATGAGTGTGAATTTAGTTAAACCCTCATGATACGTTCAGAGCTGGCTGGCGGGTACTATAAATATTGATTTAAAACTTCTGGATGTGATCTCTCTACTCTTTCATGGATTAAAAGGAGACATTCTAGTTAATCACAATAGACTTATGGATCACGTAAACGGCATTTCCCAAAGAGTAACCATACATCTTAAAGCTGAATCAACAAGAAAAGTCACACGAAAGGGTGCCCAAGTAATCAAAAGCGTTGCCTTTGGTGGTAAGTCACAATGAATAACTTTTGAAGCTAATATTTTTTTGTGTTACATTTCACAGCCCAAGATACCATGACGAGTAACCAGGGACCAATCACGGCGACGGGTGAGAGATTCCGAGATCAGATGAACCACTACTTCGGGAACTCGTCGAACTCAGAGCTCGTGTTCGTGCTCGATTCATCGTCCCGCGTCGGCCCGGTGAACTACAACCGCGCCGTTGACTTCATCCGGATGACGTCGACACTGATCAGCGTGTCTGCGAACACGACTAGGGTGGCCGTCGTCTCGTTCTCCAACTGCTGGCCCTCGTACATCAGGACCTACATCGATTACATCTCGTCACCGCACGGCAAGAATGGGTGCACGTTGATGCGGGATCTCAGTAGCGTAGTGTATCACGAAGGAGGGAGATGTACGGCCGCAGGGCTACGCAGAGGGGGCGAGGTGCTCGCCAATGGAGACAGTCAAGCTCTCAAGTAGGTCTCTCAATGTATTATAATAGCTAACTTGCATCAACAATCCTATTTACCCCACCAACTCTCATTAATGTTCAAGAATACCCATGCTATGTACTGTATGACACGTGTATTTGCCATTGCTTTTTTTTATGAATATTGAAAATGTAACAGAAAAGAAATCGATCAGTCAAATCAAATTATGAGACTTGTTCCAAATTGTAAATGTATCTGTTTTCCATGAACCTTCCATGTACTTAAACAAGAAAAGAGCTTTTGTAAAATGATTTGGCGATGGATATGATGGACTATGACACGTCTATTTGCCATTGCATGTTTATGCAAAATATGTTAGAAAATAGGTGGGAAAAGCGAATTTCCGCGATGACCATGACTATGAAATCAATGTGTCGTTGATGTTGGGGATACTCGTTATTATATCACTCATAGCCAGCTCGCGCAATGCATTTTGTGATGGCTGGGCAAAGTACTATATCACGGCAGGGATATATCCAAACCAACGAGCTCATGAATGGCTGCGTATGTCACGCGTGCGTTGCTGGTAGACAGCCATGTAGATACCGCACCGCCAATACGTACCTACAGTGCAGTACTACGCGAGAAAGCTGGCTGCACCCTCCTTTAATCCTTGTCAATACATCTTCTCTTGTAATATCCTCCATTCTAGCCAATTTACCCGATCGCTAATTCAAAAAATTGCAACATCGTCAGACTCAATGCATGCAAGTGATGCGCGTTATGCGACACGTACGTACACCGTCCGAGTGCACACGCGCATTGTTTTCTGTACATAGTTTACCGATACGATGTTTTTGCCGTTTGACATTAAAAAATATCACATCAGTGACAGTCAGGGTAAGAGCACTACCATATTTAATGCACAAACATATACTTGATCATTTAATGGGATTGAAGAGAAACTGATAAATGAGGTCATTTCGTTTAATTTTCAATAAAATATCTTTTATTTTGTCAGTGTCGATGAGTAATATAAAACAGTTAACCAATGTGCTGCTCTAAGCCTCGGGTAATGGTCATTTCGCCCCACCTCGTCAATAGATTTACCAGGTCTTAGCAGCACATTGGTTAGTTGTATATTAAACAACTTACAATGCCTTGCACTGCGACCAATTCCACATCCCAAGGTGGAATACATGCTACATGCGCGCATAGAGTACATAGATCATTTAGATTGACTTACTCCCTGTCACTCTATGTCTCTTTCTTTCTTTCATTCTCTCCACCTTCCTTGGCCCTATATCTGCCCCCTTTCTCGATCACCCCCTCTCTACTACGTCTTTCCACACTATCTGTCTCTCCTCCCCGTCTTCCCTCATTCCCTCTCACTCCCTCCCTCCATCCGCTTCCTCTCTGACTTCATTCCATATCACTACTCATCCCTTCCATCTTCCATTTCACCTCCCCTCCCTCCGTTTCCCGTCTCACTTTCTCAAGTCGCTCCTATCCTACTTTTTACTCCCATACTCTGGTCTATCGTCCTTTTCTTTTTCCCTCCATCCCCTACACTCCTCCCTCTCTCCATTCTAAATGTTTTCCGCTCTTTCTTTCTTTCTTACAATCCTCCTTTTTCGCCTTTTTACGCGCACCCCCCCCCCCCAAACACGCCGACACACGCACACATAAACACACACATACACACAAACACACACACACACACACACACACACACAAACACACACACACACACACACACACACACACTTTCCCGCACACACACACTTTCCCGCACAGAGTTCTGATGTTATTGACAAACGGAGCATCTAGCTATGGAGGTACCCCGCAGCATGTGGCGGCAGATCTGG
Source organism: Arbacia lixula (assembly GCA_963669155.1). Lineage (NCBI taxonomy): Eukaryota > Metazoa > Echinodermata > Echinoidea > Arbacioida > Arbaciidae > Arbacia > Arbacia lixula. The sequence continues at coordinate 12,212,331 of OZ022582.1, read as the reverse complement.
CAAGTAGCGGCATCGTCCTCTTCACCATCGGTCTCGGCGATGGAATCTCCCATGAAGTGGTAAATCGCAGCGTTCCTATCGTCTCGGAACACTACTTCCTCCTCGAAAACCTGGGCGACGTTTCTACCTGTGGCTCCATTCCCCCAGAGGGTAAAGAGCTAGAATGTGTTAATGCAACGCAAATACAATACGACGAATTGTCATGATAATACGTCAAGGCGATGCAATAGGAGACAATGCTTCATTGACATGAAAGACCGTAGAGCGCTGCGAAGCAGCGCAAAAATGCTTACTCTCTCGTATTTGCACACAAAAAGTGTAGTAGGATGCAAAGCAGCGCGCTGGCTGCATGGCTGCATGCACTGCGCGTATAATTAAAAAAAAATGATGGATGAATCCAAGAATATTCTACAAATGTATGCTACGATGTATGAACTGATCCCCCACCCCCACCTCTCATTTTCCCCCCTTTGCTTTCACAAGTCCAGGCCCAAACTTATTTAGTATCTAGCAAAAACGACGTAGCCGTTATTGTCCCCGCTGATATTTGCTTGTGTTCTGTTTTCTTTTCTTTTCTTTTCCTTGAAGAAAACATATGTTTATATAAAAAGACAAGTTATTATGTATTTCTTATACCTCGAAAGGGGTCGGCAAAATAATAAATAAACTTCAAACTTCATCCGGAAACTTGATTCCTAAAATGGTGCCCATGTCGTACTACAGCTTTTTCGGAAAGTAATCCGTCTTGCGCTGCTCGCAGCACTCTCAGGTCTTTGGTTGAAATGTTGAAGTAAATGTCAACGCAACGTGTCAAGTTTGTAAATTTTGAGCTAGGCATGCTAGGGATGCTTTAAGACTGAAGGATTTCTTTTGAACCATCAACGCATCTTCATATTTTAGGCCTGTTGAGGTGTATAAAACCTTTAAGTGTACACGTCATTGACGCAATTTATCACAATCATTGGAAGCAAATACCATAGAACACCATTCCCCTGGGACGTTAAGGGTTAGGTGGTACTAACCTAGAGCAAACTCCACGTCAGATGATGAAAGTTGATTGTAGGCCTACTGTCGTGGTCAGAAGGATTTCCTGAATGATGAGCGCTGAGCTGCTATGAAACTATGATTATATAGTTATAATATAATATCCCTTTAAAAAAGAAATGTTAAAAAGGCATAAACACAGCAAAGATTACTACAGTTACAACTAATGTTTTTCTGAACTTGGAAATCCAATAGTGTTTACATGCTAAACATAGTATAGCCTATGAGTGTGAATTTAGTTAAACCCTCATGATACGTTCAGAGCTGGCTGGCGGGTACTATAAATATTTATTTAAAACTTCTGGATGTGTTCTCTCTACTCTTTCATGGATTAAAAGGAGACATTCTAGTTAATCACAATAGACTTATGGATCACGTAAACGGCATTTCCCAAAGAGTAACCATACATCTTAAAGCTGAATCAACAAGAAAAGTCACACGAAAGGGTGCCCAAGTAATCAAAAGCGTTGCCTTTGGTGGTAAGTCACAATGAATAACTTTTGAAGCTAATATTTTTTTGTGTTACATTTCACAGCCCAAGATACCATGACGAGTAACCAGGGACCAATCACGGCGACGGGTGAGAGATTCCGAGATCAGATGAACCACTACTTCGGGAACTCGTCGAACTCAGAGCTCGTGTTCGTGCTCGATTCATCGGGTAGCATCGGCCCGGTGAACTACAACCGCGCCGTTGACTTCATCCGGATGACGTCGACACTGATCAGCGTGTCTGCGAGCACGACAAGGGTGGCCGTCGTCTCGTACTCCAACTGCGAGCCCTCGGACATCAGGACCTACATCGATTACATCTCCTCACCGCTCGGCAAGAATCAGTGCACGTTCGGGCAGGATGTCAGTGGCGTGTCCTATCACGGAGGGTCGACGTGTACAGCCGAAGGGCTACGCAGAGCGGGCGAAGTGCTTGCCAGTGGAGATAGTCAAGCTCTCAAGTAGGTCTCTTAATGTGTTACATTAGCTATCTTGCATCAACACTCCCATTCACCCACCCCCTGCCATTAAGGTTTAAGAAAATCCAAACTATGTGCTGAATGAACGTGTAATTGCCATTGTAATTTTATGCATATTGAAAATTGAGCAGAAAAAAAAATCGAATCAATTTTGAGATTTGTTATAAATGATAAATGTATCTGTTTTCTCATGAAACCTTCATATGTCCGAACAAGACGAATATTTTTGGTGAAATGATTTGGCGATGGAGGGGGTGCTTCGTTCTTCCGCTTTTCCATTAGTTTCGTGGTTTCAGTTTTATTTTATGTACGGTGACGCAGGAAGGCATTAACATTGATCATTGCCATGAGTCATATTGAGTCCAAACATACGTGATACATAAATGCATACATCAACAGCATATTCACTTATAAACATTTTTTCTTTCTTCTCGTAATGGTGTTGATCATGATGACTATGAACTCAATGCGTCGTTGATGTTAAGGATAATCGTAATTAAACAACGTACAATCCCTTCCACTGTGACCAATTCCACATTCGAAAGAGGAATACATTGAGTCATTTTTATCTTTAATGTGGTATTCATTGATTGACTATAAGTAAATTCTCTATCACTCTATCTCTCTCTTCATTCTCTTCATCTTTATTGGCCCAATACCTGCCTTCATTCCCTTTTTTATCTGCCTTTCCTGCCTCCTCTCCTATACGTCTTTGCCCACTATCTGTCTCTCCTCCCTGTCTTTCATCATTCTCTCTCACTCCCTCCATACATTTCCTTCATTCACTCTTATTTCTCCTCCCTTCCACCTCCCCCCTCCGTATCCCGTCTCCCTCTCTCAAATCGCTCCTCTCCTTCTCTCTCCTTCCTGGTCCACCGTCCTTCCACACACACACACACACACACACACACACACACACACACACACACACACACTCATACTTCCCCGCACAGAGTTGTGATGTTATTGACAGACGGACCATTCAACGAGGGAGGTTCCCCGCAGCCTATAGCGGCCGAGCTGAAGAGCAGCGGCGTCGTCGTTTTCTCCATTGGTCTCGGCGGCGCAATCGACTTTAACGAGCTCAATGGCATCGCTACCAGCGTCTCCTACCATGTCTTCCTCCTCAAAAACCTGGGCGACGTGTCTAGCCTTGGCCCAACTCTCACAGAGGGTAAAGAGCTTTTTTCACAGAATGTCCAATGCAACGCAAATGCACCATGACGAGTTGTCATGACGATTTTATCAATGTATATGATTTGAAACGGAACCACGTACGAATGAGGCTGCATGGTGTCGTATGCATCAAGCATCCAGTATGGAATTATCTAATTCAATTAAGGTGGATATATGGACCCATTAACGCACCCGTTGCGGCCAGGCCTTAAACATGTACACTGAAGAGACACAAATATTTACTTCCAATACAATTTGAATTTGGGAAATCCGACATATTGTAAGATGATTGTGAAAATCCGACATATTGTAAGATGATTGTGAAAATCCGACATATTGTAAGATGATTGTGACTGACTGGAAACCTGTAATATCTCGTATGTATAATAGCAGTAGGAGTTGTTCCGTAGTCATGGTAGTCAAAGTATTTGGCATTATACACTATACACCCCATGTCCTGCCTGCGGATGCCGTGACAGATTTGATGTCTCTCCTTCTCTTCTTACAGATATCAATGATTCCTTCTACGAAGAGGTGAACGAAGACGTATGCAACGGTCTTTGCAACGCAGGGACGAACTGCTGTCACGATCGTGCAATCTGCGCGTGCGCGACACGAAGCGGTTCGATCGTCTGCGCGTGCGAGCCGGGCTTCTCGGGAAGTGGAACGGATTGCCAAGGTAAACAAGAAGAGCTTCATAAACAGAGCCAAAAGTTTGTCCCACAACGCAACATTGTCAACACTCGCATGAGTTAAATGCGAAACTTTAAAATTTACACTGTTATTAGCCATGCAGTCAGGTCTACAGAGAAATTGAATATTGTGTTTGTGTAACTTCAGACTCGCGATATAATCGGTGTAAATTGACCGTCAACTTTTTACCTTAAAATACAAGAATATATAATAAACTGAATGAGACGGCATGAACATAGCACGAAATTCAAAATACGCTCTCATATTGGGTATGCAATCACAAGTTGATTAATTACTCCATAATTACCCCCACGATATCACTATTTCGACAGACTACTTTTCTTATTTACTTTCGCAGAAAGACCACAGAAATGATGTTTCAGTTGCGTTGCGTGTCAAAGCATGAAGAAGAGGCTAGTTTTCTTCTCAACGTTGCCTTCTGTTTCTGTCATCCTCAGTTTGTCTGGTGGGTACATATAAGGCGAATTACGGTGAGGAGACGTGCAATCTTTGTCCCTCTCACTCCAGTACGCTGATGAATCGCAGCTCCAGCCGAACAGACTGTGTGTGCGACGTGGGATACGAGGGTAACCCGGGGGACGTCGGGGGATCCTGCCAACGTAAGTTCCCTTAAGACCTCTTTCTCAATTTGCATCAGTAAGTCAAAACGTTTCAAGATATCTCACAAAGGTGTTTACAATAAAGTCAATTACTGTGATAATTGCACACAGCGAAACTAAAGCAGTCATCTATTTACTATTTACATAATCCTTGTTAAGTCCACCCGGAAATTACGTTGGGTAAAAAAAAAGCAGAACATGAAAGGAAGTCATAATGAGGAAGGTTTAATGAAAAATCTGTCAAAGCATAATTAAGTTGCCCTTGTTTGAAATTTTTATTTTGTGACGTCAGACGCGATATGCTCTCCTATAATTATGTTGTGCATTTTCCCCTAAAAATGTTGATTTGCTCAAAAGGATATGTAGTATTGTACCTGCACATTTGATTTGAAACCTGTTTTTACACACACACCTGAAAAAAAAATCATGAACAGAAAAAGAGCACTTCATGGAATCATACAGCACACAACATGGGAAAGCACCTCGCACGTGAAGTTAAAAAATTGACATTTTAAAAAAATCTTATTCTTTGACGGATTTTGTTATCGCTAAATTTGTTCTTTTATGTTGCTGCTTTTATTAAAAACAACGTATTTTCAGGGTAAATAATCCCTTTAAATTCAGGGTAGACTACCCCTTTACAGGAATTTATTGTTGATAGCGTGTTATGAGGTGAATCGATATAATAGACAGTGAAAGGAAAAGATGAAAGGGAAGGATGACTTTTCCTCTAGGTTCACTTCCATTGTGGAAAAGAAGAAGACGTACGTTGGAAAATAAGGTAAAGAACAAGACGATGATGATGTTGGTGATGAAGAAAAATGTAATGAAGACGAAGGAGGTTAAGAGGAAGACACAAAAAATTACAATAAAGCTTATCAGGAAATTTTTGCTTTTCCTCGTAGAAGAATTAAAAGATCAATGTTGACCAATGATGAGATTAATGATAAGCGTAAATACCGATATTCTTCCTATCTGGAAATATGCCAATGTTGGTTATTTTAACGCTCCATTCAACCAGGGTGGGGATTTCAGTCTCAAAGACTCTTGTTCCAAAGAGACCTATCAGTAAGTAATGAAATCAGAATTTCATTCATCAAGAACGTGCGGGAGAAATATGTTTTCGATTTTAATGAGAGAGATATTTTTAACTGTGTCTTAATAAAATCACTCTAAAAATGAATAGTATACAAATAATGCATGTTTATGAGTGCAATGGACAGAATATTTCATGAGGTAAAATATGAGAAGATCCATTCAACGAGGCGTAGCCGAGTTTAGTAGATCTTTCATCTTTCACCGAATGAAATATTCTGTCCATTGCACGAATGAAAAAAACATTCATTATTTGTTTTATATGACACCTACAGAAGATCATCAAAACAAACTATGTCATGTTCACGTTTGTTGATTCACGTGCACCGGCGCACCGTGTCAGAGGTTATAGGCAAATTAGCACGATATTCATATGCACACAAAATTAGTCCAGGGGAGCGTTACATGAAAGTTGTCAGCACTGACTATTAAAATAGAGTGCCAACAATTTCAGTGAAATCCTCGTTTTTGATTAGCTCAGAGGCACTAGCCTCTGACTGTTACTATGGTAACTGTCGGAGAAAGACATGTTGCCAGTGCTGACAACTTTCATGAAATGCTCCCCAGATCAGATGTTAGCCCTTCGGAATTATTTTTTCCTCCGCACACTGCGCTCCACACACGGCGCGCGTTCCACCCACTTAACGCTTCCCTCCACTGATCGCGCGTCCCCCCAAATTTACCCCTCGCGGTTACCACCGCTGTTTCAGCCGAATAAAAAGATTACACTACCAGGCGGTCATTTGCTTATGGGGAATTCTTATCGATCAATTTGTGCTCATAGGTTTGTGTTGTTGATGCGGAAAGTGAGTGGAATATGCAGTTTGTACAAACTTCAACTTCTTTTGTACAGCGGCTACTTACATGAAACAGTGGTGGGGTGAGGGGTAAAATTTGGGGGACGCGCGACTAGTGGAGGAAAGCGCGCGCAGTGTGCAATGGACAATATCGTATGGATCTAAAATTGCACGATGAATTGATCTAAAATTGCACAGTTGATGACGTAATTGTAAATGGACTGATGATAGATATCAAACCACCAATCAAATGACAGGAATCTTTTTATGTGTCATATAAACTGTGTTGTTTTATGAAAAGAACATGTACCATCTATCATAACTGCCAGTGACAATGTCCTCTCCCTTCCTCCAGCGGTTCCTTGCCCTGCTCTCAGTGTCCCCGCTGCCAGCGGGGTACTGATGGTTTCCTCTAACTGTGACAACCACTACCTCGGCACCTGTGAGTTCCAGTGCCGCGAGAAGTATCGACCAACCGGAGGTGAAGATCATGTCACGTGCTTAGCAACCGGGGCGTGGTCTGGTACGCCCCTGCAGTGCACGAGTAAGTGGTGATCAAGCTGTGCTGCTTTTTTGGCAACAACATTAATTAAATCGATGACCAGATTAACGTAGGAGACACCCTGTCTGTTTAGCAGTATCGGAGCGTAAATGAAGGAACTGAAGCTTTCATGGTTGCAAAATAGGTATTGATTATATTGTATCATATCCTTTCTATGATTATTCATAAGTATTCTAGGAACGTGATTGGTCAATTGATGCTCGCAGAATACAGAATGATATCACTAGAAACTAAAATCTCTGCCTCGGCTCCGAATATCTTTTATTATATCCCTTCTATGAATATTCATGAGTATTCTGGGAACGTGATTGGTCAATTGATGATCGCAGACTACAAAATAATTTGACTATATCTGCCTCAGCTCCGGATATTTTTCACTATTTTTTCATGGGGAGGACTGCGCATGCTCTATTTACTATTTTCTTCCTTGGCACTACTGCGCATGCTCTCTACCTGAGCGGGCGTAAATTAGTGCGCGCATGAATGCAGTGCGCGGTGTGTTGCGCATATACCTGGGGCCGTATTCCATAAACATCTAAGAATTTTTGCTTAAGTCTAAGCAATTTGTCTTAGCCTTTTTCTTGTCTAAGAAATTTGTCCTAACGGTATTCCATAAACTTAAGCAATTTTTCTTAGGTTAGACGATTTGGCTAAGCCAAATCTTATAATTCTTTGAGGTCATGAGAAAATTGGTGACGTCACGCAACTTTCATCACACTCGTTCTCCCACGAACAGCTCCCCGCGGTGAAAAGTCAATGCATTTTACGTGTTAAAGCAAAAATCGCACCAGCATTGAGTCTACCGTTAAAGCTATGCATACCTTGTCTGTGGGCTCAATAGGATAGTTCCGATTTGCCATAGGGGCAAAGTCATCATAGATGAGATCAGTGATGTTAAACATACCGTGCCGACATTTCACCAGTACGAACGCAAGTTGAAAATAGAGGTATTTGGAACGAAAATGTGCAATTGTCAAATATGTATGATGGGTGGGCCATTCTCGCCGCACTTACGATTTGAGACGAAAACAAATACGTATTTCGATATACTCTTACACTAAATCACACTTACTTTCATGCTTTATATTTTCAAAATCATATTACAGAGACATTTTGAGTAAACACTTACGAATGATTGTATTTCAGTGCAAAACTGTGAGCCTGTCAATATTTGTCGACGATAAAGTTGTGGCCCTTAAACGCCGCACCGTTTACGTGCATTGTCAATGGGCTTTTCTTGATCGATTATGTGTTCGATTTCATGGTGACTTGGTGATTTGAATAAAAAAGAAAAAAAAAAGAAATTTGTAGTTTGCTTGTTCATGTGATTTACGTTTGAAGTAGACTATTGATAGAAGAATTCTATTTTCTTTAAGGCTACCCTAGATGTTAAATGGAACGAGGTCCGAAAAAAAGAGACTGCAATAATACGAGAGTCTTCATTTCGATCGCATTTTCTCGGAACGCGCATGATGTAGTGCCGAAGGCATGCGCATCACGATCAAACTGACTTCTCCGCTCGGCTACCGAAGCGATCGCGGTGCGGGTGAGCGGCAGGAATTTCGGAGAAAACGGATTTTCTGGTCGGCAAATAATTTTGACATTTACCGAATAATGTGATTTTTTGTAGCTTAAAATTTCAAAAGACGATAATTTGATGAAACTTGCATTTTTTGACTCGTAATTGCGTAGCTTGACAGAAACTGTTGTGCTGACGGAGATTCTATAGTCTCACGCGTGATACGCTTACCATTTCGTTCTAATACGCATTTTTGCTAGTGCGTCGATTAAGGGCCCCGCGGTGAGAATGGGCCACTAGCCATACACATTTTGCCTAGAGTTTTATTCCGTTAATCTTACATCTTGCTTACTAATGGCTATGCGTAAAAGAAAACGCGCATCCAACCTTTGACAATGAAATTAACGCGCATTGAGCAGAAATACGCGGTCATGGTGCAAGCGCGCGTGAATAAAGCTGCCATACTGCGCGCAACCACTCTGCAACCCCAAAGTTAAGACAACCCACAGCTGTCTTAAAGTTAGGGCAAAATTCTTAGCCATTTGTACTTTATAGAATACTAAGTACACAATTTTAAGAAAAGTTACTTAGCCATACATCCTAAATCTGTCTTAGCTAAGCAAAAAATCTTAGCCGAATTCTAAGACAAAACTCTTAGCCAAATTTTTATGGAATACGCATTTTGGCTAAGAATTTTGTCTTAGACAGAAGATAAGACAAATTGCTTAGATTTTTTGACTTAAGCATGCTTATCTTGTTTATGGAATACGGCCCCTGGGATGAACCGATATCGAGACAGAGAAAAAAAAAGGCGACATACAACCACATGGTGTTACCGAAAGTTTTACTATTTTCTAAATAGTATTTATTAGTTATTGTTTTACAAAAGGGACATAAAACAAATATACCAAGCATTGAGTTCGAAAGTATAGTGAAAATTATCCATCTTCGGAGGGACTGGCATAAGTTACTATTTTTTCCTCGGGGGCTTCGCCCCTCGGAAAAAATAGTTCTATGCCACTCCCTCCTCAGATAGATAATTTCCACTATACAATCTCACAGCTTGGTATATTTGTATATTATATACCTTCTATGAGTATTCTAGGAACGTGATTGGTCAATTGATGCTCGCAGAATACAAAACAATTTCACTATCTCTGCCTCAGCTCCGAATAGTTTTTACTGTTTTTTCCTGGGCAGCACTGCGCATGCTCTATTTAGTATTTTCTTCCTTGGCACTACTGCGCATACTCTCTACATTGTAACCAAATTTGTTTTGACTGCGAGCAGTACGCGACACATTTTTTCCAGCTGCTTTTTTGCGTTTTAGCGGAAAATCATTGAGCGCGCTAGGGGAACTCCTGCGGTGTTGCGACTTTGGCGCAACTTGAATTTCCATTAAATTTGCCCAAACCGCAGGAAATGAAAAAAAAAATGAATCGGGCTTCTACGTTCGGAGCTTAGAGCAATATTCACGGAAAACATACACGCCGAATTTGATCACTTTCTTCGTACTTGAACTGTCGATAGATGGAAAAATGTCCTCAATATTTGCTCCTTGCAGCAGGTCAAACCGAACTCGGTCACTGGAGTCGCCATGTTTGTTTACAATTTCGTTCGGTCGGAATTGAGCAGGCGTAAATTAGTGCACAGTGCATGCTGCAGTGCGCGGCGTGTCAAGCATTTGCCTGGGATGAACCGATATCGAGACAGAGGGAAAACGGTGACTATTTTTGTTCTATTATTGTTTAACAAAAGGGATATAAAACAAATATACCAAGCATTGAGTTTGAAAGTATAGTGGAAATTATCCATCTTCGGAGGGACTGGCATAAATTACTATTTTTTTTTCTCGGGGGCTTCGCCCCTCGGAAAAAAAAGTTATATGCCAGTCCCTCCTCAGATAGATAATTTCCACTATACAATCTCATACCTTGATATATTTGTATACTTTTTTTTTCCTGGGGAGCACTGCGCATGCTGTATTTACTATTTTCTTCCTTGGCATACTCTCTACCTGGCAACATTTGTTTTGACTGCGACGACGCGCCGCACACTGTGCACTATAATTTACGCCCGCTCGATATTGACCGAGATTGTAAACAAACATGGCAACCGTTGTTGTTCCTTTTTTCTTATTGTTTTACAAAATGAATATAAAACAAATATACCAAGCATTGAGTTCGAAAGTATAGTGGAATTTATCCATCTTCGCACGGACGGGCATAAGTTACTATTTTTTCCTCGAGGGTTTCGCCCCTCGGAAAAAAAAATAGATAGATAATTTGCACTATGCAATCTCATAGCTTGGTATATTTGTATATTACACAAAGATCAGAGAATATATCAAAATATGTATAAATTGAGTCCAAGTCTCGGTATGCCACTGGGTTGCCGAGTTCGTTTATCTTGTTTATTAGGTTATTATAAACACGTTTTAATTGCCATGTTTAGATGATTTTTGGCAAAACCTTAGATTTCCCTAAACGTTACCCTCTCATGCCAAGTCTTATATAACACAGTCTATTCAACTATCCGACTATGCATATTAAACTACTGTTAGAATCTGCCAGTTTCTGCAATTCAGCCAGTCGCAGAGTCATGCGGCTGATCGGATCGTATCGTATGCGTTGGCCTTTGTAAAGAGTTGCGATTGATCTGAGTTACTCGCAAGTCCCTGATCCCTTATTTACAGGTTTACGATTGATAACAATCGCACGTATATTTGCGATCAAATACCATTCTTTATAAAAAAAAAAAACAGGGCCATGGACACTTTTGTATAAGCATATGTTTAATATAATCGTGGAGCTATGTGTTTGGTAAATTTATCATTTGGTCATATTCCCTATTCGTCTACTAGCAAGACAATTGTATGTAAATCTGTGGGGTAGGTAAAAAATATAGCATAGGGTTTCAGTAAAGTTTAATTTGCTAAAGAGCATTTTCAGATGATTAAAGGAAAGTGCACCCGTGACGTCACATCCTTATTACCGGGTTGCTAATTTATCTCCCAAAATCATCAGATGTTCGTAACTTTTTTTTATAAGTTATACAATTTTCCTCAATACTTCTGCTTTGTTCCTCATATATGTTCATCTATGACTGACAGTTTTATCCTTTATACGTACGTCAACTCTAGAGGCAGTGACTTATACGCTTAGTTATGACACCGTCCAGGCAACTGTTCAATATTAAATCATAAGGAGAGTTGAGTCAAGTACACTTATGTGTTCGCGTGAGTCTGATCATGTGTGTGTGCGTCTTTTTGTTTTTAGGCGAAACTAATGTGATATTGAATAGCGTTATCAACTTACCAACGACAACAAGTTTGAGTGCCTCTCTGATTTGTTTTGCAGAGATAACATGTGCAGCACTATCCGCTACGAATGCCGTCAACGTATACCCGGCGAACGCCTGCACTTCGGGGCAGCCAACATTTGGCCAGGTGTGCGAGTTTGTGTGCAAGGCTGGCTATCGGGCGGAGGGCGCCACCACACAAACTACATGTCAGGAGGATGGGACGTGGTCGCTTCCCGCGTCAAATATCGTGTGTGTGGGTGAGTACTGTACTGTGGAGGTATCGTCCATGATCTTGCACCTAGCTACTACCTAGCTACTACCACCGCAGTCGGCACTATCCGATCATTAATATGACTGACTGAATCGTATGAGTCGGTCTTGAACCAGTTGTGCTAGAAGGTGACGTCACATTTACAGTCGTAGAACCTTAGGACTGCAGAACTGTGGCAAAGTCGTGTCATATGCTGTGGTCTTTAGAAATTCATGGGGTTTCGGATTCAAGTGCTATACCAACCCAGATCGAAACAGTTGAAGTTAGTATCTTTGCATTAACATATTAGGTCACTACATTTCAAAGTGGTATATATATATATTGGCTTTACATAAGCACAAACCTTTACTAATTGGTTTTAACTTTCAATACAGGTATCAGTTAAAGGATATGTCTATTTTAGCAGTATCGGAGCATCAAGGAGGGAACTTAAGCTTTCAGGATTGCAAAATAGGTATTGATTATTTTGAATTACGCAAAGATCGGAGAATATTAAAGAAATATATAAAGAATCCAAGTTTCGGTATGTCACTGGGTTTCCGGAATCGGTTACCTCGTTTATTAAGTTATCATAAACACATTTTAATTGCCATGTTTAGATGATTTTCGACAGGAAGAAAGAACCCTATAGATCTCCCTAAACGTTACTCTCTCATGCCAAGTCTTATATGACACAGTCTATTCAACTATCCGATTATGCATATTAAACTACTGTTAGAATCTGCCAGTTTCTGCAATTCAGCCAGTCGCAGAGTCATGCGGCTGATCAGATCGTATCGTATGCGTTGGCCTTTGTAAAGAGTTGCGATTGATCTGAGTTACTCGCAAGTCCCTGATCCCTTATTTACAGGTTTACGATTGATAACAATCGCACGTATATTTGCGATCAAATACCATTCTTTATAAAAAAAAAAAATCAGGGCCATGGACGCTTTTGTATAAGCATATGTTTAATATAATCGTGGAGCTATGTGTTTGGTAAATTTATCATTTGGTCATATTCCCTATTCGTCTACTAGCAAAACAATTGTTTGTAAATCTGTGGGGTAGGTATGAAAATATAGCATAAGGTTTCAGTAAAGTTTAATTTGCTAAAGAGCATTTTCAGATGATTAAAGGAAAGTGCACCCGTGACGTCACATCCTTATTACCGGGTTGCTAATTTATCTCCCCAAATCATCAGATGTTCGTAACTTTTTTTGATAAGTTATACAGTTTTCCTCAATACTTCTGCTTTGTTCCTCATATTCTTGTGTTTTTATTTACAGCAAATGTTTGGGGGACTGGAGTTCATCTATGACTGACAGTTTTATCCTTTATACGTTCGTCAAGTGTAGAGGCAGTGACTTATACGCTTAATTACGACACAGTCCAGGCAACTGTTCAATCTTAAATCATAAGGAGATTTGAGTCAAGTACACTTATGTGTTCGTGTGAGTCTGATCATGTGTGTGTGCGTCTTTTTTTTTTAGGCGCAACTAATGTGATATTGAATAGCGATATCAGCTTACCAACGACAACAAGTTTGAGTGCCTCTCTGATTTGTTTTGCAGAGATAACATGTGCAGCACTATCTGCTACGAATGCCGTCATCGTATACCCGGCGGACGCCTGCACTTCGGGGCGGCCAACATTTGGCCAGGTGTGCGAGTTTGTGTGTAAGGCTGGCTATCGGGCGGAGGGCGCCACCACGCAAACTACATGTCAGGAGGATGGGACGTGGTCGCTTCCCGCACCAAATATCGTGTGTGTGGGTGAGTACTGTACTGTGGAGGTGCCGTCCATGATCTTGCACCTAGCTAGTATTAAGGCCACCGCAGACGACACGATCCGATCAGTCATGCGACTGACTGAATCGTAGGAGCCGTAGGAGCCACCGTACAGTTTCCACATTGGTCAGACAGTGGTGACATACTCGACAACGGATGCCGTCGGACTGACGGCCAATTGCAGCTTCACTGTCACCGTCAACGGTATAGAAAGCTGTTTATTCCGTTTAACCCTTTATATGCCGAGAATGTATTCTTGCACCAGTTGCACACATATGTCCTAGAACAGCATCACCACCATGACCACTGGCACAGTTCGTTAAGGGATGTGTATCCTTATTGCAGACATATCCTAAACATCCTACAGAACGTAATCGTCATGTTTGTGAAACACATGTATAAAACTTAAAAGTAACGGAGAACTACCTCTTTATGTGCCAGATAAAACTTAACAAATAAGAACCACCCCTGCAATCCACAGATCTTTCTGATTGTGTCGATTAGATTTTGATATTTTACATAGAAATACTAGTTTTGTCACATTAATACATCCTCATAGTTTAGACCAAAGATATACACCATCTTTGGTTATATGCGTCATTAAGGCAACTTGGCACATGGATTAGAAAAATAATTGTGTTTTTGCACACATACCTCTACAATAAAAAAATGTTCCCTCGTAAAAAAGGGATTTTTTTTAATCATACAGCACACAACAAATGGGAGAGTAGCTCGCAAGTGACGTCACAAAATTATAAATTGAAACAAGCCCATAATTTTCTTATCCCTCGACGGATTTTGATCAAATTTTTACTATTATGTCTCTTCAATGTTTCTGCGTTTGCTGCAACCAACTAAATTTTATGGTGGACTATCCCTAGGCTTTAACGGTGTTTATTGTTGATATGTCATTGATAGCTAAAGAGATACAGTAGACAGTGGTAGAAAAAGTGGAAAGGGAAGGATGACATTTTTTCTCTAGGCTCCCTTGCATTCGTGAAATTAGAATCTCCCCGGGCCTTGCTTACAATTATTATTATTATTTTTTTACAAACTTCACAGTAAATGATTGTTCGTCTTTTTGTCCTTCTATCAGGATCTTGTTTAAGATGATATCTCTACATAATGATATATCCCTTTCTCGTGCTAATTTCTAGAGCATTCACTTTGCGATACAATGAGCTAATTTAACATCATATATATATATATTAACCAGTTCACTGAATAGTCATTAACCATTAATCCAATATTTCACCTGTTGCTCACGGTTAGATCCTCTGGTTGAGTGGAGCTTAATTTGAAGTTATAACCTTGAGCTATTTTCAGGATAGCTGTGCTGCTCAGTATCAATAGTACATAAGAAGGAAAAAGAGCCAACCAGCAGGAAAGCGGGCTCAGTAAAGGATTAAACAAAAAAAATCGGTTTACACCCCAGAAATCATAAGAAATTTTGAAGTGGAGAGGAGAGCCAATGCGCAGGTTGGTTGGTTAAGGCATAGAGATAGGAAGCTTGGGTGTGTCTGAATACCACCGAAGACGATACGACTTTGCCACGATGATGGAGTCGTAAGGGGCTAGAAATGTGACATCAGCTTCTTGAGCAAATCCAGTGGCCGGTTCCTGCGAATCAGCCAGTCGCATATTCATGCGGCTGATAGGATCGTCTCATCTGCGGTGGTTTTGATAATGATTTGCGATTGATCTGAGTAACTCGCAAGTCTAATTCCCTATCCTTGATTTGCAGGTTAACGTTTGATAACGATCGCACGCGTAGTTGCGATCAAAATTGCCATTCGTTATGAAACAGGGCTTCGCACACTTTTGTATACGCATGTTATACATATAGTCGTGGAGCTTTATACAATTTGATTCTTTATAGTTCCTCACCTCTAGAGGCAATGACTTGTTCCCTTAATTGTGAGGCCGCTCAGGCAAGCCTAAATCATTAGGAGATTTGACTCAAAGACACTTTTGCGTCCGCGTATGTCTGAGCCTGTGTGTGTCTTTTGGTTTTTAGACGCAACTAATCTTTTGAGACTGAAAAGCATTGTCAAGCTAACAATAACAATAACAAGTTTGTGTGCCTCTCTTTTTTGTTTTGCAGTGATAACATGTGCAGCACTATCCGCTACGAGCCCCGTCAAAATAGACCCTGCGGACGCCTGCACTTCGGGGCAGCCAGCGATCGGCCAGGTGTGCGAGTTTGTGTGCAAGGCTGGCTATCGGGCGGAGGGCGCCACCACGCAAACTACATGTCAGGAGGATGGGGCGTGGTCGCTTCCCGCGTCAAATATCGTGTGTGTGGGTGAGTACTGTACTTTGGAGGTGCCGTCCATGATCTTGCACCTAGCTAGTATTAAGGCCACCGCAGACGACACGATCCGATCAGTCATGCGACTGACTGAATCGTATGAGTCGGTCTTGAACCGGTTGTGCTAGAAGGTGACGTCACATTTCCAGTCGAAGCCATTACGACTGGAGAATTGTGGCAAAGTCGTTTCATCTGCGGTGGCCTTAAGAAGTTCAGGGCATTTCAGTTTCAAGTCCCATAACCAATCCAGATCGTAATAGCTGTAGTCAGTATCTTTGCAGTAACATATTTAGAGGTCACTATACGTTTCTAAGTGGTATATTTATTGGCTTTAAATAAGTACAAACCTTTATCAATTTGTTTTAAATCTTACAGGTACCAGTTGAAGGATACTCACACAGATATCTCAATTTACTTCCCCATTTACCACGTTTACAATGTATTTCATGAGAGTGCATAATAAGTCAGTAACTGAGAATTAAAATAACGAGGATGATGAGGATGTAGAAGTTTATATTATGTGGATAGCCCGATTTATAATTAAAACAATAAATACCACGCAACTTTGAAAACGACATATTAACCGTTAGTAGCCTGAGTGGCATGCTAGTACCCCCTGCCCCCCCCCCTCCCTCCTCGCCATTTTTCGCAATAACTTTTTTTGGGTAAAGATTCCACGCTAAAAATGCCATGATTTTTTAAATACTTATTTTAAGATCCTATTTGCGAAAATCGGGGTGACGGTTGCAAAGATTATAGCTCAAATCCGTGATCAATGTCACGAAAAAATTGCCATTGTCAATGATCCTGTGTATACAATGTATGGGTTTTACAAGAAGTGTTGTCAGAAGAATGTTTTTGTTTTGTTTTCATCATATTACATCACTTTTGGCCGTCATCAACTATTCGAAATAACAAAACGATGAAAACAAACAGATTTGAAAACAAAGAAATAAATTAGAAATTGAAAAAAAAGAAGTACATGATAATAAAAAGTTGGAGAAGGAGGAAATGAACAAGAAGTTGATGATGTTGATAATTAAGAAAGATGTAATTAAAACGAAGGAGTACAACAGGAAGACAAAAAAATAGTTTGTTAAAGTAACAGAAAATGTTTGCTTTGCCTCATACAAGAGTTAAAAGATGTTAACACATGTTTGGAATTGTTGCATCACTTAAGTGTAGTAATTTTATATCTGGTGATGTGCCAAATCTATTTATAGTTCCGTTTAACCAGGGTGCTCATATCAGTCTCGAAGACTGCTGTTCCAAAGAGCCCTGTCAGTAAGAAATGAAATAAGATTTTCATAAATCACGAACGTGCGGGAGAAATCGGGGTGACGGTTGCAAAGATTATAGCTCGAGTCCGTTACCAATGTCATGAAAAGATTACCGTTTTTAATGGTCTTGTGTATACAATGTATGGGTCTTACAAGAAGTGTTGTCAGAAGATTTTTGTTTTGTTTTGTTTTCATCATATTACATCCCTTTTGCAATCATCAGCTGAATAACAAAACGATGAAAGACAACGGATGCGAAGACAAAGAAATGCATAAGAAATTTAAAACAAAGAAGCACATAAGAATTCAGAAAGAAATGGAGGAACAAGAGATTTAATCAATCTAAAAATGAAATGTCAGTCACAAAAGAATGTCTAAGTACTATCTCTAACTAATATTCATTAGATTCTTCCTTTGACCCTTCCCTCAATTTAGAACAAGAAAAAAAAAGAAAGAAAAAAGATGTTTGCCCTAAAGTGGTATTCAAACTAACAAAATTTATAATTTCAAGAGAAAATTGCATATTTGTACGATAAATTAAATTATGAATATGCCATTTTAAATCATTTTTATTAAGTTGAATAAGCTATCTATTAGATTTAATGACAAGCTTCAAACATCCAAAATTTTATTGCACTTTTTCCATATATAGGGGAGAACTGTCAAAATAACCCAAAAAACGGAATTCAAGAAAATGTGCATATTTGCAAAATTATGATTATGAAAAGGGATTTTAATTTATTTTATCAATTTGACAAGGATTTCTTTTCATATTATATGACAAGATACAAACATGCCAAATTCAGTTACATTTTCTTCATAAATGGGTGAGAACTGCCTAAAATAAGAATTCCATGAAAACATGCATATTTTTTATCATTAATTAGACAATCATTAAAAACCATCAATTACCATCGACTATGCATTATTGTTAAGTACATGAAGCCACAAACACATGCGCAGTTTCGTAAAAATCGGGCCATGCGTTTTCAAAATACTAGTCGCCCGGGCTATAGCCTACAGGGTTAACACTCTCACTGCCACATGTGCATGAAATGTATAATAAGTCAAAAGGCTTTTCCTGGCTCGATACTGAGAATGTTAACCCGTGTTGTCCTCATGACCACCAGATATCGAGTCACCCGAGATCACGTGTCCCTCTGACGTCACCGACGCAACGGATCCAAGAAGGCCAACGAAAATCGTGCGCTGGACAGAGCCCGTCCCTACAGACAATTCTGGCGTAGAACTGGCCGTGGAATCGCAGTACTCGTCACCGCACAGTTTCCACATCGGTCAGACAGTGGTGACGTACTCGACAACAGATGCTGTTGGACTGACGGCCAATTGTAGCTTCATTGTTACCATCATAGGTATGGAAAGCTGTTTATTTGATTTATCCGTTTGAGTCCCTATGACTCCTATAGAACAGCATGATATCTGGCGCAGAAGTACATCAGTGGAGCATTTAGGATGCACTCGTTATTCCGAAGGTTCGTTATTCCGATGGTTCGAATACTCTGAAGGTTCGTTATTCCGAAGGTTCGTTAGTCCGAAAACAAAATAAGGTTCGCTATTACGAGGGCTCGTTAGTCCGAGAAAGTAATAAGGTTCGTTGTACCGAAGGTTCGTTAGTCCGAAAATGAAATGAGGTTCGTTATTCCGAAGGTTCATTTGTCCGAAGCCGTAAAAAGGATTGTGTTGTTCCGAAGGATTGTTATTCATAAGGTTCTGACCAAGGAACCTTCTTTCATTTTCGGATTAACTTACCTTCGGAAAAACGAACTTTATTTCGTTTTTTCGGATTAACGAACATTTGGAATAACGCCGCAAATGCTCGGATTAACGAACCCTTTTTCGTTTTCGGACTAACGAGCATCGAGGTATAGGCAATTTACGTGTTTCGGATTTACAAACCTTCGGAATAACGAGCCTCTGGAATAACGAACGTTCGGAATATCGAACTGTAACCGGGCATTTAACCTTCTCATTACTATTGGCATGAAGATGTGTGGTAAATCGAAGAATTTTCGACTGTCTGGCACTGAGGCGATTAATGGGTGTTTATTCTTTTTGCAGCCACATTCTATACATCCTATACAAACAAAACTGGTGGATTGTATTTCCCAAAGAGGAACCATGCATCTTAAAAAGCTAAATACAAAACTGAAGTAACGCCTCACGAAACGGTGCCCAAGTAATCAAAAACGTTGCCTTTGCTGTACACGTACATAGTGTGCGTCGCAATGAAGTACTTTTATTTTGTCTTACATTTCACAAAATCTGCTATGAGATTGGACCAGGTATCTCTCTTCTGCATTGTGTTCATGTTCGTTTATCAGATCTGGCTTTCTGTGTTAGACTTAATTTGCTTACTTATTCTTTGTTTTCACCCATTCCCCCTGTATTTTTTTTTTTTGTGTACCACTTCGCCTTTCACCTTCCCTAAAAGACGAGGAGCCGCCGATGGTTTCCAATTGCTCCGCAGATATCTACCAGCAAGCCTCACTTATTACGGGTTTGCCTGCCATTAGTTGGAACGACCCCAATTTCATCGACAACTCGGGCATTCCTGTTCAGGTCGATGAGCCGCAACAGAAACCAGGGTCGATTTTCCCTCTTGGCAAGTATAATCTTGCGTACCGTGGGACCGACCAGTCTGGCAACGAGAACGAGTGCAATTTTACAGTCTCCGTCGCCAGTAAGAAAACGTGTTTTCTTTGCATTTCTCTCCTTGATCCTTTGTACCCAGGGGGAAACACAGGTTTGCCTGACATGGGCTGTTGTAACAGGTCATTGTGTATCAAGATTAGAACCGCTCTTGATATTTGCAGATCATATATATTTGGACATATTTTCCAAAAATGTTGATCTGTTAGTGGAAAGGGTTTTTGAATTATCAATAAATTAATGTTATCATAAAATTCATATTTTGGGGAGAAATTGTAAAATGAGAAATGACATCAAATGAGGAATCCTTTTAAAGTGGATGACATTTAAAAAAAAACTATTACATTTGGGGGGCTTTGAGGTGACTTTCATTACAATTTGTGGTGAAGATTTGAATTTTATGACATACTAATTTCGTCATATTTCCGGAAATATTCTCATTAACGATATGACACTTTTCAGACAACTATCTGACCATATGTTTCATACGATGTGCAAAAATCAAGGACAGTACTCATATTGACATGTTGTTATGGCTCTCTAAAATCCAAAATACTGAACCAGAACAGTTACAATGTAAACCGATTAAATGGATAGTTCACCCTTAAATTATTTTGGTTTCAATACGAGGAGACACATGAAAGAAACATTATTATTGAAAATGTGATTTTACCGTTTTGATTTTGTGACGTCACGTGCGAGGTGCTCTTCCATACATTGTGTACAATTTTTTGGAAAATATCAATTTTCTCAAAAGGATATTTTCCATTTCACCTGGTCGTTTGATTTATCATTAGGCACATGTTTTTCCTTACACACATATCACTATGAAAAAAATGTATTTCTTCATCAAAGAACATAAAAAAGACAATTTATGGAAAAAGTAGAACACAACATATGGGAAAGCACCTTGCACGTGGCGTCACAAAAAAAAACTTTGAAAACAAATGACTTTGTGTTCCTTTGACCCTGTGTAATACTAATGCATTCATTTCTAAATCCATTAAAGGAAAGTCTACCTTGAAGTTAAATTGGTCTTAATTGTAGCAAGAAAGTGAAAGCGAAGACATATCAGTGAAGATTTGACGAAAATCTGTCAAGTGGTACGAAAAGTATGATTTTGTGACAAGTTTTAGATTTGTGGCGGCACCTGCGAGCTGCTCACCGTGTGTTGTGCCGTAAAATTCAACGAATCTTTTTCATAGAGGTGTGTGTGTGTGTGTGTGTGTGTGTGTGTGTGTATAAAGGTATGTCTCACATTGAAATTCCCAGGTGAAATGGTATAGATATACGTAAATCATACTCATATCCTAATGCCTCAAATGCATAGCAGTGTCATTTCTCCGTCTTTTAATTCCCTCTCTTTCTATGTATGTATACTCATATATCTTGACTCGTCTTCTTCACTCATCCGGTAACCCCCTGTCTATGCATGTACTTACATTTTTTTCTTTGCCTGGCTGTCTGTTTGTCTGTCTGTCTGTCTATCTGTCTCTCTGTCTGTCCTCTTTCCGCTTTCCTGGTTTCTCTATGTATGATCTTGCTCGCTCTTCTTCTTCCATCTCACCTCTACTCGTTCTCTCTCTCTCTCTCTCTCTCTCTCTCTCTCTCTCTCTGTATCTGTTTTCGTCTTTATCTCTCTTTCTTCCAGATTACGCTTGCCCGTACTACCCACCCCCAGTGAATGGCGTCGTAGCCTGTGACGTGTGGGCGGGCGGGCAATACTGTGCAGTATCGTGCGACAAGAACTACAACTTTACCCGCCAGCCTGAGACGCTGTATTACTGCGCTGTAGATGCAGATGATAATGCTGTATGGTCCCGGCACCCGAGTGCTAGTGACGCCCATGTTCCTCTTCAAATGCCATGGCCTGATTGTACTGGTAAGTATGGAGTTGCCTTGTATTCAACATTGATTTATTATTACAAAATAAAAAATGTTTACAATGGCTGGCAACCAGTACGACTGGCTTCCAATTTCGTTAAATGTATGACGAAGCATGATGACATAATAATCTCACGAAATCATGATTTAGGAATTGCTTTCCTTTTCTTTTAATTCTAAGAGTAAACACTCTTTCATATTGGTTTACAAGAGTGATTATCAACTTGATGTGGCTCTCTTTTTACTTTTATATATTTTAAATTTATTACTTTTGGTGTTCATTTGTTTTGTCATCACAATTGTTTTTTTTTTCTGAAGGGGGGGGGGGGGTGGAGCGGGACACAGGTTGGCATCTGTGATGTTGCTTAGTTGATAGAACATACGCATTTCTTCCAATTCACAATTCTAGCACCAGTGCAAGCAGGTGGTGCCAGCACTAACAGATTGTGGTGGAGGTGTCGTGGTGGGAAAAGCCAGAAGAAAATCCGTGACAACTTCATCATCCTCTTGGATAACTTCCAGGATTCACTGGACCTGTGCCAAGTCTCGGAGTGCATCGCTAAGAATGTTGTGGTGGAATGCGGTAACACTACTACCACCGCAGGGCGTCGGCGTCGTCGACAGCTAGACAGCGGTGGAGGCGTCGGTGTCGTTGACGTTACTTTCACCCTCTCTGTGGTGTCAGCCTCGGCCGATGTAGATTTCTCAGTAAGTCCATGCACTGCTTACAGCAAGTAGATAGGTAGCTAGCAGTCTATCTAAATGTAGCGAAACTTATGTTTTTAAGCATGTTTAATCTTGTTTGTTATACATACATAGATAATACCGATCCGATGGGTAAGTCTGCAAAGCTCAAGTTTCAAATCTGGAAGGCGATACCGCAACACATTGCCAATTATTTTACGCCAGAACATGGATGGACGTCATGTCCAAGCCACAAGACTTGTCAAATCATATCAAGCCCGCATAAGCACACACCTCTGATAAAAGGGCTATTACCTGCTTAATTGTTTCCTTGCTTAAGTTGGTTAATTATATATTGCAGACGGGCTGAATTGATGCCCCTGACCGAGTCTCGTTGATCACAAGTTGATCACGCAGTAAAAGTATGCCTTCATTTTTCGCCACAGACTGCTACAGAAAGGACTGTTGGCGATGGCAACGCCGTGGCCTCGCTCAACGGGTTTGTGGCCTCCCTGCAAGACGCCGTGGTAGCAGGGAACGTTTCTATAGTAGTTAACGGTGAAGAGCTGCGCCCAGTACCTGACTCACTGGTGGTTAGCCCCAACTTACCGTGATATGAGACAGTGGGAACGTAGCATCTGGAGACATGTGCCGTAAGTCCTTTGCGCATTTGGTCTTCAGACTGGACAAGTCACAGCTTACTGCTACTAGAAACACACATGTCAATAATCCTTTAACCTCGAATAACAAAGACTAATAGGCAACGGGATTTTCTTTGCGTCTACCTGTTTTGCAGGAATGTCGGATGAGGGGAGTTTGTTTTCCAAGGTTGCCAGATAGCTGATAAGCTAAAGTTGGCAAAATTTCTTTGAAACAAAATGCAAGTTATTTGGCCAATCACTTTGTGAAATATCACATACAGGACTATTTTAACGGTTGATACTTTTTTTCAAAGTGAGCATGTTGTCGCATTGTATTCTTAAGCAGTAAAGTTATCAAGAAAAACCGGTCTAACCAGTAAAAGTTATAGCAGAGGTAGTACCAGCGAAGCAGCTTTATTGTACGTCCTAGAAATGTGATATTATTAGTATCAGATATATGTTTAAAATTAGCAAGTGCAGTAGTAGAAGTAGTTTATAGTAGTAGTAGCAGTAGCAGTAGTAGTAGCAGTAGTAGCAGAAATAATAACACAAGTCCTAGTGACGCTAATGTGCCTCTTCAAATGCCATGGCCTGATTGTACAGGTGATTATGTTGTCGCATTGTAGTATTACGAATTACTGTAATTAAGTATATGATTAGTAAAAATACTATTACTACTACTACTACTAGTAGTAGTAGTATATTGCATTATAAGTAATATTAGTAATAGTATTTATATGAGCGGTAGTATTACCTCAAGTTGTGGGAGCAGCATCTGTAGCAGTTACATTATTATTGGCAGTATATGGTAAGCGTAGGGAATTGAGGAACCTTAAGCACATTTACATAATTTACATAAATGTGAAAGATTTTACACATACATACACATACAGTTTTTAATTCTCTTCAGTTACTCTCTCTTTTGTAACAAAATCATAGTCACGATCTAGCTGATTAAAAAGATATCAAGAATTATGACGTCATCACCAAATGTCTCTCATAAGGGACATTTACACATTTTGAATACAATTTGAATGAAAATGGGTTTGTTATAGTTCAAACATTTTTTGAAAGAGATATATGCATCCAATTAACTTGCTGCTCTTTTGAAACGATTTAATATATGGCCCCAAATATGTATGTATTGTGTACAATAAGGATGATTTAGATTATGTTTCAATGATTGATGAAACTCACAGGGTTACAGTTCGATATTCCGAAGGTTCGTTATTCCGAAGGTTCGTAGTTCCCTAACACGTAAATTGCATAAACCTCGATGCTCGTTTGTCCGAAAACGAAAAAGGGTTCGTTAATCCAAGCATTTGTGGCATTATTCCGAAGGTTCGTTATTCCAAAGGTTCGTTAATCCGAAAATAAGAATAGGGTTCGTTATTCCGAAGGTTCGTTGATTCGAAAACGAAATAAGGTTCGCTGTTCCGAAGGTTCGTTAATCCGAAAACGAAATAAGGTTCGTTTTTCCGAAGGTTCGTTTATAAGGTTCGAACCTTATTTCGTTTTCGGACTAACTAACCTTCGGAATAACAAACCTTATTTTGTTTTCGGACTAATGAACCTTTGGAATAACGAACCTTCGGAATAGTGAACCTTCGGAATCTTCAGATTCTTCAGAATGTTTTGGTGGAATGCGGTAATACTACTACCGCCACAGGGCGTCGGCGTCGACAGGTGCACAGCGGTGGAGGCGTCGCTAACGTCACTTTCACTCTCTCCGCGGTGTCAGCCCCGGCCAATGTAGATGTCTCAGTAAGTACCGGCACTGCTTACAGAAAGTGGATAGGTAGCGAGCAGTCTATCTAGTAGATACATTCAGCGAGTCTAATGATTTTGGAATGTTTAATCACATTTGTGTTATATATGTATATATAATCAGTAAAAATGTACGTAAAAACCGGTCTTCCAGTCACGTCCGGAAAGCTCAAGTTTCAAATATGGGAGGCGATACGCCACCTCCATGCCAATTATCTTACGCAAAAACAAGAATGGACGTCAAGTTCGGGCCACAAGACTTGTCAAATCAGTACCGATCCAAGATTGGCACCTCTGATAAAAGAGATATTGCCTGATTAATTGTGTCCTTGAGTAAGTTTGTTTGCATTTTTACTTCAGGATAGATTTTCCCTTTAATCATGGTTGTACAGGGGACGCTCATTGCACCGGACACTGGATACAAGTGCAAGGAGCATGTCCCCAATTATCTGGTCAACACAGATCATGATCTTATACTATTGTAATTGTCTTCATACTTAATGTGTTACAAATCAAAGGCAAAGATTGTCCCAGATATCTCTCAGACATTTAAAATTAGCAACAGTCTGCCCCTGGTTTGTTGCATAATACAGGTTGCAATATTAAACTGAGGCTCCACTTCTCTTGTATAAAGTCTGAGTAAAACAAATACCACTGACATGTCAAATGTTTTGTTCACCAAGGCTATATACAACCCAGATATAACCGTGCAAGCAGTTTTACTTCTACAAAGGAGTTCGTAGTAGTGAAAGTATAATGTATTCGCTATCAGTCATATCCATAGAAACTTTAAAATGATGATACAATATAGAAGTAGATGTGGTAGTAGTAGTTTTAACTCGATATTTCGTAAGATGTGTGTATAATTAGCCAGGAGTATTATAAGTAGAAGTGCTACTAATTAGTAGTACTAGTATAGTAGCAATGATACTGGTAGTAGTGGTAGAAGTAAGAGTAGCAATGTAGTGTAATTCAAGCTATATACATGTACAAATCATCATCGTAGTATCCTTCACAATTGCTCCAGATAACATAAATTGTAAGTTCTTCGGCCTGTATGAACATTGTCTACTAATCATTATGTATTTTTTTAAATATTTGTTATAAAAATAACATGTAATGTTACATTTGAAGCTGTAGTGGTTGTACTTCATTTTACTTAACGAGCGTTGAATGTGCATGTCTCGTACTGTTTAACCCTTCCAGTGCCATATAACATGCTGATCAATGCGTTTTGTGTGCAGTGTTGGTGAAAAAATGCATTATCCGGCACGGAAAGAATTAAAATCAAATGTGTTTATTTAGTCATGCCTGAATACACCTCATTTAGTACTAATATTCATGACAGAAACAAAGGCAAGTTTAGATTTTGGACAAATATTTATTGAAAGAATAACAATAAAACAGCTAATAACTAAAGTTTAACATCGAAATCCATATCAAACAGGTTTTGAATTAAAGTACAGTAAATTTGAACCCAGGTTTCAATATAATCAAGGCATGGAAGTTGTCCAATGAGGCCTGCTCCCCTCACCTTTTTTAAGGATTATCAGAGGTCAGTTACAGCCAAGTGAACTTGAAGACTTGTCTCCTTGCTCTTTAGTTGTCTTTAATATCTGTTAACTTTTCGCTTCGTCATGGATTTCCCCAGCCCCCCCCCCCAAAAAAAACAAAAACAAAACAACAACAACAACAACAACAACAACAACAAGTACATAATTTGAATTCATCTCCATGAAAAATCAGAACGTTAAATCTTTCATCAAATAATGACATGGTTCCACGTTTTGTACTCATGCATGTATTAGTAAACCTCTTATTCATATGCTTGAAAAATAACTAGCGTACAACGATAAAAAGATAAGTGTATCTTTGATTTGGCGAATTGTTGCTGTCACTTTTCGCTGCTTTGGATAATACTGTTGTATGCTTGGCCACATTTCCTCATCGTTTCCGTATTATATTTAATTTTCTCCCAAGCTGCGCTCCAGAATTTTGGGCTTTTTTCCAACGTGCCTATAGAATGAACAATGAATTCGGAGTGAAAAAAAAAACCAAACCCACGCGTGACTCGTATATTATTTAATATTATTAATTACCTATCCTGCATTGATTCCCATCTGAAATTTGGAAGGATTATTCAAACTTAAAACTCAATTGTGTTAAAGGACAATAAAATAAGAAATTAATCTGGGATCAAATCCTTTAATAGGAAAATTTATTCTTCGGGAAGTCTAATTAGATTTCATACCAGCATAAGGAATGATCTCAAACCAATGAGGTTGCTGAAATCAAACGAGATCGGGAACCACGCCGACGGCAAAATGGCTCTTTTTTCTTCTTTCTTTTTTTAAAGGTATGTTTTATTATGTTCTCTCAAATCAATTGAACAATTCATTCTTAATTGAACTTGATACTCTGTTCATTGGTATTTTGGACTAAACATAAATAACAATAGTAATAAAAAACGAAGTGTATTTGCATATATTGTTTACAAAACATCATCATACAATCAAGAATCTTGAGAGAAAAGTTTTGTCCATTTATTCTCCCATCCCCTACCTTGTTGAACATACTCCCAACACCTTCTTCCACACACTCAAACTCACACACACATACGCACCCTCACACACACACACACACACACGCAACACACAATCACGCACTCACACACACACACAAACACACACACACAAACACGCAGCACACATACACAAAACAAAGCATGTGTACCGAAGGATTTATGCAATAGAAGTATCGCAGCCGTTCCAGCTTTTTTTTATTTTCTAACCAAAAAATATATGTGTTCGCCTCGCCGTCCTTACGTATAAAAGTTTTCCCCACTCCCAAAGGTGGTGTGTTAATGTACCTACCATGTTAATGTTAATGTACTACCATGGCTACCGATTAGAAGGATTATCAATGGTTATCGATCACATGGATCATCGATGGTTACCGATCCCATACTATCGTTCGTTGCCCTTCAACACTTTTTTTTTTCTAGGGGTAATTTTATCTCGATGTTGTCAGTTTCCGTTTGCTTTCCGGTGAGAGGTATAGGGCCGGACAATTATGGCGGCCAACAACCCGGGGAATATTTTGTCTTGGCTCCCTCAAGAGAATTCGAGGAGTATCTTGCAATGAGCGTGACTCATCCTACGCGGGCATGCATGCACTAATTTGCAGGCAGGTCTCCAACACAGAGACTAGCTCGTATATATGTATCTGTACTAGGTGTTAATAAATACACTTAAGATATGTGACAAAATGACATTTAAAATGTTAAAACTTAAATCAAGCTTTCAGATCAGCATGGTATATTCTGTTAAAACTTTGAAAGTGATATTTGGACTTGAATAGATTGTGTATGGTCACATCAAGTATATCACTATGTGAGCAACTTCTTGTAAAAACTTAATCCCCGTCATTCAAGAATCCGTACTGATCTGTCAGTACAAGACAGGAAACATACATGCGGTGCCCCTTGTGTGTGTGTTGGGGGGGGGGGGGGGGACTCGCACCGCTTCTGTAGTGTGTCTACTTTGTAGACATAAACCCTTGTCAGTCTGTGAATCTGAAAAAAATGGGTCTGAATTAATGATTCATTAATGTTCTTTCCTTTCCCTCCCTCTCACCCCTGTCCCTTCTTTGCTAGACACCCTCCCCCTTCTTCTTCTTTCATTCTTTCTGTTCCTCCTATCTGCTTCTTCTTCATTCGTGTCCATCATCTTCCTCTCAATATTCATCTTTATCTTCCTTATTGTCTTTTCTTTCTGCGCATCTCTCCAGTTAGACCTGCAGATGCGTACTAGCTCTGCCAATATCCTGTCATTCAGCAAATGCATGCATTTTACAATGTATCCTTTATATTTGTCTTAGACTATAGTTCCTTGTGTCTAATTATAACACAAATTCTCTTCATAATCGACGCAAATCACCACATTTTTGTTCTAAAAATAATTAAAATCATTCCCTTAGTGATATCACTTTGCAAATATATAGGTATAGAGAGAAACTTGCGGAATAATTATGGAGAAGTTCCAAATCCAATGGATTGAAATAATAAGCAGTGTTATCGTCTTACTTCCGTGCATTGCATTCATGCTTGATTGTGTGTGACAGTCATTTCCTTCGTATATATAAACAAAACTGAATGTTGACATGAGGAAAAGGTGTTAAAGACATCATACGCAACATGTCTTTGATGATGAGCAAAAAACGAAAGGGTATTTCAACATCACATCGGTCCCGTTTTTATATCAATGCAACTGTGAAAAATAAAGCGATTCCCTCCAACTCGGTGCGCGTTACGAAATGATATGCTGATGAGTCATTTATATCACAACCATTTCATGTGTTTAAGGGGGATAATTGTACGTTACTAGTCTACTGATCGTAATCATCACAACAATATACGCCACAATTATGCAAATTCCACAACGCACGATAGAATGATCAAGTTTATAAGGCCCTATTCATGTTAAATATGTTAAAAACCAATAATTCGTTACGTATCATAATACTACTAGGCAACATATATATTTACAATATTAACCTGAACATCAGGCACTCATTACTATAGGAATGGACACGAGGCCCAGTATGAATATGTCAAGTATGGGTGGGTGGGAGGGGGTGAGGTGGGGTAGGGCGGAATGGGGATAGTGCATGTTTTTCTCCTGCCTCCCCCCTCCCCACCCCACCTCCTCCCTCCTTCCTCTCCCCTCCCACTCTAACAAGATTGTTCGCGTGTTCCGCCGTTGGAGCCAGATCTGTTCACAGGTGGGGGCGTGGTGTCGGTTGACGTTATTAAATGTCACGTGGTTTAGTTTTCGCCACGCCCTCTTGATCTCTCTCCCATGGTGTCTGAAAGAACAGGGTAAAAAGATATGCAATTGAACGAGTTGAAAAGGCAAACAAGAGTAATGCAAGTTACGTTATTGCCCCTTACATGGATGATGTTATTTTCAATACCACAATCTCCTAACCTCATCCAACATGATTGTGTCTGCATGACTATTTCTCGTTAAGTTTTGTGATGAAATATGAGTACAAGGGCAAATCTAAAATTGTTGGACTCAATCTTTATGTTCAATTTGGACAATAAGCTGTGATTAAGGGGTAAACTACAAGGTCATACATTTTTTCAAGTATTCTTCGATTTCTAAATCACTGTTCAGAAACCAAAAAGATCAAGATATTGAAATAAACATATGTTTCATATTTCAAACACTTCTCCTCTAGTGGTATAAGTAACGTATTACCTGAAAAAGAGTTACACTGCTCATGAGTTATTAAGGTGGTTGATCAATAACATATTTTTTATTTTATTGAAAGGAAACAATCGATATTTATCACCATTAAAGCATGAGACAGAGTAGCAAGGCGACCTTTTTATACACAGACCAATATCTATCACATAGAGTAAGCAGGGACCTATCATGGATGGACTGCGCTCGGATAGACTTCCTTTGATCTATGATGACCGCCGCCTCATAAAAATTCAAAACATTCAGGTGTTTTAAGCAATACGCTGTATTTCTCATGAGGCAGTGCCTTCCTCTGAATAACAAAAGAAAATCTGTTTTAAGAAATATGTCAACCGTTCAGCCTTTGCTGGGAGTTCATAGCTGATCTTATTACACACACTGGGAATTAATTTTTGGGGTGAGCGAAAGGAAATTTTGATAAAATAGTAGAAAGAATTTGGTCCGTAACTTTTTCGGACATCTCCGGACACGAAATCGACGTTGTTTCCATGAAAGGTGAAACACTCAATAAACGATTTACAAGATATTTGTAAGGAAATATGATTGCCCAATCTGCGATATTGAGGCATTTTTCTGACATATTTTGTACAGTATTCTTGATTTATCACAAAAACGATGCAACAATATAATCTGAAATTCACAGATTCGTATCATTATAAGATGTACTACTACTGCACATGCACTTCAGTACATGAAGTGGCTCTGAAATCTTCTGCGCATGCAGATTGTAATTCCTCTAAATGCATCCAAAATTTGTCTTGCATATTTGGCGGCGGTCGTCACTTGATCAAAGAACCAAACGCGTAAAATATTCTATTGTGCTATCAATGAACGCGACTGGTGTAGGAATAAATTACTCTTTGTGCCGACTCCAGTTCTAACACCTTCCTGGAGTAAGAGACATACCAGGTTTTTCAAATCAAAACATTGTCTGCCTCCCATCTATCTACCTTGTCTACTGAATAGGAAGAATTTGGGGCGTCCATCTCGCCTGCTCGAGAAAACAACGTATTACGAGTCAACAAGTAAACAAAGGAAAACCGAGTCAGAGCCCTGACTGAAATGTAATACTTTTGGCACCCCTCGTATATCTTGACAGACATGAACGAAATGAGAGCATGGCAGATGATGGGGAGGGGGGGGGGGAGTGTTGGTGTTATCTAGCAAGACTACAGGGAAACAACACATTAACTCTTTCTGCGCCACGTGCGCATGTTTGCACAAGTAAAACACACAGTAGAGTGGTACTTTGTCTTGCACACAACGGGTTAAGGGTGGTCGGCCTACTTTACAAAAGGAACCAAGTGACAAATCACTCAAATCTGGGTTATTGATATTCTTAGATTATACCCAGCATTTACTACGTACGGCCACATTCCGGACAAGAAATATTCATCTTGCTGCGAGATATGCAATCTGACATGATGTGGTTTTGCCCTGATATCAATGCAAGTGACAGACACATTTTGCTCATTTACAAGAAAAGTATCTTTTGTTAGTTGCTTCCTTTTGTCAGAGTAGGGCCGAAGGGTCCACTGCAACCTTGCCATCGATGGGACCCCGTACACGCTATACCGTACCCTTTTCGGATTTCTTTGTCATGTTCATGTTTTCCGAAATTACACGGAGAGGGGGAAAGAGAAATCTAGCACAAAAGTATGTTTTTGGAGTTCTGCCATGATTTCAACGACTAAATCATAGGTTTTGATACAAATAACAGGAACCCACTATGACTATGCTCCTCAGGGGGTTGAGCCCTGATCGAAAGATGGTAGATTTTTCATATTCCTAAAAAGCTGCACCTGTCTCCGCTTCCCGTGACAACGTTGAATTTCCCAGTACCGAGCCTAAACAATGGCCGTACAGTTCTAACATACTACAACAATTTTTAAAAAGGGGTCCAAATCATATTTGCATCGTTCAGTATACACGCGCATAAGTATTACATAGGAGCATTTTGTCCGGCATAGACCGAGTTAAAGGGATAACTCACCCTGAAGTTAAATTGGATTCAATTAAGCAGAGACAGGAAATAAACATAATAGTTCCGGTTTGAGGAAAATCCGTCAAAGGATAAGAAGTAATGATATTTTGAAATTTCGATTTTGTGACCTCGCGTGCGAGGTGCTCTCCCATATGTTGTGTGCTGTATGATTCCATAAATTGTGCTTTTTCTGTTTTTGACAACGGAATATGTTTGTATATAGAGGTATGTGTTTAAAAACGTGTTTATAATGATGTATCAAATGCACAGGTTAGATAATGAGTCGAGATCGTAAGTGTGAAGAAACTACCGAAGTGAAGTGACTGGCAGCTCCTAATGGAGAATTCAAGCGTCATGTCGGTCCTGATTATATCGTTATATATTTTTGAGAAAATGAACATTTTCAAAAACAATTGTACACAAGAAATAGGAGAGCACCTCGCACGTAACCTCACAAAATAAAAAAAAAACAAAAGATCACAAACTTTTTATCCGTTGATGGATTTTTATCAAACCTTCACAAATATGTTTCTTTCATTGAAATCAATTTGATTTCAGAGTGAACGATCCCTTTAAACGCATGGGACTCACTTTGACAATCCCTGGCGCTCTTAGCCCCCGTAGAGGGCGTGGTAGTGCCTGCTGGGCAGACGAGACAGGAGATCTGGCCATGCCGATCCTGGTAGAGCCCTTGAGGGCACGCCTTGCAGACGGGCTGGGTGGTTGGTCCCAGATGAACCGAGTACATCCCCCGCGGGCAATCCACTATTGATGACAGAAGCGACAGATTTATTGATTTATACTTTCATTTATAAATTAATCCTCTCAGTACTAAGCTACGACAACGTCATTGATTCATAATAATAATAATAATAATAATAATAATAATAATAATAATAATGATAGTAATAGCAATGATAATAATGATAATAATAATGATAATAATAATAATAATAATAATAATAACAATAATAATAATAATAATAATAATAATAATAATAATAATAATAATATTAATAATAAGAATAAGAATGATAATAATAATGAAAATAATTAAAGCTTTTATAGCGCACTTTAGCCGTAACGGTTCCATATGCGCTTTACATTAATATTTACAACATTTCAAGTGTATACGTCTTACGTTCATAGTCTTAAGATTAACAGTCTTACATTACCAAAAACACGAAACTAATTAGAAAACAAGTACGT
Organism: Arbacia lixula; assembly: GCA_963669155.1. Classification (NCBI taxonomy): domain Eukaryota; kingdom Metazoa; phylum Echinodermata; class Echinoidea; order Arbacioida; family Arbaciidae; genus Arbacia; species Arbacia lixula. The sequence goes on along the minus strand of OZ022582.1, from coordinate 12,178,811 downwards.
CTCAAGTACAGCTTTAAATGAAGATAATCTATCTGCTACACATATGTGCCCATGTGTGCCCATGGGACTGGGAGGGTTACCTTCTTTTCTTTTTACGTCACTTTCAATGTAGATTGAATAGTAATGTTGGTGGTTGTATTATCAAAAGACTTTTAAAGAGGCCTCACCACTGCAATGGACTTCATGAGTACTGAAACGTGTGGACCCTTATATGAGGGCCCGATACCAGCCCATCCTACTCTCCTTCACACCTCCCTCTCCCAGCACCCCTACCAAAATGTTATTATGGAATCCATCAATAGAACTAAAAATAAAGGTATCAAAATGATGATAATTGATATCTTTATTTGATAGTGTTGTCATGACAGTAGCATATAGAAGCAGAGCATAACATTGCAAAAAGAAAGAAAGAAAGACACAAACAAAACAAATGGTAACAAACTGATGCCTCAACTGCCCCCGCTTTTCATTCTTCATTAATTTCCTTACACACCTTAAAAACAAATTGGTCTAAGTGTTAAAACATACAAATATTAACCTTTATTAATATTAATCTTTCCCTTTGTTCTGCAATTGTTTTTATGAGTCCAATGTTTGTAAACAAAATGTTGTTTTTTTTTAGTTTCGAAAACTGTATCTGTTAGTTCTATATGCGTCAGATATGCATTTTGTCATTAATAATGAGAACTTATCCCAAAGAGCAGCATTTTGATCTGGCAGAGAAGGGGTTAAAAACAAAAGCTAATGATTTGATTTTCTTACTGCAAGCTGGTCCGCCAAGAGCAGGAAACTCTCTCAGCTGTTTTCCCGGCGCGCAGGGCACCGACCGGTTGGTGACCGTCTCGAAGGCCATACAGTCGGGCACGCGCTTGGCGGGGTCCCACTGCGCGTCCCGGCCGCACACGTACGTAGGCGAGGACAGGGCCCCATCGAAGAAGTAATAGCCCGGGAGACAGGTGGGCTGGCAGATCTGGCCGTTCCGCCAGGGGCTGCAGAAGTGGTTGCCGTTTAGCGGGCCGTCTAGGACACCGCAGTCCAGAGAAAGGGCTGCGGGGGACAAAGTAATTAAATTTAAAGATGAACTTAAAACAACACCTTTATGTAGAAATTCAGAGTAACTTACAAAAGTTGTTCTAATAAATTATTATTGTTGTCTATGTATGTAGTCTAAAATGTTTATCTGCGAATGTGCTGATGTGTCTTTGCGTACGTTTGAAAATATTTAAAGGTTTTGTTGTTTCGTATATATTAATAAGTCATTGTGCACCAGTGTGCATTTCCTATGTGCGGGAGCTGCTCCCTCAAACCTCTATCGTTTTTTGAGGTTCCAATTTCATTTTCTATTATTTATATATGTGTACAGTAAATGTTTTTTAAGAATTGATGATTCTGAAACAAGACCAATTTTGATTGAATTGAATTTAGTATCAGTTTTTCGTCAGAGGGAGAAAACAAAGAAGAAGAAGGAGGAAGTGAAGGAGGAGCAGGAGCAGAAGGGGGAGGGGAGGAGCAGGAGCAGGAGGAGCAAGAGGAGGGGAGGAGGAGGTGGAAATTAAGAAAACATTTGATGCTCATTGCCATTTTTGATCAGAAAATGGGATCTTTCACAAATTTGAAGAGAACTTGGGCACCACCCTCTTACCTTGCACTGTGACTGTGAATGCGCACTCGGCAGAGTTTCCTGCGCGGTCTGTGGCCACAAAGCGCACCGTGTGCGCACCCCACGTGATCGGCCCCGCTGGATCCTAGGCATGCACGAGTGAATAGAGGAAACATTCTACGAGCATAATCAATAGAGGACAGAAGTGTGACGTCATTTGAGCATTATAGTCACGACAACTTGTTCTTAACAATGCGGGACTGTAATTGGGAATGCCATGACACTAGCCCGATAGACAATATCGGGCGGCTAGCTAAACCTCTCGCTGGAGTGAGTTTGTTTAGAGCCAATTGTCTTGACAACATGCTCATATGACGACTATAAAACAAATATGATGACGTATCACTATGATTAGCAATCCGTTTAAAGGCGGATCTGTCATCGTTAAAGTAAAGTTCTTTTTCATGCGGGTCTACTAATCGGGAAAGAGCTGACAAGCAGTGACCAGCTAGACAGTGAAGATGAGAAGGATCGAGTAGGAGGAGAGAGAGTAGAAGACGTGTGAAGAACGAAGAAAGTGACTACATAAAAGGATAACCACTTGCAGAAGAGAAAACAGGGAGAGAGGAGAAAGGCAAATGATGAATAGAAGTTGATAATGAGAAGGTGAACCAAGTGGGAAAGGCGGGGTTGGGGTGGGGGACTGAGCGAGGAGAACAGGTGTAAAGAATCAATGCCAAGACCCTGTCTCATAGAGATAATCTTGTGATATATATTAATCGTTACTTCGTACATGAGAGATAGAGAATTGGAGAATTGGAGATCAATCGCAACTCTTTACATGACGGGGGCCCAGAAGTCTACTCACGCGAGTCTGAGTAATATTGACGATCCCCACATTATCTGTGAAGACAGGCTGGGGAAGTTCGTAAGACGTGGTGTTAAGATCTGGAGTCTTCACGGTGTACGGCAAGGGACATTCCAGTAGCTGCGGTGGTTCCTCATCTAGAATGGGTATGAGGGAGGGGGAGAGACATGGTAAAATTCACCTGAAATCTCAGAAAATGCATATCGTCATTATATTTACCACTTTCAACTTAAACACATTGCCTACATAATTTCTACCTTAAGAAATGAATGTTTATGAAATCGGAAATAATTTCATCACGATTGACGGAGCAATCTTTCGTTTGTACCAAAACAGATTTTTGTTTCTCCTTTTTGGTAGAACAGATCTTGACAAAGGTGAATCTGATACTTGGGGTTAAAACAATACTTGTCATTTTAATTACTTGAGTATAAAGTCTTCTTTGATGAGCAGATGGAACATTACCACGGGAGAGTTGTGATTGTTCATTTTCTTCGATTTTTTCTCATTTCCGTGGGAAAAGATTCAAAATTTTGATGACAGGTACACGTCTGAATTTACGAAAGCGTCAATTTTGCATGTTACACTATTGACTTTTTTTCTACATGTCATCACTGAACGGCAATTTTAGATCTTTTTTTATTATTAATACCTCCTCCATATTTTGCACTTGTCGATATCATCATGACGTGGGATTTTCATTAAATCCAGCTCTATAGCCTAACCCGGGATGAAGATCGCACCATTTATACCAATACGTGTATTGCCGATGTATGTGATTGGTCGAAGATTCAGTATTTTTTCGCCCATCTATGCTGTCATCTCTTTATTCATTTACATGTGCATGTATTTGCTAATTCTTTCATGCATTCAATTTTTTTATGCGGGCAATATGACGAAGTTGAAATGAGCATCTCAAAGTACCGAGTATTGTCACCCTCATTGCGCAGGACGCCCTCACACTCGTATCATTGCTGAAGGCCGTGAACGTGACCTTGCTTTGACCTACACCAAACACGTGCCCAGTGAGTGGGTGAGTCGCGTTGATGAAGTCCAAGACATGGTCGGCCTGCAGAAGGTCAAGGGTCATCCGCGAGGAGGCCGGAGGGAGCGTGGCCGTGATGTCATCAGGGCACCTGATCTTGGCGTCTGCGTGACAGAAAAAAACCCATTGACAGTCATTTGTTGATAATTGAGATTTCATTCGTCGAGATTCATAGAGGTACCTACGTGTAGTTAGGTTTCGTATTTGCATAATAAATATACTAAATAATTCAACGATTCAGTGGTGGCATATCTTAGCTGAGGCATATATATCTACCATTAAGAGAACATCCAAAATTGATGTGCCCCATTAAAAACCACGTTCTAAGTCAATTGTGTGTGTTTTACCATAATCATCTCTCCTGGGTGAATAATGGGTGTTAAACGCAAGCACTGAAATATGCAGCCATGTACCACTTGAGCATATTGACAACTAATGTTTTTCCTTCTTTTTTACCATAATTATTTCTCCCGTGTGAACACCCGAGGATTACTCAATTGAAACATATGAACAGATCATGCAGCCCGTTACCACTGGAGCATATTGGTGCCCGCGTCGACCACTCTCCCCGGCTGGAGCAGGTGAGTGCGCTGCGACCTAGCAGGTTGAATCCGGTATCGCACGAAAAGCTGCAGAGAGCACCGAGCTCGCCGGGGCCTTGGCGGCAATCTTTCGGGGAGACACGCCCAAACTCTGGCCGCGGGAGCACCGGACATTGAACCCCTGGATTATTGTTGAGACGTGACAAATAAATAAAATTTGATCGTTAAAACTTGAGAGAGGTTTATGTGACATTCTCGATGTTTGACAGAAGGTTTTATTTTTAAACTTTTGTTGAGAATACTGAGGAATAATGCATTGAAGTACATAGGGTCATTCAGGGGAAATAGTTATTGAAAATATGAATGAAATATGAATATGAACACACACACACACACACACACACACACAGAAAGAGACAGACAAACATATCGTTACAAAGAGAACAAGATATTGAAATATGAAACCACGAGGTACGAGGAATGGGAGAGAGAGAGAGAGAGAGAGAGAGAGAGAGAGAGAGAGAACGTGCTTGCAAAGGTTGTGGATAATTTGTCTATTAACTAATAAAATTTAACACATTTCAAGAGACCTTCCGCCAAAGACATGTGTATCATCATCTTGCTGAATTATCCGGAGTATATCACATTACTCGTTAATCATATTGATAAGCAATGCACGTAGTTGTGAGCTATTGTGCAGTTACAGACATTACTTACGGACACATGTCGGCGCGCGCTCTGACCATCGACCGTTAGGCATGCACGTCCGCTCGGAACCTCCGTTCAGGATGTAACCAGCACTGCATTGGTATACACATCGAGTCCCCACTGTTCAAAACATGTCGGAGATCAAATCCAATCCAAGGAAAAGGTCATTTGCATACAAACATTACAACCAGATTAAGCAGGTGTGTAATAGAATATTCTAGGATAACAATAACAATATTTTGTTTAGGAGGAGATAAAGAAGGAGGAGGTGAAGGGAAATTAGAATGATATTTTGCATATTTTGTGTGGAATCGCCTTTTTTTTGATTAGCTAAACGCACATCAACAGTTAAGTGTGATGATCATAATTCTGTTCGTGATGCACGAGCAGTGATGGAGTATTTTTGACGATGAGGATGACAACGACGGCCATTGTGGTGATGACGAAGATGCTAAAGTGTTGACGAAAATATATTTTCTACACATGATTGAATGAAAAGACGGAAAATGAGGAACAAAAAAAAGAATGAGGTACAGAAGAAAACAATGAAGAAGAAGGAGAAGAAGAAGGAGAAGAAGAAGTAAAAGAAGAAGAAAAAGAAGAAGAAGAAGAAGTAGAAGAAGAAGAAGAGAAAGAAGAAAAGAGAAGAAGACGAAGGAGAAGGAGAAGAAGAAGAAGAAGAAGAAGAAGAAGAAGGAGAAGGAGAAGAAGAAAGAGAAAAAGAAAGAGAAGAAAGAGAAGAAGGAGAAAAGGAGAAGAAGAAGAAGAAAAAGAAAAAAAGAAGGAGAAGGAGAAAGAGAAGAAAAAGAAAACAAAAAAAAGAAAAGAAGATGAAGAAGAAGACGAGGGAGAAGAAGAAGAAGAAGAAGAAGAAGAAGGAGAAGAAGAAGAAGAAGAAGAAGAAGAAGAAGAAGGAGAAGGAGGAGAAGAAGAAGAAGAAGAAGGAGAAGGAGGAGAAGAGAAGGAAGAAGAAAAAGAAGCGTGGTAACAACAATTATCAAGTCTGAAGCATCACAAACTAACCAGACAATCCAGCTACTCCTATTGGCGATTGGCACGTTTCGTTTAGCAAGCTACCTGGTGGAGACGTCATAGGCGAGCACACATTGGCTGTAAAGCAATAAAACCAAACAGCTTTGCTGTAACCATGGTAGCTAACAACAATATGGAACAAGGAAGAACAACGGACGCACCGATGGATACATTTTGTGTTAATTCGATCAACAATTATATTTGATGCTATTTTTAATCACCGAAATGATGCCATTAACCGTCCCTTTTGACGTGTTATCGTTAACTTTGGTTCTGTTTTGATAACGAAGTAAACGGTTGATAATTCTGCACGCACTTCATTTTCCATCAGCGATTTGAAAATATTGTCTCTATTCTCGTAAGGAAATGTTATTGTCTCATAGAGTGTATTTTATTCTTCAAGGAGATGGTGTGCCCAATATGCAAAGAAAATATGTTGAGAAACAGTCGTGATTCCAGACTGCTATCCTTAACCAATCAACGGTCCATACCAGTGCATGTCCTCAAGTCGTTGTTGAGCGCGAATCCTTCCCGACACCCGCAGTAATAACTACCCGGGGTGTTGGTGCATATCTGCTGACATCGGGAGCTGTCGAATGCGCATTCGTCCACGTCTTCGAAGAAGAACGATAGGTGTATATAAAAGTGGCCAAAAATATTAGAAGAAGCATAAAGGATAGATCACGACACATATGAAATTGAGTTCAGTATCATACAGTGAAACATACTTTAACAATGGCCTGTATAGAGAGACCACCATCTATAAAGGTCAGATTTTGTTTTCCCCTTGACAATAATGTATTTCTCATTGAAGCTCGTGCATAAAGACCACCTGCTTATGAAGACCGAGTGTTTTGTATCATTTAAGCAATCTACACAGGTTTTTAATGTATTTGTATATTCTGTATACTTCATGTCATTCATACCTGTTGATCATAGGTCCTTGATGAAATTTACTTGTATGATCTTCGAAAACTTCATATTATTTGAAATGACAGTTTAAATGATACATGTACAAACAGCATCAATTACCTTTCAAAATACTTATAACCACTGACTCCCAAGTAGAAGTATAAATGACCATCTTCGGAGATAAATATTAATAAATTAAACACCTTATTTAACTAACCCTTTAAGTACCAGATAATCCAGACTATACAAAAGATTTGGGAAACAATCGTGACAATGGAAAGGATGGAGAGCTATCTCCGTTGTACATCTGTCTTATAATAAGGAGATTTAGATTTCTCATCCATGACGTAGAATCTTCTGAGTTGGGGAAATCAGCCTGAATGCGCATCCGCGAGGTAGTCCATCCTGCGTTGGCTATCGTTTTACAACCGTTCGCAAAAGCACGTCTTCGCGAAATTCGCTGCGCAGCAAATGATGGCGCTATTTTACTTTAATTGCTCTGTCAAGTTGCGTCGTGTCGCACCATAAAAAGATCGAATGCAAGATCATTCACGACGCGAAATGAGAAGGAGAACGCAGCGTAAGGGGAGAGAAGATTCCGGGTCATGGGCTAGCTTGTGAAATCTAAAGCTCCCTAAATTCATGTTTACGAGGGATCGAGTCGGCAATGAATTGTATTGTAATCGACACGATTCAGTCAGCGTTTAAAAGTAAGAGGTTCAACCTTTTGTTAACAGGTGGTTCGAATGTATGACAGATAGAGGCTGTGGGCATCAGGCTGCTTGCTAATATCCTAACGCTAATCCCCCTTTTAAACCGGGTAATGTTCTGGGTTAAGTCGATTAACCAACCTAGACAGTTGCGACGGTCGAACCGGTCGACAGCGTAACCCTCGTTGCAGATACAGGAGAAACTGCCCGGGGAGTTGCGGCAGCTATGCTGGCAGCCGCCGTTATTCAAGGCGCACTCATCAATCTCTGCAGGGATAAAGAATATTGTTGTGCTTCCCCGGAAATCCCATTTCCACACTTACATGTTTTTTTGTGTGTATTTTATTATACAGAATCATATTTTGTTTATAATTCATATAATATCATGAACCTATAACATAACATATGCTACATATTCCTTTCCCTGTCTCTCGACTCTTCCACCCACGCTAACCTATACAGGACCGCTGGTCAGCCTTGTCCGGCATGTCCAGTGCGGACCAAATCTCCCCCACTCACTCTCTCTCTATCTCTCTCTCTCTCTCTCTCTCTCTCTCTCTCCCTCTCTCTCTGTCGGTCTCTCTCTCTCTCTCTCTCTCTCTCTCTTGCTTTCTCGACCCCCATCAACACTAACCTATACAGGACCCCATGCCAAGTATGAAGTAAACCTCCTCCACCTCTCTTTCCCTCCCTCCCTCCCTATTTTTCTCTCTCTCTCTTTCTCTCTCTCTCTCTCTCTCTCTCTCTCTCTCCCTCTCTCTCTCTCTCACTCTCTATTCCTCACTCTCACCTTCTTTCTCATTCTCTCACCATGCTCACTCTCTCTCTCACTCTCTCTGTCTCCACTCTCTCACTCTCACTGTCTCCTCTCTCTCTGTCTCTCTGTCACAGTCTCTCTCTCTTTCTCTCTCGCACTCTCTCTGTCTCCCCCTCACTTTCTCTCTTTTTCCATCACCGTCTCTCTCTCTCTCTCTCTCTCTCTCTCTCTCTCTCTCTCTCTCTCTCTCTCTTCTCGACCCCCATCCTCACTAACCTATACAGGACCGTTGGTCAGCCGCGTCCAGTGTGTAGCCAGGGCGGCATTTACAGAAGAAAGACCCCAGGGTGTTTTCACATGAGTGGTCGCACTGACCGTTACGATCAGCACATTCATTGATATCTACGGAAGATGTGGAAATAGATACGGTGAGTACCATGACAACATCTGCATTGCTCGGCACCTATTAGCTGCATCAATGTCAGATACAATATTATTGTTATAAGTAATACAAATTATTCTAAGTATACAAAGTATTTAATATAGCTTCTATTGGCCGATATGACCTAAATTCTACAAATGTGGTAAGTGATATTTGACTATTATGGAAATAGCATCTATTTTCAACAAAATTATAATGTAATTAAACTACTTTATTAAAATATCGTATTATTCCAAACCATCTTGATGAAAACAAATGACTCAATGTTTTTGCATTCGGGTTGTAGAATGACTAATGACCGAAAGATGAAACTAATGGAATAGTCATTAGCATTTAATAGGTTTTACGCCCTTTAACCAATTCGCTGAATATATAAACACCTCTCCAACAGGAAAATACTTTTTGGAAGTTGGGGGGGGGGGCAGCTTTATTTTTCTGCATTGCTGTCTATCGTGTACTTTCTTTATATTTTAGGCATATTCACCACAAGTGTTTACTGTACAGACCCTGTTCATGTACTTTGATTTGAAATACATCATTAGTATTATAGTTGAATGCCATTATCATTCTCAAGTGTACTGAATTGTTTCAGTACCTGATCATAAAGGTACAAGATTGGTTTGTACGCGTGATAACAGTGAACATAAAGGAAATAAATGTTTCAAATTGAAATAGATTATTATGATAGGGGATGTCATGTTACCTGTACACGGGCGTTCTCTGGCGGGGTTTCCCTCATAGCCTACGACGCATCTACAGGCGGAGATGGACGTCGGACCAGCACCCCGCGTCCCAGAGTTCTCGGGGCACGGGATGCAGCGCCGACCATTGGAGCTCAGGTAGCTGTTCACATCACACTCTTCGGGTTTTAAACAAATTAATTCACATTAGGATACGTTTTCTATCACATTTCTATCAAAACTTCATTACAACAAGTATTTAAATATAACACCGTGTTTGCTATGTTTGTTTGTTCTTGCATAAAATGTGGTACCTGAATGTATGTATTGTTGCTGGACTCGTTTTTTTTATGGAAAGTGAATTTAAATCTTGACTCTTGAATCTTAAACTTGTCAGCAAGACATGCTGAATGAATAAAGATAAATGACCGCAATCTTCGAATTGGCAACGCGCTCAAAGGATTGAAATCAGGCGTTTGCTCTTCAAAATGGCATTATCATTGCTGTAAATTATAAGTTTCTGACGTTTTGCTACTTTACCATGCATTGATCGCTCCATTTCTACATTAAAAAGCTGATATAAAGAGAATAGTGTTGCCAATTTAAAAGCCAAATAAGCGATGGATTTTTGTCTCGAATGAGTTAAGGAGGTCAAACGGGTGTATACCTTGGCATCGTCTTCCAGCCATCAGGGCCGCGCCGGTCGGGCAAACGCACTCGAAGCTGCCGAATGTGTTCCGACACTCGTGCTCACAAGGTGGCACTTCTCGGGCACACTCGTCAATATCTGATGACAAGAAATCATGAATTAATCTCATCTATTTTCGCTTTAAACTCCACAAAACTGAACCTTGGACAGTCCAGTATAAGTATTATGAAAATATGTTAACATAACACTCCATCTAAGATTGCATCTTTCCTTGTCGTATAATTCTTTCCATAAGTGGGTCAATTATTTTTTTAGAGAGTGCAACAACATATTGTTACCGAAAGTTACATTTCTAAATAGTATCTATTCAAATGACTTGTTTCATAATAAAAAAAAGACTTGCGAGTGGTGACAATCGTAACATCAGATTGGACTTGCCATCCATTCAGATCAATCACAATTCTTTATAGGACAGGGCCAGGACTCGAGTGAGAGAATTGAAATAGTAGCATAAGGTGGGAAAGGACATGTGTCTCACCTTGACAGGTGCGCCCGTCTCTGGACAACACGAAACCACGCGGGCACTGGCAGGAGGCTGTGCCGTTTGCCGACACGCACGAACCGTACGCGCATCGGATGCGAGAACACGGGTTCACCTCTTGATCTGGATAGGGTTTCATAAGAGAGAGAAAAGGGTATAGGCGGGGGCAAAATTAGTTCACTGCATGGAGTGAGTTACTACATTTGGATCTTTCGTGGTAGGGTCCATGATTTGACGCATTGCGTAATGTGCACTACGCCCGCAAGACAGGCACATTCTAGTTGCAACACACGCGCACACACTCATATTAAAAATAGTTTGAAATATTTTTTTTCGGGCGGAATGAATTGTGGAGGATCACCGAATCAAAACTCCTAGAACAAAGCCACATGAAGGGAAGTCCAGTTTGTACATATCAGCATGTGCCAACGATAACGATATGTTTAACTCTATATGAACCACATGGGAATGTATTCGCTTGTAATACATACATATCGCATAGAGCCAGATTTCATCTAGCACTGGAAGTGCTCACAACTACTCACAACTGCAGCTATGGCCGTCCTCATTGAGCCGGTACCCCCTCTGACAGCTGCACTGGTAGCCGCCCGCGAAGTTACTGCAGATCTCGCTGCACGGACCACGCCGACTGTTCGCGGCGCACTCGTTCACGTCTAGGGGAACGAAATGTCAAGCTTATACTCGACTTTATTACTACGATAAGTACCAGCAATGGGAAGATTATCTCATATATTATCTCTCCGCAGGACATTGAATTCTTTGAATAAAGAAGCTGTTACTAGGTATTGGAAGTAGATTGCAAAATTTTGAAGAATATTTAAAAGGTCATAACTCGAATCAAGCTGAAATTAACCCAATCATCAAAAAGTCGAGGGATTTAATTCATTGGTCATTGGTAGAGCAAATTTTATTCGATTTTTTAATTTTACTTTTTGACAAATCAGGACCCCCCCCCCCCCCCAACCAAAACAAAAACCAAACCAAAACAAAACATGTGTGTATCAGATAACAAATACAGAACACCACAATGCCAATTGTGCTTTACACCTATCAATCATCCACCAACTGCCATCACAGTGTTTTTAATAATTCATGATGCTGCTGGAAGAAAAGACCTATGGATTTGGTACCGTTACAGTTCCTGCCGTTGATGTGGAGCCGATACCCGGGGCGACACGTGCAGGTTGCCCGTCCGTTGATGCTGAGACAGCTGTGCGAGCACCCGCCGTTGTTGACGCCGCAGAAAGCTGTAAAGGCAAGATGATGATAACAACATTGATATCAATAACAATGATAACAAATACTACTACTAATAATAATTATATACCTTTTATTAGCATATTCAAGTGTCCATGCAGGCAAATCTTTGCAATGTCCGTATGTTGTAGGTGCGCTATGAGCTTTCGTGAGCGTTGCCTCTGATTTTCTATGAATAGAAGGACGAAGGTCCGTGGCGTCACTGTGCATTTACCATCCCATGTCTGTGCATGAATTTGCCAATACTGGCCACCTTATACTTGTCCTCAAGTATGTCTTGTTTGTAAATATATATTTTTTAAAGAGAAACTATTTTCTGAGCAACATCAAACAAAATATGAGTGATCCATGTAAATGCTGTATGATTGTATACGGGTAGACTCTGCTTAAGCAGCTGAACAGTCATCTCATGATATCTGACATGTCTGAACTGGCAATTGCTCGCTATCGAATCATTTAACATGTTTTATGTACAAAACGAGCACATAGTCGACTGATTGATTCTCATTTAAAGGTTGTCGAGGGTTTGTTTCATTCATGAACATGACCATGATGACGGCTAATAGTCTCATACAAGCTTACCACATGTAACATGGTCGTTCTCAAAATGTCTCGGATAACCTGACGGCCTAAATGGATTATTACGTAAGCTTAACCCTTTGTGTCCCATTGAGGCACTTTCGCACCAGTAATACATGCAAGTCATGTAAAGGAGTAATTTTCTCGACGCATAAAAAAGTTAAAGGGATAGGTCACCATGAACAAAAGTCGGTTTCGATACAAGTAGAAACATTGAAGAAACATATTAGTTAAGATTTGACGGTCAAAGAAAAAAAAAAGTTATAAGATTTTAAAGTTTGGATCTTGTGACGTCACATGTGAGGTGTTCTTCCATAATATATATTTTTTTTAAGTGTCAATTTTCTCAAAAGAATATTTACCATTTCACCTGTGCGTTTGACATATCATGAGATAAATGTTTTTACAAACATATCGCTATGAAAAGAATATATTCATTCATCCATGAACAGACCAAACAGCAATTTATGGAAAAGGTAGTACACAACATATGGGAGAGCGCCTCGCTCGTTGGCTCGTGACGTCACAAAATCAAAACTTTAAACAATCATAACTTTCTTATCTTTTGACCAATTTTCGTCAAACCTTCACTAATATGTTTCCTTCATCTTTCTTCTTTGACCAAAACAAAAACAACTTCAGGGTGAACTATCCCTTTAATTATCATAATTGGAGCCTACTCACCGACGCACTGCGGAAGCTCTCCGACCCACACCGCCCTTGAACAGAACAGCTTCTTGTTTTTGAGGGGCCTGTAGCCTGAATTGCACACGTACTCAAGAGACCAATAGGTACTTCCTCGATCGTCCAGCTCCGTGGTGTACCTGGGTTGTCCATACCTGATAGTCTGTGCCTGTCCGCAGGTAGTCCCCTCCTCAACGGTAAACAGGTCCGTCGACGCCGGCACCTCTCCACCACCACCACCACCTGCTCCGGCGCCGGTCGCGCCCGGAAGGGAGACCGCCGGGTCGACGGGGAGTTCCTGAACGCAGGAAGGGGTGGTCCCGTTCCAGCGGCGTCCGTCGCAAAAGAGGGTTCGGGACCCGAGGAGGTGGTAGTGCAGGAAGCAGCGGAACTCGACCACGGACCTGCCGTGCATTTCGATCACCAGTCCGTTCGCTGGCTCTGACAGGCGGGAACAGCCTGGTCCTGGAGTGTGAAAGGAAAGTTGATCAAGCACAATTTCATTTCCGGGGGCAGCAACAAATAAATTGTAGAGATGTGGATGTGCTGGAGCCATTATTGATTTATTTGCCTTTCGGGCATTTTATGTTTGGTATGTTTCTATTGTATTTGACTTGTATATTGTCTGGATAATTCAGAATAACTATCATTAAAGGGAATACACTGTACTGGGAAGACAAAAATCCTTCAAAAAGGTGATCATGAGCAATCTTCTTACCAATGGTCTTAACTTCATACATTGTCCATTTTAGGAACTTGCTGAAAGTTATATGCCCTCAAATGATCCACATTTGGAGAAATCTGTGATTATATCATAAATCCTCATGATGTTCGGGCCGGACATTTTCAGGATTTGTGATTTAATCACTAATTACTCCAAATGCGGATCATTTGAGGGCAAATAACTCTCAGCAAGTTTCTAAAATGGATAGTACATGAATTTAAGACCACTGGTAAGAAGATTGCTCATGATCAACTTTTTGAAGGCTTTTTGTCTTCCCAGTACAGCGTATTCCCTTTAATCTTTTGTGTGCCAGATAAACTGCTTATGTGTATTACTTGTGAATGAATGATGGCACGCGAAGAGCTGAGTCCCCCATCCGTACATCTATGGTTAAGATTAACAATCCTTGATGCAAATCATATAATAAAAACTCAATATAAAGCATAATTTATAAGTACAATTTACTCATACATTAGTTAATAATCTTTGGAAGGTATTGATTAAGTGAAATGTTGCAGGTTAAGGAACATTTCAGAAATTGTTTAAATTCAAAGAATGACAATGAAGGTAATAGGTTAGTTTAATGAAAATTAGAGGAAAATGTCTATGTAAAAAGCATTCATGAAATCATTATAAAAAAGTATATATTTTACGCCAAAATCCATACTCAGATTTAGGTAAGGATACATTTCAGGTATTAAATTAATAGATACTTCGTTTCATACCAGGCGAATAGAGTGACTTACTGGCACACACCACTGGCGGTCTATCCCATTGCCCTGTGGAAAGACATCGCAGGATCAGAGACCCAACAGTCGGGAACGTCCGGTTCACGCACGTGTAGGTCACGGATTCGAATCCCAGGTCCGACATAGCATTGGGGACTCTAGGTGGCAGCGGGCAGTTGGAGGTTGGAAGGAAATCGGGAGATCGGATGCCGTGACAGGTCGGTACCGTGTCGTTCCACCGCTGGCCGTCACAGAAGATGGTCTTCGAACCTCGGACCCACGTCCCCTTAGGGCACTTGTAGACAACCACGGCACCAGACATGCGAGATGACGTGCGACCGAGAGGAAAATTTGGAAGCGGGCTGCAACCAGGGGCTAGAAAAATAGTTTTGATAATAGTGTAAATTTGTAAGTAAATCCAAGTAATATTAGACAGTCAGGAAGATGATCGTAAATAAAAAGGGTAGTAGTGGAAACACCCAAATTTGGCTCGTGAGCCTTCTATTCTATTTATTCAACGTCTATTCTATATTTCTAAGTATGATTCTTATAAACCAACTCGTCTCATGAAAGAGTCTCCTCAAATCATATATTAGCAATCTCGGGGCAAATTGAAATCGTTCTTTCTACTATCACCCCCCCCCCCCCCCCCCAAGGACACACACAAACATACGCATCCTTGGTAACATAGGCTAACAAACTTGATATGTTGATAATATGACGTATTGTGGATGCTTTGAGAGCTGTTGTTTCATTTTCATAAATAGTATGTTTTCATGAAGCATGCAATACAAGTCATAATGAGCTACGCATAATAGACACGGTGGGAAGGAGGGGGGGGGGGGGGGGGGAGCGCCAAAACTAGTTACATAAACGAACCTTGCTGTGAGGCCTTGTAAAAGACATACATCCTACCAGACAATGCTTTCAATGTTTTCACTTTTTCCGCACCCGTACTATTTTTTGCACACGGAATTGTCTCTTTCTACTGTCCGAAATAATGGAACTTGACATAAAGCACTCTCAAAGTCTAAAGTTTGATAACAATTATGAAAAAGGAGAAAGAGGGAGAGAGAGAGAGAGAGAAGGAGAGAGATAGACAAATCAGAGAGAGAGAGAGAGAGAGAGAGAGGGATAGAGAGAGGGAAAGAAATATGGTGTGTGTGTGTGTGTGTGTGTGTGTGTGTGTGTGTGTGTGTGTGCGGCGCGCGCGTGTGTGTGTGAGAGAGAGAGAGAGAGAGAGAGAGAGAGAGAGAAAGAGAGGTAGAAAAAAGATAAGAAAGGGGGTAGATAGAAAATAGAGAGAGGGAGGGAGAGAGAGAGAGAGAGAGAAAGAGAGAGAGAGAGAGAGAGATAAAAACAACCTGGTTTCCGGTTTGATTGATTTGCTTCCGGTTAT
Source organism: Arbacia lixula (assembly GCA_963669155.1). Taxonomy (NCBI): domain Eukaryota; kingdom Metazoa; phylum Echinodermata; class Echinoidea; order Arbacioida; family Arbaciidae; genus Arbacia; species Arbacia lixula. The sequence goes on along the minus strand of OZ022582.1, from coordinate 12,162,933 downwards.
TGTTTGTGTGTATTCTTGCGTTTCCTTTTCTGGTGCCAAACTAAGCATGCTTACTCATGTTGGTAGTAATCGTATGAATGGATCTTACGTGCAAGTAGATAGCTCCCTCCAACCATTGCGTATGATAATGGTACACTTGTACTTACTATACTTCTACTACTATACTTCTACTACTATACTACTACTACTACTACTACTACTATTACTACTACTACTACTACTACTACTACTACTACTACTACTACTACTACTACTACTGAGTACTACTACTACTACTACTACTACTACTACTACTACTACTACTACTACTACCACTTCTTCTTCTTCTACTACTACTACTACTACTACTACTACTACTACTACTACTACTACTACTACTACTACTACTACTACTACTTCGACTACTACTTCTACTACTATCATGGCTGTTATCACTACTAGTCTTTTACAACCACTTCTACTTTGTATCTACTTTCAGTTACTTATATTTCCTCACCGACGCAAAGAGGCTCTTCTGCCGACCATCTTCCGTTGCCAAGACAACGCATGTTCTGCGTCCCGTAGAGGGAGAATCCCGAGTTGCACTGATAGGAGGCGTAGGTGCCCTCTCTGAAGATCGTCACCACCCCGTGCGCAATGGCCCGGGGCTCCCCGCACGACTGCGACTGTTGGCCCCGCTGCGCACAACAGGTGCCCGAAAAGGCAAGCACAGAGAGATAAATCCACAGAAAGTGTTTTGCGTTTTCCATCTTGCCTCAACTGATTAGTCTCACCGACCTGATTATTGAGGTTATTTCACGGGGTAAGTCCAGCTAGAGGTTATATCCTTGTGTTGTAGGTTAGACCGTTCTCCACTTCCCCTGGTTGTGCAGCAAGACCTATATCAATGTTAGCCTCAACAAGGCTGATAAATGATATCAATACCTTTCCACATCGTCATGATGAGACCTGCAGTATGTCCTCCAACGTATGGCCATTCACCTCACTAGGACAGCGTCATATCACGTCGAGCTCGCGTACATTGAACTGTTGAAAATAGCCTCTTTAGTGATCTCTTCGACAGCATGGGTTGACGTTGACGTCCTGACATCGACCGTATATAGTCCGCCACACTGGTCTCGGTATTGCCAGATCCAACAACAACAACAACAACAACAACAACAATCACATAAACAAACGGCTCTACGTGAAGAAGTTAAACCATCCTGTCCCGGGCGAACATACTTCCGTGCGCCAACCATGTCTATACGAGTTGTGTGATATTAATTGCACGTTTAGTATACAAGTATAAGCGAATCCAGGTGAGGCGCAAGAGGTCTCCTCCCCTGTTCATATTGTTCATATTATTGTTCATATTGATTCATGTACTGGTCATTGTTCGTTTTGTTGTTGTTGTTTTTAAAAGGTCAGTGTCCCAAAATCTCCAATCCTGCATCCTCCGCTGGCTTGCAACTCAAGGATCGTCGGTGGTATTAACACGACACATCTATGCACAAATATACCACTCGCAAATTATATACAGCTTTACGTGGCTGACATCTGTATATACATGTTCGTGTAGCTCAGGTCGTTTGGTTGTGATTTGAATGTTCGCTGGAGAGGAAACGGAAACTTGGCTCTAGATCTGGCAACAGAATCCACCCGTGGCAGCGGGGAGGGTTATCTTGCTGCTGTTGTCATGGCAATAACCACACAAGGCAAAAGTACCTTGTCCCTTCTGATTAATAGCGAAACCTCGCAGTAAATCCTGGTTTCCCATCTTAATACGTTTTTAACGACTTTATCACAAAATCGAAATGAAGGCTTATGCCCGATATTTCTATATAGGCCTACAAAGGACTTATTATTCATTAATGTAATTTAGTTATGTATCCATACGTAGCCATAATGATTACATAAGTATATCATTGATGTAAGTCATTACGACTAGCTAACACGAACGCAATTTGTTGAATAACCTGGCCACTGTTTTTATGATAAACTTTGTCAGATTGCAGTCGCAATGCCCCCACCCCCCTTCATTAATACAGACGCCCCGAACTATAATTCGATTATATTAATAAATGCGGGACGCTTTTTCTCGAATTCATATGATGGAACTTATTTCTTTAGGCAAAAGGGACATCTTCATCTTGTTCACATCATGAACGTATCATGAATAAACATAGATTCAAATGTATTTGGACATATCATTAAAATTTTGGGATACACTTATCAACACAGTTATTTATATCTTGGAAAGGGTTTAATATGGTCTATCGAATATCGGCAGAAGCGGTATGAACAGAAGATGTGTACATGTGTACAATATGCATAATTACTCAATCAGTGTTAAAAGCCTATCAGTCGTCACTTGTTATATGCGGAAACATGTTGAATCAGATATGTAGCCAGGATATGAATTGGCACATAAATCTTTCTATGCAGCGCAGGGGTGTCCAACCTTCCTTCGCTCGATAAAGATATTAAAAACGACTCATTGGTGATGTACAAATATTTTGGAATCGCAAATTCGTTTTGCGTGCTTCATTGGGATATGCATTTAATGTAAAAGAGCTAAATCACTGCAAAAATTATTGTCTCCTAAATGTAGTAGGATATGATGGTTATGATATGACACTGTGCTTGAGGGGGGCGATGGGGGATGGGGGGGGGGGGCGGTATTATATCCCCCTCTTATTTCTAAATATTTCAATCTGTAGGCCTAAATTATATTGTCATTGAATCGCAGACAAGTAACTTATTAGCTGAAAATTAGTTTCAAGTATTGACCGATAATAATTTTGGACCATAACTCACACTCCAGTAATAAGTAAAAATACATGTACCTAAAGATGCAATGATAAATATAGTGAAACAGCGCCACCTTGGGTTAATTCCACCACAAATTTTAGCTTGATTTTAGCTCAAAGTTGGAAGTATGTTATAAAAATTGACACTTTACTGTACACGTCACGCACTCATCTCCTGGGTTGCTCATTTATTTTTTCCATCGGAACAAACTTTCAAGCATTGATAACTCGATCGCAACGAGTGTGTTAATGTTTAAGTGGTTTATCGTCATGTGTGTGTATTGAAGGATGAGTATGTACGAATTTTGCGTTTGCATGTTTTTTTTCTTCATATTATGTATAAGGTACTTGAGTGTGATTAAAGGTTTGTCCGATGTTGTATGCATGTGTGGGTGTGTGTAATGTTTGTGTTGTGACGTGTGATGGGTGTGGTATAGTGTGTGTATTTTGTTGTATTAATTGGTTACCATAAATTGTCGGCATATATGCTTTTGTGTATTGGGATGCCGACCCCCCCCCCCCCCCCCCCACATGGAAAGCTGTCTAAATTAATTAAATGCTCGCTGTCCTACCTATACCCCCAAATAGCACTGTGGCACATAACACACGCAAACACAAATCCGCACACACCATAGCTGACACGCACACAAATACAAACACGCACACACTTGGGTCTTGGGGATAATGATAAAGCTTTAAAACAATCTGATTAATGGTCTCATTTTCCTTGCACCTTCACTAAAATCATTTACCTCGTTGGGGCTCAGAGGACTCGCAATACAAAGAATAATTCATAGCTACAACAAATTATTTTGTGACAAGTAATCTTATTTATAAATACAATATAGTTGTTTTCATCCTGACAAACCTGTACAAACAATATGATATCACAAAGAAGTAACTCTAGCTGAACTTCTTATGAAAGTATAAGTTCACTAATTCCATTCCATACAAATTCAGTATTCATTGTGGTTGTGTTCTTTTTCACTTTCCGAATCACACATCTTCATGATGAATAGATCACTAAATCCCACCCCCCCCCTTCTTGTACACAGCAGTACTGACTAGACCTCGTGTCAATTCACTAAATTGCTAATCACATGGTAGACCAAACAAGGCATTAGCAATATTGTGTCTCGCCCACTTGCGAAAATAACCAGAAATATCGCGATCTCCGTTGCTACGCAAAAGAATTGTATCCCTGGCTGATTGTGAAATATCTGCCATAGAATGTAACATTCCATAAATGAGAAGGGCTATTTCACGCAATGCTGCTTCCTCTATCTACTCCCCCTCCCCCACCTTCCCCCTTCTTTGAGATGGAATAAAAAGCCTCCAGTGCATCTATGACCCAAGTTAGGTTGTAATCCAAGCAACCTATGTAAAGTTATTTGTCAAAAGAGGGTCTTGCAGGTAAACTTTAACGTATGACCTCAAATGACCTTTGACCTTATCCTGTGACCTCCAACAGCACCATAACATGAAGGTACCCCCAGTGCATCTATGACCCAAGTTAGGTTGTAATCCAAGCAACCTATGTGAAGTTATTTGTCAAAAGAGAGTCTTGCAGGTAAACTTTAACGTATGACCTCAAATGACCTTTGACCTTATCCTGTGACCTCCAACGGCACCATAACATGAAGGTACCCCTAGTGCATCTATGACCCAAGTTAGGTTGTAATCCAAGCAACCTATGTGAAGTTATTTGTCAAAAGAGAGTCTTGCAGGTAAACTTTAACGTATGACCTCAAATGACCTTTGACCTTATCCTGTGACCTCCAACGGCACCATAACATGAAGGTACCCCTAGTGCATCTATGACCCAAGTTAGGTTGTAATCCAAGCAACCTATGTGAAGTTATTTGTCAAAAGAGAGTCTTGCAGGTAAACTTTAACATAGAAAAAGAGAGTCTTGCACATACTCTTTAATATATGACCTCAAATGACCTTTGACATCATCACATGACCTCTGACAACACCATAACATGAAGATACCCCTAGTGCTTCTATCAACCAAGTGTGGCTGCCATTGCTGTAACAGTTGCCAAGTTATGGATCATAAGAGAGTCTTGCGGGTAAACTTTAACATTTGTGACGGACGACGGACGACGGACGGACGACGGACGGACGACGGACGGACGACGGACGGACGACGGACGGACGCCATTTGGATCCCTTAGTCTCGCCTTCACCTCCGGTGGGCGAGACAAAAATCAGTCTCTGTAGGACGTTGGATCCGCTGAGATTGCATCTGGCTCCTCTGGGGGGTATGTCCAAAAATGTCCTTTCGATTAAAGAATGCCCAGAATGAGACGGTTATTCCTGTCTAATCACATGGCAACTTCACGTGCTGTCTTTTTGACCTTTAATAACAAGAGTAGTCTCTGCACTATAAGCTGTCGAGCTGGGCATGACACTATGTTCAACAGGAGAGAGGGATTAGTTCAAACTTCTGTTTGCATGATGTTTTTCCCCTATATAGTTATTCCTAAGAAGCCTGGAATTGACTATTGCAACAATTATAACCACTGAATAGCTCGATCTCCAGATGAAAAGTACATATCTTTGACACACATGCATTTCTCATCAAATACATTGCACATTTTACCAGCAGACATCATAAAGAAGAAATATGAAAGAAAGCACAATATCAATTAAACATGCATTAAAAAAAGACAAATTGCTGCTTGGATTTGTGTGGATTGCCCTTACAAAAATGCATCGATGGAGTATGAGGAGTTACAAAGCCTATGTACAATCCAGGGCCATGTTGCATATATGTTTTCAATTATTGTAATTTACCAAAATTACCATCAATGGTAACTGCCATGCCAATAGCCAATGAGCACCTTTTATTGCACCTGTTGCCATGGTAGTTTCCATTGATGGTAAGTTACAATCATTGAAAACCTATATGCAACATAGCCCTGGTATTCATTTAGATTTACAGCCACAAGATTATGCACATACATATCACTAAGGAACTAATTCTGTTATGTGTAAGTACTGAAAACTAATCCTTAAAGTTTCAATATTTTGTTCTTGTAGAAAATGAAAGGTATCAAGATAAAAATGTAGCCTTTTCAGACAAAGTCAAAAGATGAACAGAATCTCCTAGCACCACTTATATGAAACCATGTGGCAAATGAAATCATAACAAAACCCAGGACGAGACATTTCATGTAAACTTGTACCCTAGCATGATGAAAGCAACAGCTTGTACCCTTGATACCATCAAATTTTAAGTGTTTTAGATAATAAAAGGAAGATCATTCAAATTCCAAAGCAAATTTAAAAGGAATAAAACTCTACTAATTTGTCACAAAAATGATGAATTATTATTCAGAGTTAATAATGTCAGCTTGATACACTTTTTTCTATAAAGATATATTGTTGAATATCTTCTGAGTAATCAAGCTTAAAATGGCCCTCTACACGCACATTTCACAAATCAATCAAATTGACTGAAATGGTTCTTCCAAAAGAAATATGTTGAAACTTTACTGGTCAACATGTATATCAATATTCATCTTTAATACATTTCTTTGTAATTGTGATATTTCAACAAACCCATAATTATTGTACATGTATGTCATAAAGTTAAGAAAGATTAAGAACCAAATATGAATTCTAATCATAACATTTCTTGCACTTCTTTCATACTTTCGCCAATGAATAGTAGCAGGAACATCTAGACAAAACCTGCGTGAGTACCAATATTCTGACAGAAAACAAAATCTAAAAGAATTGGTGCATGTTGTTGTTTTACACACCCTGCTTCTAATACTGCACTAGTATACATACTCCACTACGATGAACAAGGATTAACTCAACTGGGATGAAACAAACATCACAGATGAGTGGCGAGGACAACATTCCGTGCACCGTAAGTCACATTGTAATATTTTCAAATGTTGAATCACGAAATTCGTGCCAATCGATAACAACTTATATACAGACTAGTATGTGTATGTCTATATATCGATGCAATCAGTACAATTATATAACTGTCAAAACTATCCCCACCCAGAGCACTTCATCAAATCACTTGAAAATTGCACACAAACCACATGACATTGACTAGAGATATAAGTAGGCCCATGATATGTGATACAAGTTATAATAATCAATTTCAAGGAATACAGTACGACTGTTTCCAGATTGTTGGGTGGGTTTCCGATGCTGGAGTCAAATCATTATACAACTGAAATCATTGCAGGAGGCCTTTTTCTTCATATTGTCACTCGTACAGAGCTTTTGCAGAGTATATCTCACTTATTAGAACATGAATGTCTTGATAGAGGAAGGAATGTAATGACTAGGTTAAGAAAAGATACAATAAATAGGGTGTAGCTCGCTCGCTCCCTGACCTACACAGGGGCAGGGACAGGGACAGGGGCAGGCACAGGGACAGTCTGTGAGATGATCAGCCAGCCAATCACAAAGTAGTAGAGACAGATGGGGTAGACTGCAAGGAACTTCCTGTGCGGGGGTTGACTGTCAGCCAAGAATGCTAAGGAAGCTATAACAACAAAGTAAACAAGTATTAAAACGGTGCAGCCAAAAAATTAATTCACCATTTTGGGGGGCTACTTTTTTTAGCATAATGGACGTTTGGCTACAATTTTACATTGTGTCTATGGCAATTTTGGTGGGTCTTTTAACATTTTCCAGGGCTCTTTTAAGCATTTCGGAGGCAGAATCACCCGAGTCCCCGTGTATTTTTCCCCCTGAAATGGTGTCATGTAAGTAGGTAATGATAACAATAATCTTGCGAGTTAGAATTGTACCCACACTACTAACTGGCTTCTTTATACCACTTTCCTCGTACGAAGTACTCAAAATGCTTGATTATTAACCTGGCCCTAGGCAATATTAACCACATTCCGTGCTAGAAGCTACTATAGTTGATCTAATTATATCAGCAATATAATCTTGCCAGGTACCCATTTACCCCACCTGGGTAGAGAGGAAAGAGCAGGAGCAAAACACCTTGTCCAAAGATGTACGCACTGGCTGGGCTTGAACCCAGGATCTCTCTGTGAGAGTCAAGGGCTCTCACCACTATAAATACCACAGTACCCCTCACCCATACCATACCTCATACATTAACATACTAACTACATCTCAGTACATATGCATATTCTATTAATTGAATGTTGACTGGAATGATTGTCTGCCCTGTGCATAAGAAGGATTTGGGGGTTCAAACCTGATTCAAAGTGTCTTCTTTCATACAATTCACAAAAAAAAACCCACACACAATTGTTTTTCTTTCTAATCACTTCAAGTAATTGATTGGGGTCTTGACTTGACAATGGTGTGTAATTACTTCAAATTAAAAGAAAAATAAAATACAAAAGAAATTCACAAAACAAAAACAGGTGAATGCTTGGCTTTCCCCATTTCTCATGTTATGAACCTAATAATAAAATCATAAAGAAGGTTCATGTCTGATGATTATTACTTTTAACCCACTACATAGATGAATTATAGGGGGAAAAGAAATATGGCATGAATTTGTATAATTAATTGATATAAATACATTTTCATTACAATAAAAGAATTTCATTATGCAAACTAAGAGATTACGTCTAAGGTCACATATGTGCCATGTTTTGTGGTTGCTGTGCGTTATGTTGCTGTGATCTGAACGGGGAAGACTCCAAATACCCCGGTCAGATTAGGGTAGAAATCTGTAAAAGTGTAGAGTAACGAAGTCGTGTCGTCATACGAGCATGTTGTCAAGACAACTGGTTCTAAACAAAATCACTTTACCGGTCCGATATTGTCTAGTGGGCCAGTGTCGGGCACTCCCAAGTAGAGTCCCCGCTGTGATCACAGCTCTTTGCTCTACCTGCATAGTTTAGAACCACTTGTCTTGACAATAATGCTCCAATGACGTCACACTTCGGTACTCTATTGCAGCAGTTTAGCTTACCTAATGTAGACCAAATGAAAGCGAAAATGACAATGATGATTCTGACGGCGAAGAGGACGACGACCGGCCCGGAGGGGATCATGAGCAGGCGGCAGATGATGAGGGCAATCACGAGGGGAAGCACGCAGTACCCCAGCACACACACACTCTGGAAGAAGGAGCTGTGCACAGGAGGCAAGTGTGTGAGGAGAATGAGAGAGACAGGAGGAAGTAACGGTAGATGGAGTGGAGGAAGAAGGGAGAATAGGAAGGAAGGGAGAGAGTATGAGTAAGTGACGAGAGGGAAAATCACAAAATCAAAACTTTCTTATCCCTTGACAGATTTTCATCAAACCTTCACTTGTGTTTGTTTTATGTTTCTGCTTTTATAGAACCTAACTTAAATTCAGGGTGGACTATCCCTTTAAAACACAAAATTTTGTCATGAACACATTGCTTGTGGGATGTCAAAATTTGCCATGGAACTGCAGTCAATGAAGTATCTAAAAGGAATGAAGTTTCTTCATAGCCTGTTATTAATTGTCCCTACAGCAGTTTATAAGGGAGTCCCGCTGCTTACTGAGTTGAAAAAAGCCCGCCCACAAATACAGTAAAGAAAGGGTTAGTCTATTGAAAGCACTGGTGCCAATAATGATACCATGATGCAGTGATAATGTCACAAGTGAAGATTGTCTTACTTTCCACACACCAGGAAGAAATGAAAATTAAGCGTTGGCACAAATGTCACAATTACCGCCATGTCTGTGTGAAAGAGCTTGAAAAGCTGGTAAGGAAAGTTTGTGTACATCACTGATATATGACTCAGCTTTTTTAAAATAAAATATACCAAAAATTATTCCAGCATGTGGCATGGTATTTGCAGGTTCTCCATATAAACTAGAGCAAGTGGAAGACAAGACCTGTGTCACAAATGTTTTCCCGACGGAACCTGGTGACCCCTGAAGACCTTCCACCTCCCCCCCCCCCCAACCAACGGACTTACATGTTGCCCTTGAGTAGCTTTGAGTTGAGTGCAATGACCACCGCACCGAAAGCGATGAGGGCGAAGACTTCGGCAAACTGGAGATGGGCGGAGCCTGGCTGGGTGTCAGAACTAGACGAGTCATGGAGGAGACTGCAAGAGCATAAAGCACCAAGAATCAAATATCCTATGATGTCAAATTCATCTAATCAGGGGGTGTTTCATCAAGCTGTTCGTAAGTTACAAACGACTTGATGAACGACTAGTGATCCCTTCTTTTGCTAAATCAGATTCTCAATGAACAGAGTGTGATATCGCATTTAGCACAAGAAGGGATCACCAGTTGTTCGTAAAGTTACAAACGACTTTATGAACGACTAGTGATCCCTTCTTTTGCTAAATCAGATTCTCAATGAACAGAGTGTGGTATCGCATTTAGCACAAGAAGGGATCACCAGTTGTTCGTAAAGTCGTTTGTAACTTACGAACAGCTTGGTGAAACATCCCCCAAAGCAACTAGCATTTAGCATTGAATAAGGCTGCTTGGTCAAAGCCAGAGTGAAAATCAAGCACCTGGAATGGTACTTGGCACAAGGAAAGTGCTATATCAGGCGATTATCATTATTATCATCAACAACACTTTTTTTTAGGTAGGCACTATACCAGAAACAGTATTTATAACATCTTTTTCAGGCTAGAAATGTTAAAAACACACCTTGATTCAATGTGAAAAAAACCATTAAGGCTATATTAATACTCTCCTGGCTAGGGAGTACCAAAAAGAAAGAAAATCAGGTAGCCAAATCCACACTCGTCATCAGCAGCCAGGGTGTGGTAATGATTTTAGAAATTAGATTCGTTTCTGAACGAATCTAATTTCTACCTTGATTCAAAAGCATGTTTCTAGCCAAGAAAAAAAAAACACTCTAAAAACTTTGATTTTAAGTATGCTCTAAAGCACAGTTTTGAAATGCACAAAGAAGTGCATTTCAAAAATATGTACCTGAAATCTTATAACCGCAACTGTGCTTTGAAGCACTGTTTATGCATCTCAATGCATTGCACAGATTATGTGCAGAGGGACAAATTGCTCAGAATGAGCTGTATAATGGTATGCTTTGGTGTTTCTAGCAAATAAAAAGATCATAAAAATGCACCCGCTAGAAACAGTTTAAAAACCTTGTTTGAAAACATGGATTCTGGAAATGTAAAAACAATGCAATTTCTGTAATAAAAAGAAAACGAATAAAAATGAGTGGCTTACCTCCCTAGCAATGTGCACATCACCAGTGGACCCCACAGATCCCCTGCAAAGAACACGACAAACATTGAGAGTGAAAGAAGTATGTCAAAAAGAGGGAAAGAGGCAGAGTGGGACAGGAGAGAGGTCACATCATGAGAAGGGTGTTGCTTAGCTGAATTACTGCACTTTTCATAAAGATTTTAAAATGGGACAATGCGTTAAGGAATGTAGATTACGGTCAATGCGTGTCTAACGTAAACAAGGATAATTTTCACTTTTCTTTAAAAGGTTTGTGAAGCAAACATGCAAGTTGCCATTAAGGTATACTCTCTCCTGTCCCATACGTTAATGAATATAGATTACCGTCAATGCGTGTCAAACGTAAACAAGGATAATTTTCACTTTTCTTTAAAAGGTTTGTGAAGCAAACATACAAGTTGCCATTAAGGTATACTCTCTCCAGTCCCATACGTTAATGAATGTAGATTACGGTTAATGCGTGTCAAACGTAAACAAGGATAATTTTCACTTTTCTTGAAAAGGTTTGTGAAGCAAACATGCAAGTTGCCATTAAGGTATACTGCTGATCCCTGCAGAGTTTCATGACTTTTGTAAAAAGGCTACCCTGTCTTTAAAGGGATAGTTTACCCAGATGTTAGGGGTAGTTTCAATAAAAGCAGAAATATAAAAATGAGGGTTTGATGAAGATTCATCAAATATGAATATTTGATGAAAGTTATAAGAAAGTTATAATCTTTTTCAATTCTAATTTTATGACATCACATGCAAGGTGCTCTCCCGTATGTTGTGTGCTGTATGATTCCATGAATTGCTCTTTTTCTGTTTTTGATGAAGGAAAATTATTCTTTCATGGGGGTATTTTCAACTAAAATTGTACACAACATATCAGAGAGCATCTCGATTGTGACGTCGCAAAATAAAAAATTTAAACAATTGTAACTTTTTTTATCCTTTGATAAATTTTCATCAAACCTTACTTTCTTTCATGATTCAGCTTATATTAAAACCAACTTAATTTCAGGGTTGACTATCCCTTTAAATGAGAAAGGTGCGCGATACTCACAATCTCTAAGGAGAGCTTTACTCTGCTTTGGATACAGAGCATGCCAGAATTTGATGCCAATGGCTCGAAAGTCTCGGACCTGTTCAAAGAGGTTGCACAAAAATCTCGTGTCAGGATTGCCCTTGCAAAATGCATATTTTGAAAAAAAGCATCAACATAATAGTTCATTGCCATGAGTGGGACAGTATAAGAGTTTGCAGGAGGTGAAAAATGAAATGAGAATATAATTATCTTACCATTGGCTGATTACATCTACAGGTTGTTGTTGTGACTGATGTCATAGTGTTTTAGTGTTTCCAATTGAATATGATCATCTTTCATATGATATCCTAGAAAACTACAATCTATAAGAAATCAATATAGGCAAACATTTACAAATCTTATGTAACAATTAAAGCTTTTGCAAATATGTGAACAGCTATCTTTAAAAATAGTTATAGAATTGCTAATGAAATGGAGCATGTGAAGTTTACATGAAGCAGGCTTGCTTGCCTGCACTGTTAATGTTGCACTGAGCATAAAAACGATTTGCGACGTCAGAGAACTGTAACACAAAGGTAATTGTGACGTCATCTATAAGATGGTGAGAATTGATCAAACAGCTAGAGTACTGGTATGTAACACCAGAATCAAGTTGTATGATGCGTGTGCCTCAAACCGGCACCCTTGCTTACTAATATTTTAATACAAAGATGAATAGGTAAAATACTGAAATTTCACTCACAGATCAACAAATTATGCTCTTAACCCTAATACTCCCGGGGTATTTCAAAGCTTGTTATTACCGGGGGGGGGCATTATGCCCCCCCCCCCCCTGAGATCTCGGCCATGGGTCGCCCGATTGCCTCAAAATTTTGCACAAGGGTAAAGAATTATATAATCTACAAAGTTGTATAGCTAAATTTACGAAAGTCATTTTTTTTTTTTAACTAATTAATTTATGCTAATTTATGCGAGAAATCATAGATTTTGGTATTTCTCACTAAATAAAGCCACAGGAATAACAATTTTTGGTACAAATGTCTTTCATAACTCCCTCATCGATTCTTGAAAGAAAAAGATAGGTTGTGGTTATTATTTCTTATGTATTTTATTGTTTTTCAATTTTCTTATGTATTTCTTTGTTTTTCGTCAAGCATCTTTTGCTATTTGACAAAATTACAACCACATTTCATTTTATATTGCTCAAAAATATTTGAAACAATGATAACACTTATTAGAAAAGTATTTACATAAATTGGAAAAGCTCTGATTTTATCCATAGGGTTATACACAGTCATGTAGAGAAATAGCGAAATTTCAGTGACATGTGTTCGGTAAACGTAATCTGACACCTGCACGGTAGGTCCGATCGCCATAAATTTGGTATCAGAATGTGCGGGAAGGATCAGAGAAAAAAGTCAAGAAATTTCGTTTCGAAATATTGAGGCGTTACGAAGTACCGACAAGACTTCGACAGGGGGGGCCATAATGGCCCCCCCCCCCGGGAGTATTAGGGTTAAAAGAACTATTTTTGTATTGAAGATTAAAGAGAAACTTTCGGAGATGCTCGGTAAAACATTGCGCATTCACATCACTGAACCTTGAAACTGACCCCTACCAAAAATGTGCGCTTTCTCTGTTAATCCGACGAGTACAGTGCCGACATTTAACCAGTATTGCACCGAGATTATGTTCCTTTCAGTGGAGTGGAAAAATGATGGAAAATGTGCTATTGTCAATATGTCCACCTTTTGCTGGATTTTTCCTCCGAAAATCGTGCATTTTGTTTACAATTCGCAAAAATACACAATAAATTGCGCATCCAACCTTCGATAACGTGCATTATGCAGAAATATGCGGGAGCTGGTTTGAAGGGAAGGGGCCAGTTTATGGACCACTCACTATACTTGTAAAATTAAGTACCCACCAGTGTGTCTCTGATGGGTTCATCTAGGGTCGATGGCTCTCCCTCATCATCCAGGGCACCTGGTACTGTGATGTCGCCTTCTATCGGGTGCTGTAGCTCGAGGTCAGAGAACTTTGGCTCAAACTGTAAGTATATGTACATGAAAAAGATTTGTGGTCTGTAGTGTTTTATGCCTATTGCCCATTAAAATACGCTCCAGCAGATTGCAATTTTGTTGACTTTTTGCCTTGGAGTATGCCTACATGTACGTAGGCTGTAGTAATGAACCCAAATAGAGTCAACCCAGCTAGAACGACCACCCATGATCCCCCCCCCCCCCCTTCACCCCCTCCATGAAAATTGTAACACGTGCAGAAAGTGCATTAACCCACTTACAAATGCAATTTTGTATTCCACATATGGATTGCACACAACAAGAAAACTGCTTAGCCGATTTTTACATCAGTGGTACAGTTTGTGGGATACAAAAAAATTACACATTATACTAGCGCCAGTAAGCATTTCTACTTCTACTCCTACTTCTACGTTGGTACTTGACAGGATCCATCAGTCAGGATATTACGTCAAGGAATGGGTGTCTGGGATTTGCTCCTGTGCAGAGCAGTCCAATTAGTGCTGTTTATATATACAAAGTGCAAGTAATTTTCGGGTAAGTTTTATCACAGCAACAATAGTCTGTCTGCACCCTAGCACACCCCAGACACCCTAGCTGAGGTGGATCCACCGACATCTGGGGCGACATATCTGGGGCGCGTTTCTCGACACGATGACAACTCTAACCTCAGCTCTAACTCTGATAGTTAGCACTGAGGTAATTCTCGAAGCTATTACAACTCTAACCTCAGCTCTAAATACTGGAACTGCTCGGACCCTGTCGTATCTACTGTTCTTGATTGGACGATCGTTGAGAACAGTAGTGGCTTATGGAAAGCTGAGTTGCATAATTAGGACTGTGAAAAGTGAATAAATTTGCATTACGCGTTCTATGATAACATTTCTGCTGCATTTTGTCCGAATTCGCTAAGCGTAAAATCAGCTGTGGCGGGGAAAGGGGTTTGCTTGTTTAACATCACTCCATTGAAGGCGAGATTCATGAAAAAGGTTAATAAATATTTTAAAATGTTGAGTATCATTCGAGCATTCCATAGATCAGAGGGCTGGTCTAAGCAATCCAACATTTTTAGCACTGTTTAATGTTGAAAATTCACTTACTATTTTTGAATGATTAATTCTACGTGTGATTGAGAGTTTTGCATCAGTTGTGAATATCAACACATGCATGCGATCGCCCTTTTTTTTCAATATTCACACATTTATTTTAAGAATGGCATGTTTGCGTAGACTATCATTTACATGGTATCT
The DNA here is from genome assembly GCA_963669155.1 of Arbacia lixula. Lineage (NCBI taxonomy): Eukaryota > Metazoa > Echinodermata > Echinoidea > Arbacioida > Arbaciidae > Arbacia > Arbacia lixula. Next base: position 12,147,641 of record OZ022582.1, on the reverse strand, counting down.
TTCAACACAAATATGACCAAAATGGAAAGCATTAAAGAAAATCAATGAATTGATTTAACAGGGTCAGAAGAAAATGAGAGATTGATAGCACACTGCACACCAATCTTCATGAAAATGATGCCTCACACATCAAGCCATAGACTAATCAACGTTTTAAACAATACTTCGCCCCATGATATTTAACAAAATCATATTTATTTCAACCTGATATTGTATCAATTATTGCGGAGTTTCGTGAGAAAGGCTATCAATTTGTCTGAAAATTCTGATCCGGTATTGATACATGAGATGTCACTGATATCCGACTTCGCACTCTCTTTGAGAAACGGTTAGATCTCAGCATCATTGGCGCAAATGTGAGTTGTAAATCAGATGTCGCTGGCATAAGTAATGGAGAAACAGGCCCTGGCCCCTGGCTCTTTTAAAAAATGTAATTTCGATTGAAGAATGCCCCAAATGAGAAGAAAATTCCTGTCTAACAATTATTTATATCAAGCCATTTCCCCCCTAGATGCACTACGTCTATGTACGCCACTAGTCTGAAATGTTGAGCTCATTGAATTGGGGTGGCTTAGCTATGGTCATGATGGTGTAGGTCCCCTACCCTGCGCCTGCAGTTGCGGCGTGTCACGGTGTGGCAAATGGGGGCCGATAGTGCTAACCGGCCTACTTGACGATAACAACACGTTACAGCGTTACTAGACTGCACTGTATTCAGAAATTGGACTGGAAAGTCCGATCATATTTTCGATTACTTCCTAACATTTACTACAATATAATTCACAACTCTAAATTGTTAACATGCTTTTACCTGCTGTGCATTTGGACCTTCTAAGTCTGCCATCGCGACGAATTTAGGAAATCCAGTTTAGAGACGGTACACCCGAAACTGGCGAAAGGTTGCATACAATCGACGTGGAAGCTATGAAATCTGCTTTATTCTATGGTGTCTTTGAAGTCCCCGCTCCACTGACTAGTACAAATCTATGCAGCTGCTCTCGCTACGATTTGGGTCAAATATTGGATGCTAAAATAATGCATTTTGGTATCCCACATATATAACGCCAGTACACGGTGGGAACGCTGCAATACTGACTGTCGTCGGCAGAAAGTGACCTAGAAATCACTTTTTGGGACGAATTAAGCAGCTGTAATTTTTATCTAGGGTTAGGGTTAGGTTTAGAATTAGGTTTAGGGTTAGTAAAGTGGGATACCAAGTGGGATATTGATTTTATTATTCGTTTTAAAGACGCTCATTACATTTACTATTTGGATTATTGGTGGGGGTTCATATTATTGGTGAGAATGTTGTTTTTACCTAAACTACCGTAATTTACATTTCGCATTATATTCTTAACTTATGTTTTGACAGATTGTAATGCTGACATAGAGTGGTTGCAGTTATCATCTTATTGCCGTACAATAAACTTACAATGCATTTTAAAGAAATCCACAATCTTTGGTAGTTTTCATTTTATTAATAAGAACTTTTTTAATATACTTGCAGATAGGATGATATTATCTCGTATGTTGTATTTAAATGTGTTTTTACATTGTAAATTGTCGCAATTCAGCTGCATGGATGCGAAGATGATTTTGATAAACGTTGAATTGAATTGAATTATATCAGATAATATTTGAAATCAACATTTTCCTATTTCATGTTAGGTATCACATTAAAGTGGATAACATTTCTGATAAGACAGGATTTTGCTTGGCTTTAGGGTAATGTTCAAAACGTTTTGGGTAATTTTAAACAATTTTATCAAAATATTTGAATTTCATGATAGCACAAACAAATTATTCATCTTTCTAAAACTGTTTTCACAAATAAACTTTTCAGAGAGCTGTCCAAACATGTCCCTTGTGTCCATTATGGGCCTATTAAATAAATTACAACTCGTATCAAGCATATCGAATCCTATGGGACACTAACTGCGCGTGCTTTCCGCGCGTGTCTACCACGCTATGGAAATACCATTGGAAATTTCATGTTTTGTTACAAATTTTGTCATTCCTGAAAAAAGTTCCCATTTGTATCACCAGTTAAATTGGCACAGCATTAAAATGAAAGGATGACAATTTTTTTCGAAGCAGGTTTCGTGACATTTCATCAATTCTTATTTTTTTAGCAATCATGTGGATAATGAGATTTTCATTTTTTGACAAATTTGGACCTAGAAAATGTGTGTGAATCAGATGATTAATTCAGAGCACAATATTTTCCAATGTATATCACACATGTAAATCCGCTAGCAACTGCCATCACAGTGTCATTAATAATGCATGATGCTTCTCGCAGAAAAGAAGGTGTGGGTTGGCATGTGTGACGCACAGTATGCTCTGAATTAATAGACCATTTTCGTTATGTATGCAAAGTTTATTGATTTGATTTATTTTTCATAATAATCTTCAACATTGCTACACAATTGAATACCAGGAATTAACAAGGTATAAACAAATATATATCAGGACAGTTCATCTTGAACTGGCAAACAAAATGCATCGTACAAATTATTATGGAGGGAAACCTAAAAAAAACCCCCATAGATTGTAAAGTATAGGTTACCCTTACGTGACGTAAAGGCCAAAGGTACGGAAAATTAGCATGATAATTTTTGTCAAAATGTTCATTTTCCTTCTTAAAAGCAACTATGTGTACATGACTGTGATTACATACTAAAGAATAAAATATACATATACTTAGATTTCTACAGCTGTTTACAAGATGATTTCATAAAATAGAAAACAGCATGAGTGCAATATAAATTACAATGAGTAAACACTGACATGCAACTTTGATATATATCATACTTACTAATTAAATAATCCTTCAATTTGTTTCTAAATGAAGTACGTGCCAGGGACTGTATATTATTCAATGACAAGGAATTCCAGAATAAGGGGCCGGTATGAACTAATGTTCTTTGCATAAATTGGGTCCTTACCACAGGTAAATGAAATGATGTTGAGTGTCTTGTAGGATACTGATGGAAACTGTCATTTCTTGCAAACAAAGTAGATAACGTTACAGGAAGTTCTTTTATATGCACTTTAAACATAAGGATTCCAATGTGAAAATAAAATAAGTCAACTAACTTCAGTATGTTATCATTACAAAATACATTTGATGGGGATAATCAATTAGCATTACAAATAACCCTTATCGCTTTCTTCTGAATTATAAATATTTTTTTTTTCAAGGTATATAGTTTAAAAGAATTCACGTCGTTCAAACAATAAGTTACTAATGGGAACCCCAAAGCTTGTCCGAGGTTTGTCCGAGTAGCAACAACTAAAAGATTCATAGTACATTCCATCCATTGAATCTGAATGACTAGATACAGGTGAATGCAAGCGCGTTATACTACCCAGTTAGGGGGGAAGTTGTAGTGAATACATTATGAAAATGGTATACATGGTATAGGCCTATTATCTGATACACGTACAAACACATTTTAGATCCAAATATTGTGAAAATCTCATTAGATATTTAGAGGAAATATTAAAAGAAAAATCATTGATGGAATTTCACAAAACCTGCTTCTAAATAAATTGACATCCCTGAACTTTACGTTGGGTTTATTTTTCAATTCATGTCAAAAGTTTCTAATGCGTTATATCTGTGGACGAGTTAGAAGAGTTAAACGAAGTGCGCCATCTGTGGTCTTGTCGCGTTGACTCGACTCTACAGCTTTATAATCTTGAAATAATTAGTTACTGTACTCTGCTTGCACAGGGTCGGACCCTCAGCTTCGACTCTATCGAATAAACAAACAACCAGGGTAAACATTTTGATATGTGACATATCTTTCTACAGGTCCAGGGTAACTATAATATACCATCTGACCATGCTGCGCAAAATGGCTTTCCAATCCGCACGAAGGCTGCAAATTCTCGGCAACCACCTCCAAGCAGGGCATCAGCTTGTCGGCGGAAAGCCAGCCATCAGCCCCGCCCTAACTATGGCGTCGCGAAGCCAGTCGTCGATACCCCTGGTGACTGCGGATGAGTGGTGGGGCAAATGCAAGAAAGTGGACGTCTTGGGAGAGCAGATGTCGTACTACGACTCGGATCCCGGGAATCGTAACAGCAAGCACGCCGTGGTGTTTCTGCATGGAAACCCTACGTCTTCTTATCTGTGGAGGAATGTGATCCCCCAAGTCGAGCCTATCGCCCGATGCTTGGCTCCGGATCTTATCGGACAGGGTCGGTCCAACAAGCTGGCAAACAATTCCTACCGTTTTGTCGACCATTATCGTTATCTGTCTTCCTGGTTTGACAAAGTCAATCTTCCAGAAAAGGTGATTAATCATAGAATAAGAACATTAAGTTTAAGTGTGTCGGGGTCCATGATGATTAATTGACATGATGAATGCAAATCTAAAAATCAACCTTTTTTTAATGAATTAGATGAAACCTTGTTTTAATAAGTCTTCTATTCTATGTAGCAGTCTAATGGTAACTTTATGGATGTTTAACTCGACTACAGAAAAAGTTGACTATCTCAGTATCTGTTTGGTGTTCCATTTAATGTAGTCATATATCACAGAAAAGCTTCCAGTAAAAAATGCCACAGAATTAATGAGAAAAGATACCCCTTAATATGAGGCAGTATTTTGCTATCTAATTATGATGTTCCATGTTGTACAAGACCATCAACGTGTATTACATCTTTGATATGGTGGTATTTTCTATATCAGATGGTGGTGGGAATGATGAAAACCTATATACACAACAGCTCTAAGGAATTGGCATAGGGAAAGGGAAGGAGCCGCTGTTTTAAACCGCAGTATACTTTGTCCAGTTCACCATGAAACACGATGCTTTGGCCTAAAACGCGTCATGTTTCATGCTGAACTGGACAAAATATAACGCGGTTTAAAACTGTGGGTCCTTTCCTTTCTTCCCTTTCCCTTTCCCTATGCCAATTCCTTTGAGCTGTAGTGTACAAGAGTGGCTAAATTTGCACTTCACATGCTCATGCATTGACCGTATGATTCTCCTGTATCTTTTGGAGAGCAACTATCACTGGATTTGAACTGTATTCTAACACTCCCTTGTCTTGCGTTCCCCTGTCTACCCCATGTTGTGCAGATCAGCATCGTGTGCCATGACTGGGGCTCTGCCCTGGCCTTTCACTGGTGCAACCAGCACCGGGACCGTCTCATGGGACTGGTCCACATGGAGAGCCTGGTGGCGCCCGTACCCGACTGGGACCGCTTCCCGGACTTGGCCCGCGACGTATTCAAATCCCTCCGCTCCGATGCCGGTGAGGAGATGGTCCTGAAGAAGAATTTCTTTGTGGAGCTGCTCCTCCCCCGAGCCATTATCCGGGAGCTGCGCGAGGAGGAGATGGATGCATACCGCGAGCCGTTTAAGAACCCCGGTGAAGACCGGCGCCCAACCTTGACCTGGCCGCGGGAGATCCCCATCATGGGGGATGGCCCTGATGATGTCATCGCTATAGCAACTGCCTACTACGCCTGGCTGGGCCAATCGGCCGACCTACCAAAGCTCTTCATCCACTCCAAACCAGGGTTCTTCAGTGCGGGGATCAAGAAGGGAATCGCAGACTGGCCCAATCAGAAGATAGTGGAGGCAGAGGGGCTGCACTTCTTGCAAGAGGATTCGCCCATCCAGATAGGGGACCACGTCAAGGACTTTCTGCTTCCCCTGTATAAGTGAAATCACATCAGCTCATAGCCATTCAGATCTGATTTATCCTTGATTTACCAATCAATGAGTTGCCAGCGAATGATTGGCAAGATTAAAAGAAATGTGAATCAGTGACTGTAACAATATTGTTTCACAATTAACTCATCTGTGTGCCAGATAAAATGCTGCTCAACGGGATTTGTGTGTAAATATGTTATCGATGACAAAATCCAACAAGTATGGGATTGTGGCTGATGGAACTATGTACATTGATTGATGGTCATGCGAGATTGCATACTGAAGTTCTGAAATATTTTAAATAGCTTTCATGCCTTCCCCAAAGTGGTTGAAGGAAGTAATTAGGTTTCATCATTATTTTTCATTATTCCAAGGAGCCAGTAAGTGTTATATACTCTTTCCCCAAGATGGTAGAAGAAGTAGCGATTAACTAACTTGACTTGGGGTAATGTACAGGAGTCAATGATTGTTATTTGTCATCCTTTTGGGATATAAACCAAATGATATCATGTATGATGGAAGATGTGCTGCATAGATTGTGGATCAAATGTGTCCAGACATTAATTAGTCATCTTGATAACAGAAAAAAAGAAGAAAAGTTTATGAACTGTTTGTGAAGCAACTAAAATTGCAGTCTATATAAAATGCTCATTCTTTCCGCACCACAGTCCATTCAGTGTGTGACAGGACAGGGTACAACGTTTGAGAACTACTTTGGTGTGGGTTATTCAAACAAAAAATTTTCATTGGTACTGTAATATATTACGAAGGTTATCGTGAACTTAGTAGCATTTGTAAACTGTATTTGCATTTTTACAATTTGGTTTCACAACTGCATGTACCAGTGAAAAGACTTTTACAGGGGCTCAGGGCATTTTTTCCCTAGCAAAGCAAAAAAGAGCCCCCCTGGAAATAATCCAGCCCCTGTGATTTGCTTTCTTTCTCAAAGCGCATGTAGGGTAGGACGAACTACATGGATGGATTATCAGGGGTATGTTTCATGACAGCAAACTTGAACAATAGCTCCCCCCCTCAAATAAACAAACAAACAAAAAAACAATTATTGAACAAAAATATGGTTTATGGACCAAGAAAAAAAATGTAAATGTAAAATTGTTCATTTTGAAACGTTGTATAATCTGCATTAGAAAGATGTAAATTACTCATGCTGCTTGATATAATGGATATCAATCTCCATACATTGGTGATGTGAATTCATCTGATTATTAGTGAAAAGAAATCTCAAATGGGCATGATCATTTTGACAAGAAATCATGAATTGAGCATCAAGTCCAGATTATGCGAGGCATTTTCCCTAATACTCATGTATGTCTTCCAAAATGTTACAAGGTCATGTGCAAGAAGATTATTTTCTGAAGCTCATGTGTTTTCTTTACACATGCTTCATGATCCATTGCTATCTTTTAGTTTGATTTTGGCCTTGAAATAAGGTTGTGTATTTGTCATGCTTAAATGATCGTGTATCTGTATAATGTATGTTTTAGTACAAAATGTGAGACATATTTGATGACTTTACTGAATTAATTGTAATAAAGCAATATAAACATCTCAGAATCTTATAATTTGTCTGCTATGACTCTGCCATTAAGTGTATTGTGTTGTATGTCTATATCCTCCAACCTTTGCCCATGGCGATTACTTACAATAACTCCAGAAGTTTTTAACTGGATTTCAAACATATTACAATGCTAATACATGTACATGTGTCAATGACAATAATGGATTGACTTATGAGTTGGATAGATCAAGAACTTTTTCTTGTTTCTGCCCCACTAAATTTTTTTGTGAATTTTATTTAACTTTGTAATATACATGCAGTACAGGTATACTACAAATATACTACTACATACTACAGGTATATGGTTGACAAGTTTTAGGTTTTGGGAAGGATATGTTAAAGATCAGGGTGTCGCTATATGATCTAATAATTTAGCCGTGTTCGAGTTCAGTGCTTCAGAGGCTCCTCATCCCACTTCCAGTTTTGCTCATACTTTTACTCATCTCCTTCTCTAATGATGAAACCCCTATTCTGATGGGGGGGGGGGGGGGGGGGGGGGTCATTTATACATCCCCCCCCCCCAATTCCTGTAAAACATTTAGGACACACACAATTGCTACAAATGGTGACGCCCCTTTTTCTTTCAAAGTGTGTCACAAGTTAACATTTGAGACCAAGTTTGAAAAAATTGGGCACTTTGTTCAGATGTTACGCATACATCGGGGCAAAATCAGACAAAACATTTGAATTTTTGCATAGGTTTGGGTAAAAAATACTACTTTAACAAGATTTCTTGGATTAACTTCAGACTTTTAATTATGCCTTCTAGGCCTTTTGCTTCGTAATTTTTCTTTGAAACTTATCAAAATACACATCTGAAGCAAAAACAATCATAAAATTAAAGACCAAAATTTGGGGAAAAAAACAATTAAAATACACAAGAATGATTTGAAATGTGATTTTTTTACGACATATCATTGACTATGCTATTTGGCATAATAAAAATTGTTTGACCTCCATGTCATATTTTTTTGGTCAAAACTTGGTCTCAAAAGCCCAATCAGAATAGGATCAGACATTATTCTACCTTTTACTCAAAGCTAATGGCTCCTTGATTTGTAAACTCCTTTCCATTTCTCTACCTCTCTATCTTCACATTGTCTTGATTCCGGATTTAGTTACATGCACTGTAGTGTATTGAATGCATTGATACACAATGACAAAATCACTTCTCAGAACAATTAGTGATAAATGGAATTGTTTTCCTTATATTTTTCTCAGTTCACATGATATAATAAAATATTCTTAACACAATATTCCCTGTTACAATATCCAACTTCAGTGTTTTTCCCTGATGTTGCAAAAAATGACATCGCATACAATTTTTTTTTTTAGCTTTTCCTCACATGAACATCTGAAAGAAGATACAGTAACTGTGCATGAGCTTTCCACATGGAAAGGAATATAAATATTTCAACATGAATGACAATCATATTGTTTGATGATAGAGAGATGTTATACTGTTTTCTACCAAAGTTTGTACTTATTCATCACACAAATGGATTTTCCTTGCTTTCCTATCTGAATAAAGAATACTGTAACTGTGCATAAGCTTTCAACACAAAAAAGAATATAAATATTTGAACATCAGTGACAATCTTATTTTGTGATGAATAGGGAGATGTAATTTCAAAGATATTTTTCTATCAAAGGTTGTACTTATACATCACACAAATACCATCTTCCTTGATTTAATAACTGAATGAAATATACAGTAACTGCATGAGCTTTCAACTCCAAAAGGAATATGAATACCTCGATATCAATACTAATTATATCGTCAGATGAATAAAGATGTTCTTTCACAGATATTTTTCCCCCTCAGTATGTACTTTTACATCACACAAATGCATCTTCCTTGCTTTAAGATCTGAGTGAAGAATACAGTAGCTGTGAACGTGCTTTCAACACAACAACGATAAAAGCAATGTATATTAAAATACAAACAACTTCAATGACAACCAAATTGTCTGATTTCCAGAAGACCGATGCTATGTTTTCTCATAGCAATAGACACAATCATCCTTTTTCAGGGACAAGTTTTGGAATTATTGCAACTTTCAACAGGTATAACTAACACATAATCAGACAGTGTCCTTTAAGCATTGTAATTGTTGCTATAATATTTATCATAATTGCAAGTTACAATGACTCGGAATCTGTAACATGAACCAGATGCTACAAATCAAACTGGAATGAATTACTGTATACGCCATATATTTCCCAGGTTTTTAATTTTCGTGAATTTAACAACACGCGAATTTATGAATGCGACATGCTCGAGCACATTTATTATTAGTACTAGTACTCCACAATCCTGATTCGTGAAAAATTCGTGAAATATATGGCACATACAGTAAATGTGGAAGGTTCAAATTGAAAGAAATCTTTTCTAGTGCAAGGTCTCCCTGTTGACCTCACCAACTTAGATATACACCCTGCAAGTAAAGTTCTGCATCTCAAGTTTGAGGGGTAATATATCACTTGTTGCTTCATCGTATGTTGCAAAATGCGTGGTTTTCTTAAGCAAAGGCTCCATTTCTTTTGAAAATGCAACATGTTTTGAATAGTGCCATCGTGATAATGAATGTTCACACATTGCCGAATCAACATCATTCATGTGCAAAACAAACGGGAAACACAGAATTTTGCAACATTTCATTTTTTGACCTTGCTTCATATTCAGAAGGTATGCACATTTCATGATTGCGTAAGCAATATAAGAGATACATGACTGTAAAAATAAATATCCCAGCTGTGTTATGATACCACATGTATGTAAGATAATGAAGCAACTAAAGATATATGACCAACCAAATCTGAGTTACAAAACAATTTTTGAGGGGTTTATTTTAGTAAATATACTTTAAAAACCTGTTCTATAAAATGCAAGTCATCTGTACATACAAAGTATTTCTTGTTTGAAGTTGTAGATGTATCTCAAACGAAACAGTTTGGTGCAAATCAAACATCCTAAATAAACACACTCGTGCAGGGTGTAAGAGAACATTGAAAGAGGAACATTTCTCGGTGCCTACAAACTTTTAGCCGCAGTCTCTGGACTTCGGCCCTCTTGCATCAGTCGGTCTGGGCGCTTGTCAACAAAGAACTGGAGAAAATAAAAGAGAGAGAATTGTAAGATATATCTTGTACATATCAGTAAAGATTACACAGTTCATTAATATCTTTGTACACTAATATGAGGTGACATTGCACTTTTACAGTCTGTTAAGTAGTATTCATCAATTGTCCATAAGGTGACTTAAATGAATACATCTTAGAAGTAAACGTCACGGGACTACAAACATGACAAAGCATCTAGTTTAAGTTACACCACTGTTGAGAATATGAGGTGACACTGCACTTTTACAGTCTGTTAAGTAGTATTCATCAATCTTCCATGAGGTGACTTAAGTTAATACATCTTAGAAGTAAATGTCACATGACTACACAAACATGACAAAGCATCTAGTTTAAGTTACACCACGGTTGAGAATATGAGCATGTGAGGTTTTTGTTGCTTGTTTACCTTGTTGATGGAGGCGAAGGCGGGGCCGAATCGGGGTGCAACCTGGAGCCTTTGTGCGATCCAACCGGGCAGCTTGGCCCTGATAGAGGGGCGCGTATACCGGTGGTCCAGCAGCAGGATGGTGGCATAGTCCCCCTTGTGGCGAATTGCTCTCCCTGTAGGGGGGTAGAACCACACCCATCATGATCAAACCAATTCCTTGGCCTTGGTTCCAACCGGCACCAACATAATACCACGAAATACATTAGACCATTTTCCTATGCAAATTTCATTCATTTTCAAATTTTATGTCTGAGGTTTGTCTGAGTATAGCAACAACTTAAAGATGCACAGTACGTTCCATCCATTGAAACTGAATCACAAAGTACAGGTGAATGTATTCACAAGAAAGTTTACAGGGAAAGTTGTGAATACATTCTGAAAATGGCTTACTGTGGTCACTCACCTATGGACTGGTTGACAGCCTTCATGCAGAGGTTGTCGTAGTGCACTTGGCCGGCGCTGCGACCGTTGATAGGGGGCTGAAAAATAGAATAATCACATCATTTTAATTTCACTAGTGCTTGCTTAGATTTATACAGTGAAACCTGGATATAATGACCACTCAAGGAGAGAAGAGTTGTGGTCTTTATGAGCAGTGGGTTTTTATATACATGTTTAAATAGGTTTCAATGAGAAACAATTTTTTTTAAAAACAACCATGTGGTCTTGACAGACAAGTGGTCTTACAGGTGGTCTTTATATATATACGTGATCACTTCAGCAGGTTTCACTATTTATAAAAAGAAGCAAGGAGCCCACAGCAAAATCATGCTGTGGTGGCTAACAACGATTGAAGCTTTAACATATATGACTCGTGGGGAATATTCCAGTGCCACAGTCACCATGAAATTGAATTGAATTGAATAATTGAATCGGAGTCAAGCATATACATCATGTCCAATATGGTCGAGGTTTCTATACATGAATTTGAATTGAATTGAATTGAAGTCGGATACATTCTTCCCAGGAAGTTTATATATGTAGCTGGAAGCGTTTTTTCTGTTTTCCTTTATACTTTGAGTTTAAGAAAAGAGGTTCCGTACATCCATTCAAACAACAAACAACAGTCATTCTAGATTAACAAGATTCATTCCCTTCTTCTATCGACACTACCCTGAATTCATCCCATAATGCATTATTCAGCGACAACCAGGCATTTTGTTTGCAGTCATATCCGATCCGGGTGTTCTCTTCTAGCGTATGAGACCTGACGTGACTGCAAAACTATCAAGATGGCTGCCCTGTGTAATATGGGACAACTTTCCCTTATATGTGGTATGCAGAATTTCTCTCAGACTAGAACAACGCTCACCATGTTTGCATTCAGGTAGTCCATCTTCTCCTTGAGCTCTGGGGACTTGATGTTGGCATACGGGAGACCCACCATCACTACACATCTATGGCACAAAAATAGACAAGTTTCCGTGGCAACAAGGACAAATGTACATATTCACCTTCCTACTCGATAGAGTACCTGAGTGGCGTCCTCATATCTATTGGTATTCAGGTTTCTGGTTCTAAACAACATCACGCGATTGAAAGTTCCACTTGTCCGATGTTGTCCTGTTGTCCTACTCAGGTCAAAATATGTATGTGGGCAAGTAGTTTTTTGCGTTCCCAATGAGAGTTCCCGCTATGATCACTGATGTTTACTCTAACCAGTTGTCATGATAATATCGATGACATCATACTTCTGTATGCAATGGAGATCTGTGGTGATGTTACTGATGTAGCTAAATGCACTAGCAGATGGCCTCTGGTTTCTGATTCAAATAACATCACTCAAGCGAGGTATTTGCTCATCTCATACTGTCTAGAGAGGTTGTGTCAGATACTTTCAATGAGAATTTCCTCCACAGTAGCCTGGGTGCCGGCATGGACGAAATCCAGTTGTCTTGACAACATGCTCATGTGCAGATTGACACACTTCAGTAGTATGGACAAGTCCATTTGATTTAATTAAATTCCTTTTCAGGTTCAAAACATTTATTTGTTCTGCATTCCCTCTCCTATCAATGATAAACAAAATGCTCCTACACATAGCTTATATAAAACTTTATATTGCTCACATTGCTCTTGGAGCAGTTTGACTTTTACTCAAAGTACATTCCTTTTCTCAGGCCCATGGTCATACACATGTGTAACAGACCAATGGGGATTTCAAAGCTTTGCACTGACAGGGTTTATCTCCATGAACTTACCTGCCCAGGTTATCTGAGAAGTTGATCCCCTCGCTCATCTTGCCTCCCACCACACAAAAGAGAAGAGCTCCATTCAGCCCTGTAAGGGAGCAGCTACTGCAAGCTTTCTGTAGAGCGACACAACAACCACTTTCGATTTCATTCAGTCATTCACTAGACCCTCAAAGCCCCTTGAGGGAATGGGGGGGGGGGGGGGGGGGAGGGGGTATCTTCTTTTCTCATCTTGTCTACCACCACACATAAGAGAAGAGCTCCATTCAGCCCTGTAAGGGAGCAGCTACTGCAAGCTTTCTGTAGAGCGACACATCTCATTTTCTTTCCCTAATGCATTCATTAGACCCTTATTACCCCATGGAGGGGGGGGGGGGGGGGGATGTTCTTATCTATCTTGTCTCCCACCACACAGAAGAGAAGAGCAGCTACTGCAAGCTTTCAGTAGAGCAACACGCTAAGCCCATTTTATTTCATTCATTTTCCTAGACCGCATTAATCCCACAGGTTGCTGCAATCATTACAGAGGTTTTAAACTGAAAAGAAATGTTATTCATTTTGAGATATGTCCCTAAAGTTCAATTATACGGATTTGAACAATTGCACTTAACATTTCAAATCTTTTGTTTGCTAGGTTGCAGGCATTCTACATAAATAAAGTGCATTAAATGATTGATACAGAAAAATTAAAGATAGCTGAAGTGTTTTCCTTATGCTACCATCTAAAAATGTTAATATTTTGTAGGGAGTAATCAAACTTGGGTTCCATGGGTTCCAAGTAAACTTTCTTACGATGACCCAGTCTAGCAAGGACACCGTAACTATCTAAATATTCAAGTGATAATCATTCATTGTAATCTTTCAACTTACCTCAATTGTAGCAGAGTACTGTGCTAGAACCTGGTCTACTTGACTAGACTTTCTGGGTTCCCGGTAGACCTTTTTACGATGGCCTAGTCTCGCCAGGACTCCGTGGCTCTCCCAGTGGGCGTAGATCTGCTTCTCGTAGTCGTAGGATGGGAAGAAGACGATGACCCCTCCAGGCACGATGTTGGATACGTTGACGAGGACCCGCCCCACCTCATCCATCTAGAGACAAGGCATTTCAGATATTGGATACTGAATGTTGGATATTGGATATTGGATACTAGAAACCTCATCCATGGATAGACAAGGCATTTTAGATATTGGATTTTAGAAATTGGAAATTAACCATCCAGAGACGAGGGCTTTAAGATATTGGATACTGAATACTGGATATTGGATATTGAATATTGGAAACCTTATCCATCTACAGACAAAACATTTGTTACATTACATTACATGTTAATTTTTATTGCATTCATACATACAAACAAATAACTACAGAATCATATTGAAGGACCCCAAAAGGAAGCAGAGCCTATTTATAATAGATATTGGATATTGGCAACATTATCCATCTGAAGACAAAAGATTTTAGATAATGGATGTTGTAGTAAAGGGGATAAAATATGAATGAAGAAGAATGTTGGTAGCACCTACCATCTGTGGGAGGTCTCTGGACTGGTAGGTGAAGTCAAACTCCAATCCAGTCGGACCTTTGGATAGGGAGATGGGCAAGAGATGCTCTGGAGGGATCACATGACCTACAGGAACATTTCAAGCAAAGAGGGAACAATTCATCTCAATACAAATTTGTATTCAAAGTATGCCTAATAACAAACAAACTTACAAGTCTTCAAGTCACATATCTAAGTGTGAACATTTCTTTCTCCTTTCTAGTGTCTTTATTGTTAGATTCTTTGAGTTACATGTCATCATTTTGCAGAAACTGTTTGACAAGATTTCTAGCTATAGTGATATATATATATATATATATATATATATATATATGCATGTATTTTTCAAAGTTCATAGACCCTTGACCTTAGATTTCCAAAAGATTTTACCACATAACACATCAGTCAATCTCGATGTAGGAATCCATCTTTGTACCAAGTTTTGCTCCCCAATATTTCCTCTAGATATCATCCCAACCATCATGTCAGCAGAGTTTTGTTCTCTCCTCGAAGGGTATGGTGCAAACATAGCTCAGGATGATGAGCGCTACTATCACCTCAAATCTCATTACCATAGTTTGTTTTTTTTCATATAGGAATCCAACTATGTACCACGTGTGGTTCCCTGATATTTTTGCTTTCATCCCAATCAACTTGTCAGCTGGATTTTCTTCTTTCCTCTACAACCTCTTCTGCTTATTTTTCGAAGAGATTTATCAATCAATCTTAATCACTCAACAGAGAGAAGCAGCAAAAACAAAAAAAGTGTGGGCACTGTGGTATAGTGGTGAGAGCTCTTGACTCTTGCAGAGATATCCTGTGTTTGAACTCAGCCCGAAGCGTACACCCTTGGGCAAGGTTTGTTTTGCTCATGTTTGTCCCTCTCAACGCAGGTGTCGTAAATGGGTACCTGGTAGGATTATACCATTCCTGATCTTATTAGATCACCTAGCTTCTAGTGCTACATAATTGGCCGCTTAGCTAATGTCAGGGTAATAAGCAAGCGCAATGGGTAGTACTTTGTACGTAGAAAGCACTATATAAGAGCTGATAATTGTTATTACCATCATTATTGAGAAAGATTTTATCACACATCGTCTGTTGGAAACACATGAAATGCTTCAAATAAACACCCATGACTCACCACAAGAGAACTCCAGGATCCTCTCCGGTGCAACGCCCGCACACACCAGCAGCTGATGCTTGAACTCCTCTACCGGCTGCATGGTGCCGCCCGCTACGACCACCGCCCTTGCCTCACGCACCACGTCACAGAAGTGCACCGCCGGGTTCAGCAGCTGGAACCTAAGGTGGCATTGGCTCAGGAGCTCTGGGGGAGGAGAATAGGAAGGATGGCGGACACATGGATTAGCCCTAATCAGGCCGAGGAAAATGCCCCTTTCATTCTGAAATGCGATGAGATATCACTGCAAGGATAGCATGAATAGTTTTCAAACGCAATTGCATTGAATATTATGCTGCAATATCTGTTTGTATTGATAAATTTGGAACCTGAGGTGGCACTGGCTCAGCAGCTCTGGCGGAGGTGAAGAGGAGGGATGACCGACACATGGATTAACCCTAATCAGGCCAGGGATAATGCCCAACGCCGCCCCCCCCCCCCCCCCTACTCTCGATACTTTGCACTATCATTTGGAAATGAGCTAAGATATCACTGCGAGGAAGGATAGCATGAATATTTTTGTCACATATCGTCTCTTGGTAAAACATGAAATTCTTCAGGTAAAACCCTACGTTATATTTATAACATGAACATTTTTGCGATGCAAATGCACTGAAAATTATGATGCAACACCTTTATGCGTTGTTAAATTTGCGACCATACTTTCTCCACTCGGAAACTGAGCAGCTCAACTCCTGGGTAGTCTTCTCTCCAGACAACAGATGACAAGCTTTGAAAGAACTTCAAATTCTTTGTAGAGCAGAAAGCAAGCCAAATCCCTTCAATTACTAACATGATATTTATGACATGAATATTTTTGTGACGCAAATGCATCAAATATTATTTTACAATTCCTTTATGTGTGGTTAAATGTGCGACCTTACATAGCTTTGCAAAAGTCGTGAAAAAAAACCCTCGCGGAAAATGCTGGCTTATAATACCTTTTTTGTGGATAGCAACTCTGCCATCCTTATCTGCATTGGTCAGGGCCAGAAGGAAGCCCTCTATGTGCATGAGCGGAGAAGAGAAGAAATGCTGCTCGCTCTCTCGGCCCGTGTCTGGAAACAATTTGGAGGAAACCAAATAATGTCAAGAATGATCTGGTTGTACTGTACTTGTTTGCTACATGATTCTAAGCAAAATGTTTGGAGTTAAATACAGTCAAACTTGTCTTAGCGGCCACCTGTCTATAGCAGCCAACCTGTCTATAGTGGCCATTAAAGTAATTCCCCCGGAGAGAGATCATGTGTTAAAGAACCTGTCTATAGCAGCCACCTGTCTATAAAG
Organism: Arbacia lixula; assembly: GCA_963669155.1. Lineage (NCBI taxonomy): Eukaryota > Metazoa > Echinodermata > Echinoidea > Arbacioida > Arbaciidae > Arbacia > Arbacia lixula. The sequence goes on along the minus strand of OZ022582.1, from coordinate 12,130,612 downwards.
GCTAAACTTTTTGTTTCCCTTGAGTGGCCACTATGGACAGGTTTCACTGTACATTAGTTAGAGCGCACCTTTAACTCTTGATGCTATCAATCTATATTTTATCGATCTATCTATCTGTCAATCTGTTTTTCAATCTGTTTTTATATCTGTATGTCTATCCATCTATCTGTCCCTCCATCTCTCTAAGCACCTGTTTATTTCTATCTATAATTTCTTGTCATCAGATGTGTTGTTTGATTCTCTTCTCTCTTTTGTTGATTGTTGAATTAATTTCCTCCAAAATAACTTTTTTCATTTCTTATATATTTCTACACTAAGCCTGTACAAATTTGCCATAGCACGTTGGCAACGGGACAGACAAGTGTGTTACAAACTCGTCTGTCCCGTTACCAACGTGCTATGGCAAATTTGTACTGGGTAAATTTTCTGAAGCGTACAAAACCTTGTAAATTGCAAATCAATACACTTCTTTGATATTTTATAATTATTGACTGGTTTATTTAAAAGACCAAAAAATAATTGGAATTTTAGAGATTTATCCAAATGTTACAGTAAATGTACCCCATTACTGAAGACAGGCCCATCTACAGTGCATCTATTTATCAACTATATATCCAACTATCTATCTGTCTCTCCATCTGCCTGTACTTTTCTCTCCAGAATTCCTTGTCACCTTGAGTTGTTGTCTGATTCTCTGCAGGACTCTTCCCTCTTTTGCTGATTGTCTGAAGAAACGCTGTCATGCCCGATGCTTTGGGCCTCTCTTGAGGCTGGGCAGAGACAGAAGCGGGCTGGTACCTCTCCACAAACCCGTTCAGCTATCAACAGAAAAAACACCAGGGGGTGTTTCACCAAGATGCTCGTAAGTTACCAACGACTTGACGAACGACTGGTGATCCCTTCTGGTGCTAAATGCAATACCACACTTTGTTCACTAAGAATCTGACTTAGCACAAGAAGGGATCACCAGTCGTTCGTAAAGTCGTTCGTAACTTACGAACATCTTGGTGAAACACCACCCAGGGCCATATCGATCACAAGTCCAATACCCAACTCTAACGTACAGAGTTATAATTGATGTAAATCATAATTCAAGCACCATTCAATCAGAACTCTTCATATATGCAGGGCCCGGGAATATGAAAACAAAGTCGGGGCACAAGGACCTACAGTGGAGCCGGAGATCAAATGCACAGTGATTGCAATCAAATGCAATCAGCTCCATACACTGACTACGGTCTGACTGCAATAGATTGCAATCAGCTGTGGCGTTAATCTCAGGCCCAACTGCAGAGGCAAGAGCTCTTAAATCTCATGCAAAAGATTCTTGGTTGCACTATTTTGCAAATTAGCTGGTCTTAATATTTTGATATTTCAGGAAAGATTCCAAAGTTCAACTTTCTGAGTCTGCAACTCTGATGTTTTTCTGATTCAGCTATTTTTGTGCTTCAGATAAATAGCCCCATTTGTGCAACTTATTTAAGATAAGAATGACTCTATGCATGCTAAAATACCAGAATGTATTGGTGATAAATACACAAAAAATATCTGCATTTTTTTTTTCCTGGAATGTTGTTGGCACTGATTTAATGTCGACTGGCTAGCTCACACTCACACATGATCAATATTGACTGGCAAGCTCATACCATACAAAAAAGCATTTTGTATTGTCATCTCTATTTTACATCATTTATTAATGATGTAAGGATGATGTTAAATTTGAAAATTCTCACCTTTCTTGAGATTTTACTCTTCTGGCAGTATCTCTGTAACTGTTGATAACAAGAAGCGAAAGAAGAAAACAACAATTTTTCATAATCATTGCCGTTTTGAAAGATATCTATCAATATTTATGTTGTGACTGCCCTGCAAAGACAGTGGTGTATTCCCAAGTTGCAGTTTTGAGAAGAATAATTTGATGCACTGTTTTCAACAGTGAAGGCTCCTTTTCTTTTGATAATGCTTTGTGTTTGTGTTTTGAATAGTATCAATGTGACAATGAACGTTCATGCATCGCCGCATCAAACTCATTTCATGTGCACAACAAACAGATAACAGAATTTTGCAACATTGCATTTTTTGACCTTGCTGCATATTCAGAAGGTCTGCATATTCCATGATTGTGTAAGCATTACAAACAATATTATATACAACATCATTATAAAGATAAATAGTCATGTCATCTTGTGGTACCACATTTATGTACAATAATGAAACAACTACAAATATATGACTCCTCAAACCCGAGTTGTGGAACTTTTTTTAGGGATTTTTAAGAAGAATTTTACTAAAAACAATTAGGAAACAGCAGCTGGACTTGTTAGGCCACTGTGTGAGAAAGGGAAATTTGGAGTATTTGTTTCTAACTGGAAAGGTAGCAGGAAAGAGAGATTGAGGGCGCCAAAATGTAACGTTTTTGCAGAGCATTGCAACTTGGACTGGGTTGAAGAAGATTGAGCTTCTTAGACTGGCAATGGAAAGGAAAGCCTGGCATTTCATGGTCGCCAACGTCACAAGATATGGCACTTAAGAGAGAGAGAGAGAGAGAGATAATAAGAATAAGGATGCAACGAGAAGCACCTTGAAGAGGTTGATGTTATCCATGCGTGTCTCAAAGAGAAAGTTGTTGATGGTGAATAGGGAGGTGGAGGCAGGAGCTGCCGCGACCTTCTGGGTGTCTGGAGCCTGGTCGGTTCTCCCCCCAAGAAGGCGGATCCAGCTGGAGAGCAGCTGCAGGAGCTGCTTGATGTACATCAGGTTCTTGGCAAGGAGCCGGCTCCTGGAGGAGGCAAGAGGGAGGGTGGGGGAAGGATTGTTTTTTTCAAAAGTTTTTCAAGATATGAGTGACTGGATACAAGCAGGGCAGCACATTGAATTTTTCTGGGCAAAGATATTTTAGAAACCCTAGGAAAGCAAATATATGTGTAAAATAAAGTGGCAATACAAAATGCCTTCTTGTGGAACTATGAGCTTACCAGTTGACATTGGGGGAGAGGAGGGGGTGAGGGTGGGTGGGAGAGAAGTACTTTTTTTTCTAGGGGATTTCTTTCATTGAACTTTGATATATCTCAGCCAAAATAGATTTAATGCGCTAGCCTTGCCTAAAGTCACTCATTTATCTTAAGTTCTTGTATAAAAAAAAAACTTTGGGCATTAGTCTTTCACATGAGTGGCCCAAAATAAAATCACTTACTTGGCCTTACATGATCTTACATGATCATTGCACCAAGTTCAAAAAATCAAAATGATTGTTTGAAGTGGAATTTGGGGATACGACCTTGACCTATAACCTTTAAATTTGGATTTATCTGACCCAAATTGAAACATACCTTCAGTCCTGTCACAAATTGTCACTATACCAAGCTTGGTGAAATTTGGTTCAATATTTTCTCGAGTCATCTTATAGCAAATGACATTTTGGGATTTGACCAATACACTTATCTGACCCAAAATCTAATGAAGTAATTTGGCCCTTAAAGATTGTCCGTCCCTTTTGCAAGCTTAAAATTTGAAATCGTCTATCACGATCGTAAATTGAAGAAAGTGTGATTCAAGACCATTTCTAAGAATATAGCATGTTGAAGCTTTCTGTATATGTAAAAAATTTCAGCCGTTAAATTTCAAACCGACTTTTTTCGTACCACGAAAAAAGTATTAGTCTTTGTTCCAGTATCTATGTGGTTATTATGCGTGTGTGAAATCTTAATTTTATGAGTAACTACCAAACTCTGGAGATGATTCCTTCCATAGAACATTTTTTTATTCATAATGCGTTTTATAATTTAATAAACAGATTAATCAATAAAGCAGATATTTCAACACAAACTGCTAAGAGCCTGAGGTAAAGACTATTAATCAGACGTTGTTTACGTGCATTATTTGAATTTTACACTACGCATCAGCTTCAAATTTTGAATATAGAGCTTGCTAACAGTTCTCTATATGTTTTGCCAATGTTTCGATGGTTTTGTGGTGATCTGCAAAAGGGACTGGCTGTCTTTAATATACTACCATTTTACCAAGATTGATGACATTCTGTAGTTCGTTTTTTGACTCATGACAGAAACAAGATCCTAATGGTCGATGGATGGACTACACAGAAACACAATGCATGATTGGTGGAAGGCATAAAGAGTGACAATCTGTCTGCACAACTAGGTGGCTTCTGGGAGTCTCGATCATGTGTAAAATATCTCTGATTGGGCATCACTTAGTACAAGCACTCACTTCAACTGTATCATGAATTGTACTTAAGTGAATTGAACTACATGTACATGATACCTATGAGATATTTCCATGTATGAGATATTTACATATTTCTTGCATCTGTGTATTATGCTCCTTTAAGTTTCAACCATAACTTCAATTTTCCCTTTCACTTTGTCTCCTTTCTGTCTCAAATTCTCAGTTCCCCTCTTATTCTTGCATTCCAATCTATGTATTCACTTGCCCACAGCATCCTGCCACTGGTCATTCCCTCACTTGTCTCAACCCAAATCTCTTTGTACCCACCAGTATCAATGATGGAACCATCATACTCATGTCTGTACCAATGAAAGCATTTGAGAATTAAATCAGTTTGTACATCAAGCGGTGAAGTCACTCTCGCTCTCTGTTCTAGTCTTGTGTATTATCTTTATGTACCTCACCAAATACATAAAAAATACTGAATTTAGAGAGACTTACTTGAACCTCTGCATGTACTGACTAAGCTGGGAGTGAGCTCTGCATAGCTGCAAGGACATGAAAGAATTACCAATAATTCATCTTTGAATTAACTCTCACACAGGCATTACAATAGTTACAAATTTCACACTATGCACACCTTACCAGTATTTCCTCAATGCTTATGTAGAGTCTTAAATGGTTATACCTACATGTCCACAATCATATGATGAAATGAAAAATGTGCAGCGTCTTCATCAATGCAGCATTTCAATATGCTCCACTACCATGCATGTGCTGCAGATCAAGATAACATGTGTGTTCATGGGAAAGACACATGAACATGTCTATATTCATGGGGATGGTCTTTTTCAAGAGGAAATGTTGGGCTATTTAGTGTAAATAGTAATAAGAAGAATAATCACAGAATTCAGGAGCCAATTAACATATTTGTAGAAAAATATGAATATTTGAATAACACATATTCAAGTATTCTTTTTTTTTCAGGAGAGGTTTCCAATATGGAGAGAGCCATACATGAAAAGAAAGAGAGGATGGGGGAATTAAAAGAAGTAACAAGAAAATGCAGAGAGAAGATGATGGAGGGGTAAGAAGAAAACAATATAAACAGAGAGGTGAGAGAATGAGAGAGACAAGGTGACGGGAGATTAGAGAGAGAAAGAGAGAAAGAGAGAGAGAAAGAGAGAGAGAGAGAGAGAGAGAGAGAGAGAGAGAGAGAGACGAAGTGAGAGCGTGAGAGACAAAGTGAGAGAGAGAGGGAAAGAGGGTGAGAGAGAAAGAGAGAGAGAGAGAGAGAGAGAGAGAGAGAGAGAGAGAGAGGGAGATAGAGAGAGAGAGAGAGAGAGAGAGAGGGAAAGAGAGAATGGGATGAGGGACAAGAGAATGTGAATAATAGAGTGAGACAAATATATGAGAGAGGTGGAGGGCCACATGCGAGACAGAAAGAAGAAAACACAGAAGAGGGGGAGAGGAGAGGAGGGGGTACTAAACACAACATACCTGGGCTCCTGTGACTTCTATACTGTGAACATTGCAGATGGTCTCTATAAGGTTGTGAGCCTCATCTACAATCACTATGTTGTCTTTCAGCTTAATTCGGCAGGCCTCTCTGGTCGACTTGTGAAGCAGGATGTTGTACGGCAGGGCTACCAACTACAAAAGGAAAGATTCCAAAGCACATAAACACAAGAGTGAAGATCTTCATGAAATTTTACTGATTTACTTTCATGGGTAGGTCTTGAATCTACAGGGGCAAACTCAGATGCTGAAAATGATATACAGTATGTATTATTTCATATTGCAGACAGTGACGTCCCAAATTGATGGGTTGTACTGCATGAGCTGATTTTTTCGGAAGGGTTTTATCTTTGCAAATCACTTCAGGCTCACAAATTTTAAAACACGCAAAAATATTGCCACATAATCCTGATCACTAAGTGCATGTATCTCACGCTGCTGCGTGCGTACATGTAGAAGCGCTGTAAATCTCACGATTGGGTACATGGTACCGTATATACTATGGACGGTGCATGCGATCGCTCATTAGCTAGCAATGCAGCGCACAATCAAGTGTCGTGATAACATATGTGCAGGTACAGTTTGTTTCTCTTATTTGTATGTGTACATATGATAGCGTAGCAGTGCATGCATATCATAGTGCAGTCATTGGTTGTCATTCGCGAAAACAGCACCCCGCGAAAAAGTCTGCAACCAATTCATTTGTGAAAATATCTGTACTCGAAATACAGTATTCATTGGGCCTACAAAATACATGGAAGAAGAGGGAAAGAGGGAGAGGGGAAGCATGACCTACCTGCGCACTAGGTACAGCATGCCGTGTGCCATAGTACGGGCAAGCCTTGAGCTCCTTGCCCACTTGGACGAGTTGTTCCATGTCCATGACCTGTATGGCTGCCCTGTCCTTGAAGCCACTCAGCTGTGCCTGGTTGTAGTAGGGGCAGGCCTTGGACTGCTTCGATCTCTTCCGCTTGGGCTTCAGGGAGCTGTCATCATGCTTCACAGCTAGATCCAGGACACAACATGAAGCACATATATTAGGTTAAACATATTTTTGGATGTGTCTTTATATCGAAGTTCATCACACAAACAAATAGCAACATTTGCTTTTCTTTAATAAATACCTGTACAGTGAAACCTGTCTATAGTGGCCACCCAAGGGAAACAAAAATTGTGGGCTTTACAGACAGGTGGCTGCTATAGACAGGTTCTTTAACACATGATCTCTCTCCGACTGGGGAATTATTTTAGTGGCCACTATAGACAGGAGGCCACTAAGACAGGTTTGACTGTACTTTAACTTCCAAATCACTTGATACCATTGCCAAAAAACCTCAATAACAATGTTGTCTATATTCTGGACAAAAATACTAAACCGCCTGTTAACAACTTTAAAAAAAAAAAAAGCCTTCATGTAGTGACCTTATACACTGGCGTTTTGACATAAGTTCTGACCACGATCCATAACTGTGATTGGCCAAAAGACACAATTTGTGTCCTAAGTGAGTATGCAGAATACCAAGTGACTTTAAGTCAAGACAAATTTTTTACTCAAGATTCTTTTAAAATACCACCTACATCCTGTAACTTCGGAGAAGAACAATTAATGGCTACCTGACTTGTTCTTCTTGGCCTGCATCTCCATACACCGGTCATTGATGAGGGTCATGGACGAGAGCTTCTTGACCGCTTCGTTGATGCACAGGTTCTGCCGTGACCCCAGAGTGATGACCTTGATGTCGTCGTGGTAAGGACTCTTCTGGACCTCGTGAACGAACTGGCTCAGCTGGGAGTGGGTGCGGCTGCAGTAGAAGATCTATCAAAAGCACAAAGGTTTCACATTCACGAATCCGGGCCCCGTCTTATAAAGAGTTGCGACTTATTTGAATTCAATTCCCCATCTCTATCATAGAGAGCTACAATTGATATCAATAGAACAGTGCGTAACTTTACACCATGGTTGGACAATCCACTGAATAAATAATACTAGACTGCAGACTGAGATTTGTTCATGAAGCTGTGTTGGATAATGGATGTAAAGACACTTTACAGAATGCCCAGAACAATAGAAACAGGTGCACATGGTGGAATGTTCTGTTACTACCCTCTCAGAGCTGCATAGATGTTAATTGCCATATCTGCATAACAATAAGTTGAAATGTTGTTGACTAGCTGATGAATTTCCATTTTACTCTGTGAGCAGTGCCATTGATTTAAGGACATTTTCTAATAATAAATTTTCTAGTAATCTGCTCATACACAGTTTGCAACCACAAACTGGCTTATCGCAAGTGAAGTTGCAATCAATCGCAAATCTTAATAAGACAGGGTCCTCGTGTAGATTCAACTTCGTTTGACTCGCAGGAAGTAATATTTCATGATGCTCCTTGTGTCAACCCTTCTTCACAAAATGCACATACCTCAACAAAGAAATTTCATCACAGCATGTACTTTCTATACATTCATTACAAAACACAAAAATTTGCTTGAATTTTGTTCCCAACTCATAGCAAAGCACTCCATAAAACGTTAATTCAAATTTTGAGATCTCAGCATATATGTAAATTAAAAGCGTCATTGTTGCATTCCCCAGAAAAGGAAAGAGAGCATACTTCTTTACTTAAATGCGCAACTACCTTTGTTGTCTCTTCCGGCTCTTCATCTTCTTTTTTCTCTTCCTCATCTGATTCGCTGCTCTCCTTGTCGCTATGGTAATCAACAACTAAATGATCATCGTCAGCCTCGTCCTCCTCCTGCTTGATCCCCTTCTTGGTATCGCCGCCTCCTTCTCCATGGGGTGATAGCTCTGTATCAGCCAGGTCTGGGCTCAGGAGCTCATCAGTGGTGGACAGTCTCTGGGAGTACCATTTTCATAATGTATGCAAATGCTATGCACGTCATTTGAAAAATGGTAATCGCAAAGCTTATCCAATGTTTGTCTGACTATCAACAACTACTGATAGATTCAGAGTGCATTCCGCCCATGACGGGTTAAGGGGAACGTGTAAACACATCGTAAACGACAATTGCTCATTGACTAGAGAAGAATGATCTCTTGTCATAGCATAATGGCCTCTAATGTATGCAAATGCTATGCACATCATTTGAATAATATATCTATAATGGTAAATGCAAAGCTTATCCAATGTTTGTCTATCAACAACTAATAGATTCAGAGCGCATTCCGCCCTTGACGCGGTTAAGGGGAACGTGTAAACACATTACGATAATTGCTCATTGACTAGAGAAGAATGAGCTCTTGTCATAGCATAATGGCCTCTTGTTTGAATCAAATCTTATACATCAGATTCAGAACAAAATCTGCTTCATTATTTAGAACATGTCTGTAAATGTACATGCCAAAGTTAGGCTACAGAGATGCATCAATAATACTGCTTTGGGAAGAAGTTGAATTACTGTATTGAAAGATGTTAGCATACCTGTAGAGAGATATTCCACATTCCACATTCATATTATGGTCCACCAAGCTCCACAAAAAAGGTGACGATCATTCTGTAAATGTCACATAAAAGATGATGTGGGGTGAGGGGCATTTGTTGATTAATGCAAGATTTACCTTGCGCTTAAAGCTGGCACGGGAATGGAGATCCTTCTTCAATCGCTCTAATTCAGCTTCTCTCTTGCGTTTCTTTTCCCTCTCCTCCTGCAATGAAAAAATTGTAACCAAATAAAAAGTTCAAGTTTAAAGTTGAAGTTCACTTTAAAATGTACATACAGGATTGTGGGTGGCTGAATCTTATACCTTTCCTCCTCTGATATTTCTTATTACATCAAAAATACTATGCAAAGCCCAGAAACTATAATTTCTACACTTTTTGTTTACACTTTGTTTCTTGTTGTATCGCTTACATTAGAAAGAAGAAAATAATATTTGTTAGACACATCATATATCACATAATTCCTGCATATTTTCATATGGGGTCCAAGATTCACAAGCTTTGCTTCTTTTTGGACCCCTTCACAAAAATATTGTTCCTATGAAAAAATTGTGCTAACTATGATTTGCTTTTTGTTTTCACTTTTATTGTATCTGACTTTACATTGTTGTTCTTGTTTTTCATAGAAAAAAATAATTGAATCTTGATTTTGAATCTTCTTCCCTGATATATAACCATGTACCTACGTGTGTGTCCATCTGACTCTCTTTCTTACCATGAGTCTCGTTGCCTTCTCCATCTGCTCCCTCTTGGAGTCAAACTCTACGACCCAATCAGGTGCGCCATTAGTCTGCTTACCTGCACTGGCACTACTGTATGAAGAGAGAAACAGGACACATTTTCTTTACAAATGGAGTCCCAATATAAAAAGTTTATTCAAACAAAAGCAGCAACACAAAACTCCAAGATTATTGACATTGTGTTTTTTAATTAAGTTAAGATGGCAGTTGAAGAATGCGCTTAATCATGCATGAATGTTTGTGCATCAATATCACATTACATTACTGGGGGATAACATTTCCCCTTTTTATGTTAGATTGTTGTATCACATTTCTATTAGGAAAAGTCTTAACTTTCAAAAACATTCTTCGCTTTTGGTTTCATCTTGCCTTTCTTTCTCGGACTGTTGTTGTTGTTGTTCAACGAAGGCATCAAGTTCCTCCTGGCGTTTCTTCTCGTGGTCCGTCAGCCACTTCAAGGCTCCACAGATCAAACTCAGAGACTTGCCCTGCACCAAGATAATGACAAAATGATAAGAGGAAAATCAACATTTTCAACACTGAAACAGATTACGTTAGAACTAGATTCTTCATGAATGTCAAAATTAAAGTTTGATTATGCTATCAGGACAATACACCTAAAACATGGAGCTCACACTCACAGTCACTCACAGGTAAGTAAACAGAGAAAATATTTAACTCTTTAGAATTTTCTGCTTCTCCGACTCAATCTTTCATGAGAAGACTTTTTCATTAATAATAACGTTAAAGGGACATAAAGCAAAACTTCTAACTATTGCCTTCAAATGAAAAACATAAACTTGTCATCTTTTGCGTTTTAGTTTTGATGTCCACAATGTTCATTAGAAAAAAAAAAACTGTTCTGTGGAAAGTGAATATTTTTTTCACTTGACCTGGACTTCCATCTTCCTTTTTGTTTTATTCAAGCTCCTGCGTGATTATGGAAGAAGAATAACAATATCCAACTTAATTCAATTACATTCAATGATGATGTCAATGTGCTGACAAGTTACTCACTGTTCCTGTTGGACTTTCGAAAATGCCGATTTTGCCACCTTCTAGAGCATCATACAGGTGTTTCATGAAGTCTCTTTGAATGGGGTATGGTTGAAAAGGGAAGAGAAATTCAGACTCGGCTGTCTCTGGCTCATCTGACTCAGCATCCCTGGATTCATCTTCACAGTCTTCAATTTCTGACTCCATATCCACCATCATGTCGCCCTGATCTTTCGCCATTAATTGTGAAGACTGGTGCTACTTCTAGAGAAATGTCCGTTCAGACTTTATGTTGTTTATGATCCACCGGCACCTGCAACACTTTTATCATTACTGCATGCACCTGTGCTATAGTTTAGCTACATTATAGCTCACTGTCCACACTGTACACATGCACACCACACATATAAACTACATATGCATCGTATTTACTTCCGTATTTCCCGCGACATGGAAATTGACAGGATGGATCCATTTTCAGATGGGGAAGGTACACGTCCTGACATATTTATTGAGTGATTAAAATCCAGAAAGATACACATTATGGCATCCATTAGAGACAAGATTAAGATAAAAGTCAGTCAAGTGTACTCCTTCATCAAATGACGGATATTAGTATTGCACTCCATATAATTTTAGATAAGATCGATTCAATAAAGTTACTTAGGATTGCAGCTTCAAAAATGAATTCATCATTATTTTCCTGCTACACTGACCTTTCACCTTTTTGTAACTGCGCGTGCGTACCATCATTTCAATGTTTGATTCTGCACAGCTTACGTCGTGTTCGTCGGCAGTATTTTCAATTGTATGAACCATTTAAATTCCATTTTCATCAACTTAAGAGTGCCAATTTCTCTCCAAAGATGAGCCATAACGCAGCAAACGTATATCAAACCACAAATTATGTGGAAGACTACTTGGACTGCATCGAGTCTCTTCCAAATGATCTTCAAAGGAACGTGTCTCAAATTCGTGAGATCGACAATACCTATCAGAGTAAGTACCGTACTCGTAGCGAGCACTCGGTCGCCTAACTTGCTGCCCGGCCGGCCGGCAGGGTAGCCGACGCAGTGCCGGTGGATAGCCCACAGCTCAACGTTACACGCCATCCTCCACGCTTTGTATTTTATGCAGTCGACATGTTTTTCAGAAAGAAATATGCGATGATCAGAAATACATATTGATGGCGTTTATATCATTCACTGAAATATATTATAGAGAAAAATAAAATGATTAATCAAACGAGAAATATAGAATGTTAATTGTTAAATGTTATTTGGAGACGGACATGAATCATGTTGACATGTCATTTGCTTGAGCAGTATTGAGCTTGGACTGGCGAAGGCGCTGGCGTGGCTGTGCATTTTTGACAGACTCTATGGAACTTATTTTTATTTAGCTAACAACAAATATTTTGAGTGCACATTTTAATACTAGAAGTTAGATTTTCAGGGCAAAAACTGTTGCCCTCAAGGCTCAAGCGTGGTTGCCGTGTTGGCAGAAAAGTTGGGGGCTCTTTTGCAATGTTTTTTACAATGTTTTTTACAATGTTCGTGTGTAATACATGTAAAAGGGAGTTGCTGATAAAAATGGGGGGGGGGGGGGGATCTGGGGAAAACTGCAGCAGAAAATGTGATTCTATTTAATTTTCGGAGCTCTGCGGTCTCTGCATGCTGCTACATGAGCATGTGTGCGCATTTTGCCATAGGGTATGAACGGTAAGATCAGTCAGCATTGTCACGATTGCTGTTCTGAATAGTCATATTCTTCATGCTTTCGGGGGCTACTTTTTCATTCTTGAACCAGGTACCATTGGATGTGTTGTTGTAAAAACTGAGTATAAAGAAAGCGAAGTGTTGATTTTAAGTTACAACAAAATCAACAAAGAACTATATAAATCATGAAAAAAGTACCTCTATCTTTAATACTACATGTATAAAAAAACAATTCAGATTTGTGACTGTCTTCCTTCATATTATCTCACCAGTCTGCAATACATTTTTTGCACAGAACTGCACTGTATGCTGTGCATTTTTCCCTTACACATATTACAAAAAGCATTCTGAAGGGCTCTTTTGTCACCTGTGCTTTGTTTTCAATGAGCTAGATAAAATCATTGCTGGTTGCCCTCTTTACATTCTGCAGCTGTTCTCCGTGAAATCAAGCAGCTGTATGAGACATTGGCTGACAAGGATCTTGACAACCACAACAAGCGACGCACATTGATCCGTCTGCACCGCAGCCTGATCCACAGCCAGGAGCTCGGAGATGAGAAACTCCACTTTGCCTCCCAGATCTCGGAGATCGTCGAGAACCGGCTGCGGCAGATGAACATGAATCGCACGCACCTCGAGATCACCGAGAAGCCCGAGCATCCTCCGGACCCGCCGCCCAAGGCTAAGAAAGCAGCAGTGCCGGTGGCGACCATCGAGGAGGCGCTGACGGAGAAGACTGGCAGCAAGCGGCTGCGGCGGAGTCGGAACAATGACGTGAAGGAGAAGGATAACCACGCCGTAGCACAGACCAACGACAACCCCAAGGCCAAGAAGAAGAAGCGTAATAAGACCAAGGAGCGCGATCTCATCCCCATCGACCCGCCCATCGACCCCAACGAGCCCACCTACTGCCTCTGCCAGCAGGTCTCGTACGGCGACATGGTGGGATGCGACAACAAGGACTGCCCGTATGAGTGGTTCCACTTTGGATGTGTGGGCCTCTCAACCAAACCAAAGGGCAAATGGTACTGTCCAAAGTGTTTACCGGATATCAAGAAGAAATGATAAGCATATTGGAACAAGACTCTTTCTTTGTATTTTTAAACTCTTTATTTAACTGTGATATGTTACATAGTTATCACTTGTACAGCTACAAATTTGTTAATAATGTACATTCAAACTTAGTTGTGAATACATGTATGTAGTAGGTGCTACCTAAGAAAAGAAAGACATGTGGGATACTTTGTGAGAACCTTATATCATGGGTATGCAATACAAAAAAAATAAAGATATTGTTCATACATTTCCATGTCATCTGAAATCACTGTATAGTTGATTTTCGTTTTTTCCTAACACTTCTGCCATTGAAATGATAGGAAAAAAATACAAGCTCAAGATGGAAATTAAACTCAGGAAACATGAAAAAAATTATCCATCTTCAATATTGTGGGGTTTGCAGTTACGATGTATATTGCTGTAGTTGCCATGACAACAGGCAAGGTTTATCTATTAGCTGAAAGTTATGAATGCTCCTTACTGATATGTCACCTTAGGGCCATATGTGTGGACGGGTTTCCAAGCAAAGATTTACTGTGTTCAGAGCTATGATCATGCATGTACACTGTACTCAGAGCTCATTGGATCAGGCCCATGGCAATACACAGGCATACAGCTCTTTGTTTTCTGGTTGCACATTCAGTGTGTCCAATGTATGTAAAGGGCAATCGAACCCTGATGATGATTGAACAGAATTAAAGAAAATAAATCAGAGAGACCGGTCAACTGATAAAAGTTTGAGAAAAATCCAAAATACATACACTGAAATTGATTACACTGAATCCTGCCCATTAACCTATGTTAGCAACTGAACTGCTCCACAATGACTGATAAGAGTTAGTGTAGAACAAAGAACTGAAAAGCTTATAGATACAAATAATACAATACATGTTGTATCTGTAAAAGAAAACCTCAAATATATTGGGCAATGTTTGCCTTACCTATCAAGGGCTGTATTTCATCATTAAAACCATGTGACAACTTACATGTACTGTTTACGGATCTGAAAATGGAAAGTTTTCAGTGAATTTGAGTCTGCACCATGTTAAGAAGAAGAGCTAGAGGAATATATATGCCATAACAATGTCATTAAAATAAGTGTTTCTCACCATTAAATAAAGATATGGTATACATAATAGAAAACAACAATCACATATAGAGTATTCCAATTTATTTCGCGTGGCTGCAGTATGAAGGTACACACTGTAGACCTGTATGCATATTTGAGCAATGGATTAGTATTCCAGAGTGCAATAAAAAGATGATAAATATGTTCAGCTACAGAGTGGGGAAGTAAGAGAAAGATACCCACATTTTGAGAAGAAGCAAATGTATTTCTTGCCCTCGGAAAGGCTTGATCTACATTGTGTGTGTGTGTGTGTGTGTGTGTGTGTGTGAGAGAGAGAGAGAGAGAGTGTGTGTGTGTGTGTGTGAGAGAGAGTGTGTGTGTGTGTGTGTGTGCATGTGTGTGTGGAGGGGGGGGGGGGGGTTAAGGATCAACCCCAATACAACAAAAATTACACCACAAATCATGAGTGACTGCAAAGTGCTTGGAGACCCCACACCTCTCCTTTCACAAACAGACAGACCCGCACACACTTATTAACCATTCAGTATGCTGATAATGAAATTTCAGATATTGTTGACTGTATTTCAAGCTTGATTTAATATCGATAAGATATCAAATTCCATTCACTTTTTTTTCATATTTCACAAATACGAACTGCTTAACACAATTCTGCTTTATGTATGTTCACAATTCATATCACAAGCACCATTTTGTTGTTTTAATTTGAATCATTTTACATCAATAGTGATAATTATATTGATAATGAAAATGATATGAGCAATGATACGTGTAAAATGTATTGCAACATTCAACTGAAACACAGTAACACATAATAAACATGTATAAGTCGGAATCTGCTTGATAAACAAGATACAAATCGAGGTGGTTCGGGAACCATGAGTCTCGCCCGATTTCATTATAAATAAAACATGCAATATTGCCTCATAACATTTGACCTTCTGACACTTAGATTACCTTTGACCTCATCATCCTCATCAACACGCATGTGGTATTACCCAAGGCTCATTTGTACCAAGTATGAACACAATTACTGCAGAAATAAAGAAATGGGACCAAGTTAAACCAAAACTTAATCATATTTGTAACAGACTAACAGGAAAAGTGATTACTAGGTCTCAGCCAAACTTTATTCAGGCAAGACAAACAAAAAACAAACAAAGATGCACTGGTATGTGGTGTATTTGTGTACAAAAATACTGTACAGAGTCCTTTGGTTCATGCATAATGCTCAACAGGTTCTGGAGTAGATATGTCTTCAAATTGGGCTGATTCTTTGTTATGATTCAAAGTTTTGACAAACTTTAAACTAACAGGATGGGTAAACCTGAGTTGTCCTTATATTCTTGTCCAAAATGAAGGTGGTACAATACACATTTAATAAACAGGTTGCAGGGTCACACATGTGTACTTGTTTAGACATGTAACAGAAACTTGCACATTCACTTGTCTTTGGTAGACACATTGTACTTGAGCAGCTGAGTTGAGGAAAACGTACAACTCCTTGAAGGGAATGTACAGTTGTGATAAGATAAAGGGACCCACTTTCAAGGTACAGGTGTGTGATTTTAGAGTCGTATGAAGGACTTACCTCAAAACCATGCAACCATTATCTCAAATCCTGCAATGAAGTGAGAGTAGGAGTTACAGGACCAGTGGCAAAATGGTTGCTACCACTTCTGAACATTCCCTACGCATACTATATGTTTAATACCTTATCTTCATAATCATAATTATTATTTTCTGAATAGTTGAGAGTCATGACATAGATTTAACCATCCTGCATTTCAGCTGGCAAAAGTACTTCGCTTGCATAAATACTGGTCAATAGAACATTTAATACGAAATAATAGCAGTCAATAGTACATTTATTTGCATAAATACCAGTCATTAATTCTTTTTATATGACACCTAGATAGAGCCCTGTCATTTGATTGGTTGTTTGATATCGATCATTCAGTCCATTTACAATGACGTCATCAACTGTGCAATTTCGGATCCATTCATTGTGCAATTTTGGATCCATACGATATTGCATTGCACGCTCGCCAAGACCACCAGTACTTGCGTGTATTGTGTATGCAAACCACGACCACTCAGCAGCTCCACTTGTGCATATGCATATCGAGCTAATTTGGTGTCATATAAAACAAATAATGAATGTTTTTTCATTCGTGCAATGGACAGAATATTTCAATCGGTGAAAGATGAAATGCATGATCCATTCAACGAGGTGTAGCCTCGTTGAATGGATCATTTTCATCTTTTACCTCATGAAATATTCTGTCCATTGCACTCATACACATTCATTATTTGTATATTCTTGCACAAAATTGCATAATGAGTCCCCATGGTAGTTAACAAGTGAAATCAAGCTTCCTCAAACTATTCTCATAGTCAAATCTTGATGTTACAAATGAATGGCTGGCACTATGGCAAGCATCAAAGATCTCTTTATCCTAGAAATACATGGTACATTATATCTAATGCAGGTCTGCAAGATGTGCAAATATGAAACAGCAACATCGATATCTCTGAGCCCGGATTTTGTATCCCTCAGTAACTCTCCTGCAATGCACCTATCAGCACATTCAAATTGCCACTAAACGGAGTCTTTGATAAAGGATTTTTGTACTCTGGTCTGACAAAACTATATAAGATACTTTATACAGCAACCCTGAAAATCGCTAGCTCAGTTTATCTTTGAACCCCGTCTTTGAATCCCAAACAAGCTCTCCTGCAATGTAAGTCCTTTTCACATTCATATCGTCATCGAGGAAGAGAAAGTCAGCGTCGGTGCGGTAATCGAGGGTTCCTTTCTGGTGGTCGATGTCCAGGAGCTTGGCAGGGTGAAGTGTGGCTGCTTCAATCGCCTCCACATTGCTGCAGCGGCAGGCACTCCTCAGGTACTGCACACACGATGACATGGTTGCAGTACTGAAATGAAATTGATCATAATTCATTAATTTAAGTCACTTTATTCAAATTACGTGTCAATTAGAGCATATCAACTGCATATTCAGGAATTCTGAAATAAAACTCATGTCTGTCTTAGCTATAAAGTCATTTGGTATTTTGACAAATTAAGTAAATAACTGCAGTTATGGTCCAATCACAGTTTAGAATCGTAGTTGAAATTGTTGAAATTTAAAAGTCAAAACTTAAGTTCCCTTTGACAATACAAGCCCTGCTACCTGGTCCATATTACAGCATTCTGTGCTCACCTTCCACTGAGCGTGTTGGTGCCCGCCACGTAGGCCGCCTTGTCACGAACATCCACCTGCTGTCTGCCCAGGATGTGTCGCCCTGGAAACAGTCCCATGGCGGACATCGCATCCGTCACCAAAACAATGCCTACAGAAAAAGAGAGCAATGGAGAGTTACATAAACATGTCCCATGTCCCACATTTAGCTCTACAAGAAAGTTGTTGTTGATGATTGGTGATTGTAGGCGGTTTCTCAATCAAACTCAATTATGTCCATGTCAGCTATTTGGTTATTTCAGTGAGTCTTACGGGTGCACAATGTTGTGGGCCTCCAATTCCGGAATCTAGGCGAGTCAACACAGAAGGGATGCAATTAAGTTGAGAAATTACCACGAGTATATTTCATAATTAGTGAATAAATCTACACGCATTGCACTGAGATCTACACAAAAGATTCAAAATTGGTACAGAACAAAAGATACAGACATTTATTTTGATGAATTATATGAAATAACATACTTTCCATTGGGCTAGTACAAAACCACAAAAATTAGCCGAATTTGGGAGAGCATCATCTGGCGAAAATTATGTTCTGAAAAATTGTTCTGAAAAGGTACACAAGACTACAAAGAAAAAAAATCTTTCAGCGATAACTGTTTGCGTTTCAGAATGATTGTGCGAAATAATTAAGGTCAAGGTACGCACGGTTTTGTCCTGCCATCTTACCGTTGGGATGAGCTTTGTAGGCTATCCTGAGGGCAGCGGGATGGGTGTGTATACCGTCAGCGATGACACCGTAGTAGATGCATCGGTTGGCAGGGATAGCATTGCTTGCCAGCAGGCCCACGATGCCAGGGTCCCTGTGGTGGAACTGTAGGAGAGTAGGAGAAGGAAAATTATAAATACATTTCATTTCGTAAGGGGTTCATGATCTCCTGCACTGCAAAAAATGCTGCTCTATGGATTTGCAGGTATTACTTGCCCAAAATTGCACCAATGGCACATGAAAAGTTAGTTTCTGGGGGAGGGGGCGGGTGCTATTTTAAAGTTTGCAATGTTTTTTTATGTGACACAAAGGAGTATACAGCTGCATATAAACTAATTAGGACGTCATTTCATTTTGAAAAAAGGGAAGAAAGAGGTCTATCTTCTCTGGCATTAGGCACCAATGCTACTATAGCTCATTGCCGAAATCAACCTTTTCACTGTTATTGGCACGAATATATGTAAAAAAGTATTTTTCAAATACTGGGCCTTAAACAAAGATAACAAAAGCTTCATGGAAGAAAAAAGATATATCAATCAAAATAGATAAGGAAATTCCCTTCTAGTATTCTAGCATCTCATTGCTTGTATCAAACAAAGAAAAAGAATGGAGTATACAGTAAGTATTTCAGCTGCCAGATTTGAACCCTTTATAATTAAAGATTGTCCGTCCCTTTTGCAAGCTTAAAATTTGAAATCGTCTATCACGATCGTAAATTGGAGAAAGTGTGATTCAAGACCACTTCTAAGAATATAGCATGTTGAAGCTTTCTGTATATGTAAAAAAATTCAGCCGTTAAATTTCAAACCGACTTTTTTCGTACCACGAAAAAAGTATTAGTCTTTGTTACAGTATCTATGTGGTTATTATGCGTGTGTGAAATCCTAATTTTATGAGTAACTACCAAACTTTGGAGATGATTCCTTCCACGGAACATTTTTTTTCATAATGCGTTTTATAATTTAATAAACAGATTAATCAATAAAGCAGATATTTCAACACAAACTGCTAAGAGCCTGAGGTAAAGACTATTAATCAGACGTTGTTTACGTGCATTATTCGAATTTTACACTACGTATCAGTTTCAAATTGTGAATATAGACCTTGCTAACAGTTCTCTATATGCATGATATGTTTTGCCAATGTTTCGATGGTTTTGTGGTGATCTGAAAAAGGGACTGGCTGTCTTTAAATACCATATGGTATACAACAGGATGACCTGACATTGTGACTTACTGGGAGCATAGCATTGAAGAGATGGGTGATGAAGGAGGCACCAGCATTCACACTGTCCTCTGCAATCGACAGGTTTGATGTTGAATGCCCTGTAGCGGGATAGTTAGAAGCCATTATTAAAGGGCATATACTGTACTGGAAATACAAAAAGGCCTTCAAATGGTGATCGTAAGCAATCGTCTTGCCAATGGTCTTAAATTCAGGATTCATTCCATTTTAAAAACTTGATGAAAGTTATTTGCCTAGAATTATCCACATTTGGAGTAATTAGTAATTAAATCCCAAATCCTCAAATTGTTCGGGCCGAATATTTCGAGGATGTGTGATTTAATCACTAATCACTCCAAATGTGGATCATATGAATTGATCAAATGTGGATCATATGAGGTAAGTTACAGCAAGTTTACAGCAAGTTTACAGCAAGTTTCTAAAATGGACAATACATGCATTTAAGCCCATTGGCAAGGAGATTGCTCACGATCACCTTTTGAAGGCATTTTTGTCTTCCCAGTAGTATATGCCCTTTAATGGTGGTACCATATAGGCCATTATCTTCTTTACACAAATATGTTGTTTTTTTCAATGATGTATGCAATGAGAACAATGAAAGGCATCTTCAAAAGTTTTACACCATTTATGAATCAAATATGACATTTTCAGGTTGTAAGTTACCATGAATCACAAATTTAGTAGTAAGTTGTGGGTAAATTCATAAGAAGCCATTATTAATGGTGGTAATCATATGTAGGCCAATATGTTCTATACACAAATATGTCGTTTTTTCAATGATGTATGCAATGAGAGCAATGAAAGGCATTTTTAAAAGTTTGACACCATTTATGAATCAAATATGACATTTTCAGGTTGTAAGTCACCATGAATCATAAATTTAGTAGTAAGCTGTGGGTAAATTCATTACATGGTCTTAAAACATTGCGCAAATTGAAGGGGGACAGACAGATGGATGGACAACACAAAAACATCATGGCAAAAAACACCACCTGAGATCTACACAAAAGTGCATCCACTTACCTACCGAAACAACGATTCCTCTCCGCACTAGCTCCTTCACAGTCGTGTCGGCATTGGTCAGCTCTGGGGCTAGGGTTACTATGGAAACTGCATCAAGAGTGCTATACACGTCCAACAGGTCCTGCATGCCATTATGAAATGGTCTGATCAACTCTCCTGGATGCGCTCCTTTCTTTTCTGTGCTGATGAAAGGCCCCTCCAGATGAACCCCTGTGAAGAGAAATTCCCAAATAAACAGTGGTCACAATCAACTCGATCTCACATGTTTAAAGGGCATATACTGCACTGGGGAGATAAAAGAAACTTAAAAAGGTAATCGTGAGCAATATTCTTACCAATGGTCTTAAATTCACGTATTGTCCATTTTAGAAACTTGCTGAAAGTTACTTGCCCTCAAATAATCTACATTTGGATTAAATAGTGATGAACTCACAAAACCTCAAAATGTTCGGCCCGAACATTTTGTGATTGAAACATTAATCATTAATTACTCCAAATGTGGATCATTTGAGGGCAAATAACTTTCAGCAAGTTATCAAAATGGACAATACATGAATTTAAGACCATTGGCAAGAAGATTGCTCACGATTACCTTTTGATGGCATTTTTGTCTTCCCAGTACAGTATATGCCCTTTAAGTTTTCATTTGCTCGCCTTCATGGCACCTTTGAAAGTGTTTGCTGTGATGCTTGAAGGATTCCAGAATTGGGGTGCACACAGAGGCAGTCAAAATGCCAACAGCAGTGCTGTATGTAGCACAGGTATGGCGTATCATTCACCGGACGTCAAACATTAATCCAGAAAAAAACTACATCTGGGTCCTTATTGGAGATAGCAAGAGTTTTGTGACCATTTTCTTAAAATTTGATTTACTAAGTACTAATATCAGCCCTAGCAGACTGAAACTCTTAGATCAATTGATATTCTAACACGATTAATGCTCACCTAAGACCCCAGCTCCGTGCCCTCCTCCTTCTGACTTCTTGATCTGAGGGAGAACCTGCAAAAAAAACTCAAAATTATAATACGTTGCTCAAAATATGTGTCAGGTACTGAAAATCAAGATATTTATCTACACCCAATGTGCTAGTCAAGTCAAACAGAGGCACATATTCTATGGCCTTACAAAATCTACATCCAGCTTGGTGACAAATTCAGAGTCTCTCACATTATAGTTCTGACATTTATTGGCATATATTTGTGACTTTAAAACACAATTTCATAAACATAAAGGAATAAAATCAGAAATTGACAATGGTTCTTTCAATCATGAATGTCAGAATATCTTTTCTGCTGCAGACATTTTCATTATGTACATCTACAAGTATGCACATTTAAGTCATTCAAACTAAAGTTTGTCCGAGGCTTATAGGAGCATGCAGCAACAACTAATAGATTCAGACTACATTCCACACATTAAAACTGAATCATCAGAGACAGGTGAATGCCATATATAATGCATTACTGAGTAGTTAATGGAAAAGTTGTGAATATATTGCTAAAACAGCTTATAGCCCCAACTTTCATCTGCAGACTCATGGCTGACGGATCACGGTTTGTATTGCATAGGCTACTTATCTACCTGTCTATAGGTGTTTGGTTCAGATGTGATGACAGTAGGGCAAAACGAGGTGACTCCATGGGCAAGAATCCCCTGAGATACCCGCTGTAGGCCTTCCTTCACTCGGGCAGGCTCAGAAGAAAAGTCGTAGCCAAAGCCACCTGAGAAGAGATTCAGGAAGGAAAGAATTATTAGAGATAAAAAATGAGGAAAGGGAGACAGGAAGACGTACACTATAGCTCAAAGGAATTGGTATCGGGTAAAGGGAAAGGGAAGAAAGGGAAAGAGCCGCAGTTTTAAACCACAGTATATTTTGTCCAGTTCAGCATGAAGCACGATGCATTAGCCTAAAATGCATCATGTTTCATGCTGAACTGGATATAACGCGGTTCAAAACTGCATGTGGCTCCTTCCCTTTCTTCCCTTTCCTTTTACCCGATGCCAATTCCTTTGACTGAGCTGTAATGTACTGTACGTACATAAGTCAGCATTGCTCAAATTGTTTCAAAGGCTCTATGATCGCTGCGCTAGTTGTTGGTAAATCTAGATTTCAGAAGATTCTTTTGGAAAATATTGATTTTCTCAAAAGGATACAGGCATTTTACCAGTGCATTTCATACACTTCAGCTCAAAAGAATAGCTGGCATAGGGAAAGGGAAGGGGCCGCTTTAGCCTAAAAAGCATCATGGTCCATGCTGAACTGGACAAAATATACTACCATTTAAAACTGCGGCTCCTTCCCTTTCCCCTTCCCTATGCCAATTCCTTTGAGCTGCGATCATGTTGTTTCTGCTTTATTGAAACCAACTTATCTTCAGGGTGGGCTATCCCTTGTAGGTCTCATTAAACAAAACATTGTTCAAGGGGTGGGGGGTTATATAGGCATTCAGCAGATGTTTTTTATATCGTCTAGTGGTCGCTAAGTTACTCATATTTTTATCATTTACTCTGCACTAGCAGCATGACTAGTCTGCAGTGCAGGTCCTCACATTGATTGCAATATTTGTAATGATAGTTTACCAGAAACAAATGAAAATCTGCACAAATTTAACTTTTGGACTTGCATTTCGCTCCTAAATCGTAGTTCCCTTCTGTCAAGGGATTGAGTCCAGACTCCAGTGTCTTTCTTACCATTGATCTGAACATCTATGTAGCCAGGCACGATGATGGCGTTGTGGCAGTCCACTTGGTAGTCTGCATAGCCCCTTTCCTCCCAGAAGAGTTTCTTGGGATCCAGAATTTTGCCATCTCTCACCCACAAGTCGTCCCGTATGATCTGGCGGTTGTGAAGGATTCGGCAGTTCCTGAATTGTGTGATGGGGGACCCACACACTGAGCCGTTGGATGGCATGTTAATTGTTAGTTGTTAGTTGATGCCTTTCAATCTCACGTTTGTTTTATTTTAGTGTTCCAGTCCTGCACTAGATCTATATATATGCATGCACTAGACAGCTAGCCTTGCCGCCGAGAGACCGTACTCACGAACGTTTCCTCTGCCCGGCGCGCAGGGGCCGGAGCTTGCTAGTTGCTGGAGCTGACAGTAGATCGGCGGCTCCGGCACGGTGCCCGGCCTGTCATGTTGGTGTTGCTGTTGGTTGTGGTCGGCGTGAAATTCCCGCAGGCCTAAAGTTTTCACAGGACACATAGCGCGAGCGTGTCTTGTCCGTATGGTTAGTGGCCAAATCTCACCGCGGTCTCTACAGACAGTACACTTTTGAAAAGTAACACATTTGCCTTTAAAATTTACCCACTCATGGATGACTAATCGGATTGATGTGATTTTTCACACATAAGTTAGTCAATAAGTTAAGGAACAATCCTACCAAATTATTTTGCCCAACACTGCATTGATAAAAAGCTATGCTATTTATTTATTATTTTTTATTTTATTATTTATTTTATTTTATTTTTTTATTTTATCATCATTATTATTATTATATATATATATATATATATATATATATATATATATATATATATATATATTTTTTTTTTTTTTTTTTTTTTTTTTGGGGGGGGACTTACTTTTTTTGTGTGTTTAATTGATTATGTATGGTCAGGTCAAGTAACTTTTCTTGCTACAGGAACTTGTGATGGAACAGAACTTAATAATCTACTGAAACAACACTTAAGATCCTTCTTCAAGTAACTATAGGACCTTGATCTGTGAATTTTGACCTGTCCGATCCAATAGGTACCCTTTCATCATGTCATTGTCTATCATTATACATGTACCAACTTTGATAAAAATTTGTTAAATCGTTTCTAGAGTTATCGTATAAACAAGATCCGCGCTTCCAGGCAGACACTCACACAACCCGCAAACATAATGCATGCATCAGGCCACTTTGTGGCCGCGGCATAAAAACTAATCACTATTACACAAACATATCAATAAGTAACATTGATTGTTTAATGTAGTAAATAAATATCAATTTCTTTTATTGGATCCATAGCCTATATGATGAAAGCTAGGACAATTAATATTGACATTATACAACATTGTGCCAAAATGTTTGCATATTGCTGAACAGTGATGATTTTTTTCTGTAAGAAATGCTGACCATCAAAATAATTTCTCGAATGACAAATGAATTACCCTCATGAAACTATTGCCATTACCTTATATAAGCATTTCAAACTTAAAAACAAATATACACTCGCCAATGAAATTATGATTAGTAATCGATCATAGAATTGCTTAATCTGCATACAACATAAATAAGCTGACAGATAAAAATCGATCATAGAATCGCTTAATCTGCATACAACATAAATAAGCTGACAGATATATATCAAAAAGTTGAAACATCAGATATTCGCACCATAATCATTCCTACCCAATATTTGCATAGTGCAATAAACAAGATCTAACATGTGATTTAACATAATGAACAAAAAATATATGAAAACTTCTTCTTATCAGCATAATTGGTGTTAATTACAGCTGATTACTATGCTTTGCTATCCTTTACACAAGGAATTACATAAAGGCTGTAAATAATATTTTTTTAGCATGAGCACATATGGAGAAGAAAAGAGAGGATGAATGAAAACAAAGACAAAGAAAAGTGACGACTAAATTAAAATGAAGTAGAAGAAGAAGAATAACAACATCAGCATACTGAATCAAAGTTGAAAGATTTGATATCTCACAGAAATTACAATTTCTAAATACAACATTGAAATGTGAAGACATATCATTGGGGGAAAAATGCAAAGCTTCAACATGTAACATCCGAAAGCATAATGACACTTGAAAAATAATGAATAAATAGCTACTGCTTGAATCAAGCAGAAATTTAAACAATATACAGTCAAAAGATGTCAAATTCTTTAGAAGTACATTTTGTGACATTTTATAAATCATTATCCTTTAGATATTTAATAAGATTTTCACTTTTGGACAAATTTTAACCTAAATATTTGTATGTATCAGATAATGAATTCAAAACACAACAATGCCTATCGTGCATCGTATATCGTTAACATTTTTAGGAATCATAGAAGTCACGTGCTGTACAATACGCAAATACAACTAGAGAAATTTGACTGTGCACAGTCGACAAGTATGCAAAGTACACCAAGTATGTCAAGGTCAAATTGTGAAAAGTTGCTGTTTATGTGAAAAATATTAACATATATGACCAAATATCACCAAACATGGTGCAATGAAGATGACAGGTCTCCCTAAATGAAGTTGTATTTCATAGACAAATAGCAAGTTTCCCATGCATTAGAAGATGAAAGTTGACTAAATTTTCAAGATTTTGGCAAAACTTCAGTGTCTGCACAGTTCTCATGTTAACATTTAATTTGAAGATGCTACCTTGACCTTAGATCAAGCTTAAATCAAGGCAGCAACTTTGAATGGAATGAACTCGTCTGCCTTGAAAGATAAAGAGTTTCAAGAAAGATACAGCGTATAAATCAATAACAGTTCAGTATCCGAGAGGATGAAAATGAAGATATCTCTGCAAACAACCTCATCAATGTAAACAATGAAGTGGCAACGGACAGTTGGACAACCCGGAAACATAATGCTACCCAGCAAATTTGTTGCGGAGGCATAACCATTTGAAACACAATGACCATTGCATATCACACCTCTTAACAAACAAGGTCTTTCTGACAAAAGCATCAAGAATGATAAATGACAATGTCAGGGCAGTTGCTATTGGATCGACAGGTGTGATACACAATTGCCAATGTGTTCTGAATTATCTGACACACACAAATTGAAAATCTCATTAAATATTCAAAGGATTTCATCAAGATAAATATTTCATGAAATATCACAAAACCTCCTTAAAAAAACTGACATCCTTTATCATGTGTAAATTTCAGCTTCATTTGAGTTGTAACTTATTTTCAATTATATCAAGTTTAACTTTTAATACATAGTTTTTGAAGCAGTAATCTATTAAGATTGGGGAGTTACATAAGTTCCGACATCTTGCCAAGCACACTTCTCTCTGTGTAACAATAAAAATGTGAAAGACTTTCCATGAAGCTTAACTCCCGTGATTTTGAATCAATTGCTTTCAATGAGAATAGTGTAATGACAAAGTAAGAGTGTACATGTAACATCAGAATAACAAATCAATAGAATATCAAACAATAGGTAAAATGTGGCAACTTGTTGCTGTGAAATACATTATTGCAAACATGTTTACCAATATTCTCGATAGCGCCTGGAAGTATTTGTACAAATACAAATCACATAACGTGAACAGCTGTATATAAGAGTTAATAAGGCCATATTGTGAATGGGTTAAAACCAAAGGACCTTAGAGGGCTGCGACACAGCGCAAGACAGATCACTCTGTGAAAAAACTGTTGTACGACATGGGCGCCATTGTAGGAAGCAAGTTCCCGGATGAAGTTATAAGTTTAAAGTTTAAAGTGAGAGCAAAAGGGGAAAATTGAGAGCTGGGGGGATCAGCTCATACATGGTAGCATACATTTTTAGAAATATTCCTGGATTCATCCATCACTTTTTTGTTATTTTCTAAAAAAAATCATAAGCGCAGTGCACGCAGCCATGCAGCCAGTGCGCTGCTCTGCATCCTAAAATGGCGGCGGAATCGCCCCTTGGCATACTACATTCTTTTATGTGCAAATACGAGAGAGTGGTCAGTCTTGCACTGCTTTGCAGTGCTCTACGGTCTTTGGTTAAAACTAGCAACAATAAAATCATAATTCAGCTTTTACATGTCATATACTGAATCCTTGAAGTTCCACTGATATGTCAACCTCCACTATCATCTCAATAAACAATGCTGCAAAGGTCAATCTGTTAATGAAACATGTTAATGCATTTAAACACACAAGTAGCATAAACTGGTGTCAAGAGTACACAATACAAACAATATTACAATACGTTGTACTCCAAGATTCCCCCAGTTTTTGATTAGTTGTACCCTTATCTAAACCTACATTATATACACACATATAATTACAAATATTGCATCGATTATCGACCTTCAAGTACGATTTTGTTGTGCATGAATTCTCATGAGTAAAACAGTTTTCTTTGGAGACTTAGAATGAAATGTGAAAGAAATATAATACATTCAATTTAACACATATTTTCATGTGCTTTTCAAAATAGAGATGGAGATTTGCTCTACGGAGAGAGAGAAGAGAAGAGAAGGGAGTTACAGAGTGAGAGAGAGGGATTTCTTTGTACTTATTTTGCTTTTTTTGTACAAAGTTCATTGATCTTTGACCTCTATCAGTATTAACCCCTATTTTACACAGTTTGTTGATTTCATGCAATGCACACATATACTAAGTTTGAAGCAAATCTGGTTAAGGGTTCTCATGGTATTGCATTAACGGGTTCAGGACGGACGGAAGTACAGACGGACGGACGGACAGACGTACAGATGGACGGACAACAGGAAAACTACAGAGAAAAGGTCTGATTACTTTTGTACATTCATCTATTGAGACACGATTAAATTAGATAACTTTGAAGACGCACAGTCAGCTGGTATACCTCCACTCTTCTGCGCAGCCATTGAAGTACTTCTCAAATCTCTAATATGTTTGACGGAATGTCAAATATTCACAATTTATAACATAATCAACATGTCACAATTTGACCTTGACCTGTTACTTTTGACCTTGACTAATGACCACTGACCTATCTGACCCAGATTATCACTTACCAGGAAGTGTCTGGTCATATATCATAACCTGGAGATGTAATGCTATCTGGCAACTTTGTTCCGGAGGCATAACATTTACTGCTCGTCTGTTCTTCATGATAATTGATTCTGTGAGTGTAGACTACAAACTGACCTTCCTATTGAAATCAAGGTGAAGTATGATGCTACTGCAGAGCCAAGGGGAGGGGTGAATGGCAGATCTTCCCTTTGCAGCTTTGATATTGAGTGACAATAAAGTATGACATTTGGTACATAAACATATAAATTCAATACAAAAATGTCCAAGACATCTCACAACTTTTAATCTTAACCTGCCACTGTCGACCAAACTGTAATAGAGAAAACCTCCGGCACAGAGGGGTTTTACCCCCAGCAAGTTAAGACTTAAATGTGAAGGTTCTGGAATAAATCTATAAAAATTCATCCCTTCCAACCATTGATTAGCAGCTTTTAACCCATAAGGTGCCACTGGCGGATTATTTCACCATTTATACATGCACATCCTATAGAGCAAAATCTTGTCTGGCACACAAAATGGTATAACCCTGATTTACAATAGAATGTCATTCATCAGTAGAGTGATTTACCCATTTAATTGAAGGCACTTGACATAAGTTCTAAACATCACGCAATGATAATCATCTGTGAAACGTGACATTCTCTGAACATATTTCATATTTTGTAGATCATTTATAGGTGGCAAGAATCATCATGTGAATATAATTCCATCCTATATCTTGAGAAAAACATTTAAAATCACATTTTTTTGTTACCTTTTCACAGAACTTTCTTGATAGAGGAAGGTAAACATAAACATTAAAAAATAAAACTTCTCTATGACAGAATCCATAATGTAGACTGGTATGCTAACAACAAACTACATTAAACAATTTTTGAATGATAGTGTTGTAAAACAATCGAGCAACGAAAAGATTTATAAATCATATCGTCAGAATTTTTTTTTTGGAGATTGAATAAAAAAATGCATCACTTAAATATCACTGAATCCTTGTGGAAATGAATAAATACTATGAAATAACTAACCATTTGAAATTAAATGGATCATACATCTATAAAAGAAAGTAAAATTTGTTTGGAATGAGTTTGGAAATAAACTAAAAGGAATGACATATATAGCAGTATTAAGAAAACTTTTGACACTCTTGAAAAATGATTAAAAATTAGTTCCAACTCAAATCAAGCTGAAATTAACACATCATAAAGTCAAGGGATGTCAATTTTTTTAGAGACAGGTTTCGTGACATTTCATTGATTACTTTTTTTTCTTAAGTAATCCTTGAAATATTTAATGAGTTTTCCACTTTTGGACAAATTTGGACCTCAAAATTTGTGTGCATGAGATAATCAATGCAGAACGCAACAATGACTGTTGTGCATCACACCTGTTAATCCACCAGCAACTGCCATCACATTATCATTACTAATGCATGATGCTTCAGGAAGAAAAGAAGTTCCGGGTTGGCATGTGTTATGCACAATGTCCATTGTTGTGTTCTGTATTAAATATCTCATACACACACATTTTCAGGTTAAGATTTGTCCTAAAGTTAAAAACTCATTAAATATTCCAAGGATTATTACAAGAAAAGCAATTGATGAAATGTCAAAAAACTATATCTAAAAGATCTGACATCCCTTTACTTTATGATGTGTAAATTTCAGCTTGATGTGAATTGAAACTGATTTTTTATTATTTTTCAAAAGTGTAAACAGTTTTTTTTTAGCACCTAGTACCAGTTAATATATATCATGAGTCTATAATGGCCTCAATTCTCATGACATAATCCCTGACACTCTAAGCAGGTTCTTATTTGAAACAACAATTCTAAAGAACCTGATCTCAATAGCTTAGATTCCCTCACATGCATATATAATGAGTTGCTACAAACCTTTTCACAATACAGTGGATAACACAATCCTCACCACTCACAAAAAGGGACCCTTACCTGTAACAAAAATAAAACTTAGATTATGAAAAGGAATGTGTACTTCTTTCAGTCTTGAAAGAACATAAAAACAGAAAATGTCTGCAAAGCTATACCACAAAGTGAAAAAAAGTGTAGCATATGCTGAGTTGAAATTCTATTGTAGTACTGCTGTATTCAAAACCAATTTTGGTTAAACATGATTTTTTTTCCCCCAACCTCACCGAATTGCATCACTCTACCAACATTGAACTTCAACAATCAGGAAGATTTGGGGAAATTTCATCATAAATCAGGGAGATGTCTATAAAATGCATACAACCTAATGACAATAATCATCAATTATCAGGGAGATTGGGTGAAGTGAGGAAATCCAAGTCAGTAATATTGGTCTATTTTCAGGGAGTTTCCTACGAAATCAGGGAGACTTGGCAGTTCTGTTGCAGGTCTCTCTACATACTACATTTAAATTATATGGTTACAGTTCAATATTCCGAAGGTTCGTTTATTCTGAGGGTTCGTAATTCAGAAACACGTAAATTGCCTATATCTCGATGCCCGTTAGTCCGAAAAACGAAAAAGGGTTCGTTAATCCGAGCATTTGTCGCGTAACGTTCCGAACAACGAAACTTCGGAATAACAAGTGCTTCCCAAATATATAACCCCAAAGTTTCCTGATTAATGTATAGCACACCTGTTTGGATGTCTCGCTTCTGGACCCTGTCTAATAAAGATATGCGATTGATTCAACTTGAATTGCTATCAACAATCAAAGACCTTGCTGCTGTTAGCCAATAATTTTTGTATTCATGAAGCATCACAATCACCCCAGGATAAAGTTGGCAGACTTCATGTTTCATATTCTAAAACAAATATCATGATTCATTTTCCACTTGTTAAAACAGCAGACTCATATAGCATGTCACAGAAATTCTGCATGGCTGTTTTATGCACTTCAAATATTATGTGTTCAAAGACCACTTTGACAGCCATGCTGTCGAGAAATATGCCTCTGCATCTTTGTTAGCTTTGTTTAGTTGACATTGACAATCTTTTCAGAAAACTTGCAGGTGTGGTTGACAATGAACCATTTAATTACTATGTGAAATTAAACTATTCCAATTCCAGTTTTTGTAAAAAAAAAAAAAAATTCTTTTGCCACGTTTAGCCAAGTTGGACAATGTTCATTAACCTTTGACTTCCAATCTAACCAGTCTATCTGTATGTAGTCATCCATCCTTGTATCAAGTTTGTTTAGAGTTTAATTATTCCACAATTCCAGAAGAATTTGGAAAGTGGAGCAATTGGTCAATTTTGTAAGTAAGAAAATTATCTTACATCTCCATTTATTCATTATTCAACAATCCTTTAGAAAGCCGAGTACTGGATATTTAGTGGTGTGTTAGCCCTAATACTCCCGGGGTATTTCAAAGCTTATTATTTCTTTGTTTTTCGTCAAACGTCTTTTGCTATTTGACAAAATTACAACCACTTTCCATTTTATATTGCTCAAAAATACATTTGTCAAAAATGTGTGTGTGTGTGTGTGTGTGTGTGGTACTTATTTACACTATTTGAAACAATGATAACACTTATAAGAAAAGCATTTACATAAATTGGAAAAGCTCCTGATTTTATCCATAGGGTTATACACAGTCATATAGAGAAATAGCGAAATTTCAGTGACATGTGTTCGGTAAACGTAATCTGACACCTGCACGGTAGGTCCGATCGCCATAAATTTGGTATCAAAATGTGCGGGAAGGATCAGAGAAAAAAGGCACGAAATTTCGTTTCGAAATATTGAGGCGTTAGGAAGTACCAACAATACTTCGACAGGGAGTATTAGGGTTAAGGTTTCTTTAAAATTGCAAAACAATATGATAAGAAACACAGCTTCGAGAATCAAAATAGGGAATCAAAGACATTTCTTTCTAAGTTGACATCAGTCGGTGCTGAGCAGGTGACATCAAAGCATTGTAGTGATTGTGGAATGCTTTTGAAGTTCATTTGCACACTTAAATAGTATCCATGCAGATTTAATATATTATACTTGAGTTTCTTCTCCTTCCTAATACCTCCCTGATTCAAGTTTAACTTATTTTTGATTATTTTCCAAAATTGTCATGTTATTTTTTTTACTTAGTACAAGTGTGTCAAATTCTTAACAGGGGAGAAGAGAGAAGAGACCATGCTACTCTTGAAGTGGTGACGGCGACGGTGAAGTTGCGGCTGCGCCAGCAGTGCAGCAGATGCAGCAACAGGTGAGTGCGCAGACAATGTAGACTATGGTGAGGAGCCAGAAAGCAAAGTAGTAGAGAACGGGGTTGCAGTAGCGATCGTCTAAAGGGTCTTCTGTGGTCACAATGGGGTAGACACTGTAGATCCATACATTGCCTGTAGTGGAGGGTGGAGGGGTGGCAATAGGGCGAGGGAACAAAGTTGTTATCATCATTTTCTATAGTGTAACTTTTCACTAGCATACTCGCTAGCACTACTGCACGTGGTATTTGTGTTGAGATTAGAGCTACTTAGCGAGCCATGGTGTAAGCCTGCGATCGCAACCGCGAGGTGCTTGCGCCGAGTCTGTGCATTAGAAAAATAACAGCTTATACAATATTTATTGGATCATCATTATACATGTGTTTCTCATTCTTTTACTGTTCAGCAGTGATTTCTATTACATGCAACACCATACAGTGTATGACAGAAACCAATGCTATTTAGGGTACTGAATAACCAATCCAAAGGTGCCTGGAAATATATAAGGGAGTTGACCAGTTAAATCAGGAAGCCTTTTATCCTTTACCCCTGATCAAACTGAGGGAGGGGATGGGGAAATAATGGCTCCCTCCTCAACATTTTCAGCAAGCCTTCTGAAATGCATAAATATATCGCTGCAAGATCTCATTACTATTTTTTTGTAGTCTCACGCAACTTTTTGAGACCAAAACTGCGACGGCTGAGAATACCATGGCCATACCACATTATTTTTACAAAAACGATGTCATCCCAAATTCGGCTCATTTTT
The DNA here is from genome assembly GCA_963669155.1 of Arbacia lixula. Lineage (NCBI taxonomy): Eukaryota > Metazoa > Echinodermata > Echinoidea > Arbacioida > Arbaciidae > Arbacia > Arbacia lixula. The sequence goes on along the minus strand of OZ022582.1, from coordinate 12,096,900 downwards.
GTAATTTTTTGTACAAACCCACTGGAAAGTGTCTCTTTTTTCATACAATCCACAGAAAACTTATCATTTTGTTTATTTATGTCTTCCATTTTTTAGAAAAAACTCTGCACACTCTCACCTGCAATGAAAAAGAAGATAATGGCGCAGCCTAGCAGCCGGCTGCCAAAGTCCTCGTAGTTCTGAGACCGCATCTCGCTCTGCTCCTCATGCCTATTGATCCACCGCTTCCTAAGGTCTGCCAGGTTCTTGACGATGTACACACAGCCCATGGCAATCAGGAAGATGGGGATCTTCTCCTGGACTGGGCAGTCATGGATGTAGATAGAGCCTGGGAAGAGGGCAACAACAAGGGAATGGAACAAATTAGGGGAAAGGGATATTAACAATATGGTATTGTACACAAAATCTTATTCTGGACTGGGCAGTCATTGATGGAAATAGAACCCGAGAAGGGGGCAATGAAGATGAAAAGGAATAATGCTATTAAAGAGAAAGAGATGAGAAACAGATGGGTGAAGTCAGATCCAACATTACTTTCTTAATTATTCATGTTCACGATTACACCAGAACAGAATGAGTAAACAACTTCCAGCGAATTGAATATTGCCTTCCAGTGTGCTATCGTATTTCTGTGTTTACACTGCAAGAGCTTTAACGCACTTTTTCTCGTGGACCACCCCCTTGAGGGATTTTACTCTGGACTGGGCAGTTATTGATGCAGATAGAGCCTGTGAAGGGGACAACGGCAAGGAAAGGACTTATAAATGATAGTACAAAGAGATAACTAACTTGAATTTTTCTGAGGAATGAATTTCTTTTCTTAAACCTCTCCCAATCCTAATACTTCTACTTTTGTTTGGTATGCCTTATCAGGGTTTTATGCCCCTTTACAATTAAATTTTGGTGATGTTAACCTTGTTTTTCTTTTGAGGCCATCTGTTACATATATTGAAAAGACATTGCTTGTACTTACCAATGGTAATCATGGAGATGGGAATCGCTAGCACTACAAGCATAAATATGGTGACACAAGCTGCAGAGAACACGGCAACAGAAAAACAAGAACTTATTTTAGCACAAACATTAAATATTTCATTTACGGTCATACAACTGTTGATCCTCGTAAGGTGGTTCAAAGTTTAATTACACATCTACTAAAATACAGGTAGTGCAAAACATGCTTAAAGTAAATACTTAAACACACACAGTGTCATGATGCATGCACACAATCAAACTCATCTCCTTTTCTTTCATGGCTATTGTGTGTAATCTTTTTTCATACTACTGCATTAGCCTATATTCGTGCACACATTGGAGGAAAAAAAATTGAATTTACAATTCATGACAAATTAATACACTGTACCATGTACCTATTGGGTATAAAAAGAAAATATGACCAAGTTTGATGACATTCAGTCAATTATTTCTTGAGTTACATTTCTGTAAAATGTGAAACATTTTAGGATTTGAACTTGACCTATGACCTTTGACTTGTAGGACCCCAAATCTCATCAGTTACAGTGTAATTATCCTGTCAGATATTATCACTGTACAAAGTTTGATGTAATTTGATCAATCATTTCTGAAATTATCATGTAACTAGAGAAATTTGACTGCGCACAGACCACTGGTTTGACTCCAACCTCCTGGGCAGACACTGAGGTATTGCCAAAATCTTAAATATTTGGTAAATTTCATCTTCTAATGCATGGGCATGTGCTATTGGCTATGAAATGGCTATGAAATACAACTTATTTGAGAGAGACCTGTCATATACATTGTATGATCATTCCACCACGTTTGGTGATATTTGGTCATATCTTTCACAATTTATCACATAAACAGCAACATATCACAATTTGATCTTGAAGGGGGATTATTCTAACCCACAATAGAATCACATAATTAATATCACTGTATCAAGTTTGGCAAAATTCAGTGCATTTTTTCTCAAGTTATCATGACTTTTTAGGATTTGACTTTGAGTTGTGGCCTTCGACCTGTTTTGACACAAAATCTAATGACTCAATTATCCTAATATCACTATTGTACAAAGTTTGATACCATTTGAGTACAGGTAATCATGTAAAAAGTGAAATTTTAGGATTTGGCCTTGATCTTTGACATTTTATTTTTTAATCATTTAGGATTTTATCTTGGCCTATAACCTTTTTACCTATCTGACCCACAATTTAATCACTGGATTGTCCTGCCATAATTTCATCATTGATCTATGTTTGATGAAGTTTGGTTTTAAAGCTCCTCAAGTTTACACAAGAAAGTGATGTACAATGTATGCCGCAATCTTACATTTTTTTTTTTATATATTATGTATTTATTTGATCTGAATATGAACTAGAGCAATTCGACTGCCACGCAGTCGATAAATATGCCTCCGCCTCTTTGCTATTTTCAGAAAATGTGTATGTTTGGTGGGCAATGTACCATTGCTCCTATGTGAAATGAAAATATCACATTTTCTTTTTTCAAGTTTAGCTAAGTTTGGCAATGTTCATTGACTTTTGACCTCTTATTTCTTTGACTTCCAATCTAACCAGTCTGTCTAAATTCATCCTTGCATCAAGTTTATTTAAAATTAGCCAATTTGGGGTGAAGTTTATTGACCTTTGACCTTTCAGGAATTTTACCTAAACTTCACCAGTCTACCTCCATAAAGTGATACATCTCTGTAACTAGGTTTGGTTTGAATTGAATCATCAGTATTGGATTCAATATGAAAAATATCTATTTGGGGGCAATTTTTAGCCAATTTTGGCAAAGTTTATTGACCTTTGATCCCCGACCTTTGAGAAATTTCACCAAAAATGTCATCAGTCTAGCAGTGATCCATCTTTGCACCATGTTTGGTTGGTATTGCTCCATTGGATTTGGATATATTTTAAAAATTATCACTTTGGGGGCAATTTCTCGCTAATTTTTGGCAAAGTTCATGGACCTTTGACCTTTGAACTCTCTGGAGTTTTACCTAAACTTTCACCAGTCTACCTCCATGAAGTGATACATCTCTGTACCATGTTTAGTTAGAATTGTGACATTGGATTTGGATTTGGAATTATTGTGAAAAATATCAATTTTTGCAAAGTTCAATTACCTTTGACCTCTGACCTTCCAGGAATTTCACCAACAATGTCACCAGTCTACCCCCAAGTAGTGATCCATCGTTTCACTATGTTTGGTTGGAATTGCACCATTGGATTTGGATTTATTGTGAAAAATTTAAAGTTTGGGGCAATTTCTAGCCAATTTTGGCAAAGTTCATTAACCTTTGACCTCTGAACTTTCAGGAATTTTACCAAAAATGTCACCAGTCTATCCACTAGTAGTGATCTATCTTTGTACCATGTTTAATGGAAATTGCATCCTCGGATTTGGATTTACTGTGAAAAAGGTCAATTTTTGGCAAATTTTCACAAATTTCATTGACCTTTGACCTCTGACCTTTCAGGAATTTTACCAATAATGTCACCAGTCTGTCCCCAAGTAGTGATCCATATTTGTCCCATGTTTAATGACAATTGCATCCTTAGATTTGGTTTTATTGTGGAAAAGGTCATTTTTGGGCAATTTTTACAAAGTTCATTGACCTTTGACCTTTGACCTCAATCAGATTTGACCCCAATTTTACACACTTCATTAGTTTTATGCAATACATACATGAACCAAGTTTGAAGCAAATCTGCTTGACGGTTCTCAAGATATTGCCTAAACGGATTCGGGACGGACGGACGGACGGACGGACAACCCGAAAACATAATGCCTCCGGCCACTTCGTGGCGGAGGCATAATAAAATTGTAAAATATGCATCTCAATTGAATACTTTTTTCCTAAAGACAAATATGAACATGTTCCTTTATCTCCATGCAAAAATTTCATGTTGATACAACCTTCCATGGCCGAGATATAGGGGGGGTTCAAAATGACCCCCCTCAAGGCAAAACCTGCTCTCAAAGAGTCCAGTCAGAATAGGGTTAATTAAGGATGCCCCCACACAACACCAAGCAAGTTGGCTCCTGAAAGCATTCTGGTCTTACCTGTGTTAAGCATGAGTTTGACAACTTTCCTGACATAATCAAAAGGATTTGTTGACTCCCTCCTAGCATCTTGCATCTGTCCAAATAAGGCATTGTATGAAGGAGGGGCATCTGTGCACAAGAAAACATTATAATGGATTTTAGAGTGAGTGCAGCTGTGTGTGTGTATGAAGTGCCTCAATATCAAAATGTGGGTACATTTCTCTCTCTTTCTAAAACTGAAAAAAAAATATAACAGTATAAAGTATAAAAGTATAACACTTGTAGTACAGGGAAATTCTCTATAGAATGATTAAGTACGCAAATAGCAAACAAGAGAAATCGGACTGCATGCAGTCAACTTGTATGCCTCCGCCTTCTTTGCAACATGAAAGTATTTGCCATAATCCCAAGGAGTAAAATTTTCTTCTTGGAAACCTAGCAAAAATTGCTACTGAATTATTGATCTCTATTCCTTTTCAAGAAATAAATTGGAATTACCTCAACCATTGGCATATTTTTGGCAAAATACAAATGAACTGCCTTGACTAAATTCTGTAAAAAGTTTTGGAGTTCTTGTTTTCATGAAGATGGCAAATCCCCTTTCAACCCATTCTTGATTCAGGTACAGGACCGAGTTCTAGGCTTGGAGCATGCACAAAGCTCCAATATGACGTCAGTAGTGGCGGGTCGGGGGGGGGGGGGGTAGGGGATTTAAATCCCCCCTTGCAATCTCACGCAAAGTCTCAAGCACCGCAACCATTTTCTCACACCACAGGGACAGATGCAATTCTTCACATTTTCACATGAAGCAAGGTCTTAGCTGTAGCTGCCCTTTATAAAAAAAGAATTATATTAGACACAATTCATTTTCACGTCACATTATATTGTTCAATTGCTGTGTATTTCTGTATCTCCAATATAATGGTATGAATTGTTGTTTGGTTGTGGTACCTTTAACATCTGGGTGTAGGTTATTCCATATTGTTGATCCATAGTGTGAAAAGGACATTTTGCCAACCTGGGTGCGTACCGCAGGGATTATTAGACCATAATCGGAGGAGGAACAAGTATTTCTTGTTGTTACATGTACTATTGTTTTATTTAGGATGGAGCATAACTGTTTAGACTCAATCTTTTGATTTAAATCCAGAAGATGCAGCAACCATCACTGATCTGGGCAATGTAAATGTGACAATGTGATAATAATAACCTGATTAATTTCTTTGGCTGTCCATCTCTAACATATTATCAATGGCATTTATCTAATTTGAAAATTGACAAATTACAGATCAAGAGATGAGCCTCATACATCAATTACCGGTAGATATTGGTTCAGAATACACAATTCCAACATAAGTTCCAGACGATGCACTCTTTCATGCGAAGTTGCAATCATTTGTCTAATTTGAAAATTGACAAATTACAAATCAAGAGATGAGCCTCATACATCAATTACTGGTAGATATTGGTTCAGAATACACAATTCCAACATAAGTTCCAGACGATGCACTCTTTCATGCGAAGTTGCAACCACTGTTTTTTAATGACTTCTAAGATCCTTTGACCATTCATCCTCCTTCATGGAGTTCATCATTTTAAAAAAATATCTCAGAAGTATATTGTATGTGAATGCAAGCTGCAAAGAGACTTCCATCTCGGGCATGAAATATCTGCCGGAAGTCTGGGCAATTATAATCCCCTAGCCTAGCCTGCAGTGGACACACTGGTGCAGCCTACCTAGCTTTAGAGGAAGACCACTAATGCAAGAGATACAGCTATGCGAGGTGCGCCGCTATGCGCTGAACCTTACCACACATGTTGAGATGTCATTTTCTGCCACATGTAAATTATGCGCTATCCAAAACTGTAATTTCTGCCACACTCAAACAATATTATGGCAACCAGCCTGTATTCACACATAAAAAAAAAACAGAACACAGACAGATGTTTAAACAAAAAAACACACACATCTACACACAAACGGACAGAAGGCAGATATAAATTATTAACCTACAAACAGGACTTGAGCAAAACAGAAATGATACACAAGGCATTCACTGCACCAATGGACTGCACCAACCTTTAGCGGCCTCCTCGTATGATGGGGGAGGGGGAATCTCAGCGGTGGAGGACCCTGCTGCAGGCTCACTGGCCCCATACGCAGGTGGTGGGGCCTCTTCATTGATACCTATGTGCACTGAAATATCCTGTCAAATAATGATAACATCAAAGTGTAATAAGGTTATCATGCTTCACTGGTATGATGCGGGTGCCTCAAACCGGCCCCCTTGTTTTCTTTTTGAATATTTTAATTCCAAGATAACCAAATAAAATTCTTAAATTTCACAAACAAATCAGCAAAATAATGCTCTTTAAAAAGCTATTTTGGATTGAAGATTAACGATAAAATTTCGGAGAAATTGCGCTTCGAATATCGCTTGATATTCTTCTCCTTGCCTTCAAAATTCGTAATGGTGATTGCCCCACGTATCTTTCCAGTCTTGTAAAATCCAAACCCCCCTCCTCCAGGTTGAGAGCTTCAACTTCCTCTCACTTTCAGTTAATGCCTGGTCCCCGTGTGAAAACAAGATACGGCGATAGAGCTTTTTCTGTCGCTGCTCCCCAATTGTGGAATAGCCTTCCTGCCTTCATTCAAAACGCCCCATCGCTACATACTTTCAAAACAGTGTTAAAGTCCCACTTATTTAAATCTGTATAAGTCGAATTGATTTGCCTCTCGTACTAATTTAATCGTGGTGCTGCTGTCCCAGCTTTCCATTTGGTATAAGGATAGAACTTCACTTAATGACTGCTGGACAGCAGCAACACAGCGCCTAGAAACATAGTATTAGGCGCGTTATAAATGTGCTCTATTATTATTATTTGATAAATCGTCGCACATTCACATCACTGAACCTTGAAACCGGCCCCTACCGATAATTTGCGATATCTCGTCAATCCGACGAGTACAGTGCCGACATTTTACCAGTATTGCTTCTCGATCATGCTCGTTCCAGTGCAGTGAAAATTGACGGGAAAGTTTCGGCGATCGACGAGAAAATCACGGAAGTACGAACGCAAGTTGAAAAACAGAGATGTTTCGAACGAAAATGTGCAATTGTCAAATATGTGCACATTTTGTCTAATTTTGCTTCCGAAAATCCTGCATTTTGTTTACTAATGCGTAAACACACAATAAATCGCGCATCCAACCTTCAATAACGCGCACTGAGCAAAAATACGCGGGGGCTGGTTTCAAGGGTAGGGGCCGTTTTGTGGACCACTCACTATACTGTAGGTGGTTAGGTTTCTCATTGATGTCTTTAAAGATGATTTTAATCTTTGTTGTATTTTTTTTTTATTGTTTTCGAACTAAGGTGGTTCAGAATTTCACGACAGCAGCTGGGATGGTGAAGATTAAAGTTTATGCACATGCGCCAATTCCCATATGTTCGTGTATATTTTCGAACAGTCGAGATGGCCGCCTTGACGGAACGCATTTGTTAGAAAGATTACAAGTATATGTGAAGAGGAAATATGTAACATTGCTCAAAATTTTTGAATATTTTTATAATGCAAGTATACATTCAATACATTTAGCCATTCATATGTGATAAATGTACTTGAAATGAGAACTTCATTCATGTGCAAGGGTCGATTTATTAGTAGTCTGTCCCGACATGCAAGGATATTGTGGTGAGCCCTCGGGACGCTCCTGCTGCATTCTGTTCGGGAGCAGTCCCGGGGCTAATCGGATAGGAGATTCAACTCATGGTGACCTGGGGGGATGTTTCACCAAGCTGTGCATAAGCTACGAATGACTGGTGACCCCTTCTTGTGCTAAATCACATTCTCAATAATTTTGATTCCCATCAAAACTAAAAGTTCAAATCTGATGTTTATCAATGAAAGTTCTTGTTGTTAACAAGTGTCTGCATACAAAGGTTATGATTTGTCAAATTTTGTTAGGATTGTTGGAAATCAACTCCCAACAATGCAACACATTGTCTTCAGACCAGATGAAAACTTCATCCTCCAAATTAATGCGCCGCAGAGAATTGTGCGGCTACAGTGAAAGAGTTCATTGACTGTTCTGTGACTTCAGCCAAAACCAAACATGAAAATCAGTACCTGGGACAGATGTCGCCTACATTATCAAATCAAGTGCAATATATTTCTCATCTGCTCATAAATTATGCGTAACCCTCATTGATTTTATCGAAGTGACAGTAGGAACGTTAAAAATATTAACAATAATACACTCTGATTTTAAACGTTTCCTTTTACCCATGAAAACCTACCTGTTTTTGTTCACTCCGACTTGGGATAGCGCTGGCCATCGTTAATGCCTGTTGTTGTCGTTGTTGCTGGTTGATTTTAGGCACGTAAAATAAATCGCACCTGCATACACCTTGGGGAGCGGCGGCACAGTGGCCGTGGGTCGAATGCAGGGTGATTTGCTATTTTGGTCCAATCCCAGTTGGTCTACTCACCATTTCGTCTACCATCACACGCTCATGGGTTAGGGTAGCGGGTCTGGATTAGGGTGGTTGATGTTACGGTGTAGATTAGAGTTGTTGATAAGTTAACCCAATATTTTAATCTAAACCGGTATTTTTAAGGGGTTTACAAAAGAAGGTGGGAAAAGTGGGGAAAAAACAACATATACGTGAATTATATAGGGCTGGGTGGGAGAGAGAGAGAGAGGATAAATGACAGAAAAAGAGAGAAAGAAGAAAAGGTGAGTTGGCAGGTCCAACATGTCTGTACATGTGGATCGTGTTCAAATTTCAAAAATAAAACACGGCAGTATCACAACTTTGAACATAGCTTAAGAATCAACTAGATAGTTATTCAATAAGTGTAACTTCAGTTTGCGTTTGAAATCAGAAATACTGACAGAACGACTCTTACTTGAGTCAATCTTGAGAGTTCCAGAACCTTGGTCAGGTGCAAATTAAAGTGTTGAGAGTAAACTTATATCCGTGCATGGGGTAAATGGAATGCAGAAGCATGTCTTGTGGCATAATTATGAATTTCATTGTTTTTCTTGAACATTTTGGCTAACAGTGGCAGTATGAGTTAAGATCGTACATTAGGGAACCCAATTGCATATAGCAAATGTCTTCTACCTTTAAGATTCTATGATGATGGAACAGAGGATTTGTATGAGCTCGAAAGTCAGCATCACAGATTGTTCGTATTACCCTCTTTTGGACCAAGAAGAGTTTATCTAATTGTGCTTTGAGAGATTTACCCCAAGCAAGGACACCATAATTGATACTAAGTAGAATTCAAGTTGAATACAAAATAAATTAAACGCTTGATGAAGAGCATATTTTTACCCTCGAATTAAACCAGTATTCTTTGACAATGTTTTGCATAGATTATTTATATGAGCCTAGTTTTCCATGTTCATTTTTCGTCAATATGAAGACATAGGAATTTAGTTGAAACCACCCTATCTATCACAGCACCATTGAATATGATGTCCCTAGGCAACAACTTAACTGAATTGCTATACATCATATAGTTAGTTTTTTTTGTTTAGATTTAGGGACAGTTTATTTGCCTGAATCCATGCTGTAATATTACATAACTCTGAGTTAATTGTTTGCAAAAGGACTTGAACATCTTTGTGTGAAAAAAATACACTGGAATCATCCGCAAACAGTATAAAAGATAATACATTGGAAGAGTATTGGAAATCATTTATATAAAGAATGAATAAAAGAGGACCAAGAAGAGATCCTTGCGGCACTCCACAGGCAACATTTTGTAACTCTGAAGCAAAACCATGAATGGATACGAATTGCTGCCTGTCATCTAAATAGGTCCTGAACCAGTCCAGCGCTTCACCCCTGATCCCATAGTGCGATAATTTACTTAACAAAATGTTATGATCTACTGTATCAAATGCTTTAGAGTAATCCAAGAATATTCCAATTGTGTGCATATGGTTATACATGGCATTAGAAACTTTATTGATGAAGTGCAATTTACCATGGGTAGTAGTATGTTTCTCACGGAAGCCAAATTGGAAGTTGGAAAAAAAAATACTTGCAATGAGAAACTTAACACTTCTCAAGTAAATAAGTTTTTCAAGAATTTTAGAGAACCCTGTTAAGAGAGAGATGGGCCGATAATTTGTCATGAACTTGGGGTCACCCTTCTTAAAAATTGGGACAACCTTTGCTACTGTCATATTCCTGGGCACAATGCCATTTGTCATTGACAAATTAAAAATGTGCACTATAAATGGCTTTACAATTCCTGGTGCTACACTTTTAATTAGACTGCCATGACTGTTGGAGATATTATCGCATCCAGGGCTTTTTCCAATCTTCAAAAAATTTTGATCAAGTAAAACTAAGTACCTCTCCTTCATTTGTTGGCATCATCAACAAACTCTGCTCATTAGGGTGCCTTAAGAAATCACGAAATGATTTACATGTATCACAATTAGGTATGCCCTCCGATAGTTTCGGACCAATATTACAAAAGTAATTATTGAAGTTTTCTACAATAGATTTCTTATCATCTACTAATTATCCATCAATTTCCATAGATCTAATGTTTGATGCTATGCTCTTGCTCTTAAAAAAATTGTTTTATTACTTTCCATGTTCCTTTTATATCTTTAAAGGTTTTTTGAAACTGAGTTTGGCAATAATTTTTTCTTTGAAACACGTAAGATTGTAGTTAGGGTGTTCCGATATCTCGTATAGTTTCTATGTGCCTGTTGTGATTTAGCTATTTCGTATTTGTAATATAACTTATTTTACCTATTTATTGATTTCAACAACGATTTTGTAATCCATGGTATTATAGGGATTTTCATGCGATTTGCACTATTCCTTTTACATAAAGGTATATTCAAATCATACAACAATAAGAATTTGCTAAAGAAGTTATTGAAAGAGCTATCAGCATTTTGATCAAGTAAAACATCACTCCAGTCAGTTGCGATTAGCGCTTCCTTAAGCCTTGCAATATTCTCTGAGTTACTTATACGGATACGATTATTTTGAGTAGTAGTGAGAGATTGTTTGCTAAATGGCACTTTGGTATAAACAGGGAAATGGTCAGAAAGATCGGAAATTATGATGCCAGCAACCGGGAAAGGTTGTAAATTGCTGAAAATATTGTCAATGAGAGAAGAAGAGTGATCATTTACTCTTGTAGGTTTAGTAATTAGAGGCAGCAACGAGAAGGACACCAACATGTAAATTATGAAACTTATGAAATTATGGAACATGAAATTATATTTGGAGCAATACATGTATTACCTATGGAGGCATCTCAAAATATTTTCAGGGGCACCTGGGGGAAGCCTGTAAAGTGCCCCAGGGGCCCTAATATATTAATTTTCATTCTTTACGAAAACACGCCGCCGGACTTGAAAAAAAAACCCATGATAGGAATCATCCTTAGGTAATAGGGACCTTACCTTGTTCAAATGTGTGGTCATAAGTGGCAAGGGGGTGGGGGTAGCCCCCAAGCGCCTCTGGGGCATTATCTCATATTTTGGGACATTTCCTCAAGAATAAATAACTGGATTTTAACCAAACTAGAAAGGAATCATCCTGAGGAAACAGGGACCACTAGTTCTTAAACTTGGAGTGTACAAGCGGTTAGGGGCTGGGGAAGGGGGTAGCCCCCAAAACACCCCAGGGGGAAATTTTCTCTCATTTTTTAAATACTTTTTCTCAAGAATGAATAACTGAAACCATCCTCAGGTATTAGGGACATTAAGTTGTTAGCATGGAGGACAGAAATGGCAAGAAGCTGGGAGTGGGTAGCCCTCCCCCCCCCCAAAAAAAAAAATAAAAAAATAAAAAAATAAATAAAATAAAAAAAATGCCCCCATGCATAGGACAACTTTCTCTTATTTGTGACTTTTTCAGAAGAATAAATAACTGGATTTTAACCAAACTTGATAGGAATTATCTTTAGATAATAGAGACTATCAGTTGGTAAACTTGGGGTACACAAGGAGCAAGGTGTTGGGAAGGAGGGGGGGGGGGGGTTGCCCCCAAAACGCCCCAGGGGAAACTTTCTTTTCCTTTAAATACCTTTTCTCAAGAATGAATAACTGGAAGCATCCTTAGGTATTAGGAACCTTAAGTTGTTAGAATTTAGAATGGGAAACACCAATGGCATGGAGTCATGGGGGGGGGGGATGTAGCCCCCCTCCCCCCCCCAAAAAAAAAAAAAAAAAAAATCCCCCATGCAACTTTCTCTTATTTTTTTACTTTTTCAGAAAAATAAATACCTGGATTTTAACCAAACTTGATAGGAATGATCCATGGGCAATAGGGACCTTACGTTCTTAAAATGGTGGTACTCAAGTGGCAAGGGGTGGGGTGTGGCGGGATAAAGGATAATCAAACGTACACATGTAGTGGCGTACTCATCTGATGAGGGGACAAGGAAGACCCCCCCCCCCCCCCTACCCTCGAAATGAACATGGGGCCTTACATATCAATTATTCTCTTAATTGTTATCATGGGGGACTTCGTTCCCTTCCTCAGTGCATGTATTAATATTTCAAGTTTTTTTTCTTTCGTTCTTTTAACTTTTTTTCTACAAGCACCAAATTTTGAACATATGTTTAAAATACTGTTTGGAACGATATGAGATATTAATTTGGGGCATCTAAAATGTTTTCAACGTCGCCATTCTTCAGTATAGGCGCCATAAAACTTATTTATAACCATACATAAGAAAGGTAACAGTGGAAAATCAATCGCTAGTGCTCAAAATGTGAAAGAGCAGTGATGCAAATACTATTTCCATATAAAATAAATACATGTTTAATGGGAAATATAAACAAAGTAAATGTAGTCAATCAGTTTTCAAAATGGCCACCAAAATTTGAATAAACAAAACACAAATTGTCACATCACTAAATGATGTATGATAGTTCTGATTCTGAAAAGGCTAGATAGAATAGAAATTCGTAAACAAAATCAGTGCCAACGGGAAGATATGCGCTAATTACTTAACTTTGAAACATTATGTATGTTGAATCATGTGATACAAATAAATGCTGTTATTTCTTTGATAGGTTCAAGGTGATATACTTTTCATACAATGCAAAGTCATATTCCTCTTCAGGAGCTGCCCAGTCCGTCCTCTGTATAAACTGTTGGTCCATCGCCTTACCATATACCATACTACGTGGTTGGGTCCATGGTATGGCGATAGATCAAGAGTTCTGACAGACATTCCCAGCCATTATATGGACATAGTCACCAGTCCTGAGGCCTCTAAAACTAATTTCATGTGGGTGTTCCAAAGGCTGCAAGACTGCAAGATGCAAGTGCAAAAAGGCAGAGCTTGCATATGCAGCCCTTTGTTGATATTGCAAAACCTTGTACATACTTTATTTGCAGACCTTTGGCACACATATGCAATCTGTCAATACAAACTGGTGTATTCCCCTCCAAAATAAAAATCGCAAAAGTTGTACCCATATTCAAGAAATACCGCACTTCAGATTGTAGCAAATATAGACTCACTTCTATCCTTCCATTAGTTTCCAAGGTACTCGTGAGAGTTGTTTACAATCGTATCTACAATTTCATGGTGTGTACTTTATCATTTGTTCCAACCAATACGGGTTTAGAACGAATTGCTCTACCGGATTTGCTTTAATCAATCTTTATGATAAAATACTGAATTGTGTGTGAATAAGCATGTAATAGCTATTTTTATGGATTTACCAATTTACCATTTGATACCCTGTCGCATACAATACTATTAGCAAAATTGTGTTATTACGGGATTCGGGGCATACCACTTCTTTGGTTTCAAGGCTATCCAGCTGACAGAAAATAATACACTGTGTATAACTCACATACTTCTGATTTCATGTTTCTTACACCTGGTGTACCACAGGGTTCACTACTTGGTCCTTTATTGTTTCTAATATATATCAATGATATGATAAATTCCCCACATGCTTTTGACTACGTTCTTTTTGCAGTCGACACTGCTTTAGATGCCTCTGAGGAAAGCATTTACATTTTGATCAATAAAGTGAATGTTCATTTCATGCATCTTCACAATTAGCTTTTGTGCAACAGATTATCTCTAAACCTTGTAAAAACTCCATTTGTTGTGTTCAGACATAGGCAAGACCTAAATACTTGTTATAATGATGATCCCTTATACATCAAGAGCATTAGAATTAAGCAATGTTCTGTGGTTACATATCTTGGAGTGCTTGTAGATATGTATTTATGTTGGGATTTACATATAAATTTTGTTTGCGGAAAATATCACGGAAGATTGGTATCATGAATAATCTGAAACTCACTATTCCACGTAAATTCTTGTTAATGATGTACAATGCATTCATAGTGCCTCACATCGCTCATTGCGATGCGTTATGGGGTTCGTTGCATCCTTCTAAATTAGTCAGACTTCATCGTTTATACAGAACAGAATCCTCCGTATTACGTGCCAGTTCTCATTACCTTGAATCTCTGTTGCTCTGTTCGAACGTTGTCCGTCCCTTTTGCAAGCTTAAAATTTGAAATCGTCTATCACGATCGTAAATTGAAGAAAGTGTGATTCAAGACCATTTCTAAGAATATAGCATGTTGAAGCTTTCTGTATTATGTAAAAAAATTCAGCCGTTAAATTTCAAACCGACTTTTTACGTACAACGAAAAAAGTATTAGTCTTCGTTACAGTATCTATGTGGTTATTATGCGTGTGTGAAATCCTAATTTTATGAGAAACTACCAAAATTTGGAGATGATTCCTTCTATAGAACATTTTTTTTTTGTCATAATGCGTTTTATAATTTAATAAACAGATTAATCAATAAAGCAGATATTTCAACACAAACTGCCAAGAGCCTGAGGTAAAGAATATTAATCAGACGTTGTTTACGTGCATTATTTGAATTTTACACTACGTATCAGTTTCAAATTATGAATATACAGCTGGCTAACACTTCTCTAAATGTTTTGCCAATGTTTCGATGGTTTTGTGGTGATCTGAAAAAAGGGACGGGCTGTCTTTAATGTTTTTGATATAAATACGATGCAAATTGCCTGTTTAATGCGTAGATACTTTTCAAACCTTCTTATTTCATGCACATGTTTTCATTGAATGCTGAAATTCATCAGTACAATACCCTTCAAACTGTTAAATTCCACATGTGGAAAGTTAAATACAAAATACTCTTTCCAAATCAGCCCGTTGTTTAGGTCCAGTAACCCAGAATTCATTACCAGCCCACATTCAGAATGCTTAGTTTCGTAATTCTTTTAAAATCAACTTGTAAACAGTGTCAAAATAAAATGTAAGCCAAATTAAAAAGATTAACGGACTGGCAATGGAAGCCACGTTGCTCAGTAATGTGTTTCTTTTGTAATAGCATTAAACACCACATGGCCGAGTTAATTCGACCAGAGAGGTGTAAGGAATGGAGTCAGCACGAAGTGTAATTTATTCCTACAGCAGTCGTGTGCATTGATGTCACAATGGAATATTTTACGCGTTTGGCTCTTTGATCGAGGGAGATCCGCCGCCAAACAAGCATGACAAAATGTAGATGCATTTTGAGGAATATATATTCTGTATGCGCAGAAGATTTCAGAACCACTACATGAACTGAAGTGCATGTGCAGTAGTATTACATCTTATAAAGATACGATTCTGTGAATTTCAGAATATATTGTTGCTTCGTTTTTGAGATAAAATGAGAATACTGTAGAAAACATGCCAGAGAAATGCCTTCATATCACACATTTCCAAATCATATTTCCTTAAAAATATCTTGTAAATCGTTTATTGAGTGTTTCATCTTTCATGGACACAACCTCAATTTCGTGTGCGGAGGTGTCCGAAAAAGTTACGGACCAAATTCTTTCTACAATTTTTTCAAAGTTTCCCTTCGCTTACCCCAAAACTAATTCACAGTGTGTGTAAAAAGATCAGCAACGAGCTCCCAGCGAAGGCTGAACGGTTGGCATACTTCTTAAAACAGATTTTCTTTTGTTATTCAGAGGAAGGCACTACCTAATTAGAAATACAGCTAGTTGTTTAAAACACCTGAATGTCTTGGATTTTTATGAGGCGGCGGACCTCATAGATCAAAGGAAGTCTATCCGAGCGCAGTCCATCCATGATAGGTCCATGATTCGACTCATCTTCTAAAAGCCCTTATACCACATGTTTTATAATACAGGTAACCTAGGCTCTGTGGCGCACTGGATGCATCGCATTCTTAATTCTTTTGTCTATCCTTTTCGCAGCTAGGATCGAGCCGTGCCTGATTTATTGTTACCCGCGTTTTTTCGGTTTGCCTGATTTTGCCCTAAGGGTATTATGTAATAGTAAGTGACGTGAGCACATATGGGAGAACATGATTGGTAGATTTTGTTTTGGTATGATGGAACGAGGGTCCGAGAGTACATGAGTTTGAGGGAGTGGTGTGAGGAGTTATTTTGTCGTGATTGACGAAAGACCCGTTTTGTCACCCACGGGGAGGAGTCCTGTGTGCGGGAGAGAGTCGGGGAAGTCTGGGGACTTGCTGCGTAAGAGTGAGTGTATCCGCCCCAACTCTAGCTGCCCATAGCTGTTTCTGCTGTCATGAGCGGGAAGTGCAGACGGCCGTCGTGTGGACACAAATTCCTCCGGAAGGCAGGCAACAGGGTCTGCAATTCTTCAAAATAACTGTAAGTCTGAAACATGCCAGTTTGCGGGGGTTTCTACAACTGTTTAATTTATGTATAGGCAAGTTTTTCAGATTGAAGTTTGGCTTTCTAAAAATCGGCGCTTTCAACTAAAGTGAACATTTTAAATGCAAACAATTTCTGACACGAAAATTACCATTTCAAAGTGAATGATTTCTTCTAGTTCGGAAACTGAACGTATGTATTTTTCAGCAAAAACTGAAATGTGTTTAATTAGTAGTTAAATGTCATAAACGCCCTCTTTTGGCAAGTAACAAAAGTCGGCCATTTTATGTCAGCCATGTCGAACTTTGAGGAAGCCTATATTGTTGGGTATTTCTCAGTGATTGGTAGTTTTGGTACCACCGTGTATTTATTTATATTGCATTTATATGCATATATTTATATTACGATGAAAATGAGAACTACTTTAGCGTGGCTATATGTTTTCATAATCAATGGTTTATGCAACTTATGCATCTTAAGAAGCGGTCATAAGTAATGGTTGGTGGTTAAATGGAAGTATTGTACATAGCAGAGGTATGAATCATTCTAGCACTGGACATTATTATGCTAGTAAATGGCTATTATGCTAATTGGAGATATCTAGGAGATATCCGGTTTCTGTTTGTTTCTTTTTTTGGCGATTATTGCTTTTGTGATTATTGTCCTTTTAAGATGTCGCGTGATTTACAAGATATAAAGTTAAAGCGTACAAGTTATACATGGGTTGAATGTATATTTATGATGCGGTGTAACTATATTTCAGCCGTAATCGAGGGTTCAGCCATCACGTGCCCTTGCACCCAGACCGGGCGGTGACTGTTCGGTTTCCTGGTCTCGGCCCTCATCGATGTCGCCGAGCAACGAGGATCGCAACTACAACCACCTCAGCTCGGGCATCGACGTCTTGCCGTGTAACCTCGACAGCGGGTCTTTTGATGAACTCGCGCTTCAAAAATCAACGTTATCGCGATCGCGTCGTGAAGTCAACCGGGTTGTATTGACGCTGCACACTGCGCTGAACATCATCAACCGGCCATATCCAGGTTTTGATATCTGTACCGAAGATAGTTTGATGTAAACCCATGATTTAATTCATTACTTTTGATATATATATATATATATATATATATATATATATATGACTAGTAGACAGGGTCAATCGGAAAATATTTTATTGTTTATCTATCCCCATTCCTATTTAAAGATTATTGTATTGAGGCAATATTTCACTGTTCAATTCAATTGCTATGTGTATGTTATTTCGTTTCATTATAATCTGATTATTTCATGCATTCCTTTTAATTCAAGTTTAAATGTTGAAACTACATAAACAAGAGTTGCGATTTTTATTCTTTATTTTATTTATGAAGAACCCCACAATGTGACAAACAGCATTCCTCCTCTCTAAATACTCTTTACCTGGCGCAACATAAAATAAAATATGTTAGCAGTTCTAGCTCCACGGTGTAATTATTTTATTTATCTGCATGTTCTTTTTACACAGGTGTACCCAATTTATCAAGCCACTGAGGATTTTACGGGTAAACCTTTTTCTGCATTGTTTATACTTGACCCGTGCTCGTATTGGGCATTCTCATTTGACTCATGCATACTTATTTGCAGTAGAAAATCCATCTCAATGCATATCATGTAATTATACACTAACAATTAAACACATTCTCCTTGAATGTGTTGAACAAATATTCGTATTAACTTTTTTGATTGTCCTGACCTCAAGACATTATTTAGAGATATTTCGCGATTATGTGTAATCAACTTTTTAAAGAAGATCAATCTTTACATTAGACTTTAAGTGGGAAACTGCTCGTATCCCAATCATAACAGGTATACACTTGGGAAAGGTATTTTATTCCATTTGCCTAGTCTTCCGGAGGAGACTTTAAATCGTCGGTCCCGTAGGAGAGTCACACCATTGGCACGTTAAAGAACCTGCTTCTCTTTTCATAAAGAGTAGGGAAGTTATCCCGAGGAAGAAGTTAACATATTGATTTATTTCTGATTTATAATCCTGCTGAAATTGTGTAAATCACGAATTGTATGATCTTTTTAGATGAACTGTTCGACACTTATATGACACTCAACTGTTAATTTCTTATCAATCAATCAATCATTGTTTATACTTACATCTTTACAATACTCATGTTTTGCTGCTTTTTATTAATCGTCGCTATTGCCGATCAGTCACTATTTACATTTTCCTATGTTAAGTCATATGTTGATGTAATACATGTTTTAATGTTGTATATTATTTTTAGTTGTTCTAGATTCGATGTACTGGTGGTCAAGACGCGACCCATCGACATCACCTGGCCCGCCAACGCCAAGGAGATCGCGCGGGAGATCCTAGATTATGTCACGGACGGCGACACACGCCCTCTCCTGGTCCATGCCTTCTCCGTCAGCAGCCAAGTGTACGCCGAGATGCTCGACCTGATGGATGCATCAGAGGGAGAAGAAGCGCGCGTCTGCGGAGCGGAGTAGGCGTTAGTCATATGCGTCGGTGCGTTACCGCATCGTTGATCAGATCCTGTACAGTTGTATTCTCTCCAGGGATAGCTACGAGGGTATCTACTCGCAGGCCGCCAACAACTCCTTTACGCAGTTTGTCATCAAGAGGGTTGCAGAGACCTACTTTTGGCTGACCAACAAGTACACCATGGATAGCATCGTCAAGGTGAGCTTGAAGGGTGAACTCTCTCGTGAGCATTGGCATGAAGATGTGTAGTAAGCCAATGTGGTTTTCAGGGAAGGGTAATGTAAGAGTTAAAGGTCCGTCTCATTGGTGGAGATGTCGCAAGGACAGCATAGATAAGTTACAGAGACTTACAGGAGACTTGAAAAAAAAATCAAACACATTCGAATTCACGATGACTTCTCGGAGACCCGTCTAGTCTCGCGGAGACTCGGTCTCAAACAAGCCACATATTTCTAACATTTTACAATGCATAAACTCAGCAGTAATTTACATCTTGGGGAATCATAATTCATAATGATTCATTAATGTTTGAAGGAAAGTGAGAATTCCATAAGGATTTCCAAAGAGACAAAGCAGAGTTTATTAACGGTCCTATTGGTCTGCATTGTCCTTCAGGTGAATGAGATCTTCACTGGCCGCTCGGTCACGGCGCCCGCCCTGAACCTCTTCTCTCGCGATGACCCGATCGCCACGGCCAAGGAAAACGACGAGTTGGTCGAGCAGTGGCGCAAGCATCTGGAGAGCGACCTTGACGTTAAGTGTTGCAGAGCTCCCCACTTTGCGAAGCACAGTGACGAGTAGGAGGAGAGCATCTACGGCTTTATGGGCAAGCTGACACTGCAGCGCTGCCGCACGTTCCAGTTAGAGAAACTCAGCAGTAATTTACATCTTGGGGAATCATAATTCATAATGATTCATTAATGTATGAAGGAAAGCGAGAATTCCATAAGAATTCCGTCGTCGGCGGGGACGCTACTGTAGGAAGCGCCAAAGCAGGCCGAATTAAAGTAGAACGAGTGAGGGAAATTGTCGAGAACTCGCGGAGCTCAACAAATGAACACTAGGCTAAATCCTCCTAAAGGAGTGGTAACTATGGACTGTAGGATGGACTTAAGGAAGGATGAGTGAGGGAGATAATTAATCCGCACAGCCAGCTTGACAAATGAACAAGAAATCTCTCCTACCAGAGATGCCATTATAGGATGGACTTTTGTGAAACTTGGGAGAGAGAGAGAGAAAGTTGACTTGAAAGAGTGTGGATTGATGAAAAAGAACCAGGAGTTTGGGGCATGGGAAGAAGGATTATTAAGTTGATAAGCATCCTGACTGACTGGTTTACGATGATATGCAATTGATACAAAGAGCTCAGTACAGAGAACTGTGTGGCACTCCATGATCGCCTACGTCACACGACAAAGCACCCAGAGAGAGAGAGAAAGAGGGAGAGAGAGAGATAGTATATCAAGCAGTCATATTAACTATCAGGATAGCTTGGACTATTTCACGAAAAGTTGGATTGCATGCATGAATACTTTTGAACAAAGAATGACACCACCTCTCTTAACCCTAATACTACCGGAGTATTTGGGTCAATCCACGTCAAATCAACCAATGGTGTTAACCCGACCCCCTTCAATTTTCTTCAATTTTCCTTTACATTGATTTCTAATTGTGTGTCATTTCAATACTAATGGTGACTTGATTTTGAAATGTGATGTAAAGCTCACTGGTGTTGAGAATATGCTAAATTTTAGGCTTATACAGCTCTTTCAGAATGGTGTCAAGGTCAATAGATATGAACATGAATTAAGATATTATGTGTAGCTAAAAGAAAATATATATTAAAACATGATATGCAGTTATCAGCTTAAAGTCACCATTAGTACTGAAATGACACACAATTAGAAATCAATGTAAACACACATTAACACCATTATGGTAACCATGGTTACGGAAAATTGACTGATTTATTATTTCTTGTGATTTTCAGGCACTTTTTTAAGCTCATTGACAAAAAACAAAAGTATTTGTGATGTATATTCTTTTAGTACTAATAACAGACTATTATCACAGAAGATATCATTGTATTTTGGCTTTTCATGTCTGAGTTATCACAATTTGAAATGTGCTTAAACTCCAATGTGTCATTTTACATAGATTTTGGGGTGTTTACAACCATTTTCAAATGCTTAAATCAGCTATTTAACATTTCGGTCACAAAAGTGTTTAGGTATCTTATAAAAATATAGGTAAAAGTCTATCAACACACCAAAATTGGTGTCGATCCTCGATGGGACGAGTGGTGATTTGAGACCTTGAACTTGGCAACTTTTTAAAAAAATCAAATTTTGAGGGCGCTCCACGAGAAAACGATGCATGTTTTTTGATCAATTTTTGGTAGGTGGGTAGAACAAGTAAAAGACTATCTGCAAAATAGTGGGTTCTAAACTAATTGAGTTGTAAAGTTATCAGCTTCCAAACATGCACCCGAACACATTGCCATTTACGCTTAACACCATTTTCCTTGACGTCATGCGGAAGAATGGGTGGTCTGATCGGCACCAGAATACATTGTGCATGTTAAGACTATAAAGTTCTTTCAATTTTCAAGAAATGAGCAATATAACTCGTCTAACTTGGCTGCAGCAGTCAATCAAAAATAGCAAATTTTATTTAAACTCAGTTGTTCGATCACGCGTTGGTTGCTAAGGGAGGCCGTATCTTAGCAACCACTTGACCTTGGGGCAAAATATTTCAGAATCTTCCGTCAGACACTTGGGGGAACATTTGGTGCGAGTTTGAAGAAAATTGAAGGGGGTCGGGTTACAAATCGTGTGAAAATTGGTTGATTTCACATGGATTGACCCATTTATAATCAGGTTGTTAGGGTGGGGGTAGCATTATGGCCATGGGCCGCCCGATTCCCTCAATTTTTTTTTTATAAGGGTCAAGAATTATGTACTCTGCCAGTTGTATAGCTAAATTTACGAAAGTGCCTTTATTTTTTTAAATTCAATAATGTATGCTCATTTATGCAAGATATCACTAGATAAAGCCTCAGGAATATCAATTTCTGGTACAAATGTCTTTTAAAAATCCCTCATCAATCCCTGAAAAAAGGATAGGTTGTAATTTCACACGAATTTAATTGTTTTCCGTCAAGCGCATTTTGCGATTTGGGTTTAAGTGTGTGTGTGTGAATGTGAGTGTATGTGGGTTTGTGTGTATTGTAATTATTTACACTACCTATTAAAAAGTATTTACATAAAATGGGAAATCTCCTGCATGATTTTGTCCATATGGTTGTGCTCAGTCGTATAGAAAAATAGCGAAATTTCAGTGACATGTGTTTGGTAAACGTAATCTGATATCGGCACGGTAGGTCCGATCGTCATAAATTTGGTATCAAAATGTGCGGAAAGGATCAGAAAAAAAAAATCATGTTCGTTTCGAAATATAGAGGTGTTCGGAAGTACTGACAAAAAAATTGACGGGGGTGGGGGAATAATGCACCCCCGTAAGTATTAGGATTAAAGGATTATGTGAAGCACGTTGAATTCTCAATACTGCACAAATAAGGGAAAGTCGTCCCATGATGTATTAGTGTAAGACACCGGCGGCATGGATCATTCTTCGACACAAATCCCCGTCACACGCACGCCCGTGTTGCAAGTAATAGCATGTGAAGTGCACAGTATTGATACAAGAATACGACATGGAATTCATTCTCTATAAGAAGCAGAATAATTGTGGTTGTATTTAATTGAGGAAAGCAATGTTTGAGCGAACTATTTCTCTCTTAAATGACATTTTATTGCATGTGAATCTCCAACGATATAAGCTATCCATCATGTACATTGGATATCTGTATATTCATGTTATCAGAATCAGTGTTCGCGTGTGTAAAGTATCTAATTGGTGATTCAAATAGCTGAGCTTCTTTGCATTTTAGAGTGTACAGCTCGGTTTTTCTTGATTTCCCCCGAGATGTTCCTTCACATATACATATATGCTTCTCTCTGCTTGTGGTCTGCGTCGGGTTTCGCTGAAACACCTTGCGTCGGACGCTAGGACGACGCAGCTGGGGAAGGATCGTAGAAGTTGGCAAGCAAGCTTGCCACGTAGGAAAACACGGACGGCCGGTAGTGACCATGGCATAAGGGATCCTAGTATAAATGTACTTATCTTTTAAAGGATGGAATAAATAAGAACTTAATTAGTTATATTTCTAAGCGTTTAATAGCGCTTAATAAAGACAGCATTATAAAAGAACAGGTATGTATTTTTAAATTTTAGTTCTTGAGATATAATGTATGTTTGTCACATATCCCACCTAATATCCCTCATTCTCATTTTCAATTTTATATTATAATAAATTATTTTACTTTCTTACTCTGATTTTAGTTGTATTTTTGTGGGGAAGGGGGCGGGGGTGGGGGTGGGGAGGGGGGCTCAGCCAGCAAATAATGTGTAAGAAAACAACATGACTTTTTTATATTCAGGAGAGTTTTTGTCGACAATTGCCAAAGTGTTGCATCACTGTTTGAATTGAGTTTTGACTAGGACAATTCTCTGCATTCACAATATTTGAGTGTTTCCTTCATCAAAACAATGAGCATTTACATGATTATACATGAATCAGTTTACCGTATTGATATATGTCATGAATTTGAAAATGTTGATGCATTCAAGAATAAAAAATATTTGTGGGGAAAATAAAGCAACCGTCTCCGTCTGCTTATCTGAATATAGAGTACCGAAGAGTGACGCCATTTGAGCATATTATTGTCAAGACAAATGGCTCTAAACAATACGGGCAGAACAAGCAGCGGTGATTACAACGGGGAATGTAATTGAGAATGCTGGACACTAGCCCGATACACAATATCGGGCAGGTAAACCTCTCAGTGGAGTGAGTTTGTTTAGAGCCAATTTGTCTTGACAACATGTTCATATGACGACACCACTTCGGTACTCTATATGAAAGAATGCTTGCATCGGAAGAGAATATAACAACGAAGATGGCTTTCGAGAAAGAGAGGTGGGGGGGGGGGGGTAGAGAGAGAGAGAGAGGAGGAGGAGGGAGAGAGAGGTGGAGAGAGAGGTTGGGAGAGAGAGACGGAGGGAAAAGCGAGCGTAATGGAAAAGTAGTAACATTTCAATGGCCAATTATCTCACAGCATATAAGATGTCATATCATAGTTCATGTTACTACAAGATTGTATCAGATTTAGAGGGCTCTCGGGTCACTTTCAGGATACATTTGGGCAACAAATCCCCCCTATGATTTTTTCATAAATTGCACATTTCTTTATATCAAAAAGAAAATTACCTCAATAATAGATAGAAACTTGATGACAATCTGCAAATATATATGTTTAATACTCTTTGAAAGGGTATCAACATCAGCAATCGGTCTGTTGGCTCAGTTGGTAGAGCGTTAGACTGATAACCTGAAGGTCGTGAGTTCGATTCCTGACATAGATGCTCTTTTGGTTTTTTTCTCGTTGATTTGAAACTAACAGTCTATACGCTAAAATCACCAAGCAAAACCACCGACGTCTTATAGCCTAGTGGTAGGGTAAGCGCCGGGACTACCTCACACTCGTGCTAGCGAGCACGGGTTCGAAACCCGCTAACTCCAAGGTTGCAAAACCAAGGTTCAAGGATTGTCGGATGGCCCGGCAAAGGCATTGGGATCACCCTTGTTCCTCCCCTAAAGAGTTAGAGTCTATAGTTTTTATAGGCTACAGTTTTTAGGAGGTAGGAAGGGATACGCGAATGGGCCGGTCGCCATACCAGAAGGGAACTAATGGTAGTCGGTAAGGGTGATGAGCTTAATTGCGGAAGCCCGAAGTCACGACACCTGAACTCCTGGCAATACCATCGCTTAACCTTTTATTTTTTTGTTGTTGAAATATTCACTTTAATTGTTGTTTTCATTCTATCTCTGATGACAACAATCAACCAGAGCATTATCATCTTTGTTGTCTCGTTTTTCATTATTCCGTATTCCTCTTCTTATTTTTCTGCCCGTTTTTTGTCCATTGATTTTCTACACTTTACTGGAGCATGTTGCATATAGATTTTAAATTATTCTACCTCTACATGCTTGCACTCTGCTGACTTTTTCATAAAAATGTCTGCATGCAAAGTTCACAATTAATGCTTTAACTAGTGTGACTTTCAAGCCTGCTAGATATATGAAAAGTTCAAATACTTGTATTTCAGCACAATACAAAAGATTGGATACATGTGTGATTTTTTTTTTTTGCAATAAAAATTATATCATACATTAGCGAGGTTATACTGCATATGTGATACTAATTATTCTAGAATATTATGCTCTACCAGATAACAATATGCAACAACAATGCTTTTGAACAATAATATACACAAAGACATTGAGTAGGTACTGGCATTTTAAAAGGATCTTGTCCTTCTCAAAATGGGTAGGCCTCAGACCAGCAAACCCAGTGTACTCACACATTTAGTACTTGACATTAATCGAATATACACAACACATTAAATAAACAGATGCTTTGTGATGATAGATGTCAATATATTGATGCATTTTTTCTTCAATTTCTTCTTAAAAACATCTCCAGACACAAAGTAATACATGCATATGTACATTAAGTTGTTAAAAAATGTGTATGGTGATTTTCAACACTCATGCATCCATCACACGGTTAAAAGAATAACTTATACAGCACGAGATTAAGTTTGAATATACACTTACAAAATGAGTGATAGTATGTAAAAAAGAAAGAAGAAAACAAATAACATTTCTCCTATTAAAAGAAAAAGACTTACGCTAAAGACAGACCCACTTCACCTGTTTAATGAATGCAGTACAGACATGATCCAAGGAACACATTGGTATCACATGTGTGAGCTCTCCTGACCACATTCTGGTCTGCTTTCATGTTATCGAAATATTCCAAAAAACCTGCACTGATCGGGGCTTAATGAGACTTGATAACCCCCTTTTTCTGCAGGGTGCCCCTTCTTTCTCGTTTCAATAAAATACGCCAAATCTAAGCACTCTTAAGCACTGCATAAGAGGGCGGTAAAGTTCCAACTCTCCGCAAGTCGAAGGTCAGTATTTGCCCTCTTATAGCATTGAGAATGGTACTGAATATCACAAACTACTTCCAAACTCTATATTAACCAAGGACAAATAATCCATAAACAGTACATGTATAAAACCAAATATTATCAAAATGTAATAAGAGTGCATTGTACTGTTTAGCAATGGCATTCATTGTAATCGTGGAGGTATATGTTTGTGTAATGTGAACATCTTTGACACAATGTTGATACAGCAGTTTTTTGTTCACATTTTGCAAGACTCAAATGACATTCTGGCATGCTTTCACACATCTCGAACATGCCCATATTTGACATGAAATTCATTGTGTATTCATAAAACCTGAATATTAAGATTTGCAGCATTGAGATGAGCATCAGAACATGAATTTTGAGAGCACCGTGAGATTCACTATATACACATCAAGAGCCAGTATTTCACATAACACATATTTCCATGGAATATCAACACATAAAGGCAACGGGGTATTCAGAGTAAATACTGAGTGGAGTAATGCAGAGAGACTAGTAGAATAAACAAAGGGGGTGGTTGATAATTAATGCTGGATAAAAAAAAAACTAAAGGCTTATTCACAAATAGTTGTTTTGCTGTTACTGCTCCATTTACAGAACACTCAGTCTAGACCAGCAACAACTACTGCAGGCTTGAACTCTTAAACAGTCATCAAGACAATGATAATAACAGTACCCTTTCTTTGCAGTAATGTACGTGATACATGTTCTTTACCTCCCCTTTCTCTTCCTTCGTCTTATTCTTTGTACAATTACATTCCCTTGATGATTTCATGTGTCAGCGCAATACACCACTAGCGCCTGGAACGAGACTAACCGCCCTAACCCCATTGACAGGCGAGGCGTGAACGGTAGATCTTTCGGAGCGCCAGGGGCGGTATTCCGAAAACGAACTTAGGAAAAATTTTATTGTATCTCAGAGACTTCGGAAAACGTTATCTTTTGGTATTCCGAAAAACCAACTTGTGCAAATGAGCTGAATCGGTATTTTGAAACTCACTTAGGAAAAAAAAGTTAGGATAAAAGATGAAACTGCTCCCAAGCAATTTTATCTCCAGACGTACGCGCCTAGGCCCATAGTATTACGTGCAAAAATAATTCGCGTATTCAACTGTTTGCACATGTGCGCATCAAATTTTAGAAGATATCATCAAGAACTTTGATATAAAACAGATGCTATTAACGGAAGTTTGATACCCAAACACTTTACATATCTTTACAAAGAAAAGTCAAAACAAAGTAAATCTGTGCACGGTGGAATTCATGGTTTTGGTGTCTTAATTAGAGAACAAATATTGAATTATGTGTCAGTTTTAAGAAATGGAATATCAGAAACAGTGTTTTGGATAAAGATCACTGAAAAAGCTTTCGGATTTTCATTTATCTTAGGTATCGTTTATCTTCCCCCAGAACATTCTAATTTTTATAATGAATCTATGTTTGATGACATTGCTGCTGATTTGATAATGTTCAAGAACGTGCATAATTTACCGTTTTGCCTTTTAGGAGATTTCAATGCTAGAATTGGGTGTGAAAGTGAATTAATGGAAGATGTTGATTTAATCGATCGCTCTAATATGTATTTTATAGATAAATCTGATATTATTATGTCTGATCACCATTTTATACCTTGTAATACAGGTTCGGTAAGAATGAATAAAGACAACACAGTTAAGAATCACGGTAAGAAATTTCTTGAAATGTGTAGGGGCTTTAACCTTATTATTGCTAATGGCCGTGTTGGAGCAGATAGACACCATGGTAATTTCACATGTGCTAATGCATGTTCTATTGATTATTGTGTTGCGACACCAGAATTATTTGATGATTTCGTGGACTTCTTTATAGATGAATTTGACCCTCTTCTCTCTGACAAACACAATCCCATCATTCTGAAAATAACGGATATGTCTTATGTACTTCAAAATCTGTAAGACTTAAATGGAACATGAATTTCGCGAACCAGTTTACGGAAAAATATAGACCAGTGTGCTGTTGATGTTTTGATTACGGTAGTAGATGGATTGCAGGGTCAAAAGATCAATCAAGAATCTATAGATGAAGTAGTTCGTTTGATGAAAGATATTTACCTTAATGCGGCTGAAAAGAGTGATATGTTAAAATCTTATAGAAAGAACGGTCAGTTGAAAGAACATAATTTAAAAAACAAAAGAAATCTGAAACCATGGTTTGATAAATATTTTCGTTTAAAGAATCTTTATAAAACAAATAAATCGGATGATATTCGCGAGGAACTTACAAAATGCAAGAAGCTTTACAAAAATACGATATATTCTGCACAGAAAGAGTTCGATGCAAAGATTCATAAGGAACTTACAGGTCTTCAAAAGTCAACCACAAGATTACTGGAAAGTTATTAACTCTTCAAATGGGAAGAAAGAAAACAAGATTCCAATAGGAATTGAAACCCTTCGAGAACACTTTTGTAATCTTAGCAAAACCGCTAATAAGAGCAAGGAATTTGACAAAACAAATGTTCCTTCAAATAATCAATGCGTGAATCGTGTTATAAGCATTGAAGAAGTTTTGAAACAAATAAAACGTCTTAAAAATGGTAAAGCTCACGGCGAAGACATGATTATTAATGAATTTCTGAAATGTAGCACAAACTCTTTACTTAGAATTATTGTCCAATTATTTAATATTGTTTTAGAAAGTGGAATTGTTCCAACGGAATGGACGATAGGTTTTATTTGCCCACTTTATACGAAAAAGGGGAATCCTACTGATCCTAACAACTATAGGGGTATAACGTCGCTTAGTTGTTTGGGAAAGGTATTTACAGCAGTTTTGAATGAGCGAATAACTTCTTATCTTGAAGATAACAATATAATCGGTGATGAACAGGCCGGGTTTCGTAATGGTCATTCTACGCTCGATCATATATTTGTACTTCATACATTGATTGATTTATACCTTTCACAAAAGAGAGAGAGTTTATTGTGCATATATTGGTTATAAGAAGGCATTCGATATCGTTGACAGGACGTCTCTTTGGAGTAAACTTTTTAAAAATAATATCGATGGTAATTTCTTTAGAATAATCAATCACATGTACAATCAAGCGAAGTCATGTGTGAGTACTGGATCGGTTAAATCAAGTATGTTTGAGTGCAACATTGGTGTACGTCAAGGAGAAAATTTGTCTGCTATTCTTTTCGTGTTATTTTGAAATGATTTTCAACAGTTCATTTCTGAAAAATGTCAAGGGATAGATATTCTTCCTCGTAACATTTATGCAGCTGCATATGTAAAATGTGT
This sequence comes from Arbacia lixula, assembly GCA_963669155.1. Taxonomy (NCBI): domain Eukaryota; kingdom Metazoa; phylum Echinodermata; class Echinoidea; order Arbacioida; family Arbaciidae; genus Arbacia; species Arbacia lixula. The sequence goes on along the minus strand of OZ022582.1, from coordinate 12,067,260 downwards.
TGATATATACTTCAAGCTGTTTACTCTACTTTACGCAGACGATACAATAGTTCTTGCAAAATCTGAAAGTAACCTTCAACTTGCACTGGATGCATTATCTGTATACTGTAAAAAGTGGTTGTTGCAGGTTAATACTGATAAAACAAAAGTCATCATCTTTTCTCTTTGGAAAGTAAGGAAGATTCCAATTTTTAGGTTTGATAATAACGTAGTTGAAGTTGTTGATGAATATGTGTATCTCGGTACCACATTTAATTATTATAATTCATTTCGCAAAGCACAAATAAAACAGTTGAATCAAGCAAGAAGGGCAATTTACAGTCTTTTCTCAAAATATTCCACTTTAATTTACCTATTGATATTCTGTTGGAGTTATTTGATCAGCTTGTTTTACCTATTTTGCTTTATGGAAGCGAAATATGGGGATTTGGTATATTAAAAAAAACTCGAAACATTTCACATGCAATTTTCTAAACAAATTATGAATGTTAGAAGAAATACCGCAAATTGTATTATTCTTGGTGAACTTGGAAGACACAAGGTAGAAAAATATATTGAAATCAGAATGATGAATTTTTGGTGTAATCTTGTCCACAGTGGACGAGGTAAACTGTCTGGCAAAGTATACTTCATATTAAAAGTACTGTATGATCAAAACATATATCAATCTCCCTGGTTAAAGATGATAAAAGTGATACTTGACAACCTCGGTATGAGCAATTTATGGGACACATGCGAGTTTTCTAGTCGCGAACGGGTTAAGAATTCTGTAGAACGCCGTCTTTCAGATATACACTCTCAGTGTTTGTTGTCAACCATATTTGAAAATTCTCATGCCAAAACTTATCGAATATTTAAACAGTCCTTGCATTTTGAGAAATACTTGATTGACCTCCCCAAAAGAGAGAGAATGATATTATGTAGATTCAGATGTTCCAATCACCACTTACGATTGTCTCTGGGAGATATTCTAATACTTCAAGGAATATGAGGTTATGTAAACTTTGCACTCTTCAATCATTAGGGGACGAATTTCATTATCTATTTGAATGCCCCTTTTTTGCACGCGAATGAAAGTCATTACTTAGCAGATATTTTACTAAAAAACCAAATACATAAAAAATGGAGCAGCTTTTTAATTCTTCCAATTGTAAAGTGCGTCTAAATCTTGTAAAATTTGGTAAAAAGATAATGAATCAATTTAAATAACTGTTTATTTTGCTAAAGCTAATTTATGTGTATCAATAACAATGTTTGACTATGTACCTGTGTGTTAGTGTTCTTGATATTACTGTTTTATTTTTTTAACTCATATTCAAAAATATCTTTTAAAGTCGCAAAGAATTTTACTTATGCCGATACTTTTAAATCTTTTTATATAAACTTTTTTCTTTTCTCTTTTTCTTATTTTTTTTCTTCTTTTTAAAAGTTAGTTTGTTACTTTATACTCGTTATGATTCTTTAGTACGCTTTATGCGATGAGATTACAATCACTTTCTTGTTTATCACTCTCTGCAAGCGTATAAACAGGTCAGAATTTATATCATGATTTATTTTCTGTATATATCTTTTGTAAATATTGTAAATAATGCAGAATAATATCTTTGTAAAACGGACATGATTATCCCCAATACCTAACAAGGTGATATGGGATCAATAAATTGTCCTTGTCAATTGTCATTGTCAATTGTCATTGTCAAATTGCAGTAAGGCGCGCTGATAGACATTGATGCGCAATGTCCCTTTCACTTTCATGACATCACACCATCAGCTTGATGGTGTTAATGTATGCAAAAGACATGAAAGGACGTTTATTACTGGCCGCCTCTAGGATAGGAGCGCAGGGCATGGGCTCATTAATATTGGTTAAAATCTTCCTAAAATATTGTTCTGAATACGAAAGATAAAATATTTTAAGCACATTGTATCTTAGGGGAGATAAAATTTTTATCTCTGTGGATTTTAGCTTCATTCTCGCCCTCATGAAAAGGGCTCTGGTATTGTAATTGGCAAACCTAACAAGCAAGGAGCGCGGAGCAGGTTTCTTGGTACCAGCTGGCTTGGCACCCTCGCCGTCAGCTACACTTAGGCGCGGTCCAAGGCGATGGGTGTTGTCGATGTCAGCTGGGGTCAAAGCCACGCCCATCTGGTAGGCAACCCGAAAGACCACCTCCTCTGCTGACTCCCCAGCCGTCTCCTCCACGCCTTGGATCGGGACATTGTTGCGCCGGGAGTATTGTTCCAAGGCGTCCACCTTGGCATCCAGTACTCCAACATCATCACCCGAGCTCTGCTGTGTCTTCCTGAGACGTTTGATCTCCGATGCTTGAGCTGCCACCTTTACCTCCAGTTCAAGCTAGCACCTTCCCTTGGTGCTCATCAAGCCGAGCAGCCAAGCTTGGAACAGCCTCCATAATTAACGGCAGACTTGACCATGCATCAGCTTGACAGCATCACTGCTCTCTGAAAGCGGACTTATGACATGGCGAGCAATTTCTTCTGTGGCATGTTGATGCATGGGTCAAGGACTCAAAGAAAACAAAGCAGAGCTCTATAACGCGTTGCTGACTCTAGGCAGGAGGATCAACTCCCACCTCCCTGCTCTAGGCAATGCTAGTGCATAGCGTGTGTTGTATAAAGTTTCAATGCGATCTACTCCATCACTAGTGACACAAAAGTCAGTAGGTGGGACTGGTGGACTAGGTGGAAATTGAAATAGAAAAACGCTTGCAAGATCCAGCAAGTAAAAGTGAAATTACTCATTCCTGATGTGAGAGTAGTATAAACAGAACAGTCATGGATGGCAAGACAAATCAGATGGCACTACAGGAATTAGATGATGTTTTCACAAAAAGAGAGGCATTTGAATTGTTGAATTTACACGTGCCATGTGAGTGACATGTGCATTGGCCTGAACCCACAACTCGTCGGCAACTCGCGCGAGAGGTTAAAAAAGTTTTGAACATGTTCAAAAATTGGACCAACTCAATGGAACTCGTCCTCAACTCGGGACAACTCGTAGGTCACCCGCCATGCTCGTGGTGAGCTTGTGTTGCACTAACTCTTCCAAACACCAATAGGCGTTGCTGGCATATTTACCAATAAATTGATTCCAGTTGAAACCCATTAACAAGACTTGTATATCAACTAATCCAACTAATAACAACTAATCCTAATCCCATCCCAGCCCAGTCTAATCATAAGCCTAGCCTGAATTTATACCCGTAGTTGATTACTTTCACTTCAAACAATTACTGTTCACCCAACTGGCACAGTTGAAAAACATATTGATAACTTAGATGCTCATAGATATTGACGCATGTATTAGGCCTATTGACTTGTACGTGTCATATTTTTGTACCTTTGCATAGATAACCGGCATATAACTAGATAGAAGAAATATTTAAGGATACATTCCAATACAATTTTTGAAATTTACACTTTGAAAAAATAAATGCCACCTAATTGAGTGCAGACAACAAGAATTACAACAAAATATTCATCTTTAGCTGTACTAACCAATATTTTTTGTGTAGCATATTACCATAGTACTATGTAATTCTTCAAAAAATGTTGTGTTTTTCAAAACTGTACTACGACCAATCAGAATTTGTCTTTCAAATTTGCGATTAATCACCTTTATGTTACGGGGCCCTGATGTCAAGTTGAAACAGTAAGACGAAATTAAAAAGTTCAGACATTCGACCTTTGAGAGCAACTATTAGTTTTTTTTTTACCTCATTTAACTCATCAGTTTGTTAAAAGTGTCATAGGATAGTTTCAAAAGCCCCTACATTTTTGGAAGAATTATATCCATTGTCGGTATATCCTGTGAATGCTGTGCATAAATTGGCCGAAATGCAGGTTTGAGCCCAGATTTCAGATCGAAATTGTAAGACGCTATGAAATGTAGATGTAATTCCAGTAGTATTTTGCCTCATCGGATATTGTGACGTCATGATACCGCCATATGAATCGAGAAAAAGGAATTTTCATTTATGACGTCATTTTCTTTTACATGCAGTTTTGATTTCATTATGTTGTAGCTGTGACTATTTCTATCGTCAACATTTTCTTTTTCGTTTATTTTAATTACGTCATCATGGGGTACATTTTGATTAAAGGCGTAATGTCAAATATGGACCATTCACATGGTTTGTTAATGAAAGAGGAATTTATTTCCAATCATTAAACAACACGTAGAATTTCCAATGACATCCCATGTTCTTTGCATCACAGTCATTACAATACGCATTTCACAATTTCAGCAAATCAGACAAAATAAAAGAAATACAGACCACTTCTGCTTATCCACAAATATTTGTTTTTATTCTTTCACTCCCACTTTTTTTTGCCATAAATATAACACACAATTGTATTGATAATTTTTCTTATAAGGTTTGTCACTTAGGATTATTGGTTTTTGTGATATCTTGTTAAAGTGAGGTTTTCAAGTTCATCGAGTGATCATAAAGTCATCAAAGAGCAATTAGATGAAAATGAAATAAGCTTAAAATCTATCATATGAATCACTCATATTTCATGAAATTTGATAATTAACTTGATTGCATTGCAATAAATATCATTTGTTTTAAATGCACGCGTACGTGTACGTCAAAGCAAAGGCGTGCGCCAAATTTAAAATGCTCAAATGAACTGTAATTAATTTTACATAATTATGTTTCATGTCAGTTGAAGCATTTCAAAAATGTTCGTCTGTGTGCGCGTTTTCACTTACGTACCCAAATCGAAAAATCGAAATTTCGTTGTTGTTTTTAACTACATCTGGGTTTCTAATACTATTTTGTAATTCCGAAATACTTCAATTGCCTATACCTCGATGCTCGTTAGTCCGAAAATGAAAAAGGGCTCGTTAATCCAAGCATTTGTGGCGTTATTCCGAAGGCTCGTTTTTCCGAAGGTTCGTTAATCCGAAAACGAAATAAGGTTCCGGAACCTATTCGGAAATACGAACCTTATTTCTTTTTCAGACTAAATTAACGAACCTTATTTTTTTCGGATTAAGGAACCTTACGAACAAAGAACCTTCGGAACAGTGAACCTTTGGAATAACGAACCTTCGGAGTATTCGAATCTTCGGAATAACCAATAAACACATCCCATATAGCGTATTCTTGTCTGACACACAAAGGGTTAATATTCGTCCGATTCGGCCGTACGATCATCAAATCAGCACATTCTCTCTTAAGCAATTTTTATTTAGCGCTGACCAGCTAGCCTCATCTCGGGCCCGTGAAAAACGAGTTACGAATTGCAGGCCAAAAGAAGTTCATTTATGCTACAATGAAAACAATAATTAAAATAATAAATCAGGGAGCATTTCCATTGATTGATTATAATCAATGAACGTCCTCTTTTATGATGGAAATACCTCTATTGATGATTATTTAAACATGTTGGTGTCTTTCTCCTTGATACCTTTAAACACTAAACCAACATGAGTATCATATAACTCCTTTTCCCTCATTGACAATATTTTCACCAATTTATAACCCTTTCCATATGCTGCCATTACAATTTCTGACCTGTCTGACGATTCCCTATGTATGACAAGATGTCACTTAGAAAACCATTCCTCATTACTATGCAAAATATACATGTTCGTATGAGTAGTGAGAATGAGTAATGAAAATGAATACATGTCCGTATGAGTATAAGAATATCGTAAGGCTTAAAATGCAAGACAGAATTCTTATCCTTTAATGGCTTGCTTCAGAGTTGTAAAATGATATTTGTGTAGTGCCGAAAGGGTCTCTTCTTGGTCCCATCTTATTTAGTCCTTATACTACATAATTCTTTCGAAGTATTATCTTTTATATCGTTTGCGGATGATTCCAGCATAATATTTGCAGAAAGATGTACAAATACTTTCATTCTACAGAACTCTTTTTTGTTCCGATGTGCTTGCTTGGGGTAGATCTCTTAAAACGCATAAATTATTCTTGGCCCGTAACAGGGTAATAAGAGTAACCGATATCGAGAGAGAGGGAAAAGTTGTAGTGACGTCACGAAATAGTATGTTTTTTTCTCTGACGTAACAAAATAATCCTTTTCTTCCCTCTGGGATTCTTTCCCTTTCTATGTCTTGCAAATAGTTGATATATTTATAGTAATGGGACACACTTTTAACCAATCAATGGCTTGGAATATTTTAATGAGGGATTTCATAAGTAATAAATCTACTTTTGTGCATTACCAAGAGGGATTACAACAATCATTAACTTACTTTTGTATTATACGTCTATATTTCTTTATACCGATTAATAGTTGTTGTGGTCTTCAGAGGCAGTCTTTAGAAAATGGAACTTTACCTTTAAATGAATAGACATGCGCGACAAGTCGACGGCAATATCATGGCAGAGAACTTTATAATAAACTAATGGACGGGGTCCGGGAACTCCCCTTCACACAACGCCTGTGTTTGCACTCAGTGTTAAAACACTCATACTTTTTAGAAAACAGAGATAACAAGTTATGACACAAAACAATCTGATATTCACACATATCATTTTCTAGGCAGATTTCGTGAAATGTCATCACTTATCATTCTTGGATTAATCCCTTGAATATTTGTGCATAACATATGTCAATCCACAGGGTCTGTTTTGCCAGAAGTATCACGAATCATTAATGACACTCTGTGATGGCAGTTGCTAATGGATTGACCATTGTGATACACAGTGGGTATTGTTGCAGTCTCAATGAAGTACTTGAAACACACATTTTTACAATCTGTGTGCAAGTGTGGCTTTGCACACAAATTGTACAAATGGGAAAGTAAAAATCGAATTTTATATACAAAGGATTATTACAAGAAGAATAATTGGTGTAATGTCATGAAACCTCTTTGTACAAAAAATTCCAACCTTTGACTTTATTGGTTGATGCATGAGCATGATAAAAGTTTTTACTTGATTTTTTTCAAAAGTTAAGAAAAAAAATATTATGAAAACCAGATTTCCAGGCTAGCACTACCTACGCAAAACATCACCAAGGCACTATGATTGATATTATCTCCATTCAATTCTAATGATATAGAATCATTACATCATTCACGAAGCGACTCCGCATAAACGGTTCTGACTTTTCCTTTAAATCATTGCTTTGATACTACTCAAACACACGTTTTTTTCTTCATAATGCATAGCAGAAGTGAGCTCTCGATCATATCGCTTCGTGTTCGTTCGATGTATGGCGACTTAGCTCTTCATAAGCCACAAACGTAATGTCTCGCCACAAGGACACACGAATGCTAAAATGACAGAATTGTCAATCCGAGGCGAAGATGGCCGAACAGAAAGAAGCAAAGGCTTCTGGACGTGTGCATTGGAGGAATCCGGACAAACGAACAAAGCAGCCTACTTTTCACTGACTCACAGCAAGATTTGATTCGATGTTTACGCAGAGTCTTCCACAACTTTAAGTGAGCAGCGAAGCGAGTTTCAGATTACACAAGCATATCTTTTATCGGTTCTCTTAGCTTGATTTGTTTAAGAGGGAAAGACGCGCCATCGTTTCAAACTGATATAACCGCGATAAATGAGTCAATAGTGGTGTGCAATTGTTCTTGAATGTCACTCTTTTTTTATATAGCAAAGAGACCGCACTACTCTCAACCCCGCTCAAACTATCAGAAATTTTCGCAAAAGATAAGGGACCCTTCTGATGGTCCAAGTGTTTGAAAATATGTAGACCTAGGATGGAGAGATATATAGGGCGCTGAACCAACGAGTACACCTCTTCAGCTCCATCAATACTGAAGTCGCTATTTGCCGACGCGGTTTCCAATGTTAGCGAAGCGATTACGACACCCCTTACAGCGATGTGTTTGTAGTCGCACCCTTCACGCGCTTTACCGTTGGCGTCCGTGTGACGTAATGGTGAGGAAAAGATCCCTACCGTCATTCCATGAGCTCTGAAAACCGCACGACTGGCACCGTCCTCCTCCGATGTTTGTGTCGCACGATCGTCGGCGGTGACGTGGTTGCGGCAGCGTTCTCCTCAACGTTGCAAAGTGACGTCGGGACGGTAATGTTGAAGTCGCTACCAGCAGCGGCTGATGTATGCGATGATGACGGTGACGATGGCGACGATGTTGAAGGGCCGGGGAGACTGTTCAAGCGAATGCTGGGATTCGGGTTGGGTATGTGCTGCCGAAGCAGACGGCAGCTTCCGTCTGTGAAAGTCCGATGAGGGCCGTGCATGCACGACGAGGCGCGCTTGGACAGATTCGTATAGGTTGAGTTTCCATTCACGTCTGTCCACAAAACAAAGTGAAAAACAAGGTTTTCAGGTGGAATATAGGTGATTTCATCTTTCTGTGTGTGTTTTTTTGCAGTAAATGCACAATATGTGCATTTACTCCTTGGTCAGAGCGCTAATTACGTAGACTTAAATTGACGTTGCGCACTAAAAATGGCGATTTCAATTTTTTTTTAATAATCCTAATAAATAATTCTAAGGTTTGGCAATCTTACGATTCGTTCATTCGAAAGTGGAAAATGAATAATCAGAACATGAACTTGGCCTTACTTTATTTCATTGAAAAGTTTTGACTGCCCACGTCGATCTCTTTCATTTTTGATTTTCTGATAGCCTACATCTATTTTTCGGCTACTACCGACAACAAAAGCTAAAATAATGCGTGGGTAAAAACTAGGCCTATAAATTGAAATAGAAATGTGTCTCTTAATTCCCTTTTCTTTGCTATAACCTCTTTTTTTCCAAAAAGTGGATAAACCAACACAAGAGAATAAAATTTCCGAAATTATATAAGGTCTCATGATACCTGTACTTCACACGTTAGGATTTCATACGTCGTTGTTTTTCACTTGAACTTCTGCAACATAAATCTTGAGGGCTAAATTATGTGTGGCTCTGAAGGAGTTGAATAGAATACAAACCTCCTACACAGTTGGTGTCAGTCGCGCTCTCGACATAGCAACCAGATGAAACATGTTTTCTGCGTTTCAGCTGGCGCATAAACCACATGGCGAACGGGGTGGTGGATATGGTGTAGAGAATGGGGTTGAGGGCGCTGTTAATAGGCAAGATGAATACTACAATCCAAGCGTATAACGTCTCTGCAAAGAGAAAATAAAATTCGTAGCAGCAAGGAGAATGTCCTATGTTACGTAATGGGGATTAGGCCTTCGTCATGGGAATTAAGGAGAAGTAGAGAAGAAGGACGAGGAGAATTGTAAGAAGGAGAAGAAGACGAGGAAGAAGGAGCAATAGGAAAAAATGAGAAGAAAAGGATCAAGAGGGAGAAGGATAAAGAGAGATGCTCGATGAACCAAGGTCAGTATTACTATCACCATTGATAATTATATCATTATTCTAAATTGAAATGTATCATTATTACCGTTTATTTGGTAAAAACAAACAGGTTTGATATGATCTTTGGTTTGTTATTCTCCGTAGAAATACCATTGATAACATATGTACGAAATATACACAGAAAAAGAGGACCACGATACTTGAACCTGCATTTGCTGCTTTCCAGGAAACGACACTATCCACCAGGCTAAGCACTAGATTGATGACAGCGACACAATATTCAGGAACGAGTACACAAGGCCCTGAAATCTTTTGCTTATTTGCATTCAAACGCCCCCATCATGACAAGTGTTTTTTTTTCAAAATAATTGAATATTTTGCTTAGAGACAATATACGATTTAGATTTTATTTTAATGTTGCCTTTTCTTTGTCTGTTATATCACCTCATGTGTCCTCGCAAAATATTAAGTGAATAATGGAAAATCTTGTGTGAATGCAACTTTAAATTTAATGATTTAACCGAGAGTAAATATTTTAACCTTTATGAATTCCATAGGAATACAACCATCTTAAACTCCTTGTCAAATTAGCATTATGACATATTTCATCCATGTACGCAGACAGATGAGATTACAGAACGTGTAGACTTTCACGCAACATCGCAGTAACCTGCACATTCCATGAGCATTGCATGACATCACTATAAAGAGGAATAATCAAGCTCTCTGATGATTTAAAATGCACGTGCAATGACCATAAGCCAAGAAATATTTCGCCGTTTAAACTTGACTTGCAGAATTTATTTTAGAGGAGTTTATATGAAGATATATTTTAACAATCGATTTATAAAAGGATACAATATTGATCTAGAAATCATTGTTGACCTTTTGAAAGGGATGTGAATACCGCATACGTGCAATATCTCAGTTGTAGAAACGTAGGGGTACGTGGATACGGGGTACGAGGGTTACTGATTACAGTACTACCCAAGTACAGGGTATAAGACAAAAACCAGCATACTTAAAAATCAACAAACGATAAAGTTTCAACCTACTTGAAATAGTATAGTTACATAACGCCATGATCTTGAGAACGACGATGGGCAACCAGCAGAGTGAGTCAGTGAGGATGATGAAGAAGAAACGTCTAGCGTAGGCCATGTCGCCTTTGATGCCGCACTGCGCTGCCGCTCTCCGCGTTCGCCGAATACTCAGAAGCATGCCTGCCAGACACCATCCAGTCATTGAGATAAAGTAGAAACAACTAGAAAATAGAAATATATTACACCAACCGAACAAGCACACCCATAGCGCAGACAGTCCACACATAAGCAAGAACCTCAAGAAGGCCTAACAGCCGAAAGCTCGCATTAAAAATTAAAATTATATTTGACAGCTACGTCCAATTACCTAGACACTTTTTTCTTCACGCATGTATATCATACAACTAAGCTATGGGCTGCTTAGCCACGGGACTGCTCCCGCGCAGGACTGTGCTCAGACGACCTTGGTGTTTGATCTAACGTGACTGCCGTCACGTAAAAATGAAAGACACCTGGGTGTTTTTAACAATAGGATGCATTTCTAATCAGACAATACCGTCCTGCCAATAACAAAATAAAATCTGGTTTGAGGAAAAGTCAACGCTGAGCCTTCTCTGGGATGTCAGAGGTCAAATCAGACAAGTGTGACAAATTCAAAGATATCCTTGAAGAATAGCATAAGGTTGCAAACACTAGCACCAAAAATGTTCTTATTAGAATGTTGGTATATCACATATCGATTTATCTTCATGGTGACCTAAGGGGCATTCCATCAACATTTTTCGTCTGACAAGTTTTCTTGCTCCGACAGTTACCATAGTAACAGTCAGATGGTAGCGCCTCTCACCCAATCAAAGCCGAGGATTTCACTGAAATTGCCAGCACTAACCATTTAGTCAGTGCTGACAAACTGTCATGAAATTCCCTACTGGAGTAACTTTATAGCAACTCAACAGGGTCGTTATATTTATTTATATATAATTGGAAAAATTTCCAATTATATATAAATAAATATAACGACCCTGTTATCTGTTTGGTTGACAGTCATGAACTATTACCATTCTCGCAAGAATACCGAAATTGCATAAACAGCGGTCAACATTACTTTATCTGCATTAAAAGCGCTTATTTAAAACTTGTATTAGCATTTCATTAACTATCCATTAAAGTGATACCGATGCTAGCAATTTAATACGTGTTCTGGCAAGTGGCCTCACTAACCTGTATACGTCACTGCTATGACGACGAACGCACTTGTGTTGATGCCAAGAAACAGAAAGGCGGAATATTCCCAGCCCTTTTGCCGTGGGTCGTGTAGGTGCAACGGGAAGCACATGCCGTTGCTGCCGTAGAAGTTGCCAAAGTAGCCGAAGGGCATTAAGACAGGGACCACCGCAAGTGCGGTGCCCATGAGCCATATGAACGCAAGCACGCCTACGGCCCGCCGAGCCTTGATCTGCTGGAAGCTATAGGGGTAGACGATGATGAAATAGCGCTCCAGGGAGATGAACATGAGCGTAAGGACGGACACTTCGCTGGAGATCATGCCGAGGAGACCCGACACTTTGCAGCTCACGCTGCTCGTCCAGTCCAGCGCAAACTGGTTGTAGCGGTCGCGGAAACGCACGTCATGTGCGCCGATGATCAGAAGGTACACACCCATTAGAAAATCAGCGGCTGTGCCGAGTTAAAGAAGAATAAAACATAAATGTCAATCAACCTGCTGGCTATGCAACACGTACGGCCCATGCTTGCAAGAGCGTGGGGAAGGAGGACACGTTCATGGAAGTGGTAATTTGACTCGAAATAGTATCGATAATATCATGAACCTACGACCGGGTAATGTACATACAGTACATCGGGATGTCACAGCAAAACTTGTAGAGCTGGGCATATACAGGGGAGGAAAAGAAAATGACGGTTAATAACAAGAAAGAGGAGTCAATGAGTTATAGGGAACTGATCGAGTCGCCGTGTATGTTTCAAGTTCCCTAAAGCAAGAGTGCACGAACCTCATTAACATTACAACAGAGAGACCGTATTTCCAAAGTCAAATACAAGGTCTTTGACGAACAAGGTCGATGAACTATGCATTATTGTAAGCCTCAGAAATTCGGCCCTTAGCCACGACTTGAGTTGTGTTTTTTTTAATCAATGAATATACCTTCGAGACAGACTGTCAGAAGAGTCTGTGAAGAAACACGGAGAAACTGTCGGCAGAAAGTGTCTCGAGAAACTGTCAGGAGAAGATGTTGGGAGGAACTGTCACGAAAAATGGTCGGGATAACGGTCAGGAGAAACTGTCAGTGAAAACTCTCTAAGGGAGAGGGGGGGGGGTTGTCTCCTGTAATATCTTATGTGATAACAGACATGGAACGCATTGTTTGAACAGGAGGATTAGGTCATTGCAGATGCATTTTGCGAGAAGTCTTAGAGTTCTAGAGTGTGATAGAGAGACTGCTAACCAGATTAGTATTACCTCACGTCATGTCATGACTCGAATCGCAACTTACTGCACAAATTGATGACCACTGCTGTGTGGACCTTGTTCTCAGCCTTCATGAAGGCCCGGCTCACCATCACGCCCAGGTTTCCAACACTCGTCAAGATGCCAATAGTCCAGACGAAAACTCGTAGAATTACGTTTTTCAAGAGATTCTCGAAAGACGAGATTCCGTCCGAACGCGGTTCGCAGGTGCGCACGTGACGTGCGTAGCGACAATAGTCGAACTTTACAAACTCACTGCATAAAGAAAAAATAAGAGAAAGAGAGAGAGAGTAAGAGAGAGTGAGAAAGAAATAGATAGGGAGAGAGAAAGAGATAGGGAGAAAGAGGAAGAGAGAGAGAGAGAGAGAGAGAGGGAGTGGGGTGGGGTATAAAACAAAACACAGCATATTGAGACAGACAGATAACAGGCGTCCGTCAACTCCCACTGGAGAATGAATGGAGAGAGAGAGAGAGAGAGAGAGAGAGAGCAAACAGGTGAAGGATTCACGAAGTAGTGATACAAATTATGAAAGAGAAAGAGAACGATGTAATGCCTCGTGATTATTAATAGGCAGTGACAACATATTCTGAGATCTTACTATTTCAATCCTCACAACGGTGCCAGAAGCGAGCAGACTCTTTGTGGTATGCGAATATGACTGCCACATTTTAACTGTAAAAGAAACACACTTACACTTTTTCCAGTTTCGTTAAACTCCTGAACATCTCAGCACTTATATTTGAGTTCGTTATTCCTCCCAAGTTCCTGTACAAACGAAAAGCAGTAAGTGACAAAAACGACATAATTGTACTATTCATTTAGAGATGTTACAGAGATAGCGATACGTATTGTTATTGGATTACATGTATAAAGAGTGATTATCATAATAGCTCTGCCGAAACGTTCAGACTGGTATGCTATCCTTCTGATATTGACAGATTCCAAAAAGTCGTTGTAAAGCATATTGTACACCGTTCCAGTAAATTTCTGTCGTTATCATTTCACAACATTTCCAACATCAGCTGTCTTAATTCTAAATATCAATTCCATTCCTTTGCATTTTTTGTTTTTAGTTTAAATACGAAAGTACAATATGTAAATTGCTCCGTGTTTAACCGTTATAACATAGATTCATGTAAGAGGTTTTGTTAGATTTTGTAAAGAGGTCGTCTCAATTGAAAATAATTCAGACACGCATTCAGTATTATGGATAGAATGCATGAACTACTCAACAGGAATGAGACAATCAGATATGTATTTTTAAAAAGTATATCGTGTCTTTATCGTGGACCAGAAATAGCATGACGTTGCAGGTCACACTCTACAAATTATGACAATGCTTTGATGCTTAGCGCCGACATTTAGCGAATGTCGACGTGGAAAGACATATCGTTAATTGCACAATTTGTCTCAAAAAGCTTTATTTTTTCATCACATCATTTCATATATATATTTCAACGACATTAACAAATCCTGTAAGCTTTTGTATTGAGGAATGGTGAATATACGGACATATGTTTTATTTACAAATTGACTAATTTCGCCACTTTGTAAGATTGTAAGATACAATCATTGTCAAAAAGACATCTCAAGCTGGGTATCAGCATTAACAACATTGTGCGCATTTGCGTGCAGCTGAAATACTGTACTTCAAGAACGTTTTTGTGTACATATTTGTTTGCTGATTTATGCTGCGCTCACAAAAGTATAGATGCCATTAACAGAACTGGGCAATCGAACTGAGACTCTACATTTAAAAAAAAAAATTCGGATGCTGTTGCCACACAATTTTGTTCGTAATTTTCATACATCTGGAAAAAAGGGTTGAGAACACAAAAGTTTTTTGCCGGCCATAACAGTATCACTAATTCCACGAAGTTAACAAATTCTCTCACGCTATTCTTGAATTCAGGAAGGTAATGAATGAATAAATCAAATTATTGGTTACCATAACAACTTACAGTTCTATGAGGCTCTCCAACTCATCGAGCAGGTGCAGAGGTAATGTTGTTAAAGGATTGTTTTGTAGTTTTCTGTTAACGACAGGAAGTAAAACATATGTAATGTGAGATACCAAACAACAGCACCTTTTCTCCGTCAGAGTTGTTTTATTTTTCGTTAAAGTTCACAAATAAATAAAAAGAAAGAGGGTAAGTGTATTTCTGCTTACGTCATTGTGTTAACGAAGCATAACACAATTGGACAGCTGCCCAGATAACATGGATAAGCAGTCGAAATGTGCGTTCTAAATTTAGGGTGACACTGCGTAAAGAGGTAGAGCAAACTGGAAATGGTATGGGAAATCAAAAATTATGAGCGAATCACAAACCCATTTCTTTGCAGTGTAGCAAACGGTAACCAGTACTTACGAAAATACGGTACTATTCAATTGGACACTTACTAAAACCTGAAATTGCACATTACATTAGGTAAAACAGTACATTTTGATTGCAATTTTTCGAGGGAAAGGGATATAACATTTTGCGAAAGAGTAGGTTACTATTCCATCCTATCAAATCATCAATACGAAATAAACATCTTTTCCGACCAACTGGCAGTAGGTTGAGAGAATGTTAAGAAGAACGAAAAAGAAAATACCGAAAGTACAAATCACACGAAGGAAAAGACCTCGTTTTGATCAGAGAAATATCGAGAAAGAGGATATGTAGCGAAACGTTTTTAGGAATACCAAATGAACATCCCGAGGCGCGATAATGTGAGAGTCAGAGTAGTGACTGCTGAAAATGATTACAGGTGGTGATATATTACACAAACAGAAAGTAAGTAAGAGAGGTGGACGGGAGGAAAAACAGTGTTGGAGAGAGTGAAGCAGGAAATATGAAACGGGAGAGGCAAATAGCAAATATGAGGAGGAAGGAGAAGAAGAGAAAGGAAGGGCCCCGGGAGGGAATTTAAAGAAAAAGAAGAATGAGGAGGATTATTAAAGAAGGAGTGAAGAAAAGCAGAAAAAGAGTGGAAGGAGAAAAAAAGGCACAAAATTAAGCACAGGAAGATATAAATCAGGAGAGGAATACGAAGGTGAAAATTAAATTAAAGGAGACGTAATAAGAGGAGAAGTAAAGCACAACATGAGGACTAAAAAGAAGACAATGTGACAGGACGTAGGTAGAAACAAAGAAGAATAAGACAAAAAAGGGAAACTTAAAGAAATAAAAGAAGATAAGGAGAGCGAAAAAAAAGAGTAGCATTTAAGCCAGAAATCACTGTTAATTTCAAATTCTCATTAAATTGCGATATATTCATGTCATTAAGTCTTATTTTCTGCAATGCACAGGAGTATGACGTCTTCAAAATCCTCTGAAAATCTGATGATCCGGATCATATATAAAAAAAGCCATAAATAGCCCAAGAAATAGAAATGAATGCTCGAAATAAGAGATAAAAATCCAGCGCCGTTACATTTCTTTCAAAGGTGATTATCATAACACTTGCGTGTAGTGTTTGGTTCGGTGCCCGGCACACTGCGGTGTACCGGGCGAGGAATCAACATGAAGAAATTTCTCCCATTTTCTATCCATCATTAAAACACTGGAGAATATACGCAAATTGCACACAACGATAATTAGACTAGAAGAAAACCTTTTGACACTTTTGGAAATTAATCCACAATCAGTTACAACTCGAATCCGCCGGTAATGACACATCATAAAGTCAAGGGTCAAACTTTGCAGAAGCAGGCTTTGTGACATTTCATGTATTTTCAGTACTTTTCATGTAACAATTCTGCGAATCTAAATGTGTGTGTATGAGATAAATTATTCAGGACACAACAATGGTCATTGTGCATCATACATTAACTTCCTTTCTTCCATGAGCATCATGCATTATTTATGACACCCTGTGATGGCAGTTGTTAGTTGATTGACGGGTGTGACACGTTATAGTCATTATTGTGTTCTGAATAAATTGTCTGATACACACAAACTTGTCAGTCCAAATTTGTCCATAAGTGAAAATATCATGAAATATTTGCAAGATTATTACAAAAATAAAAATTGACGTAATATCCCGAAACCTGCTCAGAAAATATGACCTCCTATGACTTTATTATATGTGAATTTAAGCTTGATTCGAGGTGAAACTTAACTTTAATTATATTTCAGAAGTATCATTTTTTTTTAATACCTAATAGTTATGTTGAGATGCAATAATGTACTTTCGTGATGTGTATATTGTGTATAGGTACATGTGCATGTTTCAAAGTTATTTTGAAATACATGTAAGTAGGCTTTTTTGTAGTTGCACCCGTGATATCCTCTTGTTAGGGAGAGGGGCAGATAACTTGTCATACATTATTAAAGGATATTTCAATTTTGACGTGCTATGAATGTGACTAATTATCATTATAATCATTCGTTTGTCATTAAAAAAGACATTACGTAGAACAACATTAGAAAAGAGAGAAATAAGTAAAAACAAAACAGATGACACAATAAAAAACACAGATGACAGAATGACAGACTGAAACAGCGTGTGGGTCAGGTTCCACAACAGGCAAGTAGATCACCGTTGCCCTAGGAGAGGTGGATCCACACACGCTGTCTCAAGATAAAACGAAGTAACATATTACACAACATAATTAAACAAATTAATTATTGAAGAAAACATTAAAGTAAACTAACCCCCTCCCCCTCCCCCCCCAAAAAAAAAAAATAATAATAATAATGAAACAAAATAAAACTAAATAATTTTTTGCGAAATACTTGAGTTATGGAACATTCATAATGAACCAAGTTTAGATGTATTGCATGCAGATTCCACAAATACCCCTAATAATGTACTTAGAAATTGTGTTGAAATAAGGCGTAAATATAAGCCAGCTACCTGTATGTAAAATACGATTGATTATTGAGATTCACATAACTGACTATAAAAGAGCATGCAAATGGGTAACTTCAGTATATACGACCGAGGCGTATATATCGGCTGTGTAGCAGTTGAATTGCCATAGTTTATATCAAGGCGTGAATTAACTAGAAACAAGTTAGTGATCTATCTATTCATCCGGTCTGAATTAGACATGATTTCTGACATGAGAAGGCTCAGAAACGGATGTAATGTTACCTCAATTTGAAACAGCCTGGGCGCTGATGGCGAATGTGAACACTAACCTTTCTTACTTACTAACACATGCTATGTACCACTCCTGTCGTACATTATACTCTGCCAATTCTGGATTTAATAAAGAAGCGTATTTATAAGAATTTAAGTAGTTTACACATCTAGTTTATATATCAGATCGTGATGCATCTTCAAATCCTTATTATTCTTTTTATTCGAGTTTGTTTTATATCCATATCCATGGAAGGGATATTTCTCAATTAAACGTATTCACGAGGATATTCATCGAATGTTGCAGTACATATCAAAGCGTTTATATTTCAACCATTTTAATCCTTGTCACTATGAACGTACATCCTCAATATATTACACTCCGAGCGAGGTCAGAAAGAGGTACTATACATTTCCGAGACGTATATAACAATGACACGAAACACGCCACTATCATAAATGAGACTAATACGACTACATGGATGGGTTTCTAAATGCGATGACAACTATAACCCCAGAACTAAGTCGGTGAGTGCTAGCTATAGGCTCCAGTAATGTACTGCAGAATTTGCATACCGCAGTATTATGAGGTATATCCTCACAATGCTGCGATCGTCACCAAGACATGCATGTACAAATTTCAACATGCACTATGTGAGATCAAGATTGAAGACAGAATAGCGCTTCCCCGTTTAGAACTGAAGTTAGAGTAGCCACCGTGTGGAGAAAACCGCCCCAGCGATATACGAAGAGAGAGGACGCAGGTGGAGGATAGCTGTTTATAGCTGGGAGCTTTTGGCGATACGTATGCGATAACGATCTGCAAAGAAACGAGCGACATCTTTAAAGGTCTTTACAAGTGGTTGTAGTTTGCTAGTAGTGACATGATTGCATTTAAGCGGAAACCAACGCGCTTGCATCAAAGGAGTATAGATTTATCGGTCAATCGAAAGGAAATTGATTTGATTTGTCACAAAATAGGATACAATGCATAGTAAAATCACAGAACATTAAGACTATTTGCTACATAATGACTGAGGTTTCTTAATAATTAACAGACATAAGCTTTCAGCGAAAATGGTAGGGAGACAACATTAATTTCAAATAATTGTTTGTCATAAGTTAACAAATTATTTATTAAAGCGACCTTGCAAACAAAGAGTATGAAACGTTCTTTTCAATGTTCTGACTGTGTAGAAATATATTTCATTATATTTTGTCCTCAGCGTAATAAAGTTACTTTCTCCAAATGTAGTCATATCGGTACCGATTTGCAGCTACCGCACAATCGTGACTAAACATCCTTATTATTTACCTCCCATTGATCTCCATAACCCATATGTGCGTACTTTCCCTTACTTAGCATTCAGATTTATGAGTAATTACATTGTGTATCCCACTACTTTATTATACGGGTATCTTCTATTTCTTTCTTTTTTCCCTGGTTTACTTTAACGTTAATTGATCGTTCATACTATAACTTGCATTTGTTAATGTTACATTCATACTTCACATACATTAAAAAAAAATGCAAGTGATAGCACGCTTTCATAGATAAGATATAAATGCCATTATGTTCATATTACATTCTGTGTTAATAAAACTGGAGGATACTTCTAGATAGTGTTATTTCTGTCGTTTAACGTACATATGCAGGTATTATTACATTTTAGCCTTTGGGTGCAATCACAACTAAATCAGCGATGCAAAATCATACTATTGTTATTCCTTTCTCCAAGTCAATATATTTTGTTGTCAATGTTTGCGAAAAATAACCACTTATACAATGCGCAGCAAGCCAGTCGGCCTACCCTGAAAAGTATTTTCTTTTATTGCTGATTAGAACACAACGCCGGCTGACATGCAGTAAATACTGGGCTGCGATTGATGAACTGCACCCGAATCGCGTTAACCCCTGGATGATAAATCACGCGCAATCCCTATGGACTGGACACACCACACGAGGCGAGCAGATGAGCTCATACAGACTACGCGGGTATTAAGCAAGATTAGTATTTCATTTCACATCGATTTGCCGCGACAGTCATGTGTCGCAGTGAACCGAGTATGGTGTAGCCTTTTGTCTGTAATCATTTAGACATAGAGGTACTATAGGATACAAATAAACACACACGCTGAACTCATACACACAGACGCTCGCATAGACATACACAAACACACACACATTATAATAAGCACATATAAATAGCCACGTATGTACACACACAACATTGAAAATAACATATGACGTAAAAGAGTATTCCGTCCACAATCTACTTAATTTGTACAATAAAGATAATTGATAGGCTTTTAAATGCCTCATGTCTTTACATGTACTTACAGAATCTCTAGTTTAGGCAGATGATCAAAGATTCCCATCGGAAGCTGCGATATATAGTTATAGGATAAATCTCTGCAAGAAAGATCAATAATAAATTAACACAAATAATTTTTATTTGATTTAATCCTGGTTATGCATACAAAAAAAGAAGCACATGTACGATTTCGTTGAACTCTCAAAGTGTGTCGTTGGGTTATTGTGACGTTTATATGTACATGCATGTATGTTTTTGTGTGTGCGTGTTTGTGTGTGCGTGTTTGTGTGTTTGTGTGTGGTTGATGTGTGCATAAGTGTGTGTGTGTGTGTGTGTGTGTGTGAGTGTTGCTGTGTGTGCGTGTACAATAGTTCCTAAATAGCAATACTGAAACATTCGATCATGCAGGGAAAGCAAAAACATGTCAAGAATTAAGTACTTTAACATTCGTCGAAGGTACGGAAACCATGTAATCATGCGCCAGGGGCTTTCCGAATTAATCACGCGATTTCTTTAAAAACCTCCTTCCTCATATGTGCAATTTATAAGACGTCACGAATATCGACGGGAACGATAATTCACTCTTCATGGAACTGCCTGGGACTCCTGGGACGAGTTCATTGCTCTGCGTGAATTGCGTAAGAAGGAGAAAATGATCGGTGAAATAAATTACTTCAACATTGACGCTATGGGACTTTGAACATTTTAAAGATCAATGATGCCCGGCTGTTTTTCAGAGGCAGTAAGAAAAGAGAACTGAAGAGCATGTCATGTGTAGCCGCGATTCAATACGCCGGACTTCTGAATTGAGCACTCTAAGCAGAACGCGCACATACCTCATTAGACCAATAGAGGGATTAGGTATGTTCATGCGGAGCCTAATCATGATTATAGCGTCATCATGTTGTTGTTATGATGTCATCTGCACACAACAGCCAAAGGTAAAATAAGTGGAGACAATGCACTATTAGTACATTCTCACCATGGACATATTAAACTCACATTTACATCGTTGTCTTGTTGATGTACTGTGTATCCGTACATAGTGATACAAGACGTGACGTACAAGCAGCTCGTAGAGACGACAGTACGTGAATTAAAGGGTTACTAAATTAGAAAAATAAGTTCCCACTAATTTATGTAAAATTATCCACTAAATACGAATTTCACATTCGTTTGCCGCAATAAAGTCTCATTTTGACGAAAATTTGAAAAAAAACGCACGCCTCCAGTGACGTATGAGAAGTCAAAATGCCATAAATGCTAACGGTGTAAAT
The DNA here is from genome assembly GCA_963669155.1 of Arbacia lixula. Lineage (NCBI taxonomy): Eukaryota > Metazoa > Echinodermata > Echinoidea > Arbacioida > Arbaciidae > Arbacia > Arbacia lixula. The sequence continues at coordinate 12,045,763 of OZ022582.1, read as the reverse complement.
AAAATGTTTTATTCAAGAAATTCAAACAATACGTTACCAATGGGTACCCCAGAGCTTGTCCGAGGTTTGTCTGAATAGCAACAACTAATAGATTCAAAGTGCATTCCATCCATTGAATCTGAATGACAAGATACAGGTTAATGCAATAACGGTTACTACGCAGTTACGGGGGAAGTTGTGAATACATTACGAAAATGGTCTATTGTTGACTTCCGTACAATCTATGGAATTTTGACTTCTCATACGTCACTGGAGGCGTGCATTATTTCAAATTTTTGTTTTTAGTGGATAATTTTACATAGATTAGTGGGAACTTATTTGTCTAATTTAGTAACCCTTTAAATCAAGAACACAAGCGTGAGCTCGCTGTTTTACCTCCTCCATTTGGAACGGTTGCACATGAAGGCGTACATGGCTCGTAGTAACGATTTAAAATAAGAATTTAAAAGTTTCTTACAATGGTGACATGTTCATCACTTTTTCAATGTACTTCGTTTTTATTCTGCTCTTACTGTAAGAAATAGGGATTTACATAAATTTACCTCTTAATATGTCACTGTTGCAATTTTTTCCTCCAAAAGTGTAATTTATGATTCCCGTAGAGAAAGATTTAAGAACTTACAGTTCAATTAGTGTTCCTTGAGACTTGAATGCATCTTTATGAACTGTCTGTATACTGGTGTTCTTCATTATCCTGTGAAGAAAATGCAAAGATGCACATGTGAAAGACAGAGCGCATCTTACAGCTCTTAGGAATCAAATAATGTTAAATCAACATGAAGGTCAACAACGACGGACAACAGAAATACATTTACATGTACAGTGCCTTGGTGCAATGATATAATAATGCAACTAAACACACAGTGTTCAATGCTGTTCGATATACTAATTGAATCACTTGAACTCTTTGTGTGTCATGTACGTGTGTGTATTTTTTCACCACGAATGCACACAAATTTTATACAGAATAAGTGTATATGGCCAAACGAAGGGTCAACAAATCCTGATTACTTTTCAGACATAAAATAGGAATAGGGGCAGAGAGAAACAGGCAGAGAGACAAGAAAGAGAGAGGCAGAGATATAAAATGAAGAGCTCATTTTCAAAAAGGGTCAGATCCATCTTTCATCAAATCCGATTTTTTGTTTTGTTTCAATGTATAGATTTGAAATAGCTCTATAAGAGGATACCAAATGAAAGTTGAAATTCTCATTAAAATATGAACAAAAATGGCAACGAGAATCACTTTTTTTTAAAAGGAGCTAGAACCACAAAGGAAATTTTTGGAAAAAAATATTTAAAAAAGACGAAGACAGGTAGATTTCCTTTATACCCAATTTTATATTCACATGGTAGGGTAGTATATCGTGACAATTTAGATTCGCATAAGAATATTGCAATATGGGAGAATAAAAAAAAGGTAGATTTTCAGAATGGTCTAAAGTGGGTGTAGCCCCTTTTGCAAACAAACTCTTCAAATACATAATGAGTGGTAAATACACATCTAAGCTAGAAAGGGGTGTGAAACAAAACTTACAATACAGTCAGTGACGTATTGCTCGAGAAGGCATTTGGCCCTATTGATGATATGGCGTTTCCCTCGAAGTCCCTGTTCACGAAAACGCAACACAAATATGGATAAATCGGTTATATTTAAGAAAAAAAATAATTCAAGAATCAGGCAAACTGGAAAAGATCTTCAACGTTTTTTTTCTTAGTATTCATATTGAATTATGAGGCTTCACATGAGGTAATATGATACTTTGGTAAGCAATATCGGCCATTTCGTAACATTGTCATAACAATGCAGTTGAAAAGTAAAGACAATGGCACTCTTGTTCTCGTCTTCAAGTCGTAAGGTTAATTTGCATGATCAACTTCTCGTCGAACAAGTGATTAATTTCTTTATATTAGTAGTGGTTATATACCTCATCTTAATAGTCCTGTTACTACATTGGTTGGCAGTCATGACATAGTTTCAACCATACCAGGAAAGGAACATGACATTATATGATACTTTTATTGCATAGATAGCGGTCAATATTATTTTTATTTCAATAATGTGTGCTTTAGTCCTTACGGGGATTTGTGTGTTGAATCATTTGCGCGGCCGACGTTTAAACGCTTACATACTTCATTAAACTAATGTGTTGGTTCGCTTCACAGAAAAAAAAAATCTTCCAAACAACTTGTGCAGCATGATATCACATAATAACGCGAATACAATGACCAATATGTAATATGTAAGATATTGCCACTATTCTTATCAGAAGAGCAATTCACAGTATCTATGAGCAGGTATGAAGAGCGACAAGAAAAGAGGCCAAGTATTTCGCTGACACACCGTATTAAGAGCAGGCCAATTGCGGACTATTGCATAGGGAGGCCTGGCGTAGGATATTGTTACGCTGACTTTCCATCTGAAGGGTAAGGTTCGAACCTTTAATAAACATAACGATACAGTCACGAAGTGCTCCGTACCAACAGGGATGTGTTCGGAAGGAGAAACAACTCGAGCATAATATATTCAAATATCTGTGCGGATACTAAAGCGTGCTAATGAATTTCCAAAGCATTCCACAATCACTACAATGCTTTGATGACCCATGCGCAGCGCCGACATTTAGCTGCCGTCAACTTGGAAAGAAATATCTTTAATTCCCTGTTTTGTCTCTCCAAGCTGTGTTTCTTATCACATTTTTTTTTTGCAATTTTCAAGAAAGTTAAAGGCAACACCACTAAAGATCTTGTACTCGGTTTTCTTCTCAAATAATTGATGTATGATGCAGATATAAGATAATATTCTTACTTACACAATTAACAAATTTCTTCACTTTCCGGATTTTTTGCGGAAATGTGTGAGTCAATCATTATCAAAAATTTATCTTAAGCTGTTTTTTTTTCATTAACAGGGTTTGCGTGCATTTGCGTGCAGCTCAGATATTTTACTAGAAAAAAAACCTGTTTATTTTTGTTCGCTGATATATCTTTTCCTCACAAAAGTATTGATGCAATCCAACAGAATTGGACAAGCGAAATAAGACTCTACATTTCTTTTGTTCTCTCTGAGAAACCGTTGCTAGGCAATCATGTTCGTTATTGTTAAAACACCTGAAAAGCACATGCTGAGACCACATAATTTTTCGGCGGTGCCAAACATGGGCTCAAAGAAAGAAAGTTGCTTATATCCTTCCATGACACATCCGTGGACCCAAGGAGAGAATTGTGACTTGCTACAGATCCATGAATTTGAAAGGCAGTGTTAACACTGGTAAGGCTACACTGGTTTAAAAAGCTGACCTCTTTGCATGCAACATGCTCCACTTTGACTTACACCCAAGCTAACGATGAGAGATCGTTGAAGACGTCTCCTTGCAAATCCTGGATTTCATTATTCCGAATATCCCTAGAAAATAAAAACGCAGAGAGAGAGAGAGAGAGGGGGGGGGGGGCATAAAGAAAGGAGAGAAATAAAGAGGTAGGATAAACTGTCGGTACTAGCATTGTATATTGCGTAAATTAATTAATGAAAGAGTTTATTCCCCCAAACAATCAAATTTACAATCATCACATCAATCACACTACATACATGTACATACTTTGGTTAAAAGAACGAGCGATAGCACATTAAGTTAAAATCTGGTTAGTCATAACATTAGGATTGAACGTGTAAAGTAACATTACCAATGAAAAGACTTACTGGTCTCGTGTCTAGTACCTGAGCTCGGCACATATCGTATTGTTATCTTTGTGGCGCTCTTTGATCATTTCGTTCCGTCTTTCTTCGTTTTTCATTGAGGACGACAGCAATCTCAATGTTCAAAATGTATTCAGTACTCAAGATCCAATTTCATCATATGTTCTGTAAAATTACCGGCCTTTAGCAAACCTAGACGGAATCTGAATCCCAACCTTTAGCATTGGAGTGATGGGTGGTTTTTTTTCTTCATTTTTTTTTTATCCCGCCCAGTCTCTGAAAATAGTGGGGGGGGGGGGGGGACATTTGATATTGTGTCCCCCCCCCCCTTTCGAAATGGTGGGGGGGGGCACGACCCCCCGTCCCCCCCCCCCCCCCCCCCCCGGGATTTCCGCCCATGCCCTGGACACGAACTAAAGTTACGACTTCAGTCCCCCGATCATAACTGGGATCGGCGCAAGGTTTCAACTATAGTCTTCAGAATACCTCATCTCATCTAAGACAGTTGCCGACATAAGGCTCTGTCATAATACCACCTCTTAAAGTGATATATCGCATAGGAGGCCTACTGATAATATATGTGCATATCTGAATGGGAACCAATAATTTCATTCACTCTTTGAAGCACAGGTGATAATGACAAAATATCTCTGTACTGTTGCAATTGTAAAATAAAAGAGTATACATAACCAAATACTTACAGCCAGTATAAGCGTTCTAGTCCAGCAAACATTCCAGCTCCTAGATTTTGTAGTTTATTTCCGTTTAGAAATCTGTTGGAAATGGAATGAATAAATGGAACATTTGATTCATCTGTCAAGTCGACCATTCATCGACGTGTTTGAACTAAGCGAGGACACAGCTTCTAAACTTTACGAAGTGCAAATTACATGGAATTGTCCTATTCTTAATGCTGTATAACATGCATTTCTTTGAACAGCGGCACCAACACTCGATACATATCTCAGTTTAGTTTCAGTTAAGCATAGTCGTTACAGAAAAGAAAAAAAAAACAGATGACAATTTATATTTCAACCCATTTACAGAAAATTATCGTTATAAGGATGATATACACGTATCAAAATATTGTTGCTTAATGATTATACGCTACTGTGGACTCATAAAGGATGTTTGTTAATCTTTTCAATAATTTCGTCTATGTTAAATTTACGGAGTTGAAATGTTTTCCATGCACTTATTTGGATTAATCATTAACATCATGTTTAGTTTCTTACGAAATGTTAAAGTTTTCTTCAGGGTTCTCCTCACACAAACGCTCAATCGCGTATAAAGAGGAGGAATACACTTTCTCTATAATAACAAAATCCGCCTCCTGATTGTCAGATTAGACAATGTTCTTATAAATAGCCTTTAAAATCTGTGTCACAGATATCTTAGGCATTACCGACGATTCCTTCAGGCAGACTGTTTGATATACAAATCTTCTCTTTCTGTCTTTTTTGGACGCCCACTCCTCGGCCTGCCTCTCCCGGTTCATGAAAATTCGCCCGAAATCTTGAGATGGTATGCGCTCACCCTAAACCGGATCGCATTATCGTTTGGGGCTACTTCTGATTGAAGTTATCTAATTGCTTAAGCCTTCGGGAAATTTGATTTTACATCGTACAAGCACCCACTCCAGCTTTTACTTCACCCAAATATTATTAAAGACCAAATTCATCTGCCAAAGGAAAGGGGATACATTTATTATCATTCATCAGTATATTCTTACCTTCTTAGTGACCAACTGAATAAAATTCAAACAGTATTCAGCCATCATCGTTCCCAACGAATATTTCACCGTTGAGATTCATGCAATACTATCCGTCATATTATTTAAAACACATTCCATCTTCAAAAGAAATGAAGCCGTTGAAGTTCAAAACAATACATTATGCAACTTTTACCTATTACCCTTCATTCGGAAGAACTCAACTACACAATCAAATGGAAGGAAGTTGGACATTCCCTGCGTTATCTTTCAAGGCTACTGACTAACTCATAGACATAGTATAGTTACAACAGCTGAATTATCTAACGAGCAAAGCCGACAATTCCCCACCCTCAGGGAGGAGGCTGAGATTACTTAACGCTTTTAGGTATGCCGTAAAACGATGTATTTATTTGTGTTGTGCCATGGGGAAACAGGAAACTCTGATTAATTCAGCAACCAATACTTTGCAGAGGTAGAAAAATCACGTGTCAACATGGTCAAGAAAACCAGTGCCTTCTGCGTCAGGCGCGTGTGGACGCGATTCGACTCGACACAATATTTGGCAGCTCGTTAGAGCGAGAGGATTCGTAGGAGACTCTCAACGATGACGACACAAATACGTCATTATTTCAACCTTCTACATGCCAGGATTTCGAGAATGGTGACTGTTATATAACGTGTAAATCACCAACCAGATCGGGGGATTTGAAAGGTGGACATGATGGATGACAGTAAGTGTCACATCCGGCATCTTTTTCCGACGAGAGCAGGAACCCAACATCTCATAAGAACTAATGAACCTGGCCTTCCCTCAAAGAACAGCATATTTAGCCATGGTCTAAGGGTGTGAGGACAATTATGGAATCGGCAATCGTGTTGTGGTTGATGGGAGCATCAACGTCCGACATTCAGCGATTCCTTCCATTTGTAACATCTTATGTGATGCGTGACATCCGTGCGTTTCCAACGCACTTGCTCACAGGAATGCCTAAATGGACCACTGTTAGAGCGAAAACGGCGTCAACAGGGTACTGGTAGGTGCAATCACCATATCCCAACCCGATAGAGAACCTGTGGGATCAGGAGAACCCTATCCAAGTACCAACTAACCACCAGGCTGGTTTGACCACTGCTTTCTTCCAGGTCAGGGGCAATATCGCCCAATAAGATTGCCTTTTCTCTACGCGACTCTGCCAAGGATGATGCATGCCATGATCAGACGGCGCAGATGCTCCAACAAATACTAATACTTAATAGTCTTTACCTAAGAAAGTTTTCTTTGCATGCTCATTAAAATGTTCCTGATATCCTAAATCGTTAGCTAGAAATAAAAATGCTCCTCCCTTATGGTCTATGTTGAAATACTTGTGTATACATAAATGGTGTAAATTCGTGTTAATACAAGACATTATACTTACAACCACTGCAATCCGTCTAATCCACAAAAAGCACCTCTATGTATACTAGAAATTTTATTTTCTGCAAGAAATCTGGAGAATGGAAGAGAATAGAAACACATTCATCACTGTATGTTACCATGGTTATCGGTGGCATCTAGTGGTGAGATATTTTTAGGATCGATCTCAGGTTCGAGTCCCGCTTGATGCATGTACCCTAGTTAAAGCTTTCGTTTACGTCACACGTCACATACCACACCAATTCAATCCATAATTAGTAAATGAATACCTGATTTGACGTATGATTTGTCAGTGAGGTTTGCATTTGCCACCGTAGCACTTATCCTTTGCTTGTAATATTTTGTATGCATATATATGCTTACATCATCATTATTTTTATCATATACACTGGTTAGATACACATTATCCTCATTTTATGTATCCTATTAACATCTGAGCATAATCAGGAATATGATAGAGTTGTCTTCAGTGCAGCGTTTCTGGTGAGAGGAAGTCGTGGTAATGATTACGGACCGTGATTCCTTCCTGGTAATGTGAAATCAAATATGAACGAGTCCTATGGTCCTGGAAGAACGATACTTCATTGAATATATTTCCACTCCCACGTCGAACTTTAAATTCAAACCTTTACCACTTTATACCTTTAACCATCATATCATCGTTGGAGTTGTGTATAAACCCTTTTTTGACATTCGGCACATCATTATATGGAACTGAATTGTCTTCGTATGACGTATACTTAGCACTTACAGTTTTGAAAGCGTGTGAAGGCTGCTGAATGAATTCTCTGGAATCTCGGTGAGGCTGTTTCCCATTAGATTCCTGTAACCACGATAACACACAAAGAGAGTCACTGATAATATAGGGGCAGAAGTATTAGGTGTTCATTTTTTTGGAAAATAATACAAACTAAATGACAACTCGAATCACGATAAAATTGGCACATCATAAAGTTAAACGATGTCATTTTTTACAACAGTTTTTATGACGTTTCATTCATTATTTTTTTGTATTTATCCTTGGAATATTTAATGAGATTGTCACTTTTGGACACATTTGGACCTAAACATTTTTGTGTATCAGATGATTAATTCAAAACACAACAATGGCCATTGTGAATTACACCTGTCAATCCACTAGAAACTGTTATCACAGTGTCATTAATTAAGGTAAAAAGCTTCCAGCAGAAAAGAGTTTGTGGGCTTACATGAAATATTTTAGGTCCAAGTTTGGCCATAAGTGAAAATCTGTTTACATATCGAAAGGAATATTACACTAATAAGAACTGATTGATGTCCCGATACATCCTTTTGACATTATGATGTGTAAGTCTCAGTTTGATTTGAGTCTTAATTAATGTTTTATTATTATTTTCCAATAGTGTCCCCCTAAAAAAAAATCGAAAAGTGCAATTTTTTAACATCTTGTCATGCCAGAGGCAGCAGTAGAAGTAATAACAAACATTGACCAGTATTTATGCAAATGATTTTCTTTTGCTAGTATGATTAATTCTAGTTCATGCCTCTCAACCGATCATGTTGCAGGACTGTAGAGATAAGGTATGATATTTATGATATAATCATAAGTCGCTAATGGCATTTCTGGGGAAATTGTATGATTACCTTGAATGATCCTCACAGTCATAGTTTTACGAAAATTCCAGGAAGTGTAGCGACCACATTTTTTGTTCATATACCGTATTGTAGCTGCCAGCGGCGCGGTATTACAATCGCACGAACTGAACGCATTATCATGGACAATCACTGAACTATCCGAGAAGCGGAGTTCGGAATTTGAAACGGGGAGCCGCAATGTGTGTCGATTGTGGTCTCTATATAGGCTACAGGAACTCGAAATCTAAGGATCAATATAATTCCACTTAAAGTCAGTTACAAAATTTGATTTTGTGAGGGAAGTACTTGTACAGTACTTTCTTCTATTTCCATGATATTTACACATTTCTTTAACCTCCAGAAGGGATACCTTGTTTTGTATATCCAGAGAAAGGAATGCGCTAACGCAGCTTGACAAAAATATGACTGCCCTGCAAGCTACTCCAGCAAATTGATTACATGACCAGAATATCAACTAGACTTTAAGGAAGGAAGAAATACTTACAAATAATCAAGTGACGGGTACTTTATGAAAGAGGAGTGATCGATGTACTCTATGCTGTTGTATTTCAGAAACCTGTGAAGACAATTAACAAAGAAGGAAAACTAGATCACTGTCATGACTTGTTTGCATCCGAATATCAAATGTTTGTAAGCCTGTCGCTCCACGCCGCACATACACCGTATATAACATGAAGTGGATCCCTTTTGCATACAGAATCAATGTATCTTAAACATTGAATGAACGATAACTACATCCTTTAAGACAGGGTGGGACCATTAGCAAAAGTGATGAATCTGGGCAGGAATAACAACTCTAATTTGTATGAAGTTTCACAGTTTTAGCTTTACGAACCTGTTCAGGAAAAGTTCATAACTATTCCTGTTTACGTTTGAAACGTACCAACCATGGTCTATATTTCATATAGTGTACGTTATCTCACCAGTGTGTCGGTTGCCTCAACGTATCGCTATGCGGTACGAAAAATTATGATTACGTAATGCGGTCTCCGGTCTCTACGCTCCAGGTTTCGGACGACCCGTCCAAAATTTAGAAATTAATATAATTCTGCTCAAAGTCAGTCTTCAATTCTTTGATTGAGAGGGAAGTTCTTACACATCGTTTTCTTCCATTTCCCGTGTTTTTTACATTTTATTTTCTTGATACGCAAAGGGGCTACCATATCTTTAGCTATACTTAAAATTCAAATGCAGCACGTAAAACACCCTTATTTTATTGTAGCTTGCCTGTTATACAACATCATGTTTTTCTATATTATAGTATGTTATCGCAAATTTGACAAGAAATATCAACTACAAGGCGAGAAAATAATTCATATGGGACGGAGAAACACAACTATATTTGAACACGACAGTTCTAGTTCCCAGAAGAGATAGGACGTATTTCACAAATCGTTATTTTTGAAGACTTTGTCACATTGTATCACTGATTTCAACTTGAAGCTTGAGAGCCAATACATACTTTCCTGGCCTATTGCATACTTGTATTTAAGTTTTAAATTTCCCACCTGAAAGTGCTTACAAATCCCACCCATATGCGGCAACCGAAGCGGCAATATATTCGCTGAGAACTTCCTGGGTGTCATCATCAGGCGTTGTTCAACCATTGTTGGATGAAGCCCTCTTCAATCAGTTTCCATTCACTTCTATTTGCTGACATTCTGTTCCATATTACTGTGTTTTGTGTATGTTGATATTTCGTCCCTCCACTTTCTCTTTTGTCGCCCCCTTTTTCGCTTTCCTGTTCTTGGTTGCCATTATGTGAGTTTCTTGTTCCATCTGTTGTCTTGTGCTTCATATTAGGTCCTGCCCATTTCCATTTCTTTAATTTTTACTATAATATATTGACCTTCGCTTTCTGCCGTATGTCAGTGTGCTTCACTTTGTCAAGTAATGTTAATGCTGGGTGTATTTTACAGCAAATGGATGTAACCGTCGTCTTTGAACATAAAACACACACAGACACACACATAAGCAATGTGGTTGGAAACGATCCATATGCTTCCGTAGACAGACGTGGAGTTAGGGATGACCAACGTGTTTGACAGTACCCTTTCCTTCCCTTCCACGTCATGTATTGTTATTCGACACACTAAATGAACTCTCTAAAGTGTATGTGTCAATGTCTCCTGTCTGTACCACAGTGAATACCGGTCCATGCAAATCCCATTACTGCATTTGCCTGGCATAAGAAGGGTTACTGTATCCCCGACATCGTATCCATCTGCAGGTGGTAGGTCACATCGTATAAATAACTACGCACGATAGATTGCAGATTTCTCATTACCGCCGCGTCGTGTTTCCTATTTATTCAAGACGTTGATGGATGGTAGTCAAAACGATCGGGTTTTATCCTCAGAAATTGTGGAGAGGGCAACACTCATTACTTCGCTGATGGTAAGGGGGATCATAAAGGGTAAAGTGAAAGGTGGTGGAGAATGGGAGCGAGAGAGTGAGAGAGATAGGAAGGATATGCTATATGTAGAAATGTGAGAAGTCACAGCAAGACATAATATTGTGGGCGTGTGCGAGCGAATCGAGTAATGGTGGAACTATATGAATTGTCTCATGATCTGGAGTTAGGGCACCCTTTTACCTATCATGTACTGCCACGAAAGGTCGTTGATCCGAAGGTTAGTTCCCCCCCCCCTCGAAAAAAAACACCCAAAACTGTTTTAACCAACGGCTCTTTATTTCTTAAGTTCTTTCCCTCCCCCTAAGATTCGTTTTTTCCTCCAAAGGGGCATTATTTCGATTATTCGAAATATCGATAAACGTTTCCTCTCTGGCGTCTTCATTAATATGTTTGTGTTTACATATATATTGAAATATATCACGCTTTTGTACGTTTTATGTACATGTATATAGCGAGAGCGACAGAGAAAGAAAGAGAGAGAGAGAGAGAGAGAGAGAGAGAGAGAGAGAGAGGTGGGGTGGTCTAGTATTGCTGATACGTACAGTCTGGTGACGTTGTGCGGTATATCCTCGGGAACAGTGGTTAGGTTAAGGGCAGAGCAATCGAGCTGGGTTAGCTTGGTACACCTGCATCCTCTCGGGTAATACGCCAGGGCTGCAATAATAGAAGAAAATTAGCATCAATGTTTGGATGACATTCTAATACCTTATTTTCCAAAGGCTTTGTTCACATGTGGGGGGACACAATACCTATGCTTTCTTTACCTGGGCATAAGAGAAAAAGAGGAGATAAAACTAAGACGTCATAACTAGATTGTTCTTGTTCGCCCGACAGCGCTCTATAAGCAAATATAAAGCCTGTAGAGGGGAGGGTATGTGCGTTTGGAGGGCGGGGGAGTTGGGGGGGGGGGGGGTGGGGGAGAGGGGGGGGGGGGAGAGCATCAACCCTTACCGAGCCAGAAATGTCTGATATGTGTGTGTGTATCACTGGTGAATAAATTCATCGAGTTAAGAAACACTACAGGCTTTTAGGGGTGATTTCAATACGAAAATAAATTGCATAAATTGCATACATCCAATAAGAAGGATAGGTACTCCATCTTTTGAATTAATGGAAAACAAGTCAAGACACTCATTCTTGTTACCGGTATTCTCGATCTTATACTTTCAAGTATTAGCTGATACTAATGCCGCGCGGATATGGGCAGTCACGAGATGGATTACTGAGATAATCACAAATCGTGAGAGGAATTGAATCGCCTGCATGTTTTTTATTTTCCAGATATTCGTTACGGCCGAACAACGGCACAGCAGGCCGTCTTTTCCTAATGTATGTTGGAGTTAAAGAGTATTTATTGCATTTGTCCGCAAACTCAGTCCTCAATTTTCTACTGAATGTAACATTACATGGATGTAAAATTAATGTAGGCCTATTAGAAACTACTCGTGGCGGCTATTTTGAAGAAAAAAAAACCGGTCATTTGGTAGGCCGTAGTGGATGTCAAGACCAGTACAACATGTCGCTCTACTATTATTTCAGGGTCGATGTAGCGCAACCAAGGACTGGTAAAAAACCCCCACAAAAACCTTGATTCGTAGCAATTGGTAATACAACCTGTATTCAAGGTGGGTTCCTTACCTGGAGATTTTCACCTGCATCAGCCTTGCGTACCCATAAATCTTCATTAGGACCACCCATCTCTTTACCAAACATTAACATAATGATGAAGACAAATAAATTTGACATAAATGTGGACACAAGAGGCTTTAAATGGACACAACGGTCATACATACACACAAACACACATAAACATATGGCAGAGTAACAGATGAGTACAAAAAGTGGCTTTGGGTAATTAATATCAAGGTATGGACTTTAGATAACTAACACTACACATCAAGATAGGCACTCTCATTGATTTTTGCACATCGTATCCGACAGTTTTCTGACATTTTCACCTCGTTAGTGAATAAATGTTGGGAAATGTGTATTACCATGATGTTAATGCTCCTTCTTGAAAATACTCTGCCAGTCGCCGTTAGATCTACTTTTAGCTAATTGTGCGTGAGCACACGACTAACTTCCTTAGTATACATGTGAGCTTAGGCAGTTTAAGTACATGGATATCCATCCCTTTGAACAAGATTTGATTCCGCCACTTAGTATTCATGACTTTCAGCTGCTCTCAACAATGTGATGCATTCGCGATTGCGTCACGTTCACCTGGATTTTATAATAGGTCATACACATTCCCATACATGCATACATTTCATGCATGCGTTCGCTGCTGAACTTTAAATTTAGTCACTAAGTGCTTGTTATGTAGATATTAAGGACAAGCGAATACAAATTTTGATACTTTTTAAGATGAAAATACTAGTTTGGGCGCAGCTGGGCACGTTTTTCATGTTACTTGTCCGAAAGGAAAATATCTGAAAGTAACGCTTTATGCAATTTTTTAATGGAATATGATGCGGAACATTGTGAAATTGAGACCTTTGTACTGCAACTTGATATCACTTTTCGAGCCTTTTTGCCATAATGTAACAGTATTCCTCGATTGAATATTTATAGATGCATCGTAGGTATTACATGCCACAACTGCGCAAGTATATGGGGTGAGGATATTTCCCCAAATTCTTCTGCGCATCCGCTTTTGTTTATACGTCAAATCCAGGCAGAAATCAAGCAGAGAATTTGGAACGGGGGGATGGGGGGGGGGGGGGGGGTGGGTGGGGGGGGGGGGTGGAGTGACACTATGCTTTAACGTGATTTCAGCTTACCACACTCGTTGACGGGTTTGGGGGTCCCGGCCACGGGAACAGGGTGCTCACGGTCGAACTGACCGGTCCAGCCATCATCTATCGCTGCGTGCCGGAAGGGAAAGAAAATAGTCCTATGAGTCAACTTGACTAATTATGAATTATAAATACATTCGCTCATTTATCATTCAGTTGGAATAGATTTTCCCGATCCATTTGGACGCGTTCTGTTTCAAAGTCATGTCATTATCGCTCGTACTGATGTGGATACAGCGCGACGGTCGAATTTTGATTCAATCTTTAACTTTTGAAATCCACTTTTCTATCCTGGCAGGTGCTTTGACTTTGTTATTCAAATTTAGACAAGTCCGTTTATATGGATATGTGTTAATGCGTAAATGCCGCGTTAAAGGTCCCCTGTCATCAAAATGTATGTCGACTTATGTTGATGCAACACAATACGTACATAACAAAAATCACTAGCTGTTCAATGGAAATATGTGTCCTTTATTTTCAAATAATTTTTCTTTATTTTTTCTCAGCACTGATAAGCCTCGCCTCAAAAATATCCTCTAACTCAAAATTCCCCCTGTGACATCATGAAAGGTAGAAATTAGCAGGATAATAAGCAGAATTTATGCACAAATTAAACATTGCAGTGACTACCTCCACCTGCCCACAATAGCATCACATGTCTTCACACAATACCATCTAACAACCTTTCATGTGGGATTAATCGTTTCCTTATGTCAGAAATGTGCTAGCTATGTGATGCTATTATAACACTTGCAGGTAGTCATTGCAATGTTTAGTTTGTGCATAAATTATGTATATTATCCTTCTAATTTCTACCTTTGATGATGTCACAGAGGGAATAATGAGCTGGAGGATATTTTGGAGGCGGGGCTTCTCGGTGCTGAGAAAAAATAACGAAAATTGCTTTAAAATATAGGACAGTTCCATTGAACAGTTAGTGATTTTGTTATATACATATAAATTTGCATCAACAGAAGTCAACATACATTTTGATGACAGGGGCCCTTTAAATTCGAATTGCAAATGTTAACAAATTACATTTCATTTCATAAGAACGTAACGCCAAAGCGAGCATTAAAATGTAAAAAAAAAAATGGACAATAAATTGAAAACGCTGATGTTAATGCCATTTAATGATTTTGAATTAAAAGTAATAAAAAAAAAACTATGTTACGGACCCTTAATCATTGTAGAACGGTATTGGCGTCATCACGGCTCCCGTTGTCATTCAATTTGAAGGACTATATGATTTTTTTGTCACATGATTTTGAAATCAAATGAGAATAGGGGCTAGTATCTAAACACAAGAAGAAAAGTAAGTCCCGCCCTAAGCAAAATAGCATGACTCTTTATCGAAGAGGTTTGGGGCAAAATAATTTCGCAGGATTGTTCCTTAACTTATTGACTAACTTCTGTGTGAAAAACTATTATCAAAGATTATTTCCTCAAAACCGAATATTACGCTTCGTCGATTCTAGGGAAAGGTTATGTAGCCACTCTCTGTCAAATGATGACAAAGTCATGGAATTTTCAGAATTAGAAAAGGGACAGGCTACCTTTAATCATCCCTAGGAAACTTTGACCATAACATCATCAAGCTGATTCCACAGACGCTGAAACGTCAGAAGCCAGCAACGAAGACAGTGAAGGTCTAGACCAACAACACTACTCTAGCGTGTTTCGACTCTACCGATTGGACACTCTTCTGAACTCATCTTCCATTGATGAAGCGACAAAAATAGTTACAAATTACATCAAATCGTGCAAATGCGTTACACTGCTCGTCACATCGCATGTAGTAATTTGCATGAAGGTTTCTTTCTCCTCCTTTCATTCTATCTTTCTCTATCTTCTTTAAAAATTTTGTGGAAGCGACATAGTCCTGGGATGATTTATAGTCTCATGTTATCCATCCACGTAGGTATATGTGTGCCAGGGCACTCCTGTTGATTGCGGTTTGCTTGAGACGTATGTCCCTATTTGTACTGAGTGCTTGTGTATAATACGCGTGGGTGTGTATAGGGTGTCGCTGGGTAGGTAGGTGTTCACTAAAACACCTCCCTGGTCTGAGCAGGGATGTGTTAGGAAGGAGAAACAACTCGAGCATAATATATTCAAACATCTGTATGGATACTAAAGCGTGCTAATGAATGTCAAAAGCATTCCACAATCAATACAATGTCCCGTGCGCGACACCGACATTTAGCTGCTGTCAACTTAGAAAGCAATATCTTTAATTCACTGTTTTGTCTCCGGAAGCGATGTTTCTTATCACATTTTTGTGCAATTTTCAAGAAAGTTACGGGCAACACCACTAAAGATCCTGTACTCGGCTTTCTTCTAAATAATTGTTGAATGATGCACTAACGGAGATATAAGCTAATATTCTTACTTACACAATTAACAAATTTCTTCACTTTCCGCAGATTTCCCGAAATGTAGGATTCAGTCATTATCAAAATTATATCTTAAGCTGTTTATTGTCATTAGCAGATTTTGCGTGTATTTGCGTGCAACTGAGATATTTTAGTAGAAAAAAGTCTTTATTTTTGTTCGCTGATATCTCTTTTCCTCACAAAAGTATCGATACAATCTAATAGAACTGGCCAAGCGAAATAAGACTCTACATTTCTTTTGTTCCATCTGAGAAACCGTTGTTACGCAATCCTGTTCGTTATTGTTAAAACACCTGAAAAGCACATGCTGTGAAGGCATTTTTTTTTCGGCGGGGCCACGCATGGGTTCAAAGAAAGGAAGTTGTTTCATATTCTTCCATAACACATCCATGGTCTGAGGGTGTGTCGAATGTATGCACGAGGGCTGAGGGTGTGCCTGTGTGTGTGTGTGCGTGTGTGTGTGTGTGTGTGTGTGTGTGTGCGCGCGCCCACGTGTGTTGATGCATGTGCAATATGGCTGAGGAGGTGTTGTGGCGCGTCAAGTACATGTTTTTATGTTCTCTTATTTTCTTTCATGCAATAGTCATGGACATTCAAGACTACGTTCTCCTGAAGTTATAGGCCTCCCAGCAATATCGAATTTAGCATTTCATCGCTCACCTATCAATGTTTCCTTTAATATTCATGACAATCATCGGCAAGAGAAGGTGCAAGCAACATGACGATTGCAGATGTAAATGTAGCGTTTGATATATGAGACTGTCATCCAATACGTTGTCTGCATCATTCGCAAGTAATTTCTCTGCGAGCGACTGCATACGAGTTCTGGAGAAATGCCGAGAATGGGACATGTATAGTGTAGAGAAGGGAATTGCACGAATGGAGTTGACTATTGTGACACAATATTTTAAGGACGATGTAATGTCAAGACAAAGGGCCTTATAATGATATCTTGAACAACATTGGCATCTGAGGAACGTTTTGAATTAGCGCAATAATAATAATTTAATAGCGCAACAAGGCGGTGCTGAAGTCGTGGTTTAATAGCTGAAATATAGACTTTCGACAAATACTTGGTGTGTCGGTGGCGGCATTTATCCCGCAACCATTTAGTAATAAATCACGAGCAGTATTTCCCCTGGACAATCTCAAATGATTTTAATATCATTGTGATACAAGAGGCCACATTCACTATGACAATGCAGGCGGCACAACAAAACTTCCTAGATGTTCTTATAACCCCTTTCAAATTATAAAGTCATGTATTGCAACTTGAGTAAGGCTGACAGAGCGACTTGGCAAGGACTTTTATATTAAGTCGAGTTTTGAGACGTACGGGAGAGATCCTTCTAATTAGTGCAGTCAGAATACGAAATAACCTCTTACAATTTGACACTGAAAACACCATGACATTGGTAATGTGTGTGAGTAGCTTATTGCTCGCATGGTTGATTTGTATGTTCGGGCTGATAGGTATTTTGAGGCTTGTGGTCAGATTCACAACTACCGACCGACACAAATTGTTTTAATAGTAACATACTTTTTCAGAGCGACATCTAAAAATCTGTTTTTACTTCATCATTTTCGTGTCAGCCCAAATTAAGTTTATGCATCTGTAGAGAGATCCACTTCATAACAGTACTAATAAAGCGTGAACTGTAGTATAGCTATTTCCCCACAAATTTAATGATGGATTAAAGTGTTCCCCGACTTGATATTCCTTGCGGCGTTACTATCAATCATATTTTTATTCACCATAGCAGGTTACAAGGCCTCTCCCTCTGTCTAAAATCTATTGTAAAAAAGTCATTTCTTATTTGTTAACCAAATGTCTGTTTTGTGTTCTAAAATGCAAAATAATAATGATAAAGACTTTAAAATATTACTTCGCAATAGGTGAATTAGCTGTAGTCATTATTTTGCTATTGAAGATTCCATTAAAAGTTTGATGTTAACGATGAAGATTTGGGAGAGAAAGCAAAGATCAGCACAACTTTAAGAACCGGAAAGCTAAATCGTTCAAGATTCATGTTGTGGCCTTGCCATATATATGAGGGAAGAGGTATATGAGAGATACTTCACCCACATGGTACAATGGTACAATGTATGATCTGTGTTTCCAATTTAATAAGCGGTTTAGACTGAAATAGCCATATTTTTGCATTATTTGTCTGATTTTTTGATTATGTTTAACCATATATTTTTCTTTGACCGATTTTTCTGCTTATTGCGGAAGCAATTTCTAAGTTAAACTCCTTCTGTCACATTTTTGGCACAACGCCTTTGTTCTTCTATTTCATTTATTCATTCCATACTGTTATACTTAACCTTTGGATTTTTTAAAAGCAAATTCGTTGATCAATGCAACTAAAGTTTATGTATATTTTAGTAAAATGAAAGATAAATATGCTTCTCTGTTTGGAAATAGTTTTCAAAATATGTTTAGCTGACCTTCCCATAAAAAATACACATTTTTTTTGATTATCAGCAATCAGTACCCAAATATCATGATTAAAACAAATGGAAAATGATTGATTACCTTAATGATGGTTCGAAAGACTGACCATCCGAGTGGTACAACAAGATTGTTTCCTGCCTTAAGGAGATTTAATTGTAAATGCTGTTCAGACCAACCAAAATAGCCCATTTTATAGTCACAATTATAGTGGATTGGGGGTTCCAAGATTGCTCTTGCACAATCGCTTTCCACCTCTGCAATTTTGGGCAATATGGATATTCTTACAGAGGAGATTTTCTTGAATGACATGGCTATTTCACATTTTCAGTTGCAATTAGTGGGAGGTTGACCCCCTTCTTACGCTAGATTAACTTCCCTACATGTGTTAACTGCAGTGTAGGATAATGATCAGTATATAACACATTACTACGGGTACCATCATCGATCATTCTGTAAAGTTAAGTATAGTCCGGGAGTCCATAAGCATAGCCATTCCGTGAAATTTTCGTCTAGAGTGCGATTGCATTCCCACTCCCTTTCACATTAGTGGCCAATCTTTTTTTATTTTAGGATCAAGGTCATCGCACGCATCTCATCATGCTAATGGAAGTGTCAAGCATTGGTATACAGTCATGTATATTGAAACACGCCGGAGGACACATGTAACTTAAAGGAGGGTGACACCCTCAAATCAAGTAAAATATTGGAATTTGGTCAAGATCATTCAAAGTAACAGATTGGCTATGGATTAAATAAATGATGAATGTTATCAGAAAGCTATTAATCCATGAATATCGTTACTATTTTCATATATGAATTGCACAGACAAGAAGCAAGACAGTGCCCGGTGAAATATTGAGTGTAAAGGCTACGAAATACAATTTCAAAGCACTCACAAAACTTTTTCATATCTCCCCGATCTCCCCAAAACCTTCACCAAACTAATTCGCTGTCGTTTCTGTTTTTATAGAATTAAATTGCAATCAGAGACTTGTCCCTTTTTTTAATGAGTCTGATGCCATCATTCGTAATTCAGCCTAGTCCATTCTTTATGAAAACAACATAACCGAGCTGAACAAGGCCGTGCATTCTGTCTGATTCTGTAATCGCGGTTTTAGCTAGCACTTGATCGTACGGAAACATGCCAGATTGTATCGCTGGCTCGTTCAAGCCCGTTCGTGCTTGTTATCACAATTAAGGTAGGGTGTTTTATTTATACCGAGAAGCCAATAAAGGATTTTGCATCGTGTCACATTACGGATGGGTGTCGACTTTCTGCCTGTGTTTATACGCCATGCAGCCAAATACGAAATATAGAATGACGTAAACAGGGAAGGGAACTAAATAAGGGACTATTTATGTTTAAATGACAACATGTATGTAAACAACAGTGAAACTTTCAATGGTACATTTTGAGTATAATGTTACACAATAGAAAGTTATAAAAACACCATTTACAAAAATTTGGAGATGATTTTAAAAAAATTGGCTTGTGCAATATGAACCATAATGTATTCCATGTACATGGTGTAATTAGAATGTAAAATGATCAGATATCATTTTTCTTCATAGAAATTTAATTTGATTACTAGTCTTATCATTCATATAGACAATAAGATCACTAAAGTAGGACACATATTACTTGTTCAAGTTCTATTAACGCCAATCTTTAGTGAACGTGTACAATTACAACACCCGTTAAAAACACGTACATGTAATGAGTAATTTGGTAGTCACAAATGGTAAGAATCCCTTCGTTCACGTTTTAACCTCATCATACCTATATAGAAAGAGAATGATACTTTAATAAAGTAAAAATTCATAAAAAGTTTAGAAAAAATAACTCTTTTAAAGGATTTTGCTGCATATCAGCAATTATATAGCTGAGAGAGCACCATTCTTAAAATGGCATATTTTTCCGAGGAAAGAGCAATTGCATAGTGAATATCAATTGTGTAGAGGAATCATTTAAAATTATACTTTTGGGTTCCGCAAATAACTAACACCAAGGTAGTCCGGTAAGTCCGTTCAGATAATGGTTGAGTTCTATAAATGACATTTCACTCCGGGACTTAAGTGCTAATATAGTCTAGAAAGATAAGAACGATAATCATTAATCTTGAGTGAGTATACATGAATTTGGCTTGACCAACATAAGCCACACGTACACTCTCGTGGGCATGTATATTTACCGGGACCAAACGTGTTCACCACGTTCAGACAACGGCACAGATCCTCAAAAAACAGTTAGTATTTCCATGGGAACGGAGCGATATAGATAGGTGCATGAATGAGTAATTATTACTTCGGAGTATCAGTCCTTGATTTTGTTGACCAGTATATCTAACGTTATATGAATATTGATAATTTCTTGAATCATTTTCTTTGTTCAAATAATGAGTTTTAAGTGTATCAAAATGAAATACTTCTCTTCAAATGAAAAATTAGTGCTCCATCTGAAGAGCAAACTGACTTTTGACACTTAAAATGCCCATCTCGCAACAATAACGCTTTTCCCATTTAGACAAATGTGCCTCGTTTGCAAGAATACAACTTTGCTTGTCTCTATTATAACACGACCAACATGCGCAACAGTGCCCCTTTTGCTATGCTGAAGAATACTATACCGCCTTTAAGAAGGAAAACTATACCTTGAGAGCACATTGCCGATGGCTTTACGATCAGAGCTGGTTTTCAATATTTTCTTTATGTCCATCGGATGGAAACTTGAGACAGTGAGACGTCGCACTAATAATGACCAATCAAAATCTCCCATAGTTACAGGGACATGTTCAGACAACAATGATGTTTTAGAACGCCATGTCATACACAAAAATGTGAACAGAGCAGTAACCCGCAATAAAATCAAATTAGCGTAATGATCAGTGTGTTCCTTGAAACGCGCCAAAATTCATGGATATGCATACTTACCGCAATCAATTTCGTCGGCCGCGTTCCGACAGTGGTTCGTGCCATCGCACTGGTATTGTTGCGCCACGCACTGGGAGAGATTCCCGCAGGGGAAAAAGCCCGTAAGGCATCGGGTCGACGAGTCGTGGTGAGCCAGCTGACACCGAACAACGCTGATAATTAGCACTGGATGGGGAAGTGTGGGGGTGTGAGGGTGTGGGAGGGGGGGGGGGAGGGGGTAAGAGAAGGAAGGGGTAGGAGTTAACGAAAGGATGAAGACGAATAACGGGGAACGGAAGCAGATGGCGATATGGAATCAAGGGAAAGAGATGGAGGGGCGAGAAGAAGGAGCAGAATAAATAAGAAAGAAGAGTGGAGACTAAACAATAGAAGACGAAGAAATTCATGTGTACCAGAGAAGGATAAACAAATGAAGATAAGGGAGAAGATAAATAGGAACTAGGTTCAATTATGTAGGACAATACACGTAATTATGATTCAAGGTAAGGATTGAGAAGAACAGCAGAAATATGTGAATGTGGAGGAAACCACTTGGAAACAAGAGCAAATTAGGTAGAAAACGAAACAGTGTAGGTAAGAAGTAAGAAGAAGTAGAGCACATGTATATGCAGATTCCGGACAAGAAGTTGGGAACAAGAGCAAAAAGAAGCAACATGTGAATTTGTATTCATCATTGTACCATAGGGTATATCACTACGAAATGCTTATATTGATCATGTTGATGTATACAGGTATGCAGTAAATAGTATGGTGCCTTACGTCTCTTTTTTTTCAATAATATTTCTTTGTACTTATCATCTTCTAATATCTAATTCGTCAGTCATGATGTCAGAGGGATTATGTGTGTGCGTTTCTGCGTGTGTGTATGTGTGTGTATGTGTGTGTGTTTGTGTGTGTGTGTGTGGGGGGGGGGGGGGGGGACTGGAGCCCAGCAATGCATTTCAAGGGTGTTTGTCAGCGAAAGGAACATGTTTGCCCAACTGAATGAATTTCAACACGACCGACAGGGAAAGTGCATTGAGGAGATAACATTTCAACTGGGCCAAGGACTTGATTTTCAGTCACGTCAGTTGTGCCGACAAATATGGAAGATATTGCCCGACGAAGGAATTGAATGTGCGGTAAAAAAAATGTCGGACAAAATGTCTGAAAACAGAATGTCCAAAAATGCCAATGTCTCGACAAAAGAACAGTACACAAGATGTGTAAATAAAACGATGCTAAAGAAATAAATTGCTTATGTAGGATTTTTCTTTTTATGTAGGAAGTCCGCCAAAAGGAGTGTTCATTGCTGGACTTACAATAATCCTTTTTTTATATAAAAGAACTTGCGATATTACTGTCGCAAAATTATGCCGTACCGGAGTGGTATTTAAACCTTAAACCACAGCCCTATACAAAGTGGTTTAAATCCACAATTTCATACTTTAATATGCAAACGTTTCCTACCCAGAATCATTCTAAGGTAAGCAGTAAACTGGGCCCCAACACGATCCACCATCCGAGTTAACTCGAATTTTCAAATTATGTCATAAGCTATCTACTATCTACCAAATATCGAGTATGTTAATGTAGGAAAAAGTGTTTCCAAGCCCTCATTCCATAGTCCATACCTCCGTTACCTCGAATACGTAAAAAGAAAAATCTCATCCCTGCTATTCGTCACGATGCAAACAATCTCTTGTCCATTCCACGACGGACTGTTATTTTTGCCCACTCAGAATCATGATCGCTGGATCAAGATGGATGAATAACTGCGTTTAATGTATATGTGAGTTTATGTGTGTGTGTGTATGTGTGTGTGTGTGTACACGCGTGTGTGTGTAAACTGTGTGTCTGCGTGCCCACACATATGAATATACAAGTTGCCCCATAATATGGTTTAAAAACAGGGAAAGTTAATCTCAAAGGTTTTTGACAAGTCGTCCAAAACCTTGCGGTTCCTGAAGCCTACAAACCAGAGACCGCTCTGCACAGTTATAATGATAATGGTAATAATGATGATGAGAATATTATTAATAATAATAATAATAATAATAATAATAATAATAATAATAATAATAACTATAATAATAATAAAAAATGATAATAATAACAATAATAATGATAATGATAATCAGACCTTTATATAACGCATGATATTAATAATCTCTATGCACTTTACAATCATTTTGAATTTAACAAATTACATAATGGACACAATTAACTTCATATAATAACAATCAACATAACTATAAACTGCACAAGTATGCAATTAAACAAATTAGTTCATCAAACCATACTTAAGGGTACTTAAGGGGAAAGCATACTGTTTGGGGAGCGCGCTTGAAGCTGTCGACAGATGGGGCATTGCAAATGTGGAGGGGGATAGAGTTCCATAGTCTTGAAGCTATAGTGCCAAATGCATGAAAAGCACGTTCCCCATAAAAGTTAATGTTGGTCCTAGATATCTGGAAAAGGTTCTGGTTATTAGAGTGAAGTTTACGGGTTTGGATGTATTCCTTGATGAGATCTGAAATGTAGAGAGGAGATGTGTCGTTGAGGGATTTGTACACAAGGAGCAGGATCTTGACCTGGATACGGTGGTGAATTGGGGGCCTGTGGAGACGGTAGAGGATGAGTTTGATGCGCTCTTGATTGCGAGATCTGGTGACAATCCTAGCGGATATGTTCTGTATACGTCAACTTGAGTATGTTGAAGACCCCCCCAAAGTGCATTACATGTATCAAGCCGGGATGTGACGTATGCGTGGATGAACATTGCTGCTGTAGTCTGGTCCAGGTGGTCACGGATCTTGCCAATCTTGCGGATCGCTCTGGTGGCAGCTTGACAAGTCTTTACCACCTGGGCCGACATGGTCAGATGTTGGTCCATTTTAGAAACAAGGTTACGCACGACGGCTGAACTGTTTTTCCGTCATACGCAGCTCAGACAACGAAGTACAGATGGGGATCTGGGGCCATATTCATGAAACATTACTAAGCCTAGTTAGTTGCTTAATTGCATTTAGCTGCATGCATTTTAGTAACTAACTAGGCTAGTTAGGTTTCATGAATATTGCTCTTGTATTTTAGTGTCTAAGCTGCGTGTTGGCACAAACTTGGAAGTGAGGTGGAGTACTTCCGTCTTAGCAATTGCGCACATCTCGGATTTTCGCAGCGACAGGGATGTGTTGAACGTTGCGAAATACGGCATACGAATATAAACCATGGTCGCTACTAAACAGGGAGGTTCAAATGTAAACAGGGATAATTTGTCACTTTTCATGACTTTTTCAAATAGGCTGCCCTGTCCTTAAGCTATAGGCAGATTTCCCTGGGCTGCCCAAACCCCACGTCACAATGGAAAGCTGGCTCTGTTTCTGTGGAATATATAATTAAAATCAGTGACAAACCATAACAATGTAATAGAATGTAGTGAAACAACAACTCTTAAGCGGTATACTGTATTATGAATACGACAACATTCGTATAACCTCGCTATGGCCTCGCTCAACGTCAAGCTCAACGTGTGTACTATGACCTAGAAAGTGTGCATGGGCAGGCAACTATTGGATCACACTTGGTCGCCGACCATTTGTAGAAAAGCCACTGAATAAATGTACCATACAATTAGAGGTTCAACTGTCATACTGTGTACCGTTAATGTAGACATTCAAGCTCTGGTGAAAGAGTGGTGAATGAATATTTCATCTCCCCTACGCGCACCTGTTAATATTTGTCGCAGGGTACGCCTGTGGGTTCTTCACGACATCCACCACGCAAAACGACCTCAGGATCAAACACCCATGCACTGCCGCGTCCCTCTAAAGTTAAACATATTGTTTTGGTCTTATCAATAAACATTGCACAGAGAAACTATGCAAGATATCTTACATGCAAATCAAATTAAATTGGATTAAAGAAAATCATTCACGATTTATAATGCTGCATTAGATATCTAGAGTAGATGTAAATCCAATCTAAGAGCATAAACATACCCCCAGCAACATACATAGCCCTCGTGAAAGCAGCACTTTCTTGTAGATTGTTGTATCATTTAGGTGTCAAAACCAATTTCCAGTCTCACTGTTTACGTGTCAGATTGCATGCGTGCTCCAAAGTGCATAGTGTTGGAACGTGTCGAGCGCGGCAAGGGTGTATTCGTGGGAGTATCACCTCTTGATTTCCCTGTCATGGAAACAAAGCTACCTTGTCATAGATAATATGGACATGCAGATGGAGGACGTGTTTGTGCGTTTGTGTAAGAGGGGGGAGGGGAGGGGATGCCATCCCTTCCATTTGGACCTTGTTTAAGATGCTTTAACAATATTGGGAGGTCCTTCTCGATAAATATTTTCGAATGTTGACACTGTCCTTCTTCTCTTCGATGTCAGTCCATTAGATACCTGCGTAAAATGGCATATTGCAAAAGTTGAAAGAAAGCAGATCACGAGGGAAAGAATTGACATGAAGAGAGGTCATTTTATACGGAACGCGAATTATCCGGGGGCTGCAATCACACCTTCGATCTTGGCAGGTGACAGTATTGTGGATTTATCCGGCATGTGATTGGCGGATATGAAGATTAGCATGTCGTGGCTTTCTCACAAAAAGGCAATGGAACGTACATGCAGCTCTTGACCACTTTTCACTTCTCTTTGCTTTATCATGTTTATCAGTGGTCATTGAGGTTGCGGAATTTCTAATGATATGAGCGGTGGAGGAGGGGTGGGAAGAGTTGGAGTCAGACCATAGTCGCAAACTCTGTTGTAACACTGACTCAAAAAATATATGTCTTTTAGATAAGTCTAACGCGTGATTTGCCAATGAAGACACGTTCGCACATGATAACAGCATATACCGTTAGTGAGCAGAAGACGCCATTGGTTTGTGAATTATTTCCAAGGCTTTCTTGAAGGTCAGATAGAATCTCCTTCGCAAAACACGTTGATGCGCAATGATCTTGGAAAGCGTCAATTCGGTCTGGTTCCGGAAGAAGAAGGATCTTGCACATCACTGATAATCCAATGACGCCAAGGGGGTTATACGGTGTGTCCCAGGTTACCTGAATAGTCATTGGAATGTGGAATTAGTCAGTTTCCTATGACGACAAACAGAAACATGTGTACTTCTTCGACTAAGCCCCTCGAGAAAGTATTCGAGAAAACGCATTGCCGGATCAACATGAAAGTTGAAAGTTGAAGTTAAAGAGTTCATTCAAAGACCAGAGCTTTGGACCTTGAAATGGCTTATGGGTCTTACACTCGATTTAGTCGACTTCCTGTCAAAGACTGAAGTTCTATCAATGGAAAGTTTTGTTTGTGAAAGACTCGAAGCTTTTTGGCGGCATTAGTAAGCCAAGTATTGGATGACCATCATCCTTCTTCCTTATCGTCTTGTCATTCAGCAACAGCATAAGGCGGCTAATTATGATTAATATGAATGAATAAATGAATGAGTTTAATACCAAAAATAATCAAATTTACGCATCATCACCTCAATCACATTATATACAAATATAAACAAAAGAAGAATATATGTTGCGATGGCACTGAATAAGGAGAGGTCAAGACAAACAAATTGAATGAAACGCTGGAGGAGAAAATTAAGTCAAATTGTCGGTCATAGACCTTTATCAAGAATGAATGAATGAGGGTTGGGGCACAAATTGAACCAAGTCTTCAACAAAAACACCCTAAAGATGAGCTACAGCTGCATGAGAAACATGGACGCAATAATTAAATCAAAGAGTCATTAAACAAGCCGCAACTAAGCCACGTGATAAAACGCCACCCAAGTGCAATTGCCGAACAAAACCGAATGGCCGTTACAAGGGAATTGTCTCGAAGAGGCAATCGTCTACAAAGCCACCATACAACATGAAAACAAAAAGAAGTTTTACTACGGTCTGACTGGTTGCCCCTTAAAAGAAAGGCTCTGAAACCAAGTAAAATTATTTAAACATGAAAAATACAGGAACGAAATACAACTTTCGAAATATATCTGGACACTAAAAGAATCAAACACCCAGTACGAACTTGGGACATCGCAAAGAGGTCAAACACCAACACAAGAAAAAGCTGGCTGTGCAACCTTTGTCTAGAAGAAAAGTACCTTATCATCACCAACAAAGACGCTACAAACAAAAAACGGAGCTCGTGTGAAATGCAGACATCAGAGCCGCCCGCAAAGAAAACCACCCAAGCGACAAACGACTGATCCATCGCACTAAACGCACTACACACCAGTCAGTCGGCCTGAAGATCGTCCGCCAGGAGGACGTGAAACCGCCGGTAGCCGGAGCACTGATAGCAAGGTACGCCTATATATATATATCATATATGTCTGTATGCATATATATCATATATTGACATCTATATTACCATACATTTGTACTCACGAAATCGGACAGGTTCCAATATCATTACCATTTTGTAGTCCATTAGAAGGAAACGAGTGCAAAATTCGATGTTCAGTCTGTCTAGCAATATTTAATAAAAAGAAAGCTCAAGTTATAATGGAAATAGTTGGAAAAATTGATGAAAATTAGAAATTGCCAGCAGGATAAACTCAGGGCTTCCCAGTTAGAGTACTTGATAACAGTGCAACCTCAGCATCCGCAGAAAAGGTAATGAAATGTCAATGGGAAGACGCATCGACTCTGTGGGTCGGATCCATGCTGACAGGTAGATATGCTACTGAATAACTTCCTTGGCGAGTGATTGCCTCACGACCAAGAAAGTGGTTCATGTAATAGACAGGGTACGTGAGGAAGTAAAATGTGTCATTGAGAGAGGGACAAAGATAGAGCCAAAGGCAGAGAGAGGGGGAGAGAGAAGGAGAGAGAGAGGGGGGGAGAAAGAGAGAGAGAAGGAGGGAGAGAGAGAGAGAAGGAGGGAGAGAGAGAGAGAAGGAGGGAGAGAGAGAGAGAGAGAAGGAGAGAGGGGGGGGGGGGGGGGGGAGAGGCGAAGAGGGGAGAGAGAGAAAGAAATAGAGAAGGAGGTGGCGGGGAGGAAGAGAGAGGGAGAGACAAAGAGAGATCGTTGTTGTTCCTTGGTTTGTATGTAATTAATTCGAAAGTGCTTTTTAAGTGAAAATCCCTCTAATAAATTCTCTTACAAGATAAATGTGAACATGTATTTTTTTCTGTTTTCGTTTCTCTTCTGATTAAAAACAAAGGAGCAATACTAATTACTGCTTCAGTATTCATGATAATCTAAGAATCAGGTAAACACTCCTATTAATAAAAAAAGTTATTTAACAAGCTCTGTAATGAAGTCAAATTAAAGAAAGAGAAAGTACCAGAAGAACAAGCAGGAAGAGCGGCTAGAAGAACATTAGATATGTAATGAAAAAGTAAAAATTCGATTTGAAAATCTAATCAAGGGAGATTTCAGTGTATACATTATTATCAAGTGGTCACGTGACTTGAAATATCATCCTGGTGCCTGCAGTATTCATAAAGGCACTTTGCAGAGTAGGGTTAATGGACTAGTAAATGGATTTTTTACCAGATCATGGCGATCTTTTACACACTAATGAGGTAGATGAATAATCCTGGATATTTTGAGGCGAAAAGAAAAGGTTTTTCACCCAGTTTTGTTGTGATATCGTGTACGCGTCTGCGTGGTATGCTGTTTACTCTAGAAACGCGAAGGTTTGTGTATATTCTTTATAATAGGGACACGTATTTTACACTAGGGGCGTTCCAGGGGGACATAATGCAATCCAGATTCAATAGTTCATATCACTTAAAGGATAGTTTAGGAATTGCATTTCTTTATATATTGATGTCGTAAATGTTACCAATCCTTTACTACGAGGTGTAGTATGACCCGTGTTTTTTTTCGTATACTTTATATTAACAGTTAAAGTAGAACTAACTACGTGAAAAAAATCACACAGTAAAAAAACAACCTAAACCAATTGTGTGATGAAAGAAGAGATAGATGTGACTTGTGCTCGGGACGTTTTAACCCCAAAGTCTATTCTTTATACTATGGAAAAGCAAGGATTGTGGACGGCATGCATGGAATTACGCTTTCAAGTTCATATCTCACTTCTATGGAAAATCTTTTTATTTATGTAATGTAACATGCTTTATACATTGGTTTAGTGCATTATTGTTTTTATTCGTATATATACAGCAGCAGTGTCATGAAAGACCTTTGTATGAATTTATGTAACGTTATTTTCTTTTCATATACATGATAGGTATTATGATTTATAGGATTGAGTTTTACAGGAGTCCATGAGTTATCCTGAAAATGACTGATGGGCTTTCTTCTTTCCGAATAAAAGCATAGACCTGCTTCGAGAGGAGATACTTAAAGAGTGGGAATGTAAAAAGAGTGAAGATCAGAGTCTGATATTGTGAGTGATCAACTCTGAGCGGTGTACGTCATTGACGACCAGTCAATCAGCATGTTGCTGTTGTAGCCACGTGGCTGTGCCTTACCATGGGAATCAGTATCAATAGTAGAATATGTTGATCACGAGAGAGGTTTACGGTACACCATGTGTAAAGTCCTTGGAGGACTGAGATGAGAAAACGTGGATAGAATTGAAGGTGAAATGGACAGGCGAGAAAGTGGAGCTTTGAAAGTAGAGTATTCTTCGAAATGTGAGTGTAGTCCTGAAAAGGACTGTAAACCAGAAAGCGTGAAGAGCTGATGAGTAGAGAGGTAGACTCGACGTTTCGGGCAGAATGACTGTCCGTCTTCAGGAGTGTGACTGTCCGTCTTCAGGAGAATGACTGTCCTGAAGACGGACAGTCATTCTGCCCGAAACGTCGAGTCTACCTCTCTACTCATCAGCTCTTCACGCTTTCTGGTTTACAGTCCTTTTCAGGACTACACTCACATTTCGAAAGAATACTCTACTTTCAAATCTCCACTTTCTCGCCTGTCCATTTCACCTTCAATTCTATCCACGTTTTCTCATCTCAGTCCTCCAAGGACTTTACACATGGTGTACCGTAAACCTCTCTCGTGATTGATCATACCACCATGCAAACCTTCAAAAATCATCTAGAATATGTTAACCAGCTATAAGATGCCCGTTGCGGTTCATCAAAGGTGACTGGCCAAATAAAAAAAAAAAACCGTGATATACCATCGGGATAGTGTCGAATCACTGTGTTTGTACAAAAGCGAGAAGATCACTGGTGTACATTAGAGGTAACGTATAAAAAATGGGATAAAATGAAGGAAGTAAAGAACGATAGCAAATGAAAGCGAGGAAGAAAAATAAGAGACAGAGAGTCAGAGAGAAATAGGCAGAATGAGAAAATAGAGTAAGAGACAGTGTGTATTTGTAAATGAGGGAGTGAGGAGAGAGACAGAGTGAAAGACGTAGAACATGAACGATCATGAGACAGGAGGAATGTATAAAGTGATATTGAGTGCAAGGAAGAGATAAAAACAGAGAGACAGATAGAGAGGAGCAAGAGACGGGGAGCACAGAATCTCCCAAAGTATTTCGATCTGTCAATGCGCCGATGCATGGGCTTTTATACAAAGTGGGTCGGATCCATGCATTATAATATAATGTTGCCAGCTAGATAGGTCACTTAATGGTTTCCTTGCCGCGTGATTACCCAACGACCAGAAAAGTGGCTCATTTAATAAGCAGGGTATGTGAGGAGGAGAGAGTGTGTTAGTGAGAGATGGAGATAGATAGATGGAGTAAGATAAGGAGATAGATAGATGGAGCAATTTTGTTCCTTTGGTATGGTTACAATATATTTGACAGGTTTTTTTAATGATCAATGCCTGTATCAATGCCACATACGAATCTGAAAATGGCCATCCCTTCTGCAGTTGTCACAACGAAAACGAAATATAATGTTGCACAGTCGCTTGTAAAGCTATAATCATTTTTACAAATATTCCATAGCAACGCAAACAAGAACCTTGCCACTAGCAACAACACGATCGGGGAACTGCGATATTTCAATTTGACAATCAAATTAATCTAAAAAGCGTTAGCTATTAGTGACTATAGAGTGTGTCAATAATACGTTTGCTTTGTAAGTACAATATACATATTTATGAATGTCTTTGTTGATAATACGAAAATCGTAACCCAATATTTTTAGTCCATTTAAGTTACAATACCAGTATAATCACGTTTTCAAATATTCGGTAGCAACGCGAACAAGAAGCTTGCCACTGGCAATCACACGCTCAGTGAACTGCGACATTTCAATTTGACAATCAAATTAATCTAAAAAAGCGTCAGCTATTAGTGACTATAGAATGTACCAATAGTGTTTAATGAAATGAATTCCCATGTCGATAGACAGAGCTAGATATTAAACCTACGAGATTATGAACAATAAATGTAGCAATCTGGACCAAAATAAAACACAATTTGCGATCTTTCCACCTCCATGCCAGCCATAAGGTACGTGTTTGTATGATTGGTTCGTTCAAACAGAATATATCACTACTATCGCCGACGTTCAAAGCACTAAATGAAACTAATGGCAGACTGCTAATGACAGAGCGTTCATCTGCCATCTAAGGATGCAAGATCACTGTCGATATCTTATAAAATGTATCACTAAAGTAACTGGCATTAATTTGCTGATATTATACATGAAAAGAGATCTATTTTAACTCTCTAATCACCATTGTTATACAGATGTGTAAGGCCAATAGAGTTTTCCAAGGCTCGGTAATGTAAGGTTTCAATTTCCGATTGTTGTTAGCTGAAAATAAAGGTTGGAGTGTTCTACTGTGTACAATAGAAAGAACGATATCTGACATTGAAACTATAGTTGTGACATATTTCACAGTTCAAAAATATGAAAGCTGTTACTTAAATTAAGCCGAAAATTTTACAAACCGTGAAGTCGAAGGATGTCAATTTTAAGATATTTTGTGTATTTTGTAAACTACAATACTATTTTTTACTTGCTTTAACACTTATATCATGTTAACTACTCGTATATGATCAGAAAAAATCTCGTATTATCGATTCGAGCATGTTTTTTTACGGGCCATGATCGGGTACAGCGCTTAATTGGCATTGTTATATTGCCACTTTTAGGGCCTGTTTTGGGACCAAAATTATTGAAACAGTTACCATGAACCAAACGTAAACTATACGAAATAACAATTTATACATCTAGTATGTATCTAGTATCTCACGAGAGCAGACACAAACACGCCAAAAGCACCCAGCCAAAGGATACAAGATTAAAAGAAGATTATTATTTTGTGACTAGAAGCGGAGTGCAAGAATCTGCGTTAATTCTCCATACCACATATACAAAAAACTTGGCCCACAATGCACCGCATAGCAACACCCACATGTTTTTGCAGTCATACCCAACTTAAGTCCATCGTTTCAGTAAAGTTTAGGAGGCAGGACGTGGGCACTGTACGGAAGCGTTATGGAAAGTGCCATTCTACTAGACGATATGGCGAGATATTTCTTCTTGTGCAGTTTATTTATATCTATATAGTAGGGCAGATAAGCCGGAAATTGTGCACTTAATGACTGAAGCGTTCCATGCATCATCTAAATGACCGAATTATTGACTTAAGCCATGGATGCATTTTATATATAAGCTCTTGGGACCTTGAAAAATCATTAACCTTCCTAGCATGTTTTTTTTTCACACTTTTTCACGAGCAACAATCATCTATCACTTTGGTAAAAGTGCATTATACACAATGCATCTAGATATAAATTTGTTTTTATACCATAGGAAGCATTTTGCGTAACTTCTTTTGTTATTGATTATATTTTGAGAATTTGCATCTTCAGCTTCTTATTTTGTTTGTTCATTGGATAATTAAACATGAAAGTTCAAAATTTATATATTAAAATATCTCAAAATTTGGTTGATCTTGATCTGAAAATCTACTTATTTACCTTTCACACATTAAACGGCAGTGTTTTTTCTTTCAAACAGGAATGCTTCTACATTTATCTATGTATATGAAATATGGATAAATATGTAACCTTAGCTTGTTAAAATTAAGAGTTTCTTTATATTCAATATAACCAGGAAAGTTCTCTTTCAGATGAAGCATATTACTTGGAGTAGTTACTTTTATTATTAAAAGTTGTGAAATGAATCATCTTGCGAGGTTGACTTTTCATAACATATGTGTCATCATCATAATCATGGAGAAATAAATCATTTTACCAAGTCCATTTCCCCAAAAGTATGTTGACGTCAAGGTAAAATATATATATATTCAGTTGTTGATATATGTAAAGCATATATGTATATTAATGTATATAGATATGTACATGTATATATGTTAACATTCCGTTACAAAGCTGGATAGACTGAATTTACATACATGTATTACCATTTCAATTTCCCATCACATTAATGTATTGAAAGAAACAATGAGCTAGACGTGTAATAAAAGGGCAAACCCTTCTAACAAGGGATACGATTTTGAAACTGAGGGAGAGCGGGGCGGGGGGGGAGGGGGGTTGGAAATCATCAAAACCACTTCCCGTGGAATAAAGTAGACACTCTCTACTGGTGCATAATCGGGGGAAATGGGCGTGAACGCATACACACGCGTGTGCACACACACACACACACACACACACTCACACATACACACACGCGCGCGCGCGCATACACGCACAATGATAGGTGTGATCGTAAGACGGTCACGTTCAATTAAGCATTCAACCAGTGCCATTTAGAATAATTTCTCTGGCCTCAAGTGCTCCTCTATGTGACTTATAAATCTTTTAACGAAGAAGCAGTTCCAGTACAAGAATCGGCTTACGGAATGCTAAAAAGAAATTAATAAAATAAATCTTTGGTGAAGAGACATGAGCATGATAAGAACAATTGTAGCACTCAGTTTTTAGTTTAACTGGCTTTCGCCATATTTAGCGCTAGAAGCTAGTTGATCTAATTAGTTCAGGAATAAATGCTGCCTGGCACCTTGAGTTGAGAGGGACAATCTATGATGCATCGGGCTAGGGTTAAACCCTGGATCTGTCTGGAAGAATCTAGAACTCTCTATTCTCTTTACCACATTGTCATCATGATTGTGAAAAAGGCACCTATGTTCTCGAGGGACTTACCGCTCTCCTTATCGAAAAGGGGTCACATTTCATGCTAGCGAGGGGGTACTTGTATATTTAAAAGAGTACTCCATCATGACGAGCGTTACCTTTAGGCTGGAGAGGAAATATTTGATCTCATTATCACGTTGCAATTTCGAGGCGTACAGATACATATTCGCAAGAGACGTACTCTCTTCCATTTTGTTTTCCGAACTTCGTTGCGAGATGGGACATATGCATTATTTTTCACATCCGTATGGGCATTTTCCAGTTTGGTGGAGGGCGCAAAATGGTCATGCGAGGGAACACTTACGTTTTCAAGCTTAAAAATGGGGCTCGTTGCTTTCCTTGTAAGTTGGGCGCTAGCGCTACGAGGGGCCGTTTTTTCATTTTGAAGGGGGCACATTATCAATTTCCGCGAGAGGGCACTATCATTTGTAAAGGTCAGTTTACTCCGGCCCTTGTTTTCTGACAATAACAACAGGACAGTTCGTTGTAAAAGCTACGAACGTCACAGGTATCGCTGGGCAGCGAACGTACTTGTCAATCTTTAATAAGTAAACAAAGGATCAGTAAAAAAAAAAGTAATCCCACACTTTACAAACACTTCCGGTGAGAGATCTACGTAAAGGATAATGATTACATGATACAGAGATATGAACGTGCAGTGTGCCCCAGCGCATTTTCTCTAACAAACAGTCTGAACGCAACCTTTTCTTTTCGAGTATATGGAAAGAAGCAAAATCACGGAATTGCTTCATTAAATTAATCCACACTAATACACGTGGTCTTAATTGATGATGTTGACTTGAAATCAACAGAACATATTAATTCAAGTTGTGTCTAGTGTGCTCTCAGAATATCTCAGAATAATGGATGGCATTCATTCCGCACCAAAGAGTAAAACCTTGTAAGATTCTCATTTTCCTGACGGTTTTATTCTTCAATACGTTATGCGCAATTGAAGTATTCATGCCCCCGCCATGCGCATAAATCTTATAACACAGCAGATCGCCTGGCACATCAATTAATGTGCCATTGATGCTTTT
The DNA here is from genome assembly GCA_963669155.1 of Arbacia lixula. Lineage (NCBI taxonomy): Eukaryota > Metazoa > Echinodermata > Echinoidea > Arbacioida > Arbaciidae > Arbacia > Arbacia lixula. Next base: position 12,010,214 of record OZ022582.1, on the reverse strand, counting down.
TGGCAAACGCAAGGACGAAAAACATTGAGCACCATATCTGACAGAGAAGTGTGAAGAGAGAGAGAGAAAGAGGGAGAGCCAAGAGAGAGAGAGAGAGAGAGAGAGGGGGGGGGGGAAGAAGTTTCCAAAAATATCTTCTAAAACGTTTTAGAGTGGTTTCCAATCGCATAAGCAAGCAATTTTACTCACTCGGCATCCAAAGCGGTTGACAGATTCGCAATCCCCTCTCCTGAGGCATGTTCCAAATACTAACTGTGTGAAGAATTCGTGTAAGAAACTGCAATCTACAGCGAAAGCTTAAAGACTGACACATGAGACCATTTGTTTTTATTAATTGACAGAAGGATATTGCCTCATTAAGAATGGTTGCAGACATTCTTTTACATGTACCCTAATGAGATTCTTGCGGGAAGCAAAATTGCATTTCATGGACTACTTTTGCCACTAGATACATCACATTGTGTTAACTTAGTTATATTCGATATATACAGTAAGTTATGATTTCATTTGAAGTTCCCTTACGACTAACATTGTTCAGATAACTGAACGTTCAATCATACATTTGCTTTTACATAACTGCGCAAAATCATATATTTTCATCATTTTGAGTATGCTTATATAGCGTTACTCAACCATGTCAACGTCAATTCATTAGGATTCATTTCTGAGTTAATTAAAGCATGGCCCTTCATGGATGGACTGCGCTCGGATAAACTTCCTTGGATCTATGATGACCGCCGCCTCATAAAAATTCAAGACATTCAGGTCTTTTCAAACAACACGCTGTATTTCTAATTAGGCAGTGCCTTCCTCTGAATAACAAAAGAAAATCCGACGACGAATTGTGAAACACTTCGGCAATTTTCAACTAGCTACTTGTTTCGCTTTGGTGCGGTAGGAAAACTATCAATCTGCCAGCTGCGAGCAGCAGCGGAACATAGTGCTAGTGTAAACACACTTTAATTCTTTCCTCCCGCTTCCTCCAATTGGGACATTCAACCACAATGCAAGATAAACGCTTGGAAGTGTGTGAAAGTGAGCAAATTATTTTTGCATTTTGTCGACACATTGATTCGGTCTTATAATGTGTCAATCACTTTACCTATGAATTCTAAGCTCTTGCATAGTATAGTAATATTTAAAACTAAGCTTCCAATTATAGATAAGAGGCACCGTCACCTGAATGTTGGATTTCCATAGAACTTCAGGACAATGTAGCAAGGAAAAATCAACCTGTCAGATGATGAATTGTTTGCCTTTGTAGACATTCATAGTAAGCGCTCTCAACGAAATTTGCACACCGATACAGTGGCTTACTGCACTACATTTCATTAACATGTATGGTAGATATACACTACGAGGTGGTAGAAACCATGGAAAGAATGCAGCAACAAATCACTCTTACATGTACAAATTAAATAGTTTAATGTTGACCATGTTGCACACAGCCTTTACAGTAGTATTAGCCTGTAATATGATTTCCTGTATTTATTGTTGAAATGTACACCTGCCCCAAGAGTTCGCACATTCCCGAATTTACACACATCTCTGTGTCAAGGATGCTTACCTGATATCAAAGGTCCTGAGAGTTACCTATTTGCTGTTGTTAGTATGATTTGTCTTTTATTTGAGAAATTGAATTTTGTATTGTATATTTTCTACAATACATGTATTACCGAGCTTATGTATGTGTTCTCACATACTACATGGCTGATCAATAGTGTCTGCAGGATCTGATTAAAGTGCTTCTCAGATGGACTCGGAAGTAGGATATGCTCTAGTCCTTTCTCTTAGTCTCACACTTCTGCGTTTTGTGCAATGTGTGAGACGTGAACGTGAGATTTGTTACAGCATTGTCTTGTTAGTTTCTTCTCCAATGTTCACTAATGTGTGTGATCATCATGCTTGGTCCAAAACTGAAGGAGAGAAACACTATGCCTGGAATATATGTAGAGGAGGAGCTTAAGATTTACCACAAGGGCGCCTCGCGCAGGGCGATGGCGGCTGCAGGGACGGAAAAGCAGAGGGGTCTGAGCAATTACTTTAATGTGGAATCTTGAAGGCCTTTATGTTAGAGACAAAGCTGGATAAACGGTGCCGTGTCCAATGTAGTAGAGGCAGCTATCAAGGCTGCAATTCCAGAGGGAGTCCATGTTTTAGAGAAGGTCAGTTTGGCTAGATCATACAAGATACAAGATATTCTATTCAGTCCAAATTCATGGAAATTTACTTTCCATCAGCACAATGATATGACAACATATAGCGATACTCTAGACACATATAAACAGTCAGTTGGAAAACATATCTTAACATGGTTGTAATTCATCTATATAATTGTAAATTATGTACTACATGTGACAAAATAATTAAAGACTGGCAAATCATTAGCTGCAGAATTGGGTTCATATTATGAGTTTCTTTCTCATTCTACTCTTGATGTAATAAGATATATTTTTCTTTGTTTATTCGTCAGTTTTAATACATTCTCGTATAAGATAGATACACATCATAATATTTAATTCAGTGCAAAATAATAGGGATGGAGACGGTCAACCCACATCATGATTTGATAGCACAGATACGCTCCGCATCTGCGGGAGGCCCAAATAAATTAATGGCAATGAGGAGCTCTACAAGTACCCCATGCTCCATTAAGTTCATGACAAATTGTCATACGATGTTAATGATTATTGTAGCATCATCATGATCACGCAGCTGATTTAATGCAACGAAATGACGTCACACAATTAAATATGCCACTATTCGAAGGGACAATGCATTAAAGTGCACCTCGCCAGTATTTGTTGCAATGTAATAGCACATGCGTTGAGATATTCGTTATAATTTTGGTAAGTTCCTAACGGCCATAAAACCTGTGTGATATCTGAATATACATGAACTTTTAGAAATATCACTTAATATTTTAAATTGTGAAAGAATTACGCATTTTTTTAATCTAATCAATCTTACTCTAATTTAATCTAATCTAATCATAAGTATACATGTCTTTTATATTGTTGACAAACAATTTACAAATAGCACGAGTTAGAAAGAAGCTTTGGTTAGAACTTGTGCGGCCATTGCTAGAGTTTCGGCCAAACGAGGTATATCTTTCTAATTTGCATGCGCTCAATTCTAAAATGTAAAGTTTTGTAGATTAATAGATAAAATGGGTAGTCAATAGAGGACAGTTCTTTCAAATATTCTCATCAAAATATTTGAACGTTTATTACATGATTCAGTTTCATGTGCGAAGTAGTCACTTTAAATAGGTCGGTATTAAATTACAGAGGGTGAACTTTTTCTAAAGGTCACTTTTCTACATCGCCAGGTGATTTTCCCCGCCCCTTTCCCTTATAAATGAGGAAACAAATAATGGTGGAGATTCTGATATAAATGTAATATAACGCATTCTATATAGGCCTATGAACATTTAATGAACATTGCATTGATATGATATTATATGATGTAGCCGTCATTTCTATCGATACTCAGTTTTGCAGCACTATTCTCCAACACACGGGGAATAATTTGGAAAGGATTGATACTTGAGCTTTAAAATCAATAGGAAATGATAAAAACAGAGAGGAAGGTATAAAAAGAGCGTCAGCGAGCGCTAGAAAGAGACGAGAGAGAGAGACTTAGAGAGAGAGAGAGAGAGAGAGGTGTCGGGGGGGGGGGGGGGGTTGTATAGACACATGGGTAAAAAGAATCTGGACGAGCAATTGGCTTGCAATTGATTTGCTGTCAAAAAGTGATCACTATTTCAATCGCATCGCCAAGAACCAAGTCGTCTCTCTTTCTGATGTATAATGCAATAAGTTTCACTAGTCACCTTTTTTCCTGCATATTCTTCACTTTCTTCTCGGATATTTAGGTAGCTGTTTACAGTTTGTGTGCGTTTATAGAGCACATTCTTAGAGAGAGAGCATATTGAATACCTTGGTCACAACCGCTCGTATGGCATACCGTTTTAGCATTTATTCATATTTATTGATATTAAGAATTACCATTACTTAACTACACAAAACCATTTCTTGATATCAAGAATTCAAAGTTTTGATATCAGGAAGTCGAACTCTTGATATTTGTGCAGAATTGAAATTCATAGTTGATTTCAAGCGCACAAGTAACGCAGAAATTCCGTTTGATTTCGAACGAAACACTTGTGCACAATTTTTGTTAACCGATGTCGGACGCCACAGTTATGCAGAATGACATTATCTGATTTCGAACTTAAAAGTTAAGCAGAAATGCTTTGGAATTCGACTTCTTGATATAAAGAATTCAATTTCTTGACATCAAGAATTACTATTGCTTAACTACATAAAACCATTCTTCATATCAAGAAATCGAATTCTTGATATCAAGAAATTAATTAATGATATCAAGAAATAGGAATAAATGTTAAAACGGCTTGCCATAGGGTCGTGCACCTCTCTGCGTCTTGTCAGGCACGGACAAGCAACAATGGGGGACGTAGAAGGTAATTGGACATGTCCAATAAACTGGTTTTTGCGGTTGGCCACGTTTTTTGGATGGACGCAGATAGCACGTGCATTGAATACAAGGAGGGACCGTACGAACGTGCACGCTCATCTTGCAGTGTCTGCGAGGTTTGGCATTGTTACTCCGGACAATAGCGATTCACTAAGCAGGGTCAAAGCGGACAGTGGGATGAAAATTCAATAAAGACCATGATCTTGTTTTTCTTCATTCATTCATTCACATAATGCTAATGATTGTTCAATTTTCCTTCCAAAGAGTCGGTAGGGTTTTTTAGCCAAAGAAAATTGACTTCATTTGAGAAGTAAAACAAATGGACCGCGCTCACCACTGGTATGCTCCTTCTTCGATTATGTCTTATTTATTATTATATCTTCAATAATGTCTTATTTACCTCATAGGAATTACAAGTCCAAGGTAAGTTACTCGGTTATTTCCATGATGACTACCCATGAGACGGATAAAGAGAGATGTGATTTCCTGGAAAAAAAATTCGTACTTTATCACCAAATGACTGGCTTCATTTCTAATAAAACGTTTAACACAACATAACATGAACTTGTAGGATGACCTATAAGGCAGTAAAAAGTAATGTTCAGAAATTAAAAAAAAGGGCGCTATAAAGTTATAAACCCTTTTCGGGAGTAATTATTTGAGGTTAAAAATACCTTAATTCAAGTACACTCCTCCTTGCAGTTGCCTAACTTTCTTGGGCTTTTGTACCATGTAATGATTGCTACGTGTGTGCCAAAAGTGAAAAAAAAAACACACGATTTGATATTGTTCTCGAGAGTGGTAAAAATCTGATGCGGTCTGGCTATTTAGGGGCGACATAAACATTAATACCCTAGTCACACTAGAGGCAGAATAAGCCGGTATGCCGTCGGAATGAAAATTCTTGGCACATTCCTGGATATTCGAAGTGCATTCTAAAAATTCTGACTGCATTATGAGTTCATTCCAAATATTCGGGTCCATTTTTGTGACTGGCCCGAATGTTTTGCTCATGCTCAAAACTCTCGAGGTGCGTTCGCACTGGAAAAATATCGAACGGCATTCAAAGTGCAGTCCAACAGCACTCCATTCCTACTATTTTGACGACATTTCAACAACATTTGAAACATTCCGATCGCATTCGTGGGAGAATCGAATCGCATAAAACCACGGCTAGCTGTTGCTGCAACGTCAGTCACAATTGAGGAGTCACTGAGGAGCATTGAGACCATACCGCATTCGATCGGAATTTTTACATAATTAGATCAATTCAAAATTCCCTCCCGAATGTGGCTCGAATTTTGATTTTTTTTTTTTCATTCCGGCTGGCTCTGCTTGATTCCTGTTGATTACGAACAAGTGTGACGGGGGCTTAATTAGATCACCAACCTTGTCAGACCTTCAAACATGATTATACGGTCCTTTGCTAATAGACATTAGTAATTACACTTGTGTGATTTGTTTGGTGCTGTGGATGAATTTGCGAAGTTGCTTCCTTTGATTAATATGATTTCTTGACAAACTTCTTTTTATTCAGAGGTATGCTACCCTCCTAGTATGCAGATGCACGTACTCCATCTAGTGAGACATTCCCAAACACGGGTGTAGGTCTGGTGATCGGGGGCTTAGGGACATATATTCCCCATACGTTTTTTTTTTTTTGTTATAGGGGGAAGGTGGGAGCTGTGAGGTAGGATGGAAATCATTTACACACACATACACACACATACACACACGTATACACACACACACACACACACATACTATTTTTTCAACTTGCAATTCAACTTCTTATAACCTCATAATAGTTGATATAGATGATACATATAAAGTACAGCCCTAATGAATCCAGACCACTTTGAACATTCATCGTTTTCTTCATATAGTATCTAGTATTCCAATTTCGATCAGTAATGCCTTTATCAGTGGTAGTGGCGTCAACATACAACCCGTATTACATCTATTGTCAACATGAAATACGGACGGCTATTTTGCCATTGGAAACTGAACATGCAGCTTCAATGCACTGAATTGAACTGAATGAAAATGAATTATGTGCCCATTGCTACCAAGAAACAAACACCTCCCCCCCCCCCCCCCCCTCCACCACCACATCGGCTGCTGTTTTTTCAATCGTATTCATTTCTCCTGACAAATGAACGAAAGTGGTTATGCGGTCACGGTAACATCCCCATACCATGTCCTATATTATGTTGTCAACAGTAATAGCGATGTTTTAAAGTAACTATGTAACAACGTATGTAAACATTGGTTCCCTTCCCTCCCCCAGGCCTCTTCTGATTGTCTCCGTATCCAGTTTCACCCTCTCCTTACCCACATTTTCTTTCTTCTATCTTTATCTCGTCTTTTACCGGTGTTTATAACTGCTCTCCTTCTCTTTCTTTCTTTTCTCTTTCTCTACCCATTATTTTCTTCTTGCTTTTCTCCTTTTATCACTTTATCTCTCTGTAGTTATATAACTCGTAATCTCTGCATGCTCCTCTCTTCTTTCACCAAACCCCTGTCTTTCCCTTTATCTCCTCATCTTATTTCCTCTGTCTCTGTCCACGTTTTCACATTTAGCCCTCGTTTTAGTCCATCTATTCATCTCTCTCTCTCTTGCGTGCTCTCCTCTTGCACTTATTTATGTCTTTAATATCTCCCCCTCCCCATTTCTCATCTCTACTGTATACAAAATTCACATTGCATTACAAAGTGACTTGTGCTTGCATGAAGTGATCAGGTGTTCCTCTCTTTCAATTGTTTTATAAAAAAATATATATTAATTTTCTCTCGACCCTACCCCTTTTCAAAAATGTGCCCAGCTATGTTTCCAGTTGACCTAATTTCAATAATTCTAGCCTAGTCTCTAGGCTCTATACGTCATGTATCTGCTTTCCGCTAATGTTTGACGTCAAATCCTATATAATTAAAATGTTCATGTTCATTTTTGGTCCAATCCCTTCACTTACCGAGATGCCCAATTCGTCGCATAGAGTCGCCCACTAATTAATTTTTAGATTGAGCAGCACGTTTTCTTTGACGGTTCCGTATGTAGCTGCAGCAAAGATGTATGAAGCGTACCTCCGCTTTATACTGTACATCCTTGGCTGTACATGTTTACCTAGGTGATAGCCTACAGTACATTCAGCAGGCGGATGTTCATATTAAAGATTAAGATATAAAGTCGGTTATATTGGTCATCTTGGATGATATTAACACCATTCAAACTCTGCGCTGATTTTCTTACTTCGTTTGATATTTGATATGCCTATCTCTTTTTTTTTTGACATCATACGTATTTTGAGTTTCCTCTCAAACAAGCTTTTAAATTTTCCAGGTTTAAACTCACATAAATCATAATCGCATAGAAAGAGTGTAAACACACTTTCTCTGCAACGCACACCGCTCGCTGATTGTATGATCAGTCAAAGCTCTGCCGAAATGATATTGCTTTGCAAATTTGCCACACGGATTTCTTGTTGATAGCCTTTGATAGACTGTGTGATACGGTAAACTGATCTTCTCAGGGTCTTGTCTTCTTTAGACCCCCACTTCTCTGTTTGCCTATACCTTCCCCAGTTTCACGAGTTTCATAATTTATGGTACTTACATTTATCACACACCATGCCACAATCATTGTTTGTGGGTACTTCTGCTTGGAGTTGTCAACATGGGTGGCATCTTAACATCTCAAAAGCAAAGACCAAGAAAACTGCAGCTCTACATCACACAAACATAATTCAAAGAAAATTTCATCTTCAAAACAAAAGGGGATATCATCATCCTTTTATGTACTTTATCTCATTAATAACCACCTGAATATTCAAACAAATTTCACTCATCATCATGATCGTGATAAAGCGAACACTATACCATTGACATTCAGAAATGACATGCACTGTTACGGGATTGAAAACAATTCATTTTGCAACATTTCTATTTTGACTTTACCATATATCTCACATTCTATGATTTAATAATCATAACAGATATAACACAAATGATGAGGAGGAATAAATAAGGCCTTTAAATGATACCGCAGTCACCACGTACGATGATGAGGTAGCCAGCGATATATTGCCCCTCAAACTTGACTTGAGGGGTTACAATAAGTAATTATGGATGAGTTCCTAGCAAAGCCAGTGCGTTGATCGACAGCTCAAACCTTTCTCTACAAAAGTTCAAAGTGAAACACAAATTGATGTTAAGGCAGTGTTAGACCGTAAACTTATGATATTGTTACGGTCCCCGAGTTCCCTTTATTCCCATGTTTATAGTAAGCCCAAATTCTCCCAAACACCCCCTCTTTCTTAGATAACCTCGAGCCCAAATCAACACTTACATTGACCAAGTTCTTGGACATTTAATGGTGACGTCATTATTGACCTATACTTTCTGCATAAGTCCCTACTTCCTATTCGGAAAGGCATGAAACTGAGTATGACCTCTTCTACGTCACAGCTCTGGTCAAGCTTGTCCTTGGGTGCGGAGTACATTTTATGACCCAGCAATAAACCATTTTTTCTCTTCTTCCAACATTCTTCTGACCGCTCAACACTATTGGGGTTGACATTTACGATTTGTTATGGGGGAAAGACCATGGATTTCTTCCAGAGATGTAATTCTTGTTTCTTTGGAAACGAGATGCTTTTGGTAAAGTTCTTGTTTGAAGTTCACTCAAGAGAAAGTTAAGACTTCAAGGAGAAGACTGACGTCAATACAATCAACTCCTTTCTGCTTAAACTATGATGTCCCTACAAAACTACATTACTTTGTACTCAGAAATCCTTCATTTCATGTATTTCCTTTATGTGAATATAGTTGATAAGGTACACCAGCATGTATAAATAGAGGCAGTCTAGCTTTGGATAGGACAGTTCGGAACAGAGTTTTAGAGTGAGAGTTTTAGAGTAGGAGGAGAAACGGTGCTTACATGTTACGCTATGTTACGCCATCGAAATGAGTATCGAAACGAGTATTGAAATGAGTATCGAAATGACAGTGGAATGCCTATCGAAATGCCTACCGAAATAAACGTCTGAAACTTCAACTCCTGTCGACATCGTGTATTGTGTGCGTCTATAGAGAAACCAGTACGACAAAAACTACCACCCGTAACAATGGTGGCAAGCTATGCGATCCCGTAACAATATGTTTAAATACGCTGGGAACATGCCCATGTTGAAGACGAGCCTAAAGCATGATTCACGGGGGATTTAAAATCCAGGAACTATAGTTCTACCGGCTCGGTAGATAATTTGTAGATAATGAAGGAATATCATTTTCTGAAAACCGCGATTGTTTCAGGATGTATGAAGTATCAATATATTAGGTGCTGGTGAGAAGTTGTTCGTAATATAATTGCAAAAAATACATAAGTAAATAAAGCAAAACAAGACGGTGTGAAACTGAAAAATTCACCTTTGTGTAAAGTAAATGAATCAGACGAGAGTTTCGCTAGCTGCACGTCGCTCTCACTGCAATTCGATACAGTAGCCGTTTAGCAGAGCTACAAGAAGGATCCACGAAGAGTTAAGATTGATCGCACGATTGGAAATAATCGTAAATCCTTGTCACAAAGTGGTTGAAATAGAAAGCGATCGTAACTTACAAGGAATATCGATATCGTCGCATGTATCAATCAATTAATTCTAACTTAGTGGCGTATTACGATTTATTTATTCTATCAATTTATCTTGAATACTACGTTTCTATGTTCATTCTCTCTCTGCGTCTCTCTTTGTCTTTCTCTTATCATCTCTCTCCCTCTCCCCCCCCCCCCTCTCTCTCTCTCTCCCTCTCTCTCTCTCTCTATATATATATATAAACACGTCTCTTCTTTCTCTCATGTAAAAATGTGTGTATATCAGATAGACAAGTCCTCACGCAGCAATGCCCATTGTGCATCACTCATGTAAATCCACTTGCAATTGCCACTACAGTGTCAATAATTCAACTAACTATTGACATAAAAGTCCTTGTGGGTTGGCATGTGTTGTGTTCTGTATGAATCATCTGATACACACAAATTGTGAAGTCCAAATATTTCTAAAAGAGAAAGTCTCATTAGATATTCTGATTATTACTACAGAAACAACAATTGATAAATGTCACGAAACCTGTTCCTAACAAATTTACACCCTTTGTCTTTATGACTTACAAATTTCAGCTTATACATATTTTCCAAAATTGTCAAAAGTTTTCATTTGACACCTAGTGGTATTTTACTCCATAAATACTAAAATCCCACAATATACCCAATGCAAGCAGTACATGATACAACTACCAGTTCACGAGCCATGTGTAGAGTTCTATTTGGATGTTAAGTACTTTACGACTGCAGAAATGCATCTTCGATTGTTCGTGGTTTCTGGTCGCAGAGAAGAGGGGAGGATGAGAGGGGTGGGTGAGAGAAAGAAACAGAGACATATAGAGACACGTGTGTATGTATATCCTTAATATAGAGACAATGAGAGAGGAAGGGAAGAGAATAAGAGAAACGCAGTATTCAAGATTAATAAATATAATAAATAAATCACATAAATACGCCACTACGTTGGAGTTTGCAACTTAGGCAATTCTCTACAAACAAAGGTCACATATATTACACTGGCGTAATTATCACAGTCAAAGTCACTTTTTCGCACTTATCATGCGAACTCCAATATCATCCATAAAGCAGCGTTTAGCACAGAAAAGAGTTGACATTTCAAAGTCTGTACCTGACCTTATGTCATTGTTTTATTCCTTTCATGAGTACATTATGTGTTGGCGTTTAAAACGTCACCCCAGGTGGTTTCTAGCACACATATCAGCAAGGTGAATGGTCAATATTTGATGGGGATGGGGGGGGGGGATGGAGGGGGGGGGGGGGCGCTTAAGTGTTAAGGCAGGTGGTTTTCCTGCTTTGCTTTGTTCAAATTTTGTTTTTCTGCAGATACACAAGGACTCACTATGTACTGTGTCATGCCTTTATATAAGACTTGACAATAGGATTATTACGTATTACGAATATTATGTATTTTCAAAGGATTTGTGAATGTTTTAAAAATAGAAAATGTATGAAATTTTAGAGAGGAAAGCAGAAGGGAGAGAGTCACAGAGAGAGAACTCTATAGGCTTACAGAAAATGTGTGAGGGAAAAGAGGGAAGGGGGTGGGGTAATAGGAAGAACAGAAATGGACAATGAAACACAAAAACATTGACTATAATTTTGAGCACACCTAAGTTATAGAGATCTTAGTCATTACTGCGGTGACACGTTTACTGACCTTCGTGAACGCATTACATGGTCCACTGAGCAAAAAGGCGGAATAACGCAAAGAAAATGATTTCTGCTCAATAATTCACTGATCATATACGTTCTCGTCTAGCAAGAGCTGTCAAAAATATAAATACACGCCGATATTGCGTTAAATCCAGATGACTTAGTTATTCTGATATGTTGAACCTTTTAAGCGCCGCGGTGCATTTTGTCGCCTCGTGTAATGCCAAGAAATAAGTAAGCATATGTGAATAGTATGTGTGCTCGCCCACGCACTTAACACAGCCTAAAACCTGAATTAAGTTGTTATTGCCAAATATGACAATACCTCATAATACATGTACACATATACTGCGCATGTAATATTACTAACAGATCTCTCCGAAAAAAAAAAGAAATTATAAAAAAAAAGTTATGCCCTGTGGCATACATAGTAATGAGAAAATACATAAATCTTTCAAAATACACTCATGCATACTTTATTACTTTGCAGTAATTTTGTAAACATCACATGTAATTCTAGTTATTCATATTTAACTAAAGATACAAAACAGCTCGGCAAAAAACAAAATAATGAAATAAAATACATTACAATTGTTTAGTACGTGGATATTGAACCAGTGGCTACAAGTACTCTTCCCGTATTTAATGGTGCTGTACGATAGAAAAACACATACATTTCTTTTCATACCATCGAGTAGGCTATTCCAGATTTGTGACCCAGAAAAAAAGGTTTGTTTTACCATTCTCTGGTTTGACCTCATGTAATAAATGTTTCGTATGAATGTATTCTCTCTGTGCCTGATATTGTAACCATGCTCAGAGAAGTAACAATTATCATAAATCGAATGAAATACTTGCCGATATATCAACTTAATGTATAAATTAAATTTTATTATGTCCAACTTACCTAGAGAGTAAAATAAAGCTGCATAAAGTGTCATACGATTGCTGAAAGCAAGGATGACTAGCAGCTGCTCTTAACCATACGACGTATGTGTTATTATGTCATGTCGACCTGGATTTTTCAATGAATCATGAATATTCCTACCCATAAATAAATTTAAGCTTTCGCTGATGAACTTGGTGTTTTCTTATTTTGTGTTTTTATGTAGTTAATGAGGACAAGCGAATACTAAATTTGATACTTTTCTTGATGGAATACTAGTTTGGGTGCGATTGTGGTTTAACCCTCCCCATCATCCCCTTGGGATCTCATAACGAGAATATGCAGTAATTTAGGTTGAGGGGGTTCAATGACATGCATGCCTCCGAAATAAACATAATCTACAAATGTAAGCATAAATCTATACTCCGCGTCTTTCGAATAGTGACCCAGAGGTTGAATATATTAATAACAATTTAGGATAGATAAACGTCTGTAAAAGCTTACATTCACTCACACATACACACGCGCGCACACACACACACACAAACACACACACAAACAGGCATACACGCACACAACAAATACAAATACATACACATGAATCATCAGAATTTGTTATTAAATGCTCTTTTTAACAGTTTCAATCTGCCCCCAATTCCAACTTTGTACTATTTTCATTGTTGAAATTGTACAGTGATTGAATCTTTTGCCTTTCACGCAAGAGGTTACTGCTTACACCTTTCTACTAAGCCCACCGCAGAAGACACGATTTTTGCCACGACTGGAGATACAACGTCACCGTCTTGGAAAAAAATCAGTGTCCTGGTCCTGTGATTCATTCATCGTATGACTGATTAACTCGTGTCATCTACGATGGCCCTTAGATGCTCTGCCTACATTTGCTTCCTCTCGTCCCAATTGTGGTATGGGTACACCGACGGAATAGTCCCGCACATTATTCATGTATGGGGTATATGTAATAATATATTGGGTGGTGTGGAGCGCGCACCCTTGAGCAACTGAAATCTTTCAAAATGGCTGCCACGACGGACTGACGTGAGGAATTTCTTCCTTTTTTGTATGCTTTGTATCAAAATTATTTGGACGGTCAATATGTTTTGGACCCAATGATTTACATGCTTTGAGAGTGCAGATACCATAGTAACCACTAATATTGTTATCATCTAAGCCCATAAAAGGCGATAAAAGTGTAAAGGAAAATGTCATAACATCAAAGAAAAGAATAGGGAGAGAAAAAGCGTGGGTGTTCCTTAGATGTACGTTAGTGACAATATCTTAAATAAGGTGAAATGGTCACGCTTGAGGATTTTTAATTATTTAAGATGGTGTCCAAGATTGGCAAGGGACAATATTTTATTACTTTCTCTACATGAAATTTTGTATGTGCTTTCAATACAGTAAATTATGATTCAAATAGTCCAATCAACTAAGTATTAAAATGAATGCCTTTACCGTTGTCATGGCAACTAACGACACAACTTCAATGAAGTTAGTACATGTAAATGTCAGTAATAATACACCAAATACTATACCATACTATATAATCACTGTTAATGTGAAATAAACATTTACCGGGGTAATGCACTTATGTCCAAAATGTATGACATAGGTAGATAAGTTTACTTTTTATGTTGCCATGGTTTCCCTTCGAAAGGTCCCAAGAGGACGTATAATGGCCAAATTGGAATCAACTGAAATACTGTAGGGGTATATTATAAATAAGAACGGTTTGTTCAGGAATGATTTGAGTATAACTAACCATGTTCATTATGACAACAAGAAATACAACGAAATAAGCTTCAGAGATTATAAAGAGTATCTAGTCTAGAAAAGGTGTGTGCGAGTAGTGAAGAGAAGTGTAAGCAATAGGTTTAAATTGAAATGTACATTTAATTTGACAGAATGTCACACATTTATCACATATGAACTTGAACGCATAGGCACCTGTCCTGAACATTTACCATAGCCCTTCCACCCCAAATTATGTTTCCCACTGTGCAGCAGATACTTCTGTTGAGAACGTAGTGTGCGGGCTGGTTTGTACGGTTGAAGAAGTGATGAAAGGTATGATGGTCCAGAGGTGTTTTGAGCTTTGAAGGTAAGGAAGAGGATCTTACACTGAATGCGTTTGTCAATCGGTAACCAGTACAATTTTTGAAGTACAGTAATGGGGTGCATGGAGTAGAAGATGAGGCTCTTTCAGTTATCCGGACGGTAATATTTCGCATGCGTTGCAGTTTCCTTACGTCAGAAATAGGCATATTGGCGAGAACAGCATTAAATTATCTAGCCTAGATGTAAAAAAGGCATGCACTAGGGTGTGTGTCGATTTTCTGTCGAGAAATGGTCGGATGTGGCCTATTTTTGTGACAGCACACATTGCAGCCCGACAAACATTAGCGACGTGTGTTCTCATTGTCATGTGATTGTCAAATACAACACCCAAGTTTCTAGCTTCCTCTCTCGGCGTGATAGAGGAATCACCAACTGTTAACGTTATAGGCTCTGGAGCTGTAGGAAGGAACGTTGATGCGAGGTGCAGGACTTCAGTCTTTGCATCATTTATCTTCAACTTGTTCCTAACAGCCCATGAACGGATATCACTGATGCACGCATTGATCCGTTCGATCGCAACTTCGCGCTCCGAAGACTTAAACGATACGTAAACCTGCGTGTCATCAGCATATATCATACTCTGAAGTTGATGTTCTTGAATGATGTCACTAATTGGCGCGGTGTATAGTGTGAAAAGTAATGGCCCTAACACCGAGCCTTGTGGTAACTTTAACAGTATAGCTCCTTCCAATGAGGTAGGAAATTAACCGCTCCACAGAGTCCAAATCGATGTAACAGACGTTGGATAATGGTGGCATGGTCTACGGTATCGAACGCAGCCGAAATATCTAAGATTATGAGAATCACTTCTTCATGGCTGTTCAGTGCTTGGAGGATATCATTCTGAACACATAGAAGCGCAGCCTCCACACTATGATGTTTGCGATACGCCGACAATGTTGGCGCATGTTAGTCATGTTAGTTGTTTTCGTCAATGTAGAACTGAAGTTGTGCTGCCACTACTCTCTCCATAACTTTCGAGAGAAAAGGAATGTTGAAGATGGGTCCGAAATTTTGAAAACCATCGACAGTTTTGATTTCTTGAGACGTGGAACAACGACCGCCTCTTTAAAGAGTGTCGGAAACACTCCCGTCTGGACACTCTTGTTGACGAGCGTTGTTACAGTTCGGACAAGGGTCTCGATACATTGCTTCACCAGTTGAGAAGGAAACAGTTCTCCGGCCAAATACACCATGGTACAATGATAAGCTTCGTAAAGCTAAGCAGGATCGTCGACGCTATGAGAGGAAAGCAAACAAACCCAGTTCTCTGCAGATAGATAAAGACATTTATGCTAGACAATGTCAAGTGTCCGGTGATCGTCTGCAGGCCACTAGAAGGCGCCATCTTCGTAATAAGATAGACAATGCAGATCAACACCCGCTATTCACTATTATAGACGACCTGACATCACCAGATTCAAAAATTACTCTTCCGAAGTGTAGCAAACCCAATGAAATTACTGAACAATTTGCCAATTTCTTTGCGTGAAAAATCCGTCGGATTCGTAAAGAGCTCGATACTCAGTTGTATGACAACCTGTCTGTTAATATATCGGACTCATCGAAATCCAGTTTTGAGACTGTTGATACTGTTTCGCACGATGATGTCTTATTCATTGTGAAGGCGGCATCTTCCTCGTCGTGTGACCTGGATGCAATTCCCACTAGACTGATTATAAGGCAATCAGAAGTGACACACCTATTATCATTTTTCATGATTTGTTTTTGTACTTCACTATTGTTACCACCTAGCATCATGTTGGGCTTGCATTGTGTATCATCGTATATGAGGACGTTATTGGTCTCTCAACTCGTTTTCACTTTTTGGAGAATGTGCTTTCTAGGTGTCTTTCGTTGTTTCGAAATTGATGGTAGATTTACTAACAGCCCATGAGTAACCATTTTGCGCATGCTCAAAGGTTCTAAACGTTTACGTGAGGACCTCTTCATTATTTTCTTTCTTTTCCTTTTCAGATACCTTCTGTAAAGGTTTCTATATAGGTTGACAGTCGTTCCACCGTCTCACTCTGATCTGTCGACGCAGCTTCTATTTCATCTCGGTAGATGATCGTATCCAGTGTCACCCTCAAGTAGTCTGCCGGATCTCTCGAATCGACAAGCAATGAGTGCACCACTATTTATACTCCTCTAATATCCCGTTGGCCCAGTTGCCTTCGTCCATCGCTCCATGGCTAGCGATACACCGTGACAAGTGATCAGAAGGAGACAGAACTAAACGGCCAATTACATTACAATTGTATCAGTCTCGGGCCGGGGATAATGCGATATCTGACAACCATGGTTTATGACTTCCTAAAGGACTGTGCGTGAAATTCAGACATCGCAAAGGACGAATACATGGTTCAATAATAATTTTCGCACTGAAGTCACTCAGACGGATTATATTGCTACAGTGCTTGCGGAGGTGAACACCATCATCTGCTTTTTGATTTTATATGTCATATAAATTTCCTTTCATCTCCCCCGCTTGCATTGTAAAAAAAAAAAACATTTCCACCTCATTACACATATTTGCTTTATTAGTCGATTCTGAGTGGGCTATTTAGTCGGACGCGGCGCGCTGTCTGCATTTGTCACTTTCATAAATTAATTTCTGATAATTTTGCTCTTTACTTAAAGGAAAAACTGCGTAGCTCCTTTGGTTTCAAGGGGAACCATGACTTTTATTAGATGGGCAACCCCCAATACACATACAACACAAGGAATTAAAAACAGAAATGGAAACCACATCTTTCTTGCAGGTGATGCCTCCCTCGTTCTGCATACATTTTAAAGCTCCATTCACTGAGAACTGTCATTTTACACAGCGCTCAGTTCAATATCCATCTGTAAATACCTGCTGGGTGCCATTTACCAGTTTGCACTAATTATAGGTGCGAGGTTGTTCAATTACTGGGCGTATTAAATGTGTTAGAAAGGAAATACCATCTACGAAGTAATTTATTTCTGGACTACAAGTCGGGTAACAATCTTTACAATAACAACAGTTAACCCAAAACAAATCATATTCCATCTGCGAGTGGAAACTCATTCCAGATCCTTTCTGCTATCAGCGTTAAATGTATCCCAGAGATACATTTATTTAGTTTCATAAACATGATAAAAAGCTAAATACCCTAAGCTGATTAAAAGTTCCAAGGGCAGGTTAATAATGTGTGTTGCCTGTAGCTACAATCTAAGAAGAAGGATAATGCCTGGTGGCCCAAACAGTTATAAGCTGTGCTTCTATGAACGTTTACAAACACATGTTAAAGCAGAACGAAATCCATGTTATGAATAAATTTATTTGTATGAAAGTAGAAATCTTATAAACATGTTCAGAAATGGAGGAAAGTCAGTCGAGTAACAAACAAACATGGTCTAAAATCAGTCGCACACGGTGCGTACATTTCCTAAAGGTGGAGTTGGTTATTAAAGGAGAGGTATAGAATGGTTAAAGTCCTTCGCCTACTCATAATCCCGCTCTCCCTTCCTCTACTTAGCTTCATGATGGTAGCGCTGCATTATATTACGGTATCTATACAAGGTTAAAGCCCTGAAAATGGGACATGTGCTTACGCTTGAATATCAATAAGCAAGGTGATCTCGGTAACGAAAATGTTTGTTTTTAGGCCTGCAAAGAAAATACCATCTGAAGGAACGTTATGGGGTATTTAAGGGTTGGTCTCAAAACCAAAGACAAGAACATAATAATTCAGCACTCTTTTATTTCCACAACTCGAATCCTTGCCGTCCACTCTTCACACGATATTGAGACATTTGTGCACAGGTAACAATCCGCAATATTTCTACAAGGCAGTATGGAATCTTGCATAGAAGGAGTTAAATGTGTTTATTGATAAGGATTTTCATTCTGTAAATCATTTGGTATTTCTGGTGTGTATAATATGTGTAATAAGTTTCTGCAAATGAAAATTACATGTCAATTCAACAGTAAGGATTTGAGTATCAACGTCTATAAATAGGTATCCGATGGATATCTCCAAATATTCCCCATATGCTACACGCTTCAATGAAAACTGTCGAAGAATATATCACTCATGTAGGCAAAAACCCATCCAATCCTTTTATGTTATAGGGCCTCCACCTCCCCGAATTCCATCAATCTCTTTCCTCAAAAGGGTACGCGTGGATAATGCGTTGCCCGGCAACCTATTTTTTTTTTTTTATTAAACAGGATGCGTCCACAGCCAGGTCAATTGACAGGATAAATAAGATTTAACAATAGGAAATTTTCCAGTATGCCAGAGTGGTATTTTCTGAACAATTGTCAACCTCATGTTCCAGGGGATTTGTGTGTATTGTTTATTTAAAAATGCATTCGCGGCACACAAACAGTTAAACTATGTGTGATTTTTCACATATGGAATATGACAATTATTCTTCATTTGAATGATACTATGGGTGAGGTCTGTGAATATGTTGCACTGTCGTTCCGAAGGTATGCTTTCTAATGCTGTGCACTATAGTTTTTATCTTTAAAATATTCTCGAAAATAATACGTAGTGATTCCTTGAAAATAAAGACATGATCAATGTTCCCCATATGGTGTGCTTCAAACGAGCCCAGTGGTAGAGGTGTCCCCTCCACCCACAGTGATCGTTTTAAAATCTAATCTTATACACAGTCATTAATGAAAAAAATGATAAATCAGGCATGAAAATGAACTGTGCATTTGATACAATAAAACAAGAGTTTGATAATGAGCAAATAATAATCACAGAGAACTCTTCATTCATAGTAACATGGAGCCATTATGCGTGAGCTGAGGAAAACCGCCCAAGCCTCTACAGTCACCCTTCCACGCACTCGTTTCTCTGCTCACGTCATATAACGACAAATGTATTAATTGCAAGGTTTTATAACGAACGTACCCGGTTCTGACGTCACAAATATTTAGAAGATTATCATCCTAATAAAAACATAAACAGGCGTAAACAAACATAGATGGAAAGCATACGTATATGATTACAACTTCTGCAAATATACACCCATGCACCTAGATCCATGCAAACAAAACCACATGCGACAAATTATACGTACGCCTTTGTGCTCACTCAACTCGAGAGTCATACTCGTTTCGATAACTCATCTTGCAACCATATCTCATTACACGTAAGCGTAACCATATGGGCAATATGCAAGAAACCACCCCGTTGATACAGGAATTTCTTAGAAGCCACTTCCATCATATTTGATATTATTCTGTACTTTCTTTGAGCTAATACCTGTTCCTAGTACGGATTATGATAACGCCACGCCTTCTATAGCAAATTCACGAAATGGAAAACAACGATATAAATCATATACCATTTCTTAGTATTAGTATACGAGTAATACGAATAAAGGAACTGAATGACATAACGTAATATGCATTTAACGCCTACGTCGTAATTGTGTACCAAGTCTCGCTATCTATGTATCCTTATCTCCATGGTGGGCTCGAGTATGTATTATATGACGGATTATGTGATATATCTATATGCGACTTTGATCTGATATAATAAGATGAATCTTGTCAGACATTGTAATCCCTAATTCCATCCTACCCAATTTGTTGCGACACCAAAAGTCTTCAGTTCACCACAGCATAAGTTTTAGTTGTATTTATAGGAATAGTGGAAGATGTCCTGTATATATGTTCGTTTTAACCTCTAAATATCAAATGAGCAAGCTTCAGCATAATAATACTGGGCATGAGAGAGGCAAGATCATCAATACAGTGTTTAATGTCCCACATCATTGAAAATAGTGAACAAATGTGTATAAATAGAACAGTGATCCATTAACGGACGGGTGATAATCATGAGACGGTGGCTCGCCCATCCTCGCTTCATAGCGCCCCGTGCCCTAAATCCTGTGAAGGTTTAGATGGTGATACGTTTGAGTACATTTGGGCGATATCATAAGGGCACACCCTCACTCCCTATCATACTTTTAGAGCGAGGAAATAACAAATTGTTTTGGGTGATTTGGTTTCTAAAAAATAAATGAATGACATTAATATGCTACTGCTGAATATTTTAACGTATTCATTCAATACATATACATTTCAAGCATCTCCTTTATTTTTTTTCCCAAATGAACAATAATGATAAACATAACATATGATAGAATAACGTCAACAGTTGACGATCATAATGTAAGTGAATATGTAACACAAAACCGAGGTAAGATTATGATATGCGGCCAGGGTATGTAACAAACTCTTAAAACGTATTTCACGATGCACCTGAACTTATTTCGAATGAAAAGTTCGAACATTAAGCAGTACTAAGTCTATAGTACAAAAAGAATTAATAGTTGTTTTAACGATGCTACAACATTTGAGGCATAATGCAAACTTTTGATGAAAAGTGTAAAAAAATGTAATGATTAAATTTTACGTCGGCTATGTCTTTTCCAGACGCTCATCAAACCATGCAATACCGTAAGAAGTTTGTTGCATGTTTTCTTTTCTAGTCTGAGAAGGAGCAATGTACAACTATGTATAATATGGTGTGGTGAGTGTAAACTAGGATTAAAATAACAAGAGCAAAAACCAAGGAAAACATTAAAAATGTGAAGGTATAGTGATGACATTTTACGTCGGATTTTTTTTCGGATGCGTATCGAACCACGGAATACAGCAAACAGTTTTTTGCATGTTCCTTTCGAGTCTAAGAGGTTGCACTGTATAGCTTTGTAAAAACGTGGTGTGATGAGTGTTAAATAGGTTAAAAAAAACAATGACAAACAAGTTGTAATCGGCGATGGAAGAACCACACCAACATTGCTGTTAACGTTCGACTATATGAAATAAGTATTTGTAATCATAATGGATAGCAGAAAATGAGGATGAATTTAATATTTTCAAAAGACATGAATTGTTCCATAGGTCGAAACCTGCAACATCCCTTTGTAAAATAGAGAATAAATCATTATATTGCAAAATATTCTATATATGTTGTTAGATTGGACGAGCTGGTTTCCAAAAGTTGCATTAATCACAATGTTAATGCTGAATATATGTTACTTATTGCGCATAAATTGCTAGTAATAATCGTTTGTCTCGCAATGTATGGTCAACAAGGGATCCAAGATCACGACGTTTCGTGCGCCGCTGCAACACTTCGTCAGGTGTGATTTTAAAACCCTTACTCACTTACTCACGAAGTGTTGCAGCGGCGCACGAAACGTCGTGGTCTTAACTCCGTCGTCGACCATACATTGCAGACAAACGATTATTACTAGAAATTATATTGTTTTTTGGAATTATCTTAGGTACGTGGCTCGGTTTATTGCTATATATTTTAAGTCCAGTTTATTTGCACCAGTGTATTAAATGAACTTTAAAACGTCTTTATAAATATATAGAGCGAATAAATGTCAACAAATACTTCAAATTTTTTTCTTGTTTTATGACAGCGGTTATTATATACGGATTGATTCATTGATTATATACGGATTAATGTTCTCCATATGGTGTGCTTCAGACGCGACAAAAGTTTTTTCATGAAAATTATAAATGAAATAAAATCATAAAGCAGATTAAAACGTGTCAGGGATATATCAAATGTCCATTTGTATAATGTATTGGAATCGATTTTCCGCACACACAATCAAAGTAAAATAAATGAAAGCACCAATTTCAGTGACAGTCCTTATGTTTAAGCAAGTGGATTTGAAGAGCTGTGGAAAGATATTCCGTCTTTATTGAATACTTTTTGTGTCGTATATATTCATGTTTTTTTTTTTATTTTTACGCAGCGCTATCTTAAAAAAGATAATCCGCTTATAAGTTGACCTGGATGAAAATAAAATGGGCTAATGGATTTTGCCTGGTGAAACATGTCAAGGAGAGGAAGGGGGTTGAGATTGAGATTGGGAGAGAGAGAGAAAGAGAGAGGGAGAGAGAGAGACAGAGAGAGACAGAGAGAGACAGAGAGAGAGAGAGAGGGAGAGAGGGAGAGAGAGGGAGGGCGTGATTCGATAGATAATGAGAGGTATGCCGGTTTAACTCACCCGTTACAGATGTGAAAAGGCTGTATTGGAAGGTTTGTTTCATCGTGGTAGGGTGAAATTCTATTCAATCTATAAATACTGATTAGATGGAAAAGCAGGGAGCAAGTGAGTTCTACGATGTCTGATCAGCTAAAACTCAAATTGCGTTAGAATTCTAGTCACGAGACCGGGCAGAGTGTGTCGGTGATAAGATGTACCTCCAACAGCGTCTCTCCTCATCTGAAGCACGGCTGTGTAGAAACAAAAATGGCAATCGTGAAAGAAAACATGGACATTTTTCACAGAAGATTAAATCTAATCCTCCAGCAGTTATAATATCAAACACAGGTAATCGGTGTAATGATAATTCAGAGATTCTGGAAGAGAATTCGGTATTTATCTTCCAGAGAAGAGGGGATTGATAGAAAGGTACACAAAATAAAGTACAAAAAATTTCAGGAAGGTTACATAATCTCATGTACAAATCGTCTTTGTCTTGCGGAATATACTTCATGATACGAAACGGGATAATATGTTTTTACGCCTATGCCACAAGAAATATTGCTCCGTAGCCTAATATGTATGAACTCTTTTTGTGCCAGAAAAATTGCTGCTCTCTCTGATGTGCGTGCATTAATTGTGTCAAAACCGGCATACAGACTTAATACGTCCGAAATGTGCCAGTGGTACTAGATGAGTTAACGGCTAGACATATCTAAATATATACAATAATAGGACATAGCCAATATACCATTCATTGATAAAATTCAATGGTGGCATAATCAATATAAATTACTGTATTTAGAGGAATTCCGAGTCCCATGATGCGTATCAATTGATATCGACTTGTGTCGAATCGACAGAAAAGGGGTCCTTTATTGCAAGGCATGCCCTATAAACTTACCTTCTAGAAAAAGCTTCGCTTTGCGGATGAATTTGACCACTGGCCAAGATAGCATAACAATTCCCTTTTCAGGCAAACATTCCAGCTGTTAAACAGCCTTTCCAGAAAACAATGTCATAGCAGATATACTCGAATCCAAGGAATAAATATACTCTATGTATTAAGTAATATCCTCTTGCTCTCTGCGAATGACAATTCTTCTGAGAGATAATCAAACACACAAGTGGTGGGTAGCCAGACATCACCACTGACGGAGTGTGCTCGCACCGGGCAATCAGTACGCGTGCAAGGTATCGCCGGCAGCCACTTTCACTAGTATCTACTTAAGGTGGCGGCTCCGTCTACACATCGGTGTGCGCGCGTGATATCCGAGCAGTTCTTAGCAAACGAGAGAGCGGGGGAAAAACTCCGTCATTAATTATAGCGTCCAGGTGCCATAGTGACGGCCTGAGCTTATGTATCGAATTCGACGCACTTTTCCCATTTGGTGAATTAATAATCGACCCACCTCAAAACTATACTGTGTTAGGTATTACAATGTTATATGTACCAGTGGTGATCTATACATACTATGTGGCCATAAATGTAGAAATATTCTTATGTTTTAAAAGCAATATTTTAATCGAATATGCTTCTACCTCTTCTCCATTTCTCTGTGTATCTCTCTTATATATCTAAATATCTATAATTATGCTTAGAAATGTATTATCTCAACATTTGAAAACACTACTGGTAGTGTTTTTATCTAAATCTGAATTTTCTTAAAGTAATTGGTCTCGAATATTTCAATAAAGAAAATGAAACTACAAAACAAATTAAAGCCAGGAAAGTCAACATAGCAGATCCTTTTGACAAGAAAACATATTTCGTTCAGCTGATCCTATGAGGTGTTTGTAAAGAACTCTTACCTGTTAGCAAGTCATAAAGGCGCCCTTATCAAATTAAAATATATGACATATTTTGTCTTCTTTTGATTTATATTTCACTCAATACCTAATACAAAGAACATCAAAGCTGATCATTGTACTCAAAGACATGTCAATTACTCAGATTTGAGGAATATTGCCATCGTGAGTACTGGAATATGTAAACGAATACCTGGCATAAATATTCATTTTTTCAATATCTCTGTGCGTCATTACTTTCTAGTTAAGATGCCGAATGATCTATCATGGTTATATATGTAAATGTTTTTACTTTACTTGTCTTCAATTAACATATTCATGTTCATTAATGTAATGTGATATTATACAGTACATCTATATGCACTGGCATAATGTTGTTATTGAGCTGTGGCTGAATAAAATGTGTCAACTGAAATAGATAGAGAGTAACGCTCCTTTTGAAAATGCAAATATACTGACACGCATATGTGAATGAACAATTGCGAGTTAGCCCATATGTGTATAAAAAAACAAGATAAACAAGTTATGTCTAACATGTGTGTCCAACACGTATCACGCTTCCTGGCCTGTTTTCTTTGGTTGATTCGGTTTTGAGATCAGATTGGCTGTTAGCTCGCGCTGTGCTATGCATAAACCATTGACGTGAAGAGTTGATAATACTACAAACCTTTTCCCCGCTCCTCTATAAATAACCAGGTGTGTAGTTCTCACTATTGTCAACCTTATCTTCCCACTCGTCTTTTTTTTGTAAACACCTACCGCATGTTCAATTTCCAGGAAAGGAACATTGAGGGGAGAAACATTAGGTAGACATTCATTTAAATGTTAATTTGGTTAAACTGCGATTCGCCTGAAAACGTATTTTCAGTACATTACGTTTATTTGTATTTTCCTGTCAAAAAAAGAGGACATCTTAGAGTCAAGTACGATAAGCCCGTCTTCCAACAAGTAGATTATGCAAATAGGACCAGTTGTCTGATGTCACGACGTTGTACACTCGACCGCACAAAACAAAAAGTACTAGGTGTTAAAAGACACTTTTAACAATTTTGACAAATAATCTTTAAAAAGTTACAATGCGAGTCAAAGTGGTGTTTACACATTGTCAAGCGAAAGGATGCCATTTTTTTTGTAATTACTATAGGAATATTCGGAGTATCATTAATCGCTAGTCTCCCGAAGCCACAGCACATAAGCTCTACACAGATTTTCTCTTTGATCCCATATTCATTTCCACCAAACTACTGAATCATTTATGTGATTATCATTTAATGCACAAAATTGGATGCTCATAAGTTTTTAGATAAAGGTACACAAGCTACATAATGAACTGGTACCTGGGTTCTGTGATATATTTCATTTTGAAATTGGAAACATGTTTTATCTGGTATCTACGTCTAGAGAAGCACTAGACGCCGCATTCGCCTGTCCCCCAAAGTACACATTTCAAGCAGTACATACAAAAACTGCGCGTCAATCTGCAACAGCCCATGCATAATTCAGAAACTGCATGTTCTGTTATAACATTTTAGTGGACATGAAGCAATATCATCTGCATTGTACTCTTAAGAGCAACTGCCAGCCTTCAATATGTTTAATGGCGGAAACGAATATCGTCTCAAAGAGATGTATATCAATTTTCTTATACAATCAATGACAATTTTGAAGAAAAAGGATTATCCCTTTCCCCACTGCTACTTTCGATAAGAAATATAAAGTATTATTTAAAGCTCTATGATCACCGCTGTCTGTAACAGACCTTGTCATTATAACAAACAAACATAAATCTGGCACGATCGAAACTATCTGGACTTTGTAAGTAAAATCCCTCATAGGCTCCGACATGTTTGACGAATTAGCTTCCTCAGCTGCTGCCACTGCTGGCGCAACATATGCAATGGAAAAGAGGATTACGGGCTAAATTGAATCAGAATCTATAAACGCGTGTGATTACACCTTCCTACACTCGTAATGGACAAAATATAATGGAAATTAAGACAAGGCCCACACCATAATTATCTAATGAGACAGATGCATGTTCTGTAGATAGATTTGAAAGGCGAATCTTTCAAAGAAAAAGGTTTAAGGAACATTATATAAATATGCAATTTGCAAACATCTAAACATATTTATAGAAAGGAACAACAGTAATCCAACTCCAATCAATCTCAGTTTTTTTCCACACAGATTCGGAAAGTCAAGACGGACTCTGTCGAACAAGTTTAGCTGTTTTTTCCTTTATATATTTGGCAAAAAAGGCAAGAAAAGTAGCGCGCCGTCGGTCGCATTCAATTTAACATTTTCGTTACATTTACGTCATTGAATTATAGTAAATCAGCGGGCAAATGCGATTGCCTGAATAGTTTTTTCAGCACACAGTACAAACCCCCGTGAACACCTTTATACATAAACACAAACACACGCACGCACATACATATACAAACACACATGATAGGTGTTAAATAAAGACACCGTTGAAAATTAAAAAAAAATTAACTCGAATTATGCTGAAATTTACACATCATTGAATCGAAGGGTGCCATTTCTGGGGAAATGGGTTAGTGACATTACATCGATAAGTATATTTGTAATATCATTTGAATTATTCAACTGCATTTTCATTCTTTCAACTCAAGCCCAAATAGTGTGACTAGCAACTGCTGTCACGTTGTCATCGATAATACTTGACACTTATGGCAGACCAGGGGCCCGAATCACAAAGACCTATAATGGATCGTTCGATCGATATATTAATCGTACGACTGGTCCATCTATCGTACGATTAATATTGATCGTAAATTCGTATCACAATGAACTTACAATCGATATCCATGGTATCCATGGCTTACTGACGACGGAATTGAAATTCAATCTAGGGCATCATACAATGAAAATTGGGAAAAGCATATACTAGGTACTTTACGCAAGTATTGGAATTCAAAATTGTTATTAGAAAAAATTCATAGCGTAAAATAAAATATGATAAAAAAGAAATGATACATGAAATCAAAAGATTTTACAGTAAATTCTATGCAAACTCTGATTTTAATTTAAATGCATCTGATATCTTTTCTACAACAATTTACCAAAGTTAGGTTTAGATTCTAGGGAATCGTTTGATTGGCTGATTTAAAAGATATGAAACTAAATAGAACCCCGGTAAATGACGACTTAGCTGTAAAATTGTCTGTCTTATTTTGGCTAAAATTATGCGATGCAGTTGTAAATACGTTTAACGAATCATTTTCCAAAGGAAAGCTTTCTTCTTCACAAACATAAATTCATAAAAACAAGGGGAAGATCCTTTGCAAATTGAACGAATTATATACCCATATCTCTACTAAACGTAGATTACAAGATTTCTTCAAAGGTACTCTCCAGCAGAATCATACATTTCCTTTTGAGATTATCTGTGGAGATCAAGTGGGGAACCTAAAAGGCAGAAATATTGTAGAGGTAATCACACTGATAGAAGACATGACATTCCATATAGCACATAACAAACTTTGTAGCTTCATGCTAGCTTTTGAAAAAGCTTTCGATTCTGTTTATGTTCATGCAAACAGTTTTAAATGCTTTTGGTTTGGGTTATCATTATGAACTTCCCAGTGCAACCATCATTTCATGAGTATTACAGGCCCCTACAATATTGTACACAGTTGTAACAATGCTGGTGTGAATGACATGGATTATCTACTCATTCACCTCCATTCAGGTCAGTGTCCAAAAAATGCAGAATCGTTCATGTACTGGCCGTATTTTGTAGTTGTGGTGAGATAAGGCCAACATCAGGGTCCATACGTATATTCTTCATGATAGATTCTGTTAAGTGTTAATTTTTTTTCGATGCATATCAACTATATTACCTGTCCTCATGATTGCAGTATCTTCTTCAGCCATTATCGATCCACTGCTGAATGAAGGCCTCAGCATGGTCTCTCCACTTCTCTCTTTCCCTCGCATATTTATACCACTTGGCATCATGCCAGAATTGCCCGAATCTCATCTCTCCATCTCTTTCTTCGTCTGCCTCTGTTTCCTTTTCCGTCAAGAGGTGTCCATTCAGTAATTTGTGTACTCCATCTTCCATCTCTCCTTCTGGAGACATGGCCAGCCCATTTCCATTTACGTTGTTTGATTACTTTCATTATGTCCCTGACCTTGGTCTGCTCCCTTATCCATTTATTGGTTTTACGATCTTTGTAAGTGATGTTGAGCATACTTCGCTCCATGTTATGTTGTACGGCGGCTAACTTTCTCTCCATTTTAATGGTAAAAGACCATGTTTCTGATGCATATGTCATTGACGGGAGAATGCACTGGTCATATACTTTCTTTTTCAAACACAATGGCAGATTACCCTTCATGAAGTGGCTATATCTATCAAATATTTGCCAGGCTGCTTTGATCCTCTTCCTTATTTCATTATCTTGATTTCTTTCAGTAAGTGTGAATCGTTGACCCAGGTAGATGTATTCAGATACATGTTCCAACTGTGTTCCATTAATTGTGACTGGTTTGTGTTGAACTGATAAATCTTCCATTACTCTGGTCTTTTTCATATTCATTTTCAGTCCTCTTCTCCTACTTGCTACGTCTAACTCCTGGAACATACTTTCCATTTCGCTGAAGTTGTTAGCTATGATGACGATATCATCTGCAAAACGAAGGTGATTGAGTTTCTCCCACTCGCATTGATACCTTTATCTGCCCAGTTGATGTCTTTGAATATGTGCTCTAAGCATGCTGTAAAGAGCTTTGGAGATATGGTATCTTCCTGTCTCACTCCTTTCCTTATTGATATTCTCTTGCTTTATTTGTCATGTTTGTGTAATTTAACAGGAGTTGAACTGCCAGTGTACATGTCTTTGATTACTTTCAAGTAGCCCATGCAACCAGGGATACAAGCAGAACAGCTCATGGGCAAGACGATAGTCTAATGGTACATAGATTGTCAATGTCCAGTCCTCCTCTTGGTTACCTCAATAAGATACTCCATTCATGTGTATAGATTGGCTCATCCATACACTGCTTGATTATGTTTACCGTCGGCATGGTCTTCCCTTCCTTTTCACACCCGGTAAGGTGGCCAGTATGATTGTCCTTTCGAGGGACACAAGTCACACAAGTATCTGCAATTATAAACACAGTTAGACTTGGCATTCCCTTTTTCATTGAGTCGAAGATAAACGAATTAGATATCTTTATTATTTGTTTTACTACTCATTTTTAACACAAGACCCTATGGGGAAATAATTTTTGGTGTGTGGCCTAAAGCCGTTAAGATTATACACGTGCGCATGGGCGATTACAAGAAGACGCGCGGAAATACAGAGTAATTTTGGGCACATGGGGCATGGGGCAATGGTATTACACTGCCATTAATCTAAGTAGGCTGACTATTTTCTACTCTTTCTCTTTCTCATGAAGGCCTTGACATTATGGCTATGATTTTGAAAACGTCTTAAACTCTAATAATGGCTCCCTGCCTAAGTTCGTATTCCACCCATTGATTCAAGAATTACTATTTGGATATGAATATATTCTACATGTCATGTACAATAACTGGGGGGGGGGGGGGGGGGCAACTAAACCCATTTTCAAGAGGAATGGGCGTAGGAGTCGAATTTCCATTAATAATGTCTATGTGCAGTAGTCTTCGATGGCAATTACGGATTTACAACAAAAGGCCAGATCCCTTTATTGATCACTTTGGTTTAAAATGCGAAAGCCAGGCTAGCACACACCTATTGCTTGCAATACAGGATCACAGAACCGGCAGTACTGTCACTCTGATTGTCTAGTTAGAGTGTTCCCAAGTCACGAAAACCCCTGATTGATAGGCATGAAAACATGCACCACAATTACAACCTGTAAGTAAGACAGGTTCCTCAGTTTGAGCTTTTTTTTTTACCTGCGTCAGGCTTGCATATCGATATTGCTTCATTAGGGCTATCCATCTTTTACAAAACTTTAGTATGATGATGAAAAGAAATGACAAATTGCAATACAAGAGAAAACGTGGTCATAATAGGCCCATACAACGATACAAGGGACATGTAGATACGATAGACATTTTTTCGTGTTAAACATATGGCAGAGAGACAGATATATACAAAATACTACATCGGCTAATACCAATTTATGATTTGTGGAAAACCATACATAATTATGTATCAAGATACATGCTGCCCTTGATTTTGCACATCTTCCAAATCGTATACTTGGACAGTTTTCTAAATGGTTCAGTTCACTAATGAAAAGTGTTTCTGAAATATGAATAAATCTGTGTTATAATAAAAAAAAAAGGAAATCTTAGAAAAATTGTAAAAAAAAAAAAAAAACACCTCACACTCTGTGCCCTAGAATCACCACAAAGCCGATCAAATGTGGTACCGTTTGTAAAAAAAAAAAAGTTATATACTCTAACACGATACCCAATTTCATGTCAGAAAATGTTTCCATTGAAATGATATCATCTATGACATCAGTGAATATTTAGACGGCGGCTATTTTTTTGTAAATTGGCAGCACGTTGCAAAGGTAGCCCATGTAGGAAATTTGCAGACTAGTCTCCCAAACACATTGTCACCCACCAACAATAATACAGCCCATCTTTGGTAAACTTAGCTCGCTCGCTGAGTTCTTTGCACAATTCCTTGGAAAATGTCGCACGAACTTGCTTACAAAATAAGGAAATGCTACCCTGGATGTTAGCTAAGGATTATGTGATCACCAGTCTATATAAATCTAGTAAAATTGATCCTTTGAAATGTGTTAATGTTGAAAAAAAGTTGATCAAAACTAAATCTGACAGGGGAGCCTGAAGATCCCTGCAGAAATCTCATCTCCGAAGTAATTTGAATGCATGCATTTTTTATCCACTAAAGCAGTCAATATTCTCGATATACACCTTCTTTATTGATGAAAGTAGACTAAGGTAATCAATATACTATGATTACCTCGGTCTTACTCGGTTTGATATACGCCATATTTCAAAGGTCATATACCAATCTTACATTCTAATCAAATATTTTTTTTTAGATCGCATGCTCTTATTTTCTGTTCATAAGATTATCAACTCTCAGCGTGCCACGTGTGAATTTATTGGCAGGTAATTTACACATATCTCGTAGAGCGTTATTTTGTCAGGCACAAAAAGGGTTAAAGTTTGGTGGAAACTGACAGTTGAAGTCTAATGGAAGCGGTTTCACGTTGCAAATTACGTAATGATCTCCTTGTGGATTCTTGTGGGACACTCTTTGTCCAGTTCGGTTTGAAAATGCTGGTCGCAAATCCGCAATTCCTGTAAACGTAAGTTGACCACAACTTGCTTAATCATATGCATTATTATTGTATGATTTGGGGGAAATAGATTCGAGAAATCAGAACGATTGTATGTTAGGCGATGTGGATGCACATCATTGAATGCAAACAATTCGTACACGAATAATTGTGGGAAAAGGTCATTAATTCAGATGGAACAAAATTTCAAGTACGATACTTATATACTTATTTATAATATAATGATATCCACTGTATTCAATAAAACCATTTTGGTGTGCGCAAGACTGAAAAAAGGGCTGAAATTGCTTCAGAATCTCTCCATGAAAAGACAAACAAGCTATTGAGAATTTATCATAGATGTGCTTCCACGAAGCCGCATTATAACTATAATTTACATTGTAGATTATATACCTCGTCTCAATAATCTTTTTACCTGATATTGAAAGATTTAATCTAGATTTAACCTATTTGCATAATGAGTGGCGACCAGCTTGCGCTCGAGTCCCTATAGGAGTTTGCGTATTAGCTCATTTGAACGGCCAACATTTAACCCATAGACTAACAGTGTATGATATCCCTCATTAATATATTCCAGTTCGTTGATTGATTACAGGTGTGTCACATGACCACAAATAGTCAACTATTTCGTGACGTCAGAGGGAAAAAGGTACGATATCGTGAGGTCATTACGAATAGTCGCCCTTTTCCCTCTGCCTCCATATCACTTCATCTCGGGTAAATGCGCGACAAGCAAAATCTACGCGATACATTTCTTTCTAACTGCTGTTTTACGTTTTAGCAGGAAATCATTAGGCGCCCTAGGGGAGCTCACGCAGTGTTGCGGCCGAAGCGCAACTTGAATTTCCGTTAGTTAGGTCAAACCAGAAGAAATGATTTAAAAAAAAAAATGAGTCGGGCTCCTAACATTTGGAGTTCAGAGCATGGACACTATCACAGGGTCCATGGTAAGGATTCAATCGATGAACAAAGAACATATCAATGAAGCATATAAAACAAATATTTCATGATCTTTTTTCATTGTTCAAAGAATTTGCAAATAGAAGTGTGACCATGATGTCACCATGCTTTTTGATTGCGCGCATTTTGCAACGCGATACAATAACCAATAAACGTGCGCATTAGGCACGGCACAATATGTGATGCTCTGATATGGATATTCAGGACACGGTTAAACTATAGGCTTACGGTTAAAAAAATCCTCACCTTGCGGCCTCGTGATAAAAGTATTGTTTTGAGATCACCTAGGGCTTAACAGTTTTAACAATGTAAAAGGCAGTCTCTCTTTGTAAACTATTTCCCCTCGGCCTGCGTCCTTGTAATAATACGCAGTGCCTATAGTTTAAAATGTGTCCCTTAGAGCAGTTTCCATTTATCAACTATCTAATGCTGGTCAAGTGGTCAGTCCCCGCCAGCAAAGGTGGTGCAATAGCTAATCAAACTCTTATGTTTTACATACAATATCTGCTGTTAATATATATTCGGTGCAGCGCCGTGTTTATTATCGCTACACATATCCGAAGGGAAATTGACCAGCGTTATAAAAGCACCACTGTTTTTGCTGCAACCGTTCAATTTCCTAAGCCTTGGCGCGCCACTCGGCTCATATAAAGATCAGTCGTTACATTGTAAAGACGTGCATGAAGACTCAAGGATCCTCAATCAATCTGCCCTCACGTCGATGATTACAAATCTCGAGGAAACAGAAGAAAAAAAGACATCAGACATTCGTTATTGGCAGGTAGTACGATATATCACAGAATGCCCCCCCCCCCGCCCATTTTATTTCCACTTCGCATTCAGTTGAACCTGCCCGTTAATTTTCCTCCTTTCTCTGTCTCATCACTTGATAAATCAAGAACTTTTTTTACCCCATACGCTTTTCCTCAACTCCGCTCATCTCCTCCCCTTAATCAATGAAGTCGATACCTGGTCTCCATCTCGGCGGCTCCGGTTTCTACAGGCCATTGGT
Organism: Arbacia lixula; assembly: GCA_963669155.1. NCBI lineage: Eukaryota > Metazoa > Echinodermata > Echinoidea > Arbacioida > Arbaciidae > Arbacia > Arbacia lixula. Next base: position 11,976,329 of record OZ022582.1, on the reverse strand, counting down.
TTGAAAAGGGATATGGCAAAGAACTCCATTTGATTCATGCACACGCTCTTCACACGTAGATTTTAATACCATTACCAAATGTCAACGCCGATAATACTTCCAGTATAGATTGAATACCGAGAGCATTACCAATATCAATTTTTCAATCCTTATTACTTATAATAATTGTTTAGCGTGATTCTCTGCATTAGGTAATGAACTTGCAGCAATAATTCATATTCATGACATGAAATTAAATGCTATTTCAAATACATCATATCAAATGATAAGGAAGTCTGATGTTAAGCGTATTTTTTGTAAAGAGCTGTAAAAGGCTGTAGAGACTAACATGTAATTTTATCATGACAACATATAAAGCACCTCAGTCATATCGTAGATTATATTTTGATTTGAATCATCAGCGGATAACCCATACGTCAATGGTCGTTGTAATATACATATATATATATATATATATATATATATATATATATAGAAGAATAGAGGATGCGATGGCGCTGATTACTAGGTGAAGACAAACAAATTAAATGAAACGCCGGAGAAGAAAAATTATTCGAATTTTCGGTCATAGACCTTTATCAAGAATGAATGACTGAACAATTTACACAAAAACATGATTGCGTACAACGAGCGTATTTTAAACTGAAACTAGGGGCGCTTATTACATATTGTTACGTAGTACAAGATAGGCGTAAAACTAGGTAAACCAAATTATAGAGTAAAATCCACATATCGACATGATGTAAAGTTCCTGCACAAAAAAAAAAAGTGAAAATAAATCAAAATTAGGCGGTAGACTCATTAGGGATCCTGCAAAAAACAATCACAAGTAGTTACGTAAAGTTGCATATACTACATTACAGTAAACAAAATCCACTGGCCGACATTAGGTAAAATTCCTAGAGAAAAAAATGAGAGAAAATTTAAAATCAATAATAAGACATAGAGTCAAAAGAGAGAGAAGAATATATCAGATATAAAAACGTTCACAATTCAGAGTCGGAGAATGAAAAGAAGAAGAAAGAGAAGAAGATGAAAGAAAGGGAAAAGAAACGTGAGAAAGGGATAAACAAAAAAGAGAAAAAAAAGAAGAAGAGAAAAAAAGAACAACTGTGGAGGAGCGCAGGGAGAAGAAGAAGGAGAGAGAGAGAGAGAGAGAGAGAGAGAGAGAGACGGAAACAAATACATGTATATCAGTGAGGAATAGATACAGGAAAGCTCCTGAATGAGACGTTCATTCCAATCGGTTGAAGGGTCCCCATCTGAAAGATCAGTCGTTCTTCCAGTATCTTCCGCTGCCCTTCACTAGTACATGCTGCCATTACTTGCACCTTAAGGTCATCAGTTGAATGGACACCCTGGTTGAAATGGGTAGCAACAGGCAGTCCGGGAGTCCGCAGCTTGATAGAACGCAGATGCTCAGTTATCCTATCGGCCAGTCTGCGCTTTGTCTCCCCGATGTAAAGATGGTCGCATCTGTCGCAGCGGATGACGTAGATGACGTGCGTGGTGGTACAAGTGTAATTACCACGAACTCTCCAACTGCCCTTAGGTCCCTGGATCTGAGTAGAAGACGAGATGTGAGCACAGGTCTTGCAACGGGGCCTCCTGCAAGGTGATGTACCGGGATGTGTAGGATTCGAAGTAGCAAGGGACGAGCGCACTAAAGTATCACGGAGGTTCTTGTCCCTCCGGAATGCCGGCATGATGGGGTTGGTGCCAAACACGCGGCGTGTAGTCTCGTCAGCTTGAATGATGTGGTTGTTCTCCTTGACGATATTGGCGATGCGGCGTGAAGTCTGGTTGTACGTCAGAACCAGAGGGATGCCAGGATTAGATGACTTTTCCCGGGGTTGAAGAGCCTGGGAACGGCTGGTCTTGGCAGCTTTCTCGAGAGCATTATTTGTCACGTGAGAAGGGTATCCTCTGATGGAAAAAAAGTTTTCCATCTGTGTGGCTCTCCGAGTGAAGGTGGGCGTGTCACTGCAAATCCGGCGGAGCCTCAGGAACTGTGAGTACGGGATAGCTTTCTTGCAAGAGGGAGGATGTGAGGACTTAAAATTCAGATATGAATGAGAGTCTGTGGGCTTGTAGAAAACGTCGGTGCTGATACCAACAGGAGTGATGTTGACTGTGATATCCAAGAAGTTGACGCTATGATCAGAGACACTGTGTGTGTACTTCAAGGACGGGTGAAAGTTATTGGCGTAACTGAAGAAAGTCTCGAGTTGCTCAGTGGAGCACGTGCAAGCGCCGATGAAATCATCGATGTACCGCTTCATGAGGACAGGCTTAGGTCCAGGGAACTTGCTGATCATTTGCTCTTCGATGAAACCCATGAACAGACAAGCATAAGAAGGTCCCATCTTGGTTCCCATGGAAACGCCTTTCTGTTGTATGTAGAAGTCGTCACCGAACTTGAAAGACGATAATGTGAGGACGAGTTCGGCAAGTCTCATGAGGGTGACGGTGTTCGGCCTGTCGTCTGTAGGATACAGCTCAAGGTAGTGTTTGAATGCCTTCAGTCCATCTTCCAAAGGGATGTTGGTGTACAAAGAAGAGACATCCATGGTGAAGAGGAGGCGATGGGATGCGTTTTCTGGAAAGGTGAAGTTACTGAGGATGTGCAAGGCGTCAGTAGTATCTTTGACGTACGAATCCAACTTGGTTACCAGAGGGGCCATAACGCTGTCGAGATATTGGCTAATGTGTTCCGTGGGGCAGCTGATGGTAGATACGATGGGGCGTCCAGGATTATTAGCCTTGTGGATTTTCGGGAGCATGTAGAATGTAGAACATCGAGGATTCTCCTGAAGAAGATTGACTGCGTTGGATGGGAGTTCATCATTAGTGATCATATCAGTAACTACTTGAGTGACTTGAGCTTGATGATCTGATGTAGGATCGAATTCTACCTTGGAATAGAACTCTCGGTTGCTGAGTTGACGTTCAGCCTCTTGAACGTAGAGGTCCCTTCTCCATACAACTGTAGCTCCCCCTTTGTCAGCTGGTTTTATCACATAATCGTCGTTGTCACGCAACGTTTTGATAGCTTGACGTTGTTCCTTGGTGATATTGGAGGAGACAGGGATGTCGGATTTCAGCACATTATCAATGTCCGCTCTACACTTTCTTATAAAAAGATCGAGTGTCGGAAATTTTCCATCAGGAGGGGTCCAGTGAGATCTTTTTGGTTTCAGTGCTTCGAAGGGGTCTTGTGAAACAACGACATCTTCAGTATCTTGTCGAAGATGGACCTCATCATCAGTAGTAGATTTGTGGAAGTGAGCCTTTAAACGCATGCGGCGTGCAAAGTTCTCAAAGTCTCTACGAACTTGGAATTCGTCAACATTCTTAGTAGAAGGGATGAAGGTAAGTCCTTTCTCTAAAATGAGCCGTTCATCTTTAGTCAATGGTAGATCTTCAGGTATAGTGACAACTAACCGATCATGCTCATGAAATGTAGTGTTCGTAGCTTGACGTTTAGGTCTGAGTTTCTCCAGTTTCTTGGACTTTGAGAGAGTAAGGGCTTCGTAGTACTCACGGTTACAAGAATGGGTGAATTGACGAATCCGATCAAGTTGGTGCTGATCCTCGCAAAGGGTCTTGAGTTGTTCACGTTGAGTATGCATACGATCATGGTGAAAACAGATGCTGCGTTGATTAGACTCGAGAGTAAGTCGCATAAGTCTGCGGGAACAAGCGTTCAAGTGAGACGAGACTGTATCCTGGCTGAGGTTGTTCACATTCAAATTGTTAGACACACGGAATCCGACTGGAATTAGTTTCTCTCGTAGGCAAGTAGAAATGAAGTTGACATGACTAGAGAAGCGCGACTTCGAAAAAAGAGAAGTGGCGGCCTGGAAAGCGCAAAAATGGACGTCTGCATCGAAAGAGTTCAGAAATTCGTTCAAACGTCGTCGTAAACGTAGCAAAACACGATGTGGTTCAGTCATCTTAGAAAGTTCGCAAAAGTGGTAAATAAAAGAAGAATAGAGGATGCGATGGCGCTGATTACTAGGTGAAGACAAACAAATTAAATGAAACGCCGGAGAAGAAAAATTATTCGAATTTTCGGTCATAGACCTTTATCAAGAATGAATGACTGAACAATTTACACGAAAAAATGATTGCGTACAACGAGCGTATTTTAAACTGAAACTAGGGGCGCTTATTACATATTGTTACGTAGTACAAGATAGGCGTAAAACTAGGTAAACCAAATTATAGAGTAAAATCCACATATCGACATGATGTAAAGTTCCTGCACAAAAAAAAAAGTGAAAATAAATCAAAATTAGGCGGTAGACTCATTAGGGATCCTGCAAAAAACAATCACAAGTAGTTACGTAAAGTTGCATATACTACATTACAGTAAACAAAATCCACTGGCCGACATTAGGTAAAATTCCTAGAGAAAAAAATGAGAGAAAATTTAAAATCAATAATAAGACAAAGAGTCAAAAGAGAGAGAAGAATATATCAGATATAAAAACGTTCACAATTCAGAGTCGGAGAATGAAAAGAAGAAGAAAGAGAAGAAGATGAAAGAAAGGGAAAAGAAACGTGAGAAAGGGATAAACAAAAAAGAGAAAAAAAGAAGAAGAGAAAAAAAGAACAACTGTGGAGGAGCGCAGGGAGAAGAAGAAGGAGAGAGAGAGAGAGAGAGAGAGAGAGAGACGGAAACAAATACATGTATATCAGTGAGGAATAGATACAGGAAAGCTCCTGAATGAGACGTTCATTCCAATCGGTTGAAGGGTCCCCATCTGAAAGATCAGTCGTTCTTCCAGTATCTTCCGCTGCCCTTCACTAGTACATGCTGCCATTACTTGCACCTTAAGGTCATCAGTTGAATGGACACCCTGGTTGAAATGGGTAGCAACAGGCAGTCCGGGAGTCCGCAGCTTGATAGAACGCAGATGCTCAGTTATCCTATCGGCCAGTCTGCGCTTTGTCTCCCCGATGTAAAGATGGTCGCATCTGTCGCAGCGGATGACGTAGATGACGTGCGTGGTGGTACAAGTGTAATTACCACGAACTCTCCAACTGCCCTTAGGTCCCTGGATCTGAGTAGAAGACGAGATGTGAGCACAGGTCTTGCAACGGGGCCTCCTGCAAGGTGATGTACCGGGATGTGTAGGATTCGAAGTAGCAAGGGACGAGCGCACTAAAGTATCACGGAGGTTCTTGTCCCTCCGGAATGCCGGCATGATGGGGTTGGTGCCAAACACGCGGCGTGTAGTCTCGTCAGCTTGAATGATGTGGTTGTTCTCCTTGACGATATTGGCGATGCGGCGTGAAGTCTGGTTGTACGTCAGAACCAGAGGGATGCCAGGATTAGATGACTTTTCCCGGGGTTGAAGAGCCTGGGAACGGCTGGTCTTGGCAGCTTTCTCGAGAGCATTATTTGTCACGTGAGAAGGGTATCCTCTGATGGAAAAAAAGTTTTCCATCTGTGTGGCTCTCCGAGTGAAGGTGGGCGTGTCACTGCAAATCCGGCGGAGCCTCAGGAACTGTGAGTACGGGATAGCTTTCTTGCAAGAGGGAGGATGTGAGGACTTAAAATTCAGATATGAATGAGAGTCTGTGGGCTTGTACAAGCCCACAGACCACTTCTCTTTTTTCGAAGTCGCGCTTCTCTAGTCATGTCAACTTCATTTCTACTTGCCTACGAGAGAAACTAATTCCAGTCGGATTCCGTGTGTCTAACAATTTGAATGTGAACAACCTCAGCCAGGATACAGTCTCGTCTCACTTGAACGCTTGTTCCCGCAGACTTATGCGACTTACTCTCGAGTCTAATCAACGCAGCATCTGTTTTCACCATGATCGTATGCATACTCAACGTGAACAACTCAAGACCCTTTGCGAGGATCAGCACCAACTTGATCGGATTCGTCAATTCACCCATTCTTGTAACCGTGAGTACTACGAAGCCCTTACTCTCTCAAAGTCCAAGAAACTGGAGAAACTCAGACCTAAACGTCAAGCTACGAACACTACATTTCATGAGCATGATCGGTTAGTTGTCACTATACCTGAAGATCTACCATTGACTAAAGATGAACGGCTCATTTTAGAGAAAGGACTTACCTTCATCCCTTCTACTAAGAATGTTGACGAATTCCAAGTTCGTAGAGACTTTGAGAACTTTGCACGCCGCATGCGTTTAAAGGCTCACTTCCACAAATCTACTACTGATGATGAGGTCCATCTTCGACAAGATACTGAAGATGTCGTTGTTTCACAAGACCCCTTCGAAGCACTGAAACCAAAAAGATCTCACTGGACCCCTCCTGATGGAAAATTTCCGACACTCGATCTTTTTATAAGAAAGTGTAGAGCGGACATTGATAATGTGCTGAAATCCGACATCCCTGTCTCCTCCAATATCACCAAGGAACAACGTCAAGCTATCAAAACGTTGCGTGACAACGACGATTATGTGATAAAACCAGCTGACAAAGGGGGAGCTACAGTTGTATGGAGAAGGGACCTCTACGTTCAAGAGGCTGAACGTCAACTCAGCAACCGAGAGTTCTATTCCAAGGTAGAATTCGATCCTACATCAGATCATCAAGCTCAAGTCACTCAAGTAGTTACTGATATGATCACTAATGATGAACTCCCATCCAACGCAGTCAATCTTCTTCAGGAGAATCCTCGATGTTCTACATTCTACATGCTCCCGAAAATCCACAAGGCTAATAATCCTGGACGCCCCATCGTATCTACCATCAGCTGCCCCACGGAACACATTAGCCAATATCTCGACAGCGTTATGGCCCCTCTGGTAACCAAGTTGGATTCGTACGTCAAAGATACTACTGACGCCTTGCACATCCTCAGTAACTTCACCTTTCCAGAAAACGCATCCCATCGCCTCCTCTTCACCATGGATGTCTCTTCTTTGTACACCAACATCCCTTTGGAAGATGGACTGAAGGCATTCAAACACTACCTTGAGCTGTATCCTACAGACGACAGGCCGAACACCGTCACCCTCATGAGACTTGCCGAACTCGTCCTCACATTATCGTCTTTCAAGTTCGGTGACGACTTCTACATACAACAGAAAGGCGTTTCCATGGGAACCAAGATGGGACCTTCTTATGCTTGTCTGTTCATGGGTTTCATCGAAGAGCAAATGATCAGCAAGTTCCCTGGACCTAAGCCTGTCCTCATGAAGCGGTACATCGATGATTTCATCGGCGCTTGCACGTGCTCCACTGAGCAACTCGAGACTTTCTTCAGTTACGCCAATAACTTTCACCCGTCCTTGAAGTACACACACAGTGTCTCTGATCATAGCGTCAACTTCTTGGATATCACAGTCAACATCACTCCTGTTGGTATCAGCACCGACGTTTTCTACAAGCCCACAGACTCTCATTCATATCTGAATTTTAAGTCCTCACATCCTCCCTCTTGCAAGAAAGCTATCCCGTACTCACAGTTCCTGAGGCTCCGCCGGATTTGCAGTGACACGCCCACCTTCACTCGGAGAGCCACACAGATGGAAAACTTTTTTTCCATCAGAGGATACCCTTCTCACGTGACAAATAATGCTCTCGAGAAAGCTGCCAAGACCAGCCGTTCCCAGGCTCTTCAACCCCGGGAAAAGTCATCTAATCCTGGCATCCCTCTGGTTCTGACGTACAACCAGACTTCACGCCGCATCGCCAATATCGTCAAGGAGAACAACCACATCATTCAAGCTGACGAGACTACACGCCGCGTGTTTGGCACCAACCCCATCATGCCGGCATTCCGGAGGGACAAGAACCTCCGTGATACTTTAGTGCGCTCGTCCCTTGCTACTTCGAATCCTACACATCCCGGTACATCACCTTGCAGGAGGCCCCGTTGCAAGACCTGTGCTCACATCTCGTCTTCTACTCAGATCCAGGGACCTAAGGGCAGTTGGAGAGTTCGTGGTAATTACACTTGTACCACCACGCACGTCATCTACGTCATCCGCTGCGACAGATGCGACCATCTTTACATCGGGGAGACAAAGCGCAGACTGGCCGATAGGATAACTGAGCATCTGCGTTCTATCAAGCTGCGGACTCCCGGACTGCCTGTTGCTACCCATTTCAACCAGGGTGTCCATTCAACTGATGACCTTAAGGTGCAAGTAATGGCAGCATGTACTAGTGAAGGGCAGCGGAAGATACTGGAAGAACGACTGATCTTTCAGATGGGGACCCTTCAACCGATTGGAATGAACGTCTCATTCAGGAGCTTTCCTGTATCTATTCCTCACTGATATACATGTATTTGTTTCCGTCTCTCTCTCTCTCTCTCTCTCTCTCTCTCTCTCCTTCTTCTTCTCCCTGCGCTCCTCCACAGTTGTTCTTTTTTTCTCTTCTTCTTTTTTTTCTCTTTTTTGTTTATCCCTTTCTCACGTTTCTTTTCCCTTTCTTTCATCTTCTTCTCTTTCTTCTTCTTTTCATTCTCCGACTCTGAATTGTGAACGTTTTTATATCTGATATATTCTTCTCTCTCTTTTGACTCTATGTCTTATTATTGATTTTAAATTTTCTCTCATTTTTTTCTCTAGGAATTTTACCTAATGTCGGCCAGTGGATTTTGTTTACTGTAATGTAGTATATGCAACTTTACGTAACTACTTGTGATTGTTTTTTGCAGGATCCCTAATGAGTCTACCGCCTAATTTTGATTTATTTTCACTTTTTTTTTTGTGCAGGAACTTTACATCATGTCGATATGTGGATTTTACTCTATAATTTGGTTTACCTAGTTTTACGCCTATCTTGTACTACGTAACAATATGTAATAAGCGCCCCTAGTTTCAGTTTAAAATACGCTCGTTGTACGCAATCATGTTTTTGTGTAAATTGTTCAGTCATTCATTCTTGATAAAGGTCTATGACCGAAAATTCGAATAATTTTTCTTCTCCGGCGTTTCATTTAATTTGTTTGTCTTCACCTATATATATATATATATATATGAATATGAAGATATAGATATGAAGTCCTAACCAAACCGTCAGCCCTGGGATCGTACAACCGACGTTTGAAGACCAATATATCTACATCATCGATCACGAGATAATAAACACAACAAAGCAAAATAGTATAACTTTTGATCGAAAAAGTTTTGAGCAATATAATTTGGCAGGAATGTTTTCCAACTTATTGACTAACTTTTCAAAAGTCACAAGGGTAATTTTTACATTCTGTCATATGAATTTTTAATTAATTCCATTTCTGGTGCATAATTGATGTCCTTTCATTGTCTATCGTCCATCTCTGGAAGCACTAACACCTATCCCGACACTTAATCCATTGTTCTGGGTGAGTGAGCACTATTTAAAAAAATTTCATCCCTCTCAAGTTTGAAACTGTTAAAAACCCTTTATTTTTGAGAAAAAATAAAACTCCAGATGTTTTGACAAAGCTGAAATTTGAACATAAGAAGTCATTTTTGTGTCATAGTTGAGTGAATACAATTTAAAAATTGCACAAGAAATGCCAAAATGTACTGTTAAAACGGCATAAACAATCACCCTTGTGACTTTTGAAAAGTGACAATCTTGCCTTTAATGTTCACTCAAGCATGAATGATTGGATTAATGTGGTTTTCACACGGACGTTAGAACAATCAAATTATTTTGTTCAAAATCTTTTCGATCAAAAGTTATGCTATTTTGCTTAAGGGGGACTTACTTTTTTGTTGTGTGTATATCAATTATAGATAGGGAGTTGTCCTCACCAAACCGTCAGCCCGTGGAATCCCAGAACCGGAGTTTCTGGTTCGTATCGATCACGTACGTATCGATCACGAGGAAATGGAATAAAACAGTCTGATCGACCGCACAGTTAATAATGTTGGAACTGTGGAATCCGAGAACTCAAGGTTGACATTGTTGTAGACTTCCGTATCGGCGTCGTCGACCAGGTGGCAGTCGATCTGTGAGTTCAGTCAGCACGGGTAAGTGGATGAAAAATTCATGGATGGTCTCCTCTCTGAAGCGCTCTCCAAGCCATCGTAACTGTGTAATCTGAGCACAGAAGGTTGACGACCTAAATATCGATGTCATCGATCAGGGGGAAATGGGTGAAATTAAGTCAGAGCGAGAGAGAGAGAGAGAGAGAGAGAGAGAGGTGTACTATGAAGCGAGGGGAAGGGCCTCGATTTAACAGCTGTTGAAACAGTGGTGAGTTATGTGAGTTCAACGGGCACTTTCAATACCGCATGGACATCCGACGACATAAATGATTGAGGTGTACCGAAATCAACAAAATATCAAGGGTCACTCTTGTATTACTGGAACAAGGATATTCCATTAGCAGCTTTAAAAAAACCAACCTATTTTGTTAATTTCATAATCATCAAACAGATAATCTGAGCAATGCTCATGGACTTCCCCCGAAAAAAAATGATAAGCACAATACTAATACCAAAGATCAAATCAATAGCAACCATCCTTGGGAGACCACTTCATACTTGGATGAAATGTAAGAAAGATGTCGCTTCAAGATTACATCTCTCTAGATCTTACGTGTGAAGCGCGTATGTATCAATGTAATGAAATTCACCCTCCCATTTAACCGTGATAACACTAGCCTTGGTTCTACTCTGTGTGGTGCACAGTCACATGTTCACAAAGACGTAAAGGTGATATTCATAGAAAAATCCCTATGAAAATATTCATCTACAGAAAGCTTATAAGCCATATAATGAGCTTGGATGACATTCAAACAATATATCACTTCCGAAAAAGATTAGGGTGAAAACAATCACCTTATTCTCTGGGATAAATTTGCCCTACTGTCATCCGAAACGGCCTTTAGGTTTGACGTAGGAAAAGGGAGGCGCTATTGTGCATCACACATGTCAATCCGCAGCTTCTTTTCCGCAAGAAGAATAATGCATTATTAATGAAATTGTGATGGCAGTTGTGGATTAACAGGTGTGATATACAATGGTCATTGTGAACATTTGTGTGTAGATTGCAGGAAGCATACCCCGGCTGTAACGTACACTTAAAGCCACTTTCCTTTTGGCGATTTCCTAGGTCAGGAAAGAATCAATTAAGTGAAATTTGGTTTTCATTAAACACAAAACGGAACACTTTCATGGCATGTTAGCTGCATAAATTGCTTCAATAACTCATTCAATTATAACATAAACTATATTTAACAGTATTTATAAGTATCACCTTTAACCCTGTACCTCTTTGGTCCTGTGAGAAGGGACAGGGAAGGGTTTGTGCATCCAGATATAACAACTCTCCAGACTCGGTGGTGAAGAAATTAGCGGTTCGGAATATGACCATGCATTCTACACCCTGGAACCTAGGCTCTGATAACACCACCCGGAACTGTAGAAGTGTCACAGTCACTTATCGAGATGGAGTTGGGGATTTGGGGTTGACATGGTCGGAGGTGGGAGAAGGGGGGGGGGGGGGGCAGTGCTAGTAAGAGCAATTTCTAATGGATGAAATAAGGATTAGACGCGGTATAACTCTCAAATTATAAATTTCGTGGTATTTATACATACAAATGTACATTAAAGGGAAATCTTCATTGTGTACTTAGATATTTAAATACAAATATAGATACAAGCAGTTAAAAAGATACAAAAGCTTGCGCGCTTATTTGTGACCCTCCTTAAAGGCAATACTATATAAATTCTGCTGTTGAAGTAGAGTATATAAATTCTTATATAAACATGATCAAGAAAAAAGTTAAAATGGCCTCGTAACATTTTGGATTTATCACGAGTCTTTCGTTTTTTATCACTGAATGTCTCTCTACCACCATTTGGCATATATTGGAGTGCAATTCATATCCTAACTGTTTAAACACCTGGCGAATCAAACCCTTGTACCCCGCCTTTATATTCTCCATTCTCCCGCTCTTTACCCACTCACTGTGACTTAATTCAGTACTCTTCTCCCCCTGATCGATGACGTCGATACTTGGGTCAGATTCCACAGTTCCGATGGTTTGGAGAGGACACTGAATAGGTGGACGGATTATATCCGCTGCACGATTACGCGTCTCACTTTATTAGATGAAATGCATGTAGTGTATGGGTGTTTTCTTCTTTCTCTCGTAGAAAGGTTATTACAGGTTCACGTAGAATCACAGAGACAATCTGTGATACAGACATATGCATCTTAAAGAAAAATGAAAAATGTAATGAGAGAAATGTCACTCATTTGTCACCACGCTTACTGGGACAGCTACAAGCTGTTCAAGCTTTTTAATATTAAAATAACCCTTTTCAAAAGGAATAACCTTCTCGGGATGTTTTATAAAAATGATTTTATTTCAAGCTAAAAACCTATTGTGGATAATTCTTCTACTTCATTTGAACCTATGCTTTGACGTTAATAGTAACAATTTAACCATGCTATCTATTTTTGTTTATTCAATGCATCGAACAACTTTTACATTGATAATAAATTATACGCCTTGATAAGTTAAGAACAAAAATATTTCCCTATCATACTTGTAAATTCTTATCAGAAGCAATAACCATCAAAGAATTATAAATATACAAGTTATTCGAATATATAGTATTATTTGTATATTATCATAATAGTCATGGTTTGTATTTCTAAATGTATATTCGATTCCAGGTGGCATTTAACCTGCCCGTGCATCCCTAACCCCAATCCTAACCCTAACCCTATATATATTCAAAAGAAAAAAAATATTTCAAGTCAAGAACCTGTGACTATAGCCTTTAATTTAGAGTTAATAAACAAGCAATAGTCAACTTTGTGTATTAAACATCAGCATTCATGTACCAATGATATCTCATTACCAATGATCATTAAAAAAAAAATGGTTGATTTTACAATCCTTTTAACAACAACGCGCATTTTACCAGGATGAAATGAACGTGAACAGACTAACCACCACTAATACTTAGTTCGATACACAGTTCGATTATTAGGCCACAACTTTTGGATACTTGCAGACGTTGATAACTCAGGATATGTTCATATTGGTATTGGTTTTGATATCGGTATTAGTAATTATCATTGTAATGGCGGTGATTGTGGTGGTAGCTGAGAGTTTTTTTTTACATTGTATGTTTAATTCTTCAGCTGGCTTATGTTCATGATGTTCATTGGGTATATTTTGACCAAGAAAGAAATTCAGGAGACGGAACTCCATTTTGCTACCACTATCCTCTTTCACTTGAACATCGATTTTTATAAAAGCCTAGGAATGCCTCGAAGTCGTGAAGCTGGTTGCTAGTTTCCCCTTACCAGCATGATCCCATAAAAAAACTTGTGCTATAATGTGACCCTTTCACAGCACCGTCTGACTCGTGACTCAAATCAGACACCATATAAAAGACACAAATAGCGTGAACAAGAAACGAGGCACTGGGAGATTAAGACGTTCAGTTGGTGCCTATCAGTTTCGCTTATACTATATCTGGAAATGGAACATATTTCTTTCCTGTATTGATGATTGCAAATCCAAACGCGAAATTCTTCTGAGAGCAGTATCTTACAGTATTACCTTTTTTTTTTTTTTATCAACGAGGGTCAGTTACTGTCCGATGATTGGGATATATTTCATTCAGTCATTTATCTTTCTGTTACGATTCAACCGAGTAATGTAAATTACAAATTCCGTGATTCTGATGTTTATTTGTCACTAAACTGTACTTTTATTCGTATCTATGTAAAAAATGTTGTGTTCAATGTCAAAATATCAAAGTAGACCCCCTGGTAGAACAATGTTAAACCACTGAAGGGGCTATCCTGGGTCAATAATACCATGAATACTAATAAATAAAATACCTATTTCCTTGCAATTGTGTCAGGAGAGAGAGAGAGAGAAAGAGAGAGAGAAAAAAAAAACAAAGAGTGAGGCAGAGAGAGAGAGCGGCAGTGAGAAAGAGAGAGAGAAATGGAGACAGAGTGAGGCAGAGAGAGAGAGATGGAGAAAGAGAGTGAAAGAAAGAGAAAGAGAGCGAGAGAGAGAGAGAGAGAGAGAGAGAGAGAGACAGGAGGGGAGGATGGGGGTTGCGGTGGTGGGTTTCGGTTAACTAAATAAAATTGGTTCAATATGCTTTGTATGCCTACATGGACACGCGAACAAAGTAATTACCTTCCAATTCACAATTTCATCTACTTCCCCGTTTATACCTACACGTTGGCCTAGAGTGAAAACAATGATATGTTGAAAAGTGCTTATCAAAATTCAAGTCACGTACGTCGGTGACCGAATAAAAATATCACTTTGCATTTTTCCAATTGAATCGAGCTCTTTTGTGTTTCAAGTCTTTATTATTATGCGTGAGTAGTTTCCCTTGTCCGTCTCATTGAGTAACCAGTAACATGAGCGCGGAGTTATTAAGAGAGCCTTTGATGAAACGGAATGCAGGTCATGTTATACTTGGCGTTGTTCATGCTTTTCATATTAAAGGGCCCCTGTCATCAAAATGTATGTTGACTTCTGTTGATGCAACTTCATATGTTTATAACAAAATCACTAATTGTTCAATGGAAATATGTGTCCTATATTTTAAAACAATTTTTCTTTATTTTTTCTAAGCACTGATAAGCCCCGCCTCCAAAGTATCCTCCAACTCAAGATTCCCCCTGTGACATCATCAAAGGTATAAATTAGCAGGATAATAGACATAATTTATGCACAAACTAAACATTGCAATGACTACCTGCAAGTCCTTATAATAGCATCACATAGCTCGCACATTTCTGACATAAGGAAACGATTATTCCCACATGAAAGGTTGTTAGATGGTATTGTGTGAAGACATGTGATAATCTTGTGGACAGGTGGAGGTAGTCATTGCAATGTTTAGTTTGTGCATAAATTCTGCTTATTATCCTGCTAATTTCTACCTTTGATGATGTCACAGGGGGAATCTTGAGCTGGAGGATATTTTGGAGGCGGGGCTTATCAGTGCTGAGAAAAAATAAAGAAAAATTATTTTAAAATATAGGACACATACTTCCATTGAGCAGTTAGTGATTTTGTTATGTAAATATTATGCTGCATCAACATAACTCGACATACATTTTGATGACAGGGGAGCTTTAAACAAGTCCGATTTGCTTGCGTTCCGCGAGGCGAATTAAAATTTCGGTGATAGAATTACAATGGTTTTCATGATAGTATACGACAACTCCGTCTAGGCTTTTTTTTTTTTTTTTTGCTGTGGATCGCATTAACTAAATCTAATTGTATGATCTTTGATAAGTGCTGTCTAACACATCCTGTATGTCAGACACTCAAAACGTGAAATTATCCTTCAGCACGCATTACACATGTAAAAGTACCAATCATAAATCTCGAAGCTGACAACACAGATTGCCAAGCAGCTTCTCCATATAAAAGGATTACCAGCACCACATAAATATTATCGCATAATATGACCAAAACCAATATCATGATCACATCATTATTTCTAAACACGCCCATCAAATCAACATTAACAACCATTTTAATCATTCAGCAAAATGGTTTACCTCAAATGTACTTCTATATTCATAGCAAAGGTGGTCCTGCGTTTTGAAGGTCGTACTGTAAATGGTGATTCCCCCTTTGATTATTATTGTACTGCTCATCACTTGAATGCTATGTGAAAAAACATTTATCTGCAATGCCAGATACACTGTGTACCGATTTGTATCATATGCTTAAATCTGTTATTTTATCGATGATATACTTTATTTTGTTTTCAGAGAAAAAAATATCCCCTATGTATTCAAATTTAAAGCATATCTGCTAGATGAGTTGCATATCATAATGTTTATATATTCACATCACTTTTGGCATTTAAAGTCAATTTGATATAGGGTATGTTCAATTTTTGTTCACTGGACAAAACGGCAAAGACCAAGATGTAATTACAAACTTCCTAATGCGAGATGTGACGTTGCTTTTTACCGTACTGACGGGTATTATCGTTATGACCTCTCTTCTAAGGCTATGTACATTATTAAATCGCCGTGCTGGCATGCCAATAGTGTTTTGGTAAGAAGTACCTCTCCCGTGTAAAGAAGGAATAACGACCTTCAACAACAACGCATGGCTCAAATCAGGTAGTTCATGAGTCGCCACTGGTCGCCTGATCATTTTTGTCGTTGGGCGTCACTTTTGGACATGCGAAGAAATTGGTCGCAAAAATTTTCGTCAGTCTGGGCAAAACGCTTCAAAGCCCTCCATGCGAATTTACTAAACACCGCAAAGGGCAGGCAATTCATTGCCTAGGTATTTCCTATTTTTTCCATGTATAATTCCGTTTGAAAGCAATAAATTAAATACAAGGAACACAATGATGCCGTTCATTGAGTTTTTTCAAGTATTTCAAGTCATCGATGCTTTTGTTGTTCGTCATGATCATCTTTACAAATTCATATAGGGGTTCGACATTTACCGACATCTCTGTAATGTCTACATGACTGAACGCCAATTTGTGATGTAAGGTGGGGGGGGGGGGGGGGGTACGACACACACGCACACAACACGCGTATTGATGTCCTATCCTAGATCCACGAGGCGCGTATCACGATAGCACCATCATCAGCCCATCATCATCGGATCATCATCTACTGGATTTAGTTTCTTCTCTTGGCCCTCAAATCGTAAACGATTCCAGCTTTTTGGTTTCCGAGGATACACCAAATAAAATGGGCTTACCGAGTCGTCAGGAACTATTAACGGTGGGTAATGCGAGTGGCGATATGCCCGCTAGCCCATTACTCAACGTAATATGTCTTGTCTTAGGGGCGAGGATAAACACGCTTTCTTCGTTTACAAGCTCGTCATCCACCCCGTCTAATGGTTTCTCAAGTACCGGCTCTCAGGGCGTGCAGCCATGTCAAGAGTTTCGATCATAAACACGTCGAAAGAGGTCAATAGAAACATGATCAGATTGAAGGAGATTTGTGCTGACCTACCTTAGACTACTGTTTGAAATTGTGTGTAATATAATGTATACACCGTGAGAGCACAAACACATTATTCAACTTTTATTTAGCATAATTAGATTGAGATGATATGAAAAATACGCCTCTAACTTGTATGCGCGTGTGTAGAAAGATAATCCCAGGAAGATTTCATTATGTAGCTAATCTAAGGAGCCGAAATGCGTCATGTGTCCATGCCTGAATGTGACTCATCCACTACAGCTGAATATTATGTTAAGATATAAATGGTGCAACTAAAAAGCATAACATTCAGGCATAACACACACTCAACCCAGCGCGCGTATTTTGCGCAATCTCTGAAAAAATGTATGTCTAAGCTACAAAACCAAACCTCCCAACGTCTCCCAGGGGGGAAACTCAAGCGAGAGCAATTAGTGATCGACCGATTTGATAAACCCAAGTGATTCACAGCTAAAGGATGCTTAAGGTCAAGGCAACAAACGAGGGGTTTTGATTTAAACGAGATTTATGTAAATAAAAGCAATATAAACTAATTTGGGGGAATGTATTCAAGATATTAGGAAATTGATATTGAATTAAGGATACTTAGCAATTCACGTCTTTCATTCTTAGACCTACTAATTAAACATTGAGAATGAGAATACACATTAAGAATTAGGTTTAGATGATATATCGTTCAATCCTCTCTTTATTGAAGAAAATCCATGTTGGGTAATGGCAGGCAAAATATGTTATAATATAAACATATTTACATCAATACAGTACGTAACCACCAAACACGCAATATAATTATTCTTAGAAAATTGTTTAAAACTTAACTCATCGTTAGCATGTAACCATTGGTTGCAATTATCAAGGACAATGGCATTTAATAATGCAAATGAATAAGGTAAATATTCATAAAAGATTTGAAGTTCATTTCAGCATGAAAATAAATAAATTTGACCGCTCTTAATCATCAAGTCTATAGTGAACCTGTAATGAATAGCCTTTCACGTAATATGCAGAAACGAGACACTTTAAACATTTACTCTATCAAAGAAAGACTGCGGTATAATCAAACTGTTTTGGTTAATTTTAAAGATTGCTAAAAATATGATATACTTGTAGCAGTAACAGAGGTATTAAACAAGTCAAATGGAACGTCATATGGTACACATGGTAACTATTCACATCAATATCGATATTAACGATATTTACTAGACTCCTATCAGGCGGGAAAAGCTTGATAAAATTAGTAAAATTAGTACAACTTCGATTAGAGAGAATGTGGCATGAGATCGAACCTTTGGACATATCCAAAGTTTGAATCGACCAGCATCCAATTGCGATTGGAGGTTCTCATATCTTACTATGCTTTGTACTTGTATCGTTACTCGGGAGGAATCTTACCGGTTAATAGACTTCTATGGCTGTTGGGCAGGCGGACAGCTCGTCTTCTCCCAACCACGGAGTGCTCCATACATCCATAGGGCAATGAACTGAATGTTGAATGTGAGACACGTATTTCAGATGTTTTTCACCCGTTGCGTCCGTTACCTTTACTTCAGCAGACGTATTTAGACTTTATTTATTCATTATTTTTTATTTGTATATAACTCATACCCAGCTAGCTCCATGCAGCTTCATGTGTTCAAGTCGGCACTCTATCACTGCAGTGATTCATCCACCACAACTAACTCATGGCTGCTTGCGTTACGCGTGCGTTACTGTGTTAGCTACACCATGCAAGCACACTTTAGAGATGAGTCGAGTGCACGTACACTCGTGTTGTTCATAGCAGTGGGTCTAACGGCAACTGACACAACATTTTCCCAAAGGAGCAGGGCAATCCCGAGGTGTCAACATTTTTAACTATAATATTTTCCACTGCTAGGGTTGTCAAGCATCTCAATTAGTTGTTAGACTTATCCTAAATAAAGTTAGCCTAACGTTGAGATGCTGCTTCGGTTAGATCTAACGTAAGGTTGCTGGCACGTTTAGCATTCATTTTCCGTGACTAGCAGCAATACCTGTACTAGTAGTCCATATTAAAGTTAAGTACGTCGGTGAGTTTAAATCACCATTATCCTCGGCTAAAGCCTCAGGTAATGGTAATTTCGATCCCACTTCGTTAGTAGATGTACCGGGTCACAGGAGCCCATATCTTAATTATATACTATTTACCGTTCATGGCCAGAACTTAATGAATTTGCTGCTCTCTGACATGTCTGACACAGTCTGGCGTAAATATTTAGATGGTGGCAGACGGGATCATTAAACGGCAGTATGCGACAGGGCTCTAAGGTGTGCATCCAATATTGGTTTTAATATTTTTATTTGAGTTATTCAGTAGTAATGACGTATGTATTTGTGTATGCGCGCGCGCGTGCGCCGTTATGTGGTGTCAATAGTTGTGTGTGCCTGCATAAAGAGGAAGGGGGAAAGAGAGGTGGTTTAAGTTATATTAAATTTTACAATGAATACATACATCATCGAATCTGAAAAAGGCCTATATTTTTGTTCGAAAATGGTCTACAACAAAACAAAATAAACAACACACATTCCCATTTACACTGCGGTAGTAAAGTTAAGGTCGCAATAAGAATGATATCATCTTGATCAAGATATTGTTTGCAGATGTACGAAGGACAGCAGTCATTGTATTCAGGTTTCCTTGGGCCCAAAAATATGAGGTGCATTGTTCATCGTCTTGTGACTCAAAACCAGAAGGCCAAGAAGGCCTTGAATTTAAATTAAAATGAATATCATCATTTTCACGACAAATGCAAATTGATATAGACCGAGTCAGGGAAAGAGAGAGTGAGAGAGAGAGAGAGAGAGAGAGAGAGAGAGAGAGTGTGTGTGTGTGTGTGTGTTTGTGTGTTTGAGAGACAGACAGAGAGGGGGAGGGAAGCACGAGTAGGTTGATGAATAAAGAGATAGATACAGACTGACTTTAAAGAGATAGTGGGAACGTGAGAGGAAAGAAGGGACTAGCGGTTAGCGAGACAAACTGATAGATAGATAGATACAAAGAAAGCATTCATTGTAATTGTTCCGACAGACACAAACTGGTAGCCAGGCGGGCAGAGAGAGAGCCAACCAGCCAGCCAGCCAGCTAGACAGACAAATATATCGACAGACAGACTGACAGAAGGAGAGAGACGTGACAATTTCCTTCCGAACCGTATTTACGTGTCGTCATATGAAAGAGGTTTTACCATTTATTTGCCAGGAGTGTGATATAAACGTCACTTAACTGGTTATTCAATGCTGAAAATGCAGTAATGACTATGACTGTCTCCCGGCAATTCAATTATTTCAGGAAGTCCACTTGTTTTTCGGATTTACGTGTTTGGTCGAAATGTCAGACTAGTAGGTTTATATATATTTTTTCTTAACACGTCACATGAAAAAAAAAATTATAGTCTTTACCCATTTCATAAACACATCCGGAACAAATACACGAGGTCCTGTCATTTCGTGGTCAACGTGATTACTTGTCCACCCTATTTTAAGCCATATGTAGAATGGATTAATATAATAACATCTACATGATCTGTACTTGATCCTTTCTTTCCTCAGTATGTGCATACACATTTCCGTCCTGCGAAGGGCATTGCATATTTCGCTGGAACACATTAAGGGCTTTTTTCTAACACGAATTAGTGAAATCCCAACCGAGGCTGAATTTTCAGTTATTCATGCGCGCATTCACGTACAAGTTTGAAAAATCTCACAACCAATAATCGCCGCGTACTTAATACGCCAAGGA
Organism: Arbacia lixula; assembly: GCA_963669155.1. Classification (NCBI taxonomy): domain Eukaryota; kingdom Metazoa; phylum Echinodermata; class Echinoidea; order Arbacioida; family Arbaciidae; genus Arbacia; species Arbacia lixula. Next base: position 11,955,647 of record OZ022582.1, on the reverse strand, counting down.
TTTAAGCGCCGTGACCGTTATGCGCGCATTGCGCATGTCTTGGCTGCAAAATCTCGGCTGTTCACCAATGAAGACAAGGTAGGTTCCATCGTGCGTGTTTTTGCATGCATTTGTATTTGCAGCTTGAATCGCGTGCAGGCCAACTCCTGCGATTCCTTAAGTTTCCAAATAGCAAAGAGTACAACCTACCTGGAGGCAACCGTACAAGCAAGATGATGGCGGAGGGTGCAGCCATGTGGTACAGATTGCACGTCCAACGCACCGTAGATGTGAACGTGCAACTACCGTGGAATAACCTTCCAATGTTAAGTCTTGCCAAACCTTGCACCTCCATGCACCTCTTTGCAATGGATACACCTATTTTTAACAAAAACGCGTGGTTAACCCCCAAAGCCATACGCAATTTATTGGACATGTCAAATAACCGCCTGACGCAAGGATTTTCTGCGAAATCTGATGCAGACCAGACGCAGAAGCCGCGTCTTAACAGACCTTCTGAAAACTGAATAACCGCGACAACGTTCGGGAATTTTTTTTACCCTGCCTGTTAAGACGGTCCACACGGAGTGCTGCAGCGGCAAGGTCGCGGCAACTTTTGCAGAAAATCTACCCTAGCCCGCCTAGGGTAACTTTCGATAATTACCGCGGCAATGTCGCGACGTTGTCGCGGTAATACTCCTGTTAAGACGCTCTTGGGGTAAGTTTTTCCCCCGTACGCCGGAAGGACGCATGCGCAATGTAGTCATTGTAACACAGTGTCGTATTTCCTGCGTTTTGGCCTGGGTTGAATCTCGCGCGCGACCGGCTACACACGTAGGTTGCTATGGAAACCTACTGTGGCAGTGTTTTCATCGTGTGTCTGTTAAGACGGTGCCGAGAGCGTTACCCCGTATTTTTATGACCTTCGGTACGGAATTTACCCTGTGTTTCTTACCCCGACATTGCCGCGACATTGTCGCGGCAATGTCGCGGCAAGGTATATTAAGAAGGCGCTAGAGAGGTGCACCACCGGTTGTGAAAATGACATGATGTTACTTTTGCCAAAGTTTGATTTGGTTTAACTTTTTATTTGCACAAAATTTATTTCCTTCAAATGAATTGAACTTATAATAAAATCACAAAACGGTGTTCATTCATGGTACGTTAAAAGCATTTTGTTAACAGAAAAAGTCTATCAATAATCGAGGTAATAACACTTAAAGTGCTGAATTATTACTCTGTCTAATAAAGTTGTTGTATACAGCGCTTAAAGGGTTACTTAATTCGAAAAGATGATGTTTGAAGGTTTGCATGGCGGTATGATCAATCACGAAAGAGGTTTACGGTTTACGGCACTCCTGAAGACGGACAGTCAATCTGCCCGAAACGTCGAGTCCACCTCTCTACTCATCAGCTCTTCACGCTTTCTGGTTTACAGTCTTTTTCAGGACTACACTCATTTAGAAAGAATACTCTACTTTCAAATCTCCACTTTCTCGCGTGTCCATTTCACCTTCAATTCTATCCACGTTTTCTCATCTCAGTCCTCCCAGGACTTTACACATGGTGTACCGGAAACCACTCTCGTGATTAATTAGAAAAATAAGTTCCCACTAATCTATGCAAAATTATCCAATGAAAACGAATTTTACATTCGTTTGCCGAAATAAAGTCTCATTTTGACGTATGAGAAGTCAAAATGCCATAAATGCCATCGGCGTAAATAAAATATTTTATTTACGCCCTTCAAACAATACGTTACCAATGGGAACACCAAAGCTTGTCCGAGGTTTGTCTGAGTAGCAACAACTAAAAGATTCAAAGTGCATTCCATCCATTGAATCTGAATGACAAGATACAGGTGAATGCAATAACGCGTTACTACGCAGTTAGGGGAAAATTGTGCATACATTACGAAAATGGTCTATTGTTGGCTTCCATACAATGTATGGAATTTTGACTTCTCATACGTCACTGGAGGCGTGCGTTTTTTTTCAAATTTTTGTGAAAATGAGACTTTATTGCAGCAAACGAATGTGAAATTCGTTGTAGATAATTTTACATAGATAAGTGGGAACTTATTTTTTCTAATTTAGTAGCCCTTTAAAGCTACTTAATACGAGAACAAAGATTGAAATGTGAAACAAAGTCTGTTTTATATGAGGCCGCTGCACACGGACACTGCGGACGAACAGCTACGCTACTCCATAATTGATAGTAAATTACATATGGGCTCACGGGAAAGCATCGGTAGCAATATAGTCGATAACATTTAGTACATCGCATCCCTCGCCACACAACCGCCGACACCAGCCAGCCCGAAGGGAACCTTTAATATTTTAGACCATAGTCGGAGTTGTCGAGGTTAAGGCAATTATGGTATGTCAGTACAAATCTAGATTACCGGTGTTTAGGGGTATATTAGTAATTTATAAATTTCATGGTAGAATCGTTCGTAGCCGCAGTTCGATCAAGTCAAAAGGGAATTTCTTCATGGATGATGGATGCGAAGTTATACCTGAATGCCCGAGGCCTATGCTGAATCACGGTGATTGGAATTTGACGGTGGAAACACGCAAGGAGATGCATCGATACAAACCTATAAATAAAAAGGCCACTTGGACGGGGCAGTTAGATGGGGCGGCTGGGGGGGGGGGGGGGGGGGGGTTGCCGGCCGATATTTATATGGGCAGGAACGAAGAGACATAATGTAGATTTACCTGCAATAGGCCTACATCTATTTTACGTATTTCATGATCAACTTAAAATATACTTAAAGTCAGGGGCATGTTGCATATAGGTTATTGCAACTTACCATCCATGCTTACTAGCATGGTACCATCTCATTAGCTCTCATTATTGAAGATATTGTCACGGTAGTCATCATTAATGGTGAGTTACAATAATTGAGAATCTATATGCAATATGACCCAGATAAAGAAAAAAAACACGCTTTCCAGCCACAGCGAAGCATTTACAACAACGCGCTAAAGAATGTATATCTACGACGTAAAGACAGGGTCGCCCTTTTGTAGATCAACACATGAAACTGTGTAAATGCCTTGGAAATGGAAAAAGTACTTTTTTTAGACTTTCTTCACACTATAAGGCTTAGAACTGACTCTCAATGGAATTACATTGACCTCAAGACTTCGAGTAGGTTTTGGATTGGCCGTCCAAAACTTATGCTGTTCCTGCGGTCTACAGACCAAGACCGCAATAAGCCCAACTTGGGATTCGTTGCTCCAAATCCGTACAGAGGTCAGTTATCATCCGCGGTAATTAGTGCGCGTAATTAATCAATGAAGTGCGCGTAATGCAAGTAGAATATGGTCGCTACAAAACGGCGCGTTTCAAATATAAAGAAAGATAGCTTTTCACTTGTTCAGAACATTTGCGTTAAGCTATGATTGTGAGATTTCATATAGCTTATCCCCAGAACTGATTATGTTGAGCTTAACGCCTTTTGTAAATGGACTACCCTATCTTTAAAATTAACATTGCGTTTATGGATGTCATAGCGGCTGCCTATATATGATTGCGTCCACGTTGTCCAAAGACTTGCGGCGATCACGGTATTTGCGATCTTACTTCATCATGAGTTCGCGGGCGTCCATAGAGTGCTGATGAAGATCATTGCGACCATATTTAAGTTGCTCTTACGGTAAGTTTGCGTCTGTTAAATTTGAGCCTGTCCAAAGAGGCCGACCATGACTTCTAAAATCGTGACCCATAGAATAATTCCAAAATGTCCCCAAAATGCTTGGCGTTGCGTATCAGCCATTTCCTGAGCTTGCAGTCGAGATTCCATGCTCGAATGGTTGTGTGTGAAAGGTTAGGCTAAACATATTTAAAAACTAAATTTGGCCCTCGAAAATTGACCAATGGTTGTTGCTCCTCTCTGGGTGTTCTTGTTCCGCTTCCTTCCTGGTCACACCGGTCAGTGACGCTACTTTCGCGGACAGTGATTCAAGTTCAAACTTCCGTTGTCCGGGTGTACAGAATACCGCTTCCTTTCCGGTAGACGGACGCGAATTTAGCCTGTCTGCCAGGCGGTTAGATGTCTTTAATTCAAATTGTACAACAAAACATCTGGCTGCATGAGGCTAATAGCTCTTTTCTTTTCGCCGGCTCGAATGGAAAGATTGGGTAGCCTGACTTTAACTGGTAGAAGATGGAGATTACCATTGTCTGTACTAAGTACCCGAATGTTTACTAATGATAGTGGATTTGAAATAATTGATGCCTAGGAAGTCATTATAGTGAGAATTCAACAACTTTCCTTTGCAACGATGTGCATGTATAATGATGGCGCTCTTGAGGGAACGGTTGTCAATATTATTTGGGATTTTGTTGTTGTTGAAATGTCCGTTGTTGTCGTAATTTCAAACATCATCTCAACTTTGAACCAATCCAAACCAGGGTACAATACTGAATAATTCATAATTTACTCTCTACTAGGGCGGACTCAAGAATGACTTTACAAAAAAAAAAGCATCACTGTAAACAGAGATAATCATTAAGTCAAAATACTATAACATATCATGTGATATATCGTTGAATGAAAGTTCACTTTAATGAAATATCTGAAAAAGAACGCGGTAAAAGTAATAGTAGTTGTATCAATAGAGGCGGTAAAGAGAGATGTCGCAATCTTTGAAATAATAGTTGTAGCAGTTATAATATTATTATGAGCATTATTGTCATCATGATTATTTTCATAGTTTTATTAGTAATATTGATTAATAGTAGTGATAGTAGTAGTAGAAGTCGTAACAGTAGAAGCAGTAGTAGCATCAATAGTAGTAGTACTACTACTAGTAGTTGCAGCACAAATAGTAGAGATATTATTATTTATTATCATTACTAAGATGCTGTAGGCGTTAATGAATTTGAATCAGCAATCGCTGTTCAAGCCTTCCAACACGTCCGTTCGCGCATAAATATTTTGCCGCCGACCCTTTGCATAATGATGCAAAACCCCTGCGGCAAACCGCTTCCTGAATATACTTTCAAATAATGATGATTCAGTTCCTGCTTTGTTTGGTAATTTGTGATGAGATATAACGGTAAGACATGGAATCATTAAAGTAGAAACTTACTTCTTAAACGAAAATAAAGCGTGATATATAGACCCGCACCGTCACTTTAAACGTCATAAACGGCAGGCATATCTGGTAGTCATGGAAACGAAACGCATGTCCCCGCAATAACATACACTATTGACATTTACTGAAACCAAAAAGGAGGCAGCTGTTTCAAAGTAGAAAATTCAACCTCTCCCATGATTATCCTTTCGATAATTTGGCTTAATGCAATGATTGCATGTCTTTCCGCTATATCCCATCACAAATTACCCAAACAAAGCAGGGACTGCATCATGATTGTGTGTGTGTGTCCGTCTCTTTTCTCCGTGATTTTCCACTCATTCGAGATATAATTTTTCCAATCATGGTTGATTTTGCTACTAGATTGTCCTTAGCGGGTTTGTTTTTATTATTGTAATTATAAGTAGTATTGCCATCGTTATCACCATTATTATTACCATCACTATTGTAATTGTATAATGTATTTATTCATCTATTTCTAAATTATTATTGTTATTATTATCATTATTATTATTATTATTATTATTATTGTCGTTATGTACTATTTATGTATTATTATTACTATCATTATCATTATTAGTATTATTTTATTATTATAGAGATTTTTTTTTTTTTTTTTTTTTTTTTTTTTTTTGGGGGGGGGGGGCATTTATTGTCGCATAATCAAAACTGTTTTGGCCACGTACATGTGTTTAGCCTGTATACCTGCATTGGTTCACCACGGGGCCGGGTTAAAGTAAGTTATATTTCTATATATGGAAAAAATTAGAGTGTGTAACCTCTTTCGGGGGGAGAGCGTATAAATTAAAAATGTAAAAGTCAGATGGAGAATTATACATTGAAATCGAGATGAGGTTCCATGAGCATTGAAAGAGGCTCACATATATGTTAGTTCTAATTTCAGGGGTGTTACTATTCACTAAAAAGAATAAACAGAATTTTCAGTTTAACCATTCTTTCGAGTACATGATACTCAATTTACCTATTAAACACTCAACTAAACATAGTGCTGGTAGACCATCTGACAAGTATTGTGCAAGGATGTCGGTTTGTAATGATGCTGGGGCAGCTGACGCAAGAGAGTGATTTACATTGAGAACATTAATCATTTAACAATGTGACATGTCTCGAGAGTACAATCATGCAATGAGCACGAAATTGTTTAGGTCATTCTCAAAATAGATATTTAAAAGAAATTACTTGCCTGTAAGCACTGTAACCATGGTTGGACATAATTACATCTCAATTGAGTGGGAAATCACGAAAAAAAAACGATTTCAAATAAACATTTTGCGTTTTGAATATCAATAGTTTGAATATCAAACTGAAAATTAATTTAGAACTTATGCATAGCCATGATTTTGAGGGAGGGGGGGGGGGGGTATGTGGAGATGTTATCCGATGTTGAAGATATTCCAATATTCCATCACACATTCACTTTATAGAATGAATTAACATCAGATTTTGTTAACAACATTTATTATCACATTTTTTACTGTGTGAACAGAAGAGGAAGACGCCATGTCATGGTTGAGTGAGCACACTTTAAAGATGAGGCAAAAATTCCTGATATTTAATGCTATTGTGCTATTCCTTTCATTGTTAAAATAGATTTTCACTTTTTTGAGAGTGTATCAGATAATTTATTCAGAATACAATATCTCTTTGGCGCCATTTCTTTACCCCAACACCTTCCTTCTCTCCTCCTCCCTCTCTCATGCCCCCCCCTACCCCTCTCTCCGCCATTCTCGCCCCTCCCCTCTCCCCCCCCCCCCCCTTGATAGCATTGATTACTATTTCCATGATTATATCAATTTACCATTGGAAATTGTGTTCCATGTATTGAAGCTCAATGTATAACGCATACGTTTTGTTACGTCTAAGAGTAATTTATGTCGCATTGCTGTTTTCTCTTCCCACATAATTCCAGGGACATGGAAAACAAAGCCGACGCCTGTATAAAGGAGGTCACTTCATTACGCACTGTACACTCGCCTTCCGTGGAGTAGATGAACGCACTTGTCCTGTGAAGAAGAGAGAGAGGGGTGTGTGCCGAGAACTTAATGCTCTACGCGTGGATCATAATTGATATCCCTTAATCTGTTGCAGCCAGTATACAAAGAAAGTGGTCGGAGAGCAGATGTTTCTACGGAGCAGCCCCGGCGGCGTGCCAACCTGTCCGTACATACACATGTATCACTTGATGTTATTTTCTAGGACGTAAATCCGGACCCAGAGCAAACAAGTGGAAACATTAAGTAGGAGGGGTACAAGGAGGGGAAGAAAAAAGGGGAAAGGAATGGGAAGAACGGAATAAGGAGAACAAGAGAACAAGAGAACAAATACAAGGGAAAATGAACAGAGGAAGAAGAGGAGAGGATAAGCAGGGACAGATGGTATCAGAAGAAGGATGAGGGGACAAAAAAGGGAACAAAAACAGGAATGGGATGAAGAAAAAAAGAACGAAAAAAACGACACGATAGGATACAGGATAAGGACAAGGAGAGGGACAAAGATGAACAACAACAAAGGAAAAGACAGAAAGAAATTATGAGACGTGGAAGAAGACGAAGGAAAATCAGAGAAGAAGAAGAGGCCTTGTCTTTAAATTCCAATGAATCACAAGAGTCCTCGTTCAAGGCCAACAATTATTGAGTGGTAGGAGAGTGGGTTATGCATGTATTTTCCCGTTACGACGACCCGAAGCTTTGTGACGTGCGCAGTGGTAATTGAGACTCCATATTTGATTTTAGAGCCAGGTGATCCTAATATATTTATAAATATAAGCAGTTAGGTCAGCGGCCTTTTCTCTTCCTATCTCCCACTTGCATGTTCCTCTCTCTCCGAGTGGAGCTCTCCCTTTTACATTCTCTGGCTCTATCTTACTCCTACCCGTCTTGTCATGTATGTATGTATTTGTGTTTTTATGTCTGTCTCCTGTCTCATCCGCTCACACATCCGGTCCTTTTTATATTTTTTCTCCTTTGCCCTCGTTTGCCTTCTCTCTTAAAACGCAAGGTATCTATACTCACATTGTGTTCAATTATCAACCACCCTTGTTTCTGTCTCATTCTTATTTATTGACATTTCGCTTTAAAGAAAAAAACCTGAGTTTCTTTCTAATTTCCTGATTAGTAACTTCTGCTCCATACAACGAAACTCATGATTAAATTGGATTCGTGGAAAAGCCCAGGGCAAAAGCAAACAGATGAATATCACGACACCTTGCCAGAATATTTTCGTTCCCCTATGTCGTATCTATGTAGTCAATTTGATGCGCTCACTGTGGTTGGTAGCGATTTTCAAAATGCGCATTTAGAGATTCACCTTTTCTCTTTGAAAGGAACAGTTGCATTTAGATGCAAACCAATTGAGAAACACATCGGTGAAATTTTAAGTTAAGTTGGACAGTTATGAATAAAGTGAAGTCTGATGGAAGCATCGCGATTTCCACACTTAATTCACAACGCCCTGATGTCACACACGATGTTGAAAATATAAAAAAAAGCAAGACAATATGTGCATCGACAAAAGCACATGTGCAATTCCATGAATAATGGACACATTTTCGAATTTCAAATGCCAATACATTATGGAAGAGGGGTGAGTGTAAGTTGATATTGTCTGTATGATGTGTGTTTGCATAGTGCTTTCATCTACATCTACATGTATTCTTATCCTTAGAATCTCCGTCGTTCATGAGATATTGACCTACACTGCTCTGAGTGTAATGTTGAAGCTTTTTTGCTGAACCCCATATGAAGATGTGACGTAGCCCAGAAGTATGTTCGGTACAACAGAGCAGCTCCGATCGTTTCATTCTGATCTGCATTTCTGCTTGCATTTGCAAGCATCTGACTTCGGGATCCGACGCAAGCATCCGACTATTTTTTTTTTCATTATTTTACATGATACTGCAATGTACATCTGACCTTCGTGTATGACACGATTGAAATGAAATAAACATGATATATTTATATAAATGCATGTTCTGAAAACACTTAAGTATATTGGAAAACGTATCATAAAGAAAAAATCGTGGAAGTGCATGCTGTCATCATGGTATATCAATCTTTCGAGTCAATACGTAACCATACATTATCACCTATATCAAGGGAGCATATACAGAGTGTATGCTCACTAACCAGAATTTATACTTCAATCTCAGTTCTGTTTGTTTGTAGAGAAATCTGAGGGTCGCCATTCTCCCGTAATCGTGATAATCTAATTTGTTAGACAGTATTGCAAAGAGTTGACAGAAACTTGACAGACAACTTGATGATACAAAGCCTCATATTATGCATATTTATATGCAACTGAGATGGACTAGGCATTATCTTGTCTCTGCCCTGGGCATATTTTCGATGTCAAGCACATAATCTATATCGCACACGCAAGCAACCGATATACGTGTGACTGTCTGTATCTTTATCCAGTAGAACAATCTACTTCTCGGACATTCGCTCTTCGTCTCTCAGCCACCGCCCCCTCTCCGCCCCTCCCGCGCCCCTCTCCGACCCTCCCCCCCCCCCCACCCGCCCCCTACACACACACAGTCTATTTTTTTTTCTCTCTGCCATTATTCACATTCATACAACCACACTCCCCCTCTCTAACTCCCTCTCTCTCCTCTCTCTCTCCCTCTCTCTCCTCTCTCTCCCTCTCTCTCTCTCTCTCTCCCTCTCTCTCTCTCTCCCCCTGTCTCACGTTTTCGTTCTCTCACCACCGTACCTTCTTTTCTGTTTCATAAGGTAAGATTTGGAAGTGGTGATGATTATGAACCGTAATCACGTCAAATCTGTTCTGCCGTCACCATCGGATTCCCGCTTTAATCTAACTTAAAGGATGTTATTTTTTTGTAATTTATTACATGTTTAAATATTTCTTTATATAAGTGAAAGAAATGAAGGTAAAAAAAAGGACGCAATATAAATCTGTCTCCCTACGACCACGAAACAAATTTCCATCGTCACAACTGTGAAGCATACTATTTATACACCCTTGTAAGAACCTACCTTAAGTACGAACACAATTAACTGCTTCTTTTGTTAAAATTACGATCGACTAACTGGAAGATTGTGCAGCCGCAAGAACATTACTTTTGAATTGATTGCATTTGTGGTTGTGACCGAGTCGTTCAACTCACATTTATGACAGCACATCCAGGGTACGAATCAGACAATGACGTGGCGCGTTTACACTTCGGTATTTTCACAAATCGAGTTTAATGGTGTGAAATCTGTGTTAAACACCGTATTACATCCGCGAGCTATGAATACTGCTCTCCCCACTAAGCATATTCGAAGTAAATTGAAATGCTGACCCGAGGTGACAAATGGTTGACATTTATATAGTCCGTGAGATATATTCATCTATAGGTTCACCGTTGCAGTCATGAGGGTTAAATGAGAAATAGTCGCAGTAGAAAAATAAATCGTAGAACGGTCCTGTCATAACGTCCTCTTACTCGTAGAGGAATCTTCTCAAAATTATACAAGTGATGTAATTAACCAACTCCGGAAACCATAACGACGGCAGTACGGATTTGCCAGGGAAACGGGTCCCGTCACCACTTCTATTCATTACCTTTAAATGCTTCCTCCACCGTTCAAACGGTTCAAACGCACCTCAATGCTGGTCAGTGCTGATTCTGTTATTTAGTCAATTTGTGTAAAAAGTAGATCGAGTGGTTTTTGAGGATGACCCAGTGATAACATGGTGCCTGTTTAGCTCTTCGCATACTAGATGAGAATTTATTGAGAAGAAAAACACTTTAACCCTATAGAGTGCCATTCAGTCTGGCAAGCCGAGGGTTAACAGGGACCTCCGCGACGGTATAACAGTCTCATGTCGTTCATTTATTGAATATAATTTGCACATATGCCCCCCCCCCCCCCAAAAAAAAAAAAAAACATTTCTCCTTCCACAACAGGCCTTTACTCGCTCCACGCAGTGCGTCTGTCGGATTGTTACCATGGTGACTTCCACTTAAAAGTGCATGTCAACATACGTACTACGCAGGTCTGATTACCAATGTAGGTCTTCGAAGACACATCCATTAGAGTATTGCTTTGTGTGACTAATCATACAAAATCAAGCATCGGAAAACTAAGTTTGAAACCTGTTGTTGTCTCTTTTTCTTTCGATTCACCCTTTGATCCCTTCCAACCGCCACCCGTCTTGTCTTCCTTCCACCGTTTCTTCTTTTCCCGAGAACCAATGATTGGCGCTGCAGTGTGTCCCCCTTATTACATTGTGCGACGCTTGGGATGGCAGGAGTTGGCAGAAAGGTTGTCGGAGGTAAAGTTGTTATGTCAGCGCTTTCTTCTCTGCGTCGCTTTTTTTTTTTATTTATCTCCTTTCGTGTATCTATAGCTCCCTATATCTTCATCCTTTTCTTATTCTCAGTTAGGCGTGTTCACCTAAAGATTTACATTTATATCTACGTTAAGCCTACCTCTTTCTCTTTGCACCCAACCGTAGTGTTGCACTCAACTCTCTTTGTTTATGATGATCTGTCTGTATCTACTGTTGTTTATCATTGTCCTTGCTATCAAATGTATGATGAGAAAAAGTGAATAGTTCATATTCTAAAAGAAGAATTAGAAACGAATTAAAAAATTATCAAGGGAACACAATGAGTACCTCATATGTTGGACACTATAATTACCAAATATTTCCAAATATGAATTGATATGTTAAATGACAACATAAATTACAGTGCTGAAATAAAATGTTGACTATGGTTCTTCGTACAATGTGCATATAGTCATCAATCATCAAACAAAGTAATTCACTATTACACACGAAATTTGAATCTGTAAATGACACCGGGCTATTGAACAAAATTGTTCGAAATGGCTTCTACGTCAAGAGCTTTTCCTCTAATCACGTCAATTACCCTATTCATCAAAATTTGTTTTAATCTAGAAAAAATCGACTGCGGGCAGTCGACTAGTATGCCCCGCCCTCCTGCGCAGACACTGGGGAATTGTCAAAATCTATAAGTTGATGCAAGACATATTTGGAAAGATCCTAATACAAACATGTACATGCAATAATATCATGTAAACACAAAACTCGGTATTGATCTGTGACACAAACACACCGTATTGCTTGTTTGAACATAGATGGAATGAAAGTCTTGTTTAAGAAATGGGGTTTACATATCATTCTTACCTAAACTGCATAACAGCTGCATTTTTTTTTCAGAACAAACATGTGCAAGAAAATCACTTGAAAGTTGACAACTAAAGAGTGCAAGTAATTGGATGCAAGAAGCACCAGGCATTCAAGAGAAGGCATAGTTACCACTGTTTATGGAAAACAAGGCAACGCCCCACATTTTGGTTTGATACTCTTTGCAAGGTCAAATGCTGATCTGAAAGAAGACACCGAAATTGACTCTGCTATGACAGGCAATTCTGGCCAGAATTGGGAACATTAGTAGTAAAATGTGAATTGTGATGCAGTTTTTTTTTTGTGTTTTTTGCAGCTCATGCTGTTTATCACGTGATTACATTTGAGCAAATTGAGACGGGTATTCTCCGTCTGTTGGCAACAGAGAATCAATTCTTTGGAAGACTTTTTGTTATATATATATCAAGCACGGCTGAATCAGGGCACGCTTTGCTCCGAACATCTAAGAGAAGCCAAAGCTAATAAGGCATTGTTGGAAGACCGCATGTAATCAAGGACCGTTGAACCATCAGCCCTATAGATTTGCTGTATTTCTTGTAGAGCTCGTGGTTCAAATGGAAATTTCATATCACCATTTTCACAACTAAATCCCAGTCACTCATCTCTCAGGCGGTCGGGGTGGGGGAGGGGAGAGAGACATCACGGGAGGGAAAGAAAGACAGGGAGCAGGGGAGTGAGAGACGTAAAGAGGAAGAACCTAGGATAAAGAACATACACAGGGAGAGCGACTTAGACAGTAACATCCCACTACTATGACTACGCAAATGACATTAACCCATCGAGATGATTGGAATAACGAGAAATAAAACATGCAGACGGACTTGGTTTCTGATGTCAAATCATTGCTGTTTGATGAAGTAAGTGTAATGGTCAGGTTTAGCCCTCTCTCCCTCTCTTTCTACACATGTCCTTTTTATCTGTCCCTTCATCTCTATTTCTGTCTCTTTCTCTCCGTTCCCACCTCCACCCTCTCCTCTTCCGCCACCTCCCTCTCTCTTTCTTTATCTTTCCTCCGTTACTACCCTTTTTCTTTCTTCGTCTATCCCTACTGCCACTCTTCATTTGCATTTCACTTCTTCGTGGTTGATCATCTTAGCTTCGTATTCTACATACTTGACTAACTTCAAGTATAGAAAACTGATCCTTAACGAACACAAACTGACTCGGTGCACATAATATTACGTCTGCTCATATACACGTGCACACACACGAACACAATCATACACACGTATAAGTCATGTTCATGTTAACATACACACGCATGTACATACATATGTAATTGCCGTCTGATACACGTGTATCACAAATTATAGTTCAATGCAATGAAACCCCTTTTAATAAAAAGTTAGCGCCCTTTGTAAACAGCTGTTTACACATACACGATTCATATAAGATTTACTACCGACTGCAACGTACTGTATGCAGTTTTTTCCCTGCCTCTCTAGTTTTGTTCCTTGGTCATTTCAGTTGAGATTCTTAGCTTCACTTTTACACGGCCGATAAAAGTGCCATTTTGACCTATGGAGTACCCCCCCCCCCCGAAAAAAAAGATAAATAGATAATTAGTTGGGAGGGGCGTATGGGGGGGGGGGGATCGGCCCCAATCTATCTTGTAACAACGACAATTGTTACAACATCGGATGCCGGCGTGTCTAATGTATTCATATATCCTCATGAATCAAACAAAATTACTAACGTCTTGTCTTGTTGCAAGGAGTGGGGGCCTACAGGCAACATCTCCAAAGTGTTGGGGTTTTTTTCAAAGAAAAGAAATGAAACCAAGGTAAAACTTTCATGTACGTTTTTATTGTGTGTGTGTGTGTGTGTGTGTGTGTGTGTGTGTGTATTGTGCGTCCTATATTTTAAAATAATTTGTCTTTATTTTTTCTCAGGAATGATAAGCCCCGCCTCCAGGATATCCTCCAACTCAAGACTCTTCTTGCGACATCATCAAAGGTAGAAATTAGCAGGATAATAGACAGAATTGTTGCACAAACTAAACATTGCAATGACTTCCTCCACCTGCCCACAAGAGCATCACGTGTCTTCACACAATATCATCTAACAACCTTTCAAGTGGGAATAATCGTTTCCTTTTGTCAGAAATATGCTAGCTATGCCAAGATTTTTTTTTGCATTATATAAACACGTGATGTTATCATAAGCACTTGCAGGTAGTCATTGCGATGTTTAGTTTGTGCATAAATTCTGTTTATTATCCTGCCAATTTTTACCTTTGATGATGTCACAAGAAGAATCTTGAACAAAAAAAAATCATTTCAAAATAAAGGAAGCATAATTCCACTGCGCAGTTAGTGATGTTCTTATATACATATTAAGTTGCATCAAATTAAGGCAACATACATTTTTATGTCATTGAACCTTTAAGTTGGTCCACAAATTATGTGGGCACAAAACGCCGTCACAGGTGCCCCTGCCCTATCACCGCCACGTATGCTTGCTATTCGTTGAAACATAGCACGGAGATTGGCAGTTCCTGTTGTGAATGAAAAATGGTCTGCCCTTGAGCCCTTCTTAGATTGAGCACCACCGAACGACATTTGTGAAAGCTATCTCTCCCTCTGTTCTCCCAAACTAAAATAGACGGAACTACCGTTCGTATGGCAAGCCGTTTTATCATTTATTCCTATTTCTTGATATCACGAATTCAATTTCTTGATATCAAGAATTCGACTTTTTGATATCAAGAATTCGATTTCTTGATATCAAGAATTGCCATTGCTTAACTACACAAAACCATTTCTTGATATCAAGAATTCGAATTCTTGATATCAAGAAATGAATTCTTGATATCAAGAATTCGACTTCTTGATATCAAGAAATGAATTATTGATATCTCTTAATTTCGAGTGCAAGACTAATGCAAAAAATACTTGGATATCAAGCACAAAAGTATTGCACAAATGTTCAACTTATTTCCAGCTCAAAAGTTGCGCAGAATTAAAATTCATAGTTGATTTCCAGCGCAAAAGTAATGCAGTATTTGTTTTCTGTTTCCAGCTTAAAAGTTGCGCACGAATTCGATTTCTTGATATCAAGAATTCGGCTTGTTTTGTATTTCTGCTTAAAAGTTAAGCAGAAATTAATTGATTGGCTGATTTCCAGCTCAAAAGTTGCGCAGAATTAAAATTCATAGTTGATTTCCAGCGCAAAAGTAATGCAGTATATTTGTTTTCTGATTTCGAACTTTAAAGTTGCGCACGAATTCGATTTCTTGATATCAAGAATTCTTCTTGTTTTGTATTTCTGCTTAAAAGTTAAGCAGAAATTCATTGATTGGCTGAGAGCTGATGTCCCACACACACACACACACACACACACACAAGGCATACTTGATCGATTACTATGAAGCTCGCGCGCTAGCTGAGCTGCGCCGTACCGTGCGGTGCACCAACGATTCATCATGTAAGATCGACAGTGCCGGGCGACAGTCGGGACTTGTAAATAAAGTTATTTACATAGAACAGAACAGTTTCCAGTCTCCAGATTCTTTGATGTGATTGCCAAATGTAAGTATTTTCAATGGAGGCAAGGAGAACTTTTAAAAATAGATTGCTCATACCTGTTTTCTGTGTGGCAATGAGGTGATGAGCCGTATTAAAACGCCGAGTTTTTTAATCGTCCCATATATTCATACCTGTGTTAGCATGTTGCCTATTTTTATTTAACCGTAACTTCAACTTCTAATAAATTAGTCATTACCGTGGTTTTGATTGCATTAACTTTAGGCCACTGAAAAAAGCGTTCGTAATCGTAGTTAGCCTCACAGAAGCCCATGACTCATGAGATTCGACCAACTATAATGGAAGTGTTTGTGTCAAACTGCAGACACTTCGACACTAGACAGTGCAGTGACAGTGTCAGTACGACGGACTAGCTCCAGGGCCGAAGCTCACTGAACTATACCACTACGTAGTGGTATAGTTCAGTGCCGAAGCTTCGCCGTCGGTATAGTGACATGCGTACAGACGGCTCCGTATGCAGTATACATCGACGGCGGAGCTGAACTCCCTGGGCTGGGGCCTGTTGTTTCTGCATTAGAATTCCAGCGACATCTGATTTAGAACTCACATTAGCGCTAAATAAATGATGCTAAACCGATTCTCGAAGAGAATGCTAAGTCGGATATCAGTGACATCTCATGTATCGATACCGGTTCGGAATTTTCAGACAAATTGGTAGCCTTTCTCACGAAACTCCGCAATAATTGACATGATTGATAAAATATCAGGTTGAAATAATTATGATTTTTTTTTAAATATGGGGCAAAGTATTGTTTAAAACATTGATTAGTCTATGGCTTGATGTATAACGCATCATTCTCATGAAGATTGGTGTGCTATCAATCTCTCATTTTCTTCTGTTAAATCAATGCATCGATTTTCTTTAATGCTTTCCATTTTGCCGGGTCATATTTGTGTTGAAAGATACCATGTAAATGATAGTCTACGCAAACTTGCCAATTCTTAAAATCAATTTCTAAATATTGAAGAAAGGGGCTGGCACATGCATGTGTTGATATTCACAACTGATGCAAAAATCTCAATCCCTCGTAGAGACTTAATCATTCAAAAATACATAACCGAACACGAGTGAATTTTCAACATTAAACAGTGTTAAAAATGTTGGATTGCTTAGACTAGCCCTCTGATCTACGGAATGCTGGAACGATACTCAACATTTTAAAATATTTGTTAACCTTTTTCATGAATCTTAATTTACCTTCAATGGAGTGATGTTAAACAAGCAAACCCCTTTTCCCGCCATAGCTGATTTTATGCTTAGCGAATTCTGACAAAATGCAGCAGAAATGTTATCATACATGTAGGACGCGTAATGCAAATTTATACACTTTGCACAGTCCTAATTACGCAACTCAGCTTTCCATAAGTCACTATTGTTCTCACAAGGATCGTCCGATCTAGAACAAAAGATATGACAGGGTCCGAGCAGTTCCAGCATGTAGAGCCGAGGTTAGTAGGTTAGAGAATTACCTCAGTGCTAACTATTGGAGTTAGAGCTCGAGAAACGCGCCCCTGGACTCTGGAGATATGTCACTCCTTGACTAGAGTGCACCAGTCAGTACTTGTGATTGAAATTACACACATTTTATGAGCGATGAATATGATTTTTTTGTACACTGTATTCAAATTGAATGCAACACTATATTACCTCCATTTTTTTTTCTCAGTTTTCAGCATGCCCGGTGGTGACCATTATGCAGTGTTTGGATGTGCTAATGACAGGAGATACCCTGAAAGGTAAGGGTAAAGGGCAACTCTTTTTGTTCAATTAATTGCAGGGGTAATGCATTACAACCAGCTGCTTGGGACCACTGAAACTATATCCAATGCAATGTTGTTGTTATACTGAGTTTCTACTGTACTTATTTGGTGCTGATAATGGCTTAATGCGATATAAAAATGCCTTGGAAAGATTTTTTTGTGCCACATGGTAACAATGTCTCATTTCAAACTTCAAGCCTGGTCAAATGAATTCTTTACACTTCGTTTTGCCCATCAAGGTGATAGTACTTTATGGTTTCTTCACTCCTCACAGTCCTAACGCGTGATCAATATTTTGAGTACGCGCGAAATGAAAAATGCGTTACACTCGGACTATCAATTGAATAACAGTAGCTCCTACTAACGCATCCTAACGCGTGTCCTATACACGTGTTCCCCATGGCAGAGGCTCGGGATTAGGTAGAGAAGTAAACATTTCTTTTGTATGTCAAATTGTCATTTTTGGTATAGATAGTTGGTTTCAGATGTGGAATATAAAGCAAATAATCAACGTATGGTTTCAGGCAATGAGACGAGCTATCACGTCCTCGGCGATCTGAATGTATACGCCATCTTTCCTAAACTCGCTTCAGAAAGATAGCTACATCCAGATCGCCTCGGAAGTGATAGTTCGTCCCATCACCCTCACCAACGTTGATAATTTGCTTACTATATGTAATGTGGTGTAGTGGACCAGTCATGCAGCGATTTCAATGCTTAACATGGAAGCAAGGATGCTTGGGTTTGATTCTTTTGCCTGGCACTCATGTCCTTCAGCTAGACATTTAATTCACATTGCTAATGTCGACCCATGTGTAGGATGAGTGCACATGTATGTGCTTGAGAGATTTTGTGTATCCAGTGACCGGGGTAAATATAATGTAGCTAGTGAACTTTAAGTGGATTTGGCACCTTACAACTTATAAGGTTTATTTTTACTATAAACTCACACAAAATAAACTCCATTGATGGTTTTCATTCCCATATTATAAGATTAAGAAAGTGAGTGCTCAAGTCGAGTGTCAAAATACTGTGTCAGCCTGTCAAGATTTAACTTTTGTGAGATGAGAACCACAGCAAATTTAATTTAAGAGCTGTTATGAAGTTTCATTCTCCCTCGTTTTGTTCTCTAGGTACATCATCCAAGAGCACGTCCAGCAAATAAAGTTCCATTCCTGCAAGAAACAAAATTGTTCAACATGGACACGTCTTTTGAACAGAGAGGGCTTCAAAGTGACAACAGCCACAAAAGTGTGCAGCAACCACTTCGCACATGGCCAGCCATTCCCCATCGATCCCCACCCCACCCTTTATTTGAAGGGATATGCTGATAGCAACGTAGATCATAAGATCAGAGGACCGCCATCAGATCGTCCAGCAACTCTGGAAGCAAAACTAAAGAGGACAGCAAAACGTAAAACTGCTGGCATGCAGGTTGACCCATCTGACTTTGAAGATGTAACAAACTGTGATCATGCATACTGTCAACCTTCAGTTAGAAAAAGAGCATTCAGTGAGGAGTGGGTTGGGCATCTGGAAGAGACGGTGGACCAACTAAATGCCAACTGTGATGATCTTAAGAACCAATTGTCACTTTTAAAGGACAAAGTTGAAAAACTTGAGACTAAAGTTCCTGCTTGTAAGCTCACAGTGTCAGACGTCGCACATTCTGATGAACTTGTAAAACTGTATACAGGTCTACCAAGTTATAACCTGTTCAAATGGTTATTCGCACAAATTAACCCTGAGGCACAGCATCTTCACTATTTCAAAGGTAAAACTTCAATGGAAGATAAGACTTGGCAAACAAAAAATGTCACAAAGCCCGGAGCAAAACGATCACAGTCGCTGGAGGATGAACTTTTCATGACCCTCATGAAATTGCGGCTTAATCTTTGTTAGGAGGACATTGCCTTTCGATTTGGGGTTCGACAAAGCACAGTTTCCCAGGTGATTTCAACTTGGATCCCTTTCTTGTCAAAGGAACTGGCATCATTCATCTACTGGCCAAGTAAAGAGGAAACCATGAAGTACTACCCTGCATGCTTTCACAAGTACAAGCATATTGTTCGGTGCATAATAGACTGCACAGAAATACAAATTGACAGGCCTTCCCTGGCAGCATCAAGTAGCCAGGCGTATAGCCAGTACAAGTCACGACCCACCCTAAAATGCCTTGTTGGCATAGCTCCCAGTGGCATTATATCATACATCTCGCCACCTACTGGAGGTAATACATCGGACAAAAAACTTGTCAAAATGACAAACATTGTTGACAAATTTGAGCCTGGTGATATTTGTATGGCTGATAGAGGATTTAACATTCAGGAGCTGTTCTTACAAAAACAGGTGCTTCTTGTCATCCCACCATTTCAGCGCAGAACTGCTAGACGTACATCCCAGTTTACAGAGACTGAAAATGAAAAGACAACAACTGTAGCAAATGCTAGAATTCATGTATAACGGGCAATAGGTCGACTTAAAGAGTTCCAAATACTACAGGGTCCGATTCCACTGACCATGATTGATCTGATAGAAGCAGCACTCATAGTATGTGCTGCCTTGGTCAACCTCCAGCCTGTTCTGGTACCATTGTCTTCTTAAGACCCTATCAAAGAATTGTGAAGGGTCTGTTATTGATCATACATTTTGTTTTCTACTAAACAGTGGTTTTCATTGTGATTTTGAATCAAGGGCTTGTCTTCATAACGCAATGTTGTCTTGGAAAAAAAGCAAGGCACTTGGTAAATTTGCCCAATCTGTATTTTTTTTAGGAATGAAATTGGGTTCTTTTGTATTGTTTAGCATTGTCCGTGGGTACAGATTCCAAAAGTATCTGTTTTGGATCGAAAAGAGCTTTTAGAATTAAATTCATCATCTGAACTCGGGCATATAATACGGCCTCTAGAAATTCTCAAGATTACGCATTAGTAAAGCATCCTTTAGGAAATCAAGTCATCCTCGGTGATAGAGCATAAAATCTATGATGTCCTTATACTGTGTTGTAAGACGGTCGGTTACAGTAAACTAGTGTAAGGCCCGGTTCAAAACTTATTCGCGAAGTGGTGCAAATTAACTCCATTGTCTAATTTGTTTATTACAATATGGATATTATACTGTGTCATTGACTGATCAGAGTATACATTGTTGTAAATAACTGTGCAATATAAATGTCCTTTATTATTGTTGTTGTTATCATCACATTGCATTAAAATACATGTAAATGTTTTTGTGATGGAGATGGATAATTTGGTAAATTATTAGGCCAAACAGTATAACATTTACACAAAGCTTTCTGTCGGGCAGAGCTTACACTTGTGAAAAGTTACCTCAGGCATTTAATTGCCATCTAGACATCCATCTAGACATGGCATAAGATAAAAAAAATTGCTAGCAGTCGAATGATTTATTCATAAGTTAACTTGTTTAATGCATTGTATTACATACTGTAACATGGAATAGTTTGCAGTGTGGGAAGAGAAAACCATGCTAAATGTATTTCACAGGAATATTGTTATCCTCACAGTTCACACAATTTAAAGATGTACGATTGTGTCACCTTGGCTTAGTGAGAAAAACAAAACTGCTCAAAAATTTCCACTTTTACAGTTAAAATTGTAAATTCTGAAGGTTACTTTGACATCATGTGACTGTAGGTCGTATGTTATGCACATTGATGATGCTAGTTAAGTTAACACATTACAGACAGGAGTTACAAGACACAATATGAGCTGGATGGCAGCAGGCTGTTGACGATACAGTAAATGAGGAAACGTATAACATGATTTATATTCAGATTTTATATAAGTTTGGTTGACACTCATCTCATCGGGAGATGCCTATAAAGAAGTACTGAAATGTACTATAAAACTGTTTTGATGTTGAATATAGAGGTGGTTTGAATTTGAAACTAAAGCTACTGTGTATTGTGAAAGTATACATAAATTTGTTTTCACTCAAGTCACTTAGGTGTCTGTTCTACCTGTGGACATTTTGACATGGTACAATGTACAGTGTACTAACACTTCCTTTGGCAAGGTATTTGGCATGGCACGATATGTAATGTATTGAAGGTAGAATGCATTTGGTCATTTCTGAGATTATTGACTGAGAACCAGGATCCCCTTCTTTCTAAGGCATCCTGGTAATTTAGATCATTATTTTGTAACAAACCGGTAAAGATGTTAGCTTTTAATTACTTATTTTATGCAGTTACACTGTAATTTGTTTTGGAAAACAAATTTGAAATTACATGACTCTTGTTGAGTTCACACACACAAATACTGATGTGTATCATGCACATTGCCATTATATTGCAGATCTTTATGACAGTCTGTAATATTACATTAACTTAGGAAAATAAAAAGTATGCAGCATGTCTGCCGCAGACTTGCAACAGACCTGCTGCAGACTAATAGTATGCTGCAAAGAGTATGCAGGAGCATGCACCAGAATTTTTTTTTCTGCACTCTTGCCGCATGTTAGTTAGAGCTTGTGGAATACTTGTTGCAGACTGTATTCTCTGCCGCAGACTTGGCGCATACAAGTACTCAGTTGGCCAAGAATTTTCCTATGGGTGGGTCAAGTGATTTAGCCAGTCACAGAGTCGTACGACTAATCCAATTGTATTATCTTCGGTAGCCTTTTATCTGGAGTCTATTGCACAAAATAGCTTCCAAACTCATTTTTAGCTCTTAATCTAACATGTGAACCACGACCACTGACCACAGACTATGTAATTATGGGACAAATTAAACAGCTGTGTAAAGAACTTTTGAATCATTTGCTGAACTTGAATTTGTTCTTCCTTTCTTTTATACCCATTTTGTACATGTAATTTGGTATTGTTGACGTGACTGGTGATGATTTTGTATTATATATTTCATGTTTTACATTTTTTCCACATAGCACATAAATAGCATGTACAATATCTATTCAGCTAGTTATTGGTGGAAGAATTTAGTCAGTAGTAAGAATAGCATGCTCATTTCTATGAATCTAGCTGAATTATACCTTCAGCAAGCTACTGAATATAATTAGAATGAATGAGAAACTCGGGTTGCGATTACTATATCATCTATGCTTAGCAGTAGATAATGTTCTTTTTATTAATTTACAGGATGGAGCAGGCTCTCATGTCCTAACTACTGGGTGGTTTCTTCCCAAACTTTTATTGAACTGCTTAGTGTTAATGGAAGCCCAAATTGTGATTACTCTAGGCTTGTGAGAGAGAAATGTGGTGATGAAGAGAAATATGGACAATTAGAAGGAGAGGGGAGAGAGATGGTTGGCATAAGGAGAGGAGGGGAGAGAGAAAATAGGGGAGGTAAAAAGATAATGCGACAATCATGGGTGTGTGAGATCCAAAAGTGTAGAAAAATGAAGTCCAAAAATGGGGACACAAGTCAATTTGGCGTAGATTAGGGTACAGTACAAGACTTCTCAAATGTTTTCACCTTCTTTCTCCTCATCTGTTTTTCTCCCCCCCCCCCCTCTTTTTCTCCTCATCCCTATTTCTCTCTCCCTCCCTCTCCATTTCTCACACACACTCACTATATATCGATTAATCTGTCCATATATGCTCGCACTATTCACGTACACTTCACAGCATACACAAAGCACCAAAGAACTCGCAGCACGTTACATGAAAACGTGCATATGGGACTGCATACTGGGAGATTGAGGTGGCGAAAAAATGTGATCTTGACCCGATTAAAAACGAATCACCCCCAAAATGTATATTTTTAGCTAGACATATGAAGTTCCCATTTGAATATGGTTAAAATGCGGGCTGAACTATTTTTTTGTAAAAAGAGACAGTTTCTGATACATTTTCCCCCGATTTTTCCGGCGAGTCTGAAGGTGTATGTGTATATAAGCTATGTGTAACATGCTTATCTGTGTAAAGTATGCCTTGTGTGTGTGTACATGGGACATTAGCTCTCAGCCAATCAATGAATTTCTGCTTAACTTTTAAGCAGAAATACAACACAAGCCGAATTCTTGATATCAAGAAATCGAATTCGTGCGCGACTTTTAAGTTCGAAATCAGAAAACAAATACTGCATTACTTTTGCGCTGGAAATCAACTATGAATTTTAATTCTGCGCAACTTTTGAGTTGGAAATCAGCCAATCAATGAATTTCTGTTTAACTTTTAAGCAGAAATACAAAACGAGCCGAATTCTTGATATCAAGAAATCGAATTCGTGCGCAACTTTTAACTTCAAAATCAGTAAACAAATACTGCATTACTTTTGCGCTGGAAATCAACTATGAATTTTAATTCTGCGCAACTTTTGAGTTTGATATCCAAATGTGTTCTTGCAATGATTTTGCGCTCGAAATAAATCACTTAACAATTCTTGATATCAAGAAATGAATTCTTGATATCAAGAAATGAATTCTTGATATCAAGAAATGGAATTTCTGATATCAAGAAATCGAAATCTTGATATCACGAATTTGATTTCTTGATATCAAGAGTTCGATTTCTTGATATCAAGAATTGCCATTGCTTAGCTACACAAAACTATTTCTTGATATCAAGAATTCGAATTCTTGATATCAGAAAATGAATTCTTGATATCAAGAAATGGTTTTGTGTAGTTAAGCAATGGCAATTCTTGATATCAAGAAATCGAATTCTTGATATCAAGAAATCGAATTCTTGATATCAAGAAATCAAATTCTTGATATCAAGAAGTCGACTTCTTGATATCAAGAATTCAAATTCGTGATATCGAGAAATAGGAATAAATGATAAAACGGCTTGCCATACGTTCGTGTAACACATTCTCCTGAACGCCAGTGGACGCCTGCGGGTCCAAACCCGAGCCTGAGATTTGGTTCCCCCGAGATGTGAGGGGATCAGTATCCATCCATTACTGATTGGGAGGCAAATGTCTTTAATCCATGTAGGAGCCGTGGTGAGGTAGACGGTAGGCACCTTTATAGGTCAAGGCGCCATGACTGCATGACTCAGCACAGCTAACTACGGTAACTACCCATTAGCGATGCCCGCGCACACGTGTGTATGCACGGTATAGTAAGCTGTCGGAGTTCGAGATGAGTTTAAAGGTTCTATGACATGAAAATGTATGTTGACTTAATTTGATGCACTTTACTATGTATATAACAAAATCACTAACTGTTCAGTGAAATTATGTGGCCTATATTTTAAAATAATTTTCTTTACTTTCTCTCAGCACCGATAAGCACCGCCTCAAGGATATCCTACAGCTCAAGATTCTCCCTGTGACATCGTCAAAGGTAGAAATCAGGAGGATAATAGACAGAATCTATGCACAAACTAAACATTGCAATGGCTACTTGCAAGTGCTTATAATAGCATCACGTGTTTATACAATGGAAATTTATTTATTTCCTTGGCATAGCTAGCACATTTCTGACATAGGGAAACGATTATTCCCACATGAAAGGTTGTAAGATGGTATCATGTGAAGACGTGTGATGCTCTTGTAGGCAGGTGGATGTAGTCATTACAATATTTAGTTTGTGCATAGATTGTGTCTATTATCCTGCTAATTTCTACCTTTGATGATGTCACAAGAAGAATCGTGAGTTGGAGGATATTCTGGAGGCGGGGATTATCAGTGCTGAGAAAAAAATAAAGACAAAATATTTTAAAATATAGGACACATAATTCCATTGAACAGTTGGTGATTTCGTTACATACATATTAAGTTGCATCAAATTAAGTTAACATTTTCATGTCATTGGACCTTTAATTATCGTGAATGTGGGTCTACACAGCGCGCTATGAAACTGACCATGACGTGTCGAGCGATGGCGCAATCCCAAATACGGCCTGCGCGTATTTCTGATTTTTAACCCGTTGCCTAGCCGTTTTTGCCTCACACTGCAATGAACAAGCTAATGTCAAATTCTACGCACTGGGGGTGGGGAATGGGTGAGAGGAGGGTGTATTCGGCCTATGGGTAGCTCTTTTGCAGGTCAAACATATACAAGTTTTTTAAAAATCGCGAACAAAAAGAAGAAAATAATGTAGCAGAGCCTCCATCTGAATTACAAAACTGGAAACTAATTTTAAGCGGAATTATATTGATTGCTTTGTTTTGGTCGGTTCCTGCAGCCTTAAGCCCCGTGTATTCACCCTTATCATGATAATACCGCTATTATTACCGATCCACGTCTGTAATAACGTTTCCTGCGAGCCTCTAAAAACACCATTCATTTACATTGAAAAAGCCGTAATATCGCGGTGCTTTGAAGAGCTGGACTTTCTTCACACCCCTGACATGTTCCGCTAATAGCCATACGAGCAGTGCGATTAGCCACAGCGTGATACACGAGATGCAACATTAAGGGGTTTTTTTTGCGAACGCAGCTTCCCGCAATGTTGCGTT
This sequence comes from Arbacia lixula, assembly GCA_963669155.1. Lineage (NCBI taxonomy): Eukaryota > Metazoa > Echinodermata > Echinoidea > Arbacioida > Arbaciidae > Arbacia > Arbacia lixula. The sequence goes on along the minus strand of OZ022582.1, from coordinate 11,929,664 downwards.
ATTATTATTATTGTGTCTCGTTCCGCAAAATAGCCGCAAAATAAGCTGGAAAAGGGAGGAAGTAAATACCGCATTATTTCAGAGATTCCTGTTCAGATGCCCAGCTATCGATAATGCATCGGCAAAAAAATTGCCGCAAATATTTTGCTTATTTATTATTAATATACATTATTATACACCACCATAGGTGGTGTATAAAGAGACTAGAGACCGAAATACAGAGTAGCGCACATCATGGTCCTTCACACGGCAACATGATGCATTTAGCCAAGCAGCGCACCACTGACAGTGACTGGACGATACACTGCGTGCTTGCGTGGCTTGCGTGGTTTAGTCGCTGCCAGGTAACCAGTAGATTCCAGGTTCAAGTTCTTTCTGGTTTCAAGATATTTTTTCTGACTTGTTTTGCATTGATTTACAGGTTGGAGCACGTAATCTTTACTACTACCATCTGGTGTTTGCCTGAAATTTATTTGGAAAATTGAAATTACCCCAGAAAGCCCTTTCACTAAAATCTAGCCCAATGGTCCTTACGGGGGACTACTGATGAATATTAAACGTGTATTATATTTGATTATGTAATGGAGAAGTCATCTTAATAGACCTTTCATCCTGATATTGGCACTAATGAACGTCAATAGTCTCTCCATGATCAGTATCAAAATTACCATGGGAACCGGGCTTAAAAGGACAATCCCCAAATATCATACTCCAGTAATACCCTAGTCACACCAAACTACTACCGCGTCCCAAGTAGGATCGATTTACGGCAGTTCCGTTTGTAAGTGCGTTCATCATGTTTTAAATACGCTGTTACTCAGTCTTATTCAAGAACGGGATGGCCGCCAGGAAATCTTGAGAATTCTCAAAATTCTGGAGTTCCATATACAACTGTCCGAGTCCGTTTATGACGTTCTTAAAAAAGGCCGTAAAAGGTTGGTAGGCCTACTATACGTTCGCGGCGACATTTTTATTAAAATAATGAGACCTAGATTGGTGTGGCTGGGGTATTAGAATTATAGTGCATTATCATGAGCCAGTGAAAATAAAGCTTTCCCTTTTTCTAAATCAAAGCTTCATGTTCAATAGTTTATTTCCTTCATGTCAGCTTTACACAAAAAGCACTATTGTACACACGTTATCCGATAATAAGCAAATAATCAACGTCGGTAAAGGTAATGGGACGAAATATCACTTCCGAGGCGATCTGGATGTAGCTATCTTTCCGAAGCTTTTAGCTGAGGAAAGAAGTGATAGTTCGTCTCATTGCCTGAAACCAAAAGTTGATTATTTGCTTTATATTCCACATCTGATACCAACAATCTATAAAATAAATGACAATTTAACGTACAAAAGCATTCGTGTCGGTGCGGCGACATATTCACGCGACGCTCCGAAACCCGGAAGCAAATTGACTTTGTGCACGTTGCTATATAGACTCTACAAATTCCAACGAACACTATGACATGGTGATGCTAATTTGTAAGATTTTGACGGAAAAGCAAGAAGTAATCGAAATTCTCTTACCTGTGCGGTATCGATGAGAACATAGATCCTCCGAGAATACTCTTCATAATTGTAATAAATTACAGGCAAGTGAAATTCTAGGTCAATTTTGGTACGAGGTGGTAGAGAATTGCACACTTGCTTTGGTGAAATACTGTGTAGGGGAAATGGAAGGCTTGCATTGCTTTGTACGTAGCGCGCTATAACCAAAAATTTTAATTTCCGCGCGCGCACCGCGGTGTCGTCTGCGCCGATAGTCCGAGCTACGCACTTTTATTTCAAAATATTGATCACGCGTTAGGACTGTGAGGAGTGAAGAGATCAGCGAAACCAAAAAGTACTATCACCTAGAGTGTAACGAACTTTCCTTCTCAAAACAGTACTATCACCTACAGTGTAACGAACTTTTCTGCTCAGGTGATCAGATGGGAAAAACTACGCTTCATCACGTGATCAACTCTTGACCAATCATATAGCAACATTCTTAGTATGTGGAATATAATACTCTAATAATGACACTTGATGTATATAAGTAATATCACTTTCCTTTAAATGCCCATCGATTAATTTACAAGAAATACAAAGTTTACTCAATCGATGGTACTAGTAGCATTTTCCGTGTTGTCGGAAGGACTCATAGAGGTTTCCCCACTACGATTATCATCAACATCTTGATGATGCTTTAATGCGAAGTCAAATTGTATGGGATTTGGATAACAATCCGGATATCAGTAAACAGAGTAAACATCCCAGTCCCAAGCTGCTTGGAGTCTTTAGAATAGATACAGGCAAACTGCGGAGGAACGCTATCTCCTATCATCTGCGAAAAAAAAATATCGTGTCTCTCCGGTATTTTATGAACGTTAAACGGGCTAGCGTCGAAACGAGATTCCCGTTGCAATTCTAGTACAATTGATACATGGCCTTAAGGAACATTCGAAGCCCCACATTCGTAAAAAGTAGTTAAACGGATCTCATTAAAGTCAGCTCTTCCTTTGTGCCGTGATGCTAGTATCATATTTAATTGACGGGTAAAACTCAGGAATAACGTGGAAGGGGAAAGGATCTCCTCGTGAATTTGAAGAGTTTTTAGAGGAAGAAGAGATATTGTACGATTCTGTGTACCGTAGCATATGGATGACAATGATTTGTGTAAGACATTATTGGCAACCGGAATCTCAGATTGCTCTCTTGAAAACAAAAGACCTCCGAAAGCTATGTCATGTTTATGCTGAATCTCTCTTGCAAGCCTAGATATGAAACTATTCATATACCAAGGTATGTAAAAGAATATAAGAACTCTTATGTGACATGTAATGGTTCTTTATTGATCTTTTTATTAATCTCTCCTGCGTCTGATAAAATGATGTTCTGTGTGATTTCTGTGCATTCATGGTGCAAAAAATGCACCCATGGCACATTATATAGAAGTTGGTAGCTGGGTGAGGAAACAGCACAGAGTGTTCTCAACGAGGGTTTTGCATGCGCTGAGGGAACGTAGATAAGTCACTCAAAGTGCCATTTTATAATGTTGGAATCCATCTACAGAACGGTGGTCCAAAGACAAAAGATCGTAATGCCCTTGCCAAAAATATAAAAACACAGAATCAAATGCTGCTTAAAAAGTATTTTGCTATAACAAAAATACCAGAATATCATTGTCTGTTGTACAGAAAATGATGTTCTCTATCAACTTTACTGCCCCGTCTTTGTTTCTTTTTTTTTTAATATATCCCACCTGGTTTATAATTAATAACTTAATTTAAAACTGTTTTAAATTCTTTTAGAAAGTACCTTTGCTAAAATGTGACTATCGATATTTAATAATGATATGGATCTATAATCTTCATTCAGTGAATGATCTTTCTCGTATTCACCGAACAAAATAATGACCGCCTGTATCTTAGAAGACGAAAGTTTCCCTTTAATACAAAGACTCTTGTATAAAGCGTCTACCACCACATTCCGTAATATCGGCCATGATTTTAAGAAAAATATAGCGCGAAGCCTGTCGTTCCCCGGTATTTGATTGAGTTTAATTTGTTCCAAAGCTTCCCAAAACTTTCACTGCGTAATTATTTCCTCACATACTGTCTGTGACGTTGGTTCTGAATCCGGCAAATCCCTAAAGAAAAACATTTTTTTAATATATCACTGTCAAAATTTATGTATCTTTTGATAGTTTTGTTTAGTAGTATTCTTTATTGTATTTAATAAAACATGTGTAAATCATACACGAGATGAACGTAATTTAATGACAAAATGAATTTCACGCTTAAAATTCATGCTTTGCATTTATTTGGAAAAGTAGTGAGTAAAATAAGAAAGTTACTTTGACAATTAAACACAAATGAACGTAGAGTCACAAACATACACACTTAAAGCAAATAAAAAAAAGAGCACGTTCATCAGCGCTCATGTATATTACGTGTTTAAAAAGAATTGTTGTCACATTTGACAAATTATAAAAAATAGTTTTCAATTCAAATCAGGGTGACATTTACACACCATAAAGTTAAATGATGTAAAAGTCAGGCTTCGTGAAATGTCTTCAGATGTAAAAATATTTGTGTAGTAATCCTTGGAACATCTAATGAGTTTTTTTTTTTTAACTTTTGGACAGAATTTGGAATTAAAAATGTGTGGGTATCACACAATCAATGTAGAACACAATAATGTATATTGCCCCAACCCAAATATATAATAATATATAATATATAATGACACTGCAATGGCGATGCTAGCGGATTGATATTGTGTAATGCACATCAGAGACTGGTGTGTTCTGAATTAATCATCTGATGCACACACATTTTTCACGTCAAAAATTGTCAAGAACAAACACAAACCTCATTCAATATCCTAAGGATGATTAAGAAATCAATTGATGAAATGTCACCAAACTTGATTCTAAAAGAAGTTGACATCCTTTGACTTGATTATGTGCTTCGTTTAACATCTAGGACAAAGAGACACATATGTGTATGACATTCTCATTGGATTAACACACACACACACACACACATACGAACGTATATCCTCAAAGACACATACAAATAAACACACACGCGCGCGCGCGCACCTTGTCTCACACACATAGCGGACAGACACACTTACACACAGAGGCACATACCACCACCCCATACACACACTTACTCCAATAAACAAATGGAAGACATGAAGGTGATAAACTATTGGGATGAGAAGGAAATAGAAGGAAGGCATTTGACCAGTGGAGGTGCACAGTAAGGACCAAACAAACCACTCCACCTCTTAGCCCCGTACAAGGTATACTATGCATCTCGTCTGGAGAGCCATCTTGATTTGTTCTCGAGGTGATTCTTGATTTGTTCTCGAGGTGATTCTTGATTTGTTCTCGAGGTGAACTCATGAATGATTGGTGACCGACACGAAACGGAGTGTCGAGGAGGAGGTGGATGAGGAGGAGGAGGGTCAATGACACACAGGGACAGATGGAGATATAGATAAACTAGCAGGGAGGAGAGGAAAGGAAAGGTATTATTCAAACACAGGAGGGAGAGAGAGAGAGAGAGAGAGAGAGAGAGAGAGAGAGTGAGAGAGGGGGTGGGGGAGAAATAGAGAGAGGGAATGGTTCGAATTTAAAGAACAGAGACAGCCATTAAAAAGAACGGTGAATATGTGAAGCGTTTTCGCAGACTGGGAGAGAGCGGGTGACAAAGAAACGAGTTGGTGGAGTTGTCTCATGTGTTGCAGCCCAAAACTACACTAATGCATTATTACTTACTCCAATGCTTCATGAGGTACTATAGTGATATATTATTTGTAATCAATATGTCTCCTTGATAAAGTCTAAGAAAATAAAAGAAAATGAAAAAAGAGTATAATTATGTTCATTCACAAAAGATAGTGATTAAATGCTCTTCGAAAACAAACAGTACCATAATGAAAATAAATATGACAAGTAAAATTCTGTTCCCCTCAACCACTTTGTCATGTTTGCCAGGTTTGTTCGGTTACAGTTCGATATTCCGAAGGTTCGTTTACTCCGAAGGTTCGTTATTCCGAAACTCGTAAATTGCCTATACCTCGATGCTCGTTGGTCCGAAAACGAAAAAGGGTTGGAAAATCCGAGCATTTGTCGCGTAACGTTCTGAATAACGAACCTTCGGAATAATGAGTGCTTTCCTTTTATTCATTCAATGTTGTTTTGTTCGATCCACACAACACCTTTATGTTGCACTCATATTATGACTAGTTGTAAGTAATAGTAGAAGTGTTTATACTTACGATCCATGATCATTGTGGGACGTTTCTTCTGTCAACATTTCCTTCCTAGTTTTCTGGGTTGGTATTCTGAGAACGGATGAACGATTCGGTAAGGGATTTTGTATTTCTTTATATCTCTTATTTTTTTTACATAATTCAGTTTTCAGAATATCAATTATTTTACCTAAGACAAAGTTTCTTTCAAAATACCAGCCCATGCATCAGACAAGAATGGTCATGGCAGAAAGGTACTCCATTGCATACGGGTACCGCAGTCATTATAAGAAGTACCACGTTTTGCTAGCCCCCTGAGGTCATCTACAATTGAACTTAATGGAATCTAAGTACAGAATATGCCTAATGGAAAATATTGATCGCGATGACGGTATGGACATGCTAATAATGGAGGAATTATTTGTTTTTTTACATTAAAATAAGAAATGAAAATGTATATGAAATTAAATATGAACGGTGCAAAAACTTAAAAAGGATTTAGAGAAAACTATGCTAACAAAACATCTATCTAGCATGTCTAGTGGAGATTTCCGAAACTGGGATCAACAGTGCTATAACACATATGTGATTGCAGCGTATGTAATCTTTTGCGAAGCACGTTCACACCATTATTACATAGAAATACAAATGAGAAAACACTTCACAATATCAGAATAGATTACACTTTCGCGACCAAGAATATTGGTGACGTTCGGATTTCTATCTGCAGTGAGATGAAGTAGCGCCACCACAGGCCTATTGGTATCAGAAGCCACATCGTTTCTCTCAACACTTCCATGTTTCAATGTCAGTGTAACGTAGAAGGTGAGCTGGACATTTTCCTTGACAATTTTTTACACGTGGTGATTTTTTTCGCCTTCTCGATGAAAGCATGAATGCAAGTGTAGTCTTACGACGTGGGACGGTCTATTCAACTTGTATTAATCCAGGTAAGATTCTACACACGAGGGTTAGCACCCACACACACACACACACACACCACATACTCGTACACATTTACACCTGCACACATACACACTTTTTTTTTTACAAATTGGACCTTACAGTATCATTTATTAATTGTACCTATAATTAAAAACTCTAGACCTCCGACAAATTAGTTGACAAACTACACTATATTATCGTCGAAAAAAAATAAAAACAAACACACGCACACACACACACATACACACTTGTACAGATAAACAAATACACGCTAAAACTCCCACATGCAAACACAGATAGGCCTACAAACACACAAACATATGAATTAGAATGTATTTTAATGGCGGATCTAGTGAGGGTGGTAAATCTTCTAGCCCCTCCCACAAATTCCTAACATCATCCTAATAGCGTAACGATGTTCTTGATATTTCTGGATTTACAGGTCATCTTGTTTGAATCCACATCTGTAAATATATACGGCGTATTCAGTCACTTCATATCTTAATGATGTCGCTACCTACTGTATGTTCATGAGCAGTAACCATGCAGCATGTACATTAGATGCAGAATGTACTGTATGTACATGAGCACTAACGATCCAAAATTTTATGCAATATTATGTACATAAACATTAACCGTGCACCCCCCCCCCCCCTCACACAAACAACACATTTATAAAGATAGTGAAGACAAACACAGTCGAATGAACGTGACAGTGTCCGCACCGAAGAGTTGTTTGAAGCCACATCTCTACGTGGGTTCCTAATCATTGAAGACAATTTGCAATTTGGGCTGTCGCGCCAGGTTTTCCCTTAGAAATAGTTGTAACGCATCTGGGTTTACGAGAGTTCGTTCCCCAGACTATAGACATAGAGAAGATTCTTATAATACTGCAACAAATGTAGCGCATACCCCTCGGGAAAATTTGACTTGCGCGCCAATAAATAGCAGTTGATGAATAGCAAATTTACGGCTTACTTGTAGAAATTCTGGCCAGGCAATCGCATATCCTCCAAAAAGAACCTTAACGCGAAGGAATTTGTACTACAAGAAAGTCCTAATCCAGAAAAGAAAATACTTAACTGTACAATTGTGTCTGTAGTGTCATAACCCCCTGTGTTCTCCAATGACCACCATTTTGTTTATAAAAAAGCTCACCGTGTGGTGAATCGTTCCTTAATGTTACTAATTGAGCACGACCCCCCCCCCCCTTTTTTTTTGATCGAGCATGTACCGTAGCCATGGCAACGAATATCTGAGATTCTGTTGTGCGCTACTCTAAGGAGGCGTCAGAGCGTGTACGAATTACCTCGCGAGCATGCAAGGGGAAGTGGCTAAAAATAGCATTCTCTCTACCATGTCTAACAGGGGAGTGAGCTTTATAACGGGCACAGAAATGCATTGCTGATCGGTCTTTTCCTCCCATCGGGAATGTCGGGGGAAGGCCTATATCCGTGCCTAAGCTCCGCCAAGCCATGTGTAATTCTCGTACGTGGAATGGGAGGAAATACATGTACTATCATGTTCACAGAGAAAGAGAAAGAGATAGAGCGAGAGAGAGGGAGAGAGAGAGAGAGAGAGAGAGAGAGAGAGAGAGAGAGTGGAGGAGGGGTGGTGAGGGTGAGGGTGAGGATGAGAGTGAGGGAGAGGGAGAGAAATGGGGGAAAAGTTGAGAGCACTTTTTATGATCCTAATTCAGAGTCAATAGATATTGGAAATAGCATGACTGATCAGTAATATACCTACGAGTAATGCTACAATAATTGAGAGAAATTCTTAACAAATTTACACATAGCTGTGAGAAAACATGGTGTAAGTGCTGTATTATAATCAATGTGGGATTTTCTGTTAATGTAGATCTATCATACTTCAGTTGGGAACATCTCTTGCTCGTTTTTCTAGATGTCAGTGAATTTGTGCGGAATTAATTCTTCTTGATATGTAACAAAGATGATAACATAATCTATAACATATGCGCGTGTGCATGTGAATGCAATAAAAGTTGTAATTTTTATAATTACACAGAGCAGTGTAGACTGAAATAGGGCCCATTTGTCGACATTTTACAATTTGACTCAAAAGGAATACTTTGATCTGAGAAAAATTACATGACTTTCATAACCTTCCCTTACATGTCGGTGAAAGTCAAAGAAATGTCCAATCCTTTCAGGTGCCAACCTACCGCATTGATGGGACAAATACCATGACTACCTGAGAGTTTCTTGACATCTAGCCTGATCACGTGATCACTCCACGAGGTGCGGCGCCAGAATATGAGAATGGTATCAGATGATGTGCGGTGAGGATCAAACGCAGAAGTGGAACAGAAAAGAGGAGACGAAGAAGAATCCTTGCGGAGAGAAGTGGGTAAAGAGGAGGAGTCGTTCTAGTACATTATTTAATCGGTAGATGGCGTCACTAAGACTTGGCATGAACCCCCCCCCCTCCCCCCCCCTCCCCCCAACCCTCCTCGCTCTCTCCATTTCTCTTTAACACACATATACAGACTCTCTTTGACTTACCCGCATTATCGATGTAAACATGTCTCTTCTTTTTAACTTATATTGCATATGCTTTCATCCACCTGCGTCCATATTCATGAAACCTTTTCTAAGCCTAGTGAGTTATTAAAGTGCATCGAAATGCATGCATTGTAGTAACCAACTAGGCAAGTAAGCTTTCATGAATATGACCCCCGTTCTTTATCCTATCGCGTTTGCAATAAACCAATTTCTACATGTATATCTGTCCACCTGTTCTCTGTCTTGCATTCCCTATCCTTATACGTCATGGCTCGCTCCCTCTTCACGGACACTCTTCGTCCTCGTCTTCTCGTTTCTGACAGACGTGATAGATGAGAAGAGAGGGAAGAGACGGAGGACATACGAGATAGAGGAGCAAAAATAGAGTGAGAGAGGAGGGAGACAAGGAGAAATGGAGAGAGTGATAAAGAGAGAGAAAGGTCATGCAAGTGAATATATTTGTGTTTTTTATGTTCAGCATAGAGAGGTAGTCGAAACAGATTATGTGACAGTGAGGGAGAGAGAGAAAGAGAGAGAGAGAGAGAGAGAGATGCAAGAGAGAGAGAGAGAGAGAGAGAGAGCTGGAGCGAGAAAGAGAAGGGGAGGAGAAGGATCATGTGTCTGTGAGTATCATGAGTATGTGACAGGGATGAGAGGGACAGAGAGATTGAGATGTATGTGTATACTTCAGTGCGTATAGGAAAGAGAGAGAGAGAGATAGAGAAAGAAATAGATGTAGAAAGGAAAGTGTTGAACAAATAGAGAGAGAGAGAGAGAGAGAGAGAGACGTAGAAAAGAAAGTGTTGAACAAATAGAGAGAGAGAGAGAGAAGGATAGAAATGATGGAGCGAGAAAGAGAAGGGGAAGAGAAGGACTATGTGTCTGTGAGTATCATGAGTATGTGACAGGGATGAGAGGGACAGGGAGATTGAGATGTATGTGTATACTTCAGTGCGTATAGGAAAGAGAGAGAGAGAGAGAGAGAGAGAGAGAGAGAGAGAGATAGACGTAGAAAGGAAAGTGTTGAACAAATAGAGAGAGAGAGAGATAGACGTAGAAAGGAAAGTGTTGGACAAATAGAGAGAGAGAGAGAGAGAGAGAGAGAGAGAGAAATGATGGAGCGAGAAAGAGAAGGGGAAGAGAAGGATTATGTGTCTGTGAGTATCATGAGTATGTGGTATGAATATGACAGGGGATGAGAGGGACAGAGAGATTGAGAAAATGTGTGTGTATACATACCGTACATGTATACTTCAGTGCGTGTAGGAAAAAGGGAGAGAGAGAGAGAGAGAGACAGAGAGAGAGAGAGAGAGAGGTGTGTGTGTGCGTGTGTGTGTGCATGTGTTTTGTGTGTGTGCGTTTGTCTGCGACGCGCAGAAAGATGTTGAAAGAGGAAGAGAACCACAGAGTGATCAAGAGGAAGGGTGATAAACAGAGAGAAAGAGAGAGAGAGAGAGAGAGAGAGGGGGGGAGAAAGAGAAGAAGGGAGAAAAGGGTTAAGATATCGACAAAGAGAGCCACAGAGAGCCAGGATTCCACCACCCCTTCCTCCCCTCCACGACGCGATACAGTCAGACATGTTCTCGCCCCCACTCGCGTCGCGCGACCACTTTGTACCTGAGATCCAGTTACAATCCGGTCTCAGACGTGGGGCGTTCTTTTATAGATTTCTCCGTCGATCCGCGTCCGAATTATCTGCATTGCTTCTCTACATTGCGTGGACATTGTGTGCTTTACCCCTCGTCTAACACTTTTGGGCGCGCGTGATTTCTTCTGATTCGCGATTGTCATGACTTTCCCGCTCCTCTGAGGGTTCATTTTCAGAGTTTGACGTGCGGGAGTTCGAGGCGAGCACTGGTTCCCGCGCCCGGACGGGTCGGTCACGACGACGTGTATTCGCTTTCAATTCCACGTAAGCGTCAATGCGTCTTTCTTATCGTGAGCTGCCCTGCGCCTTTATGTCCTCTTATTTTATGTTTAAAACCGACAACCGTGTAATGTGTTTTGCTATCGGTACCGCTGTGGTTATTACCTCCGTCTCTACCTCTTTATCGTGGACATTTCACCCATTTACTTGAGGAAATTACATAATGAGATAGCAGAAACAAGTTTAATCTTTCACATTTACGGACACCACGTTAAAGGGAAGGAACGACAGGAGTGAAATGAACTTAAAGATTCATAGGACATAGCAACAGCATTAAGTGAAAGGGAAAAGAGGAATAATAACTAGATTTTTAAAAAGTAGGAAAAGAGGAAGAAAAAGCAACTAAAGACCAAGAAGAGCAATGTACACAAATTGAACTGGAGGATGACAAAGAATAGGGCGATTAAGGAGGAGGAATAGAAGAATGACAAGAAGAAATAGCAGTGGGAGGAAAGGAAAAACGTATATTTTAGTTGTAATAGTAGCAATAGCACCAAGGTAGCATCATTAATGATAATAATAGTAATACCTACGACGAGGAGCCAGTCGATTGGTTCCAGGTAACCGTATATCATCCACGTTTATTTTGAAGATCCTACCCACATTTTTATTATCAGTTGCGATCTTCGGTCTCGGTGAATTCAGAGATCTAAGAGATATTGTTTGTCATTTTTTATGCACATGCATTATGCAAACTGGCTTTAAAGATTAATGCTTAAATGCATTTTTATTCCAGTGCATTTGTGGAGCGCGCACGAACTCTCCGCACATCAGACTATCGTTTCCGAAGTAATACTGCAGCATTATCGCTACGCCTCTAGTGGATGGTGTCAGCTTTGCCCACAATTGATATTGTCACCTGTTTAACGGATTAATCTTTCAGAAATTAGAGTTGCTTGGTGAACATTCCAATCGGAGATAGCATTAACTAGAGGTTCGTACGTAATGGCAGTTCCAGCGTCTTCATCAATAAAACGTGAACTCCTTCGTTTTGCTGACTTAAGCATTTACTCTTAAGCAACGGTCCTCAACGACATCGAGCCTTCTACAACATTTCTTTTTACGGAAAATGGAAAGCCGCTCCGCTATGACCTTCATACTAATCGGTGAGTTGAGCTGTCGTTCAAGTGGTTTTCTTTTATTTTTGTTCATTGTCTCAATTTGAAGTTGGTTATGAAATGTGTTGCTAGGTAGCCGTAATACAATTTACCAAGAAGTAATCTGCAATGCGCTTAAATGACAATTTGCGTGCGATGAATTTAAATAAATGTAACGCTATATGCTCATTTGGTACTCGCTAGAGATTACACTTTGCAATACTGTGTCAATGTACGTCCTAAGTGTGCGAAACAATGTGAAACAAAATGTGAATACTCATTTATATCAGTGTAATGTGTCGGATGTTAACAGGATAAGCACAAATGGTGTTTAGGAGATGAAGTGATTCAGATGTATGAGATGAGCTTGCTTACAGAATCATGCATAACCGAACGCATATACAAAAAAACACAAACGCATTTTTGAAGTATAGTACAAGTCAGAATTATTTTTTTTTGTGTGGGGGGGGGGGAGCATTTTACAATTGCACTTTCTTGAAATAATCCTTTGATTATTTGAAAATATAATTTGACAAAAGGACATTTGTGTGTCTATCAGATGATAAATTAATAAGACATTGATATACATTGATCATCACACCTGTCAATTCACCAGCAACTGCCATTACAATATCATTGATAATACATGCTCCTGGCAGAAAAGACCTAGTAGATTTCCACGTGTAATGCACAATGGGCATTGTTGTATTTCAAATCGCATACACACATACTTGTTAGTCCAGACATGTCAAAAAGTTAAAATATAATGAAATATTCAAGGGATTATCATAGTAGTAATGATAAGTGTGGTATCACATAACCTGCTCCAAAAACATTTTACATCCTTTTACGACGTGTATATTACAGCTTGATTCGTAAGTTGCTTTATCATTTTTGAAAAAGTGTCAGATGTTTTATTTGTAATCTAGTAGAAGATGTTTGATGTTCCATGAACATAAATTGTTATTGTATCTTCAAATTTGATTTATAATCTGGCACGTGATAAGCAATTGAATATCATAGGAAATTCCTTGACCCACTTATAGAGAAGATACATTGAAACAAATATCGACTGTGGGAGTACAATCAATTACATACACGATGAAAGGCTTTCGTGAACACGATCTTGAACTCCATGTTTTCCGATGAAGTATGCACAATATTGCAGCTGCAAGGAAATAGGGAGTAAGAGAGAAAGAGAGAGAGAGAGAGAGAGAGAGAGAGAGAGAGAGAGAAAGGGGGTTGGGAGGGAAGCTTCATGTAACGTGGATCTAGCGTTCATGCTCTTTGTAACGATACATCCTACGAGATGTTAATGGAACATTATGATGTGATTATGATAATCCCTACAGCCCTCCTCGACATTGAGGTTCTTTCACGGAATATTGCTAAAATTCAGATATGAATGACTGTAACTTATACACAAATGCGCACTTGCAATCTGTGCTCTTTGATATGCTGCTATTTGTTACGTGAAAAGCGTATTCTAGAACTTCGCGAATTGCTCACAATACAGAATAATGTTTCATAATGTTTATCACTCAAATCACAGAATTGTGTTGACACACGGCTTATAGCGAATTTTGTGTTTTGCTCGGGCTAAATAGTAATAGCAGAATGCACAGAGAGAGAAGGAAAGAAGAAGAAGAAGAAGAAGAAGAAGAAGAAGAAGAAGAAGAAGAAGAAGAAGAAGAAGAAGAAAAATAGGTAGTAGTAGTAGTAGTAGTAGTAGTAGTAGTAGTAGTAGTAGTAGAAGTAGAAGTAGTTGTAGCTGAATCAGCAGCATGATCAACAATATCAGTAGTCGTAATCGTTGTATTGGTTGAAGCAGTAATTCTTGCAGTGGTGGTGGTGGTGGTGGTAGTAGTAGTAGTAGTAGTAGTAGTAGTAGTAGTAGTAGTAGTAGTAGTAGGAGAAGTAGTAGTAGTAGTAGTAGTAGTAGTAGTAGTAGTAGTGGTAATAATTATAGTAGTAGTAGTAGTAGTAGTAGTAGTAGTAGTAGTAGTAGTAGTAGTGGTAATAATTATAGTAGTAGTAGTAGTAGTAGTAGTAGTAGTAGTAGTAGTAGTGGTAATAATTATAGTAGTAGTAGTAGTAGTAGTAGTAGTAGTAGTAGTGGTAATAATTATAGTAGTAGTAGTAGTAGTAGTAGTAGTAGTAGTAGTGGTAATAATTATAGTAGTAGTAGTAGTAGTAGTAGTAGTAGTAGTAGTAGTAGTAGTAGTAGTGGTAATAATTATAGTAGTAGTAGTAGTAGTAGTAGTAGTAGTGGTAGTAGTGGTAGAAGTAGTAGTAGTAGTAGTAGTGGTAATAATTATAGTAGTAGTAGTAGTAGTAGTAGTAGTAGTAGTAGTAGTAGTAGTAGTAGTGGTAGTAGTGGTAGAAGTAGTAGTAGTAGTAGTAGTAGTAGTAGTAGTAGTAGTAGTAGTAGTAGTAGTAGTATGCTCTCCCATTAATTATCCAATATGGTTTTCAGAACTCTTTGGTCTATTTGTGTAGTTTATACTTATGTTGTTTACAATTATATGACGTTAAAAGTGTTCATTATGTAATTTGTTATCTTTAAAATGGTTGTAAAGCGCATAGAGATTGCTAATATTATGCGCTATATAAATGTTTGATCATTATTATTTATTATTATTATTATTAGGAGTAGTAGTAGTAGTAGTAGTAGTAGTAATCTTTATGAACATGAGGTATCTAGGGGTTGTCTTCAACAGGGTCAAAATATGATTAAAGCAATGAAACTGCAGTTCGTGATACGTCCGGAAGTACTTTCCTGCGAAGACGATGCTATACGTCAATGCCAAGGGTAACGTTGTAAAAAAAAAGAAGTGAATACATATTTATATTGGCCCCTCCTTTGCTTGGATTACTCCCCTTGCTTAAACATAATAAAAAAAACATATTGCTGAAATACACATTGTGAGGGTGTCGTAACAAGACAAGTTTATTACGTGAATTCTTAACGATATTTAGGTGACCCAATCACATGTGGCCCAACGATTAGATCAGCAGAAAGAGAGAGGCAGGCTCCATCCAAGGCAATTGTGAGGAAGAATCGTACTTGACTTTACCTGATCATTGCCTTTGTGTCTTGTCATTGTCGCTTCCTTTGCGAGTTCTGTATCCGAAATACTGGTGGCAAGGATTCACAAAGCAAGGTTTTACCTGCGAAAGTAAAATGACACCTGACTATCACTATGTGTTAATGTACCAAAAATGTGTTGAATTGAACACTATTGTTATGACATTTAAATTAGTATTCAATCAATACCATATTTTCCTTTAACATATAGTAATCCATATTGAATGGTTCGATGAGCAATATAGAAATACAAATTTATTCCACCTCCGTTATTTGTAATAATATTGTATTTTATGGGAGCACAAATGAAACAGTAAAAACAAGGTGGGGTGGGGGACGGGGGCTGGGTAATTTTGAAATTAAGAGACCGAACGCCTCTTGAGCTTTTCTCAAGTTTATTGACAGGGTAACTTTTTTGCAGGTCAAGGAATCCAATTTTGTAATATATTGTATTTTATGGGAGCACAAATGAAACGGATAAAACAAGGTTGGGAGGGGTCGGGGATTACGTAATTTTGAAATTAAAAGACCGAACGCCTCTTCAGCTTTTCTCAAGTTTATAGACAGGGTAACTATTTTGCAGGTCAAGGAATCCGATTTTTTAAAAACGGGAAATGAAGGAAAATACTGTTCAAGAACTTCCCTCCCAATGATAGAAGTAGAAAATGACTTTGAGCGAAATCGTATTGATTGCTAGATTTCGAGGAAGTTTCGAAGGATATATTGTCCCAAACCTATTGGTTCATGATGACTGTGACCCGTTGATTGATACATTGAGTCGCGTAATTCGGTATATGAACGTATATGAACATGGTTGCAACGAAACGATATGTTTCAAATGTAAACATGGGTAGTTTGTCACTTTTACTGAACAATGAGCCGGGGAAAATTACAAATTGGTTTATTAAAGTAGAGTGACGATTAATGTAAGTAAAATCATGTTATGATATCTACCAATGTTACTTTAAGAGATAATATTTCTATTAAGATGTGTGGCAATAATATTACACAGGTTTCATCATTGAAATGTTTAGGAGTGATGATTAATGATACGCTTAACTGGAATGAGCATATAACTAGTGTCTGTAATAGACTTGCAAAGAATATTGGTGTTATGTCTCAATTCAAATCATTTCCGAAAGATATCTTAAAATGTATGTATAATCCAATAGTGGTTCCGTTTTTAAACGATGGTATTATTGCATGGAGCAATGTCTTGCTTATTTATTTAGATAGATTATTTATATTACACAAAACGTGCAATTAGGATAATAAATCATGCTCCATACCTTGCCCATACCAATACAATATTCATTTCTATAAAATAAATTAAAGTTGAAAGAAACGTATTTTCATCAAGTCTTGATTTTCATGTACATGTGCAATAATAACATTTTACAAAAGTCCCCTTTTCTATACTTTCAAATAAATTCTGCTACATATAAATATGAAACAAGAAATGCTTCGAATTATCACTTGCCAAAACCACGCACTACATGCTTTCAAAAGTCAATATTATTTCAAGGGCCAAAGGTGTGGAATAATTTCATCCCTCATATCAAAGTTTTACGTTCTTTTAATAATTCTAAAAACAAGTCTAAAAAGGTACTTATTGGAAAATACTGTTTTTAACTCATTATACTAGGCATGCTAGGTAAGGCTTTACTTTTTTTTCTTTTCTCCATTTTTAGTTAGTTGTTGTATGTTGTTGTTCTTGTATTGTAACTTCTGCTGATCTTAAACATTCATACGTTAGAGTCAGCTATTTATAAGGCTGCGTCCTTCCTGGCTGTTACCCACTCACCTTTAATTTATTCATATATGCGTATTTGTTGTTATTGTTGTATTTAAAATAAGTAAACTTGAAACTTGAAGGTTCGTAAGACCACTACTATGATATTTCAAACGTGTTATCGATATGGTATACAGCCGATTCCTGCTGAGTAACCACTTAGCAAATTGTTGATTAGCTCGTTTTTTATCAGTGATAGGCTACCCTGTATTTGAGAACTGTGCCTTCTCCTCTCCTCCCCCCCCCCCCCTCCCTGTCATCCAGTCTCTACATTTTAGGCGATGGGATGTTTCATGACAATAGGTAAATGACGGATAGATACATCGCTGAAATACTGTCGGCCTCTTGGATGGAACATAATTACCGCCCTTGCACGTTGAGTAATAGCCTACTCACCGTACCCATGTTGAAAGTGTGTGCAATCGCAAGTTCCAAGGAGAGATTAGCCGATACATTAATCCAGTCTACACCGCTGCTACAACAAGGGTCAATCGTGCAAGTCTTCAGCATTTGTATTAGTACCGAATGGCTTATGCTACCGAATTATCTCCACTGTCTCTCTCTCTCTCTCTCTCTCTCTCTCTCTCTCTCTCTCTCTTTCTCTCTTTCTCCCCCCCCCCCTCCTCTCTCTCTCCTCTCTCTCTCTCTCTCTCCTCGCTCACCCTCTCCCCGGCTCTCTCCCGCTCTCTCTCCCCGCTGTCCCCCTCCTCTCTCTATCCTTCTCTATATTTCTTTGATAGTTTGTGTGTATTTATGTCTGTCTATCTGTTTGTATCTATGTCTCGCTAACTCTTTCTCTTTATCACTTTCCGTTTATCTCTTTCGGCCTGTCTGCCTGTATCACACTTTCTCCCTTTCTCTCTTTTCCGTCTCCCTCTCCCATGTCTCCTGCTCTCTCTCTCTCTCTCTCTCTCTCTCTCTCTCTCTCTCTCTCTCTCTCTCCATATCTCTATCTCTCTCTCGATTAGATCGAGGTGACAGCTTTTAGCCCACCAGCCTGTAAAATATTTAGGAGAGCCGAATTGGCACTTCGGTTGCAGCTGAAAAGTTGTCGCGTCAGATCGAGGAGGAAACATAACACCCGTATCGTCGACATTATTCTGTTCCAGGCTATGTAGCTTTTGTTTATCCCTGCTGTGTGGGGACCTTTTTTCAGACGAACGGATTGGTTACAATACCTTGTTCCATGCGATGATATCATTATAATGAATATATCTGTACAAAAATTACTTCTTTCTTGTGCAGCACATTCTAAAAGCTTAATCTTCAGGCAGAATTTCAAAGAAGAAATTTATGTTCAAGGTTGCTTCTATCACTTACTGAAACATATACATATAAAACAGAATACCAAATTTGTGAACAAACAACATTTTATTTTACATATTACGTTGCACTTAATAGTACCCTTGTCAAAATACTTGGGTGCTGTAGGAAGGTGCATTTATTTTGTTTTCTTTGACGATTATGTCAATGCAATGAAGATCAGACCTACATTGCAGTATCAAAATAAAATCATGATAATTGTTTGGAAGAGATGACGAGGAACTTAAACTTTAGTTACACTTTCATTTAAGTTCACTTCCAATAGAACCGCAATTTAGCGATTTCCATGTCCATTTGTGTGTGTAGATCAATATCTCATGAACTACAGAGATTTAAAGACTTAACATGATAAAGTAATAATACAGTAAGTAAATAAAAAAGGGCTACCTGAACACCCAACATATATAAAATATCCACTTACATAAACATTTGAAAGTTTGAAATCTGTCGAATGATTGATGATAAAGGCATGGCTTGAACCTCTGGGTAAGAGGGTTTACATTTCGACATGATGGAGAAAATTGTATTAAAGGTGATATTCATAGGAAATAAAATCAAATAAATATAGTTTATTTTATAATTGAATGAGTTATTAAAGCAATTTATGCAGCTAACATGCCATGAAAGTGTTCGGTTTTATGTTTAATGAAAGTCAAATTTTACTAAATTGACTCTCTTCCTTTACCTACGAAATCGCCTCAGGGAAAGTGGCGTTGTGTGTACGTCACAGCCGGGATACGCTTCACAATGACCATTGTGTATCACATCTGTTAATCCACTAGCAACTGCCATCACAGTTTCATTAACAATGCATGATGCTTCTGGCGGAAAAGAAGCTGCGGATTGGCATGTTTGATGCACAATAACGCATCCCTTTTCTTACGTCAGACCTAAAGGCCGTTTCGGATGACAGTAGGGCAAATTTGTCCACGAGAATACGGTGATTGTTTTCACCTAAATTTCGCTTTTTGGAAAGTCATATATTGTTTTAATGTCATCCGAGCTCATTGTATGGCTTATAAGCTTTCTGTAGATGAATATCTTCATATTTTTGGATTTTCTATGAATATCACCTTTAACAGAAGACATAACAAACGTATCCTGACACGGTACAGAAAATACTCATCAGTAGTGGGTGAACTACCGCGTGACAGGAATTATACAGTCTCCTAGGATCGCAGACTAAGACTCAAGATGCATG
This sequence comes from Arbacia lixula, assembly GCA_963669155.1. Classification (NCBI taxonomy): domain Eukaryota; kingdom Metazoa; phylum Echinodermata; class Echinoidea; order Arbacioida; family Arbaciidae; genus Arbacia; species Arbacia lixula. The sequence continues at coordinate 11,910,021 of OZ022582.1, read as the reverse complement.
CATGTCATATTCTAGCATCGTCTGCTAGTCTGACCTGACCCTCCATCATCCCATCATCACCCACCACCAGAGTTATCTAACCGATGTAAAAGATATATATATATTTTTTATTGAAGTAATATGAATGATAATAAAGATAAGAATTGCATTTACAAGGTGCTTTTTTGGGGCGTTTCTATATAAAGCGCGCTGTTTTCCGTTAAAATAAAAACATTTATCATTATTATTATTATTATCATTATTATTATTATTATTATTATTATTATTATTATTACTATTATTATTATTATTTTTATCATTATTATTATTATTATTATTTTTATTATTATTATTATCATGATTATTAATATTATCATTATATATTGAAAGTATGTATATACACTACATATTGGATTACACAAATGATACAATGCCTAGTAGCTGTGTGCACCTGCAGAAAATTATAGCTGCTTAAAAAGGCGAGCTTTAAGAAGGATCTTAAATGATTGGATAGATGTGGCGTTCTTGATATAGGGTACGCGTTGGTTCCAAAGGGGGGGGGGGGGGGGGTTGGAGGAGATGGCTCGGTCAGCGTAACGGGTTTTCGTGAGATGAAATTTCGTGGGCCTTGAAGTAATTGGAGAGAGGAATATGAACGGAGAGGGTTTTTTTTAGTGAAAGGGCTTTCTGGGGTAATTTCAATTTACAAAGAAATTTTAGGCATACACCCAGTCGTAAGGATAGCGTGCTCCGTCCTGTAAATGAACGAAAAACAAGTCAGACAAAAATCTTGGAACCAGACGGGATTTGCGTTCTTAAGTCGCTGCCTGGTAAGCAGTAGATTGCAGGTTCAATCCCGTTTGGTTCCAAGATTTTTGTCTGACTTGTATTTCGTTTATTTACAGAATGGAGCTCGCTATCCTTACTACTGGGTGTATGAATATTTTTTTTTTTTTGTAAAATGAGCGGAGAGGCTTGGCAGAAAAGGAAGAAGCGAAGGAATATCTTCATCATCTATGAATCTTTGTCCAGACAAAATACATACATTAAGATGATATAGAGAATTCTTTAATTCAGGACCTTGCTAGAAGGCTTGAACCGGAATCCCGTTCCTGCCAATCATTGCCAATAGAATACCGAAGTGTGACGTCATATGAAAATGTTGTAAAGACAACTGGTTGTAAACTATGGTTGTAAACTTTGCTCAAGCAAACAACGATGGTCATTGTAGAATCTCAAAGTGAGAGAGCCCGACACTAGCCCGATAGACAATGTGGTACCAGTAACATTCTCACTTGAGTGGTGTTGTTTAGAACCAGAAATCTGCATGAACAATGGATATGACGACACCTCTTTGGTTGTCAACAGGCAGTATGTATTTATAGATGAAATAAATACTAGAGATTAGGTAAGATACTGATTTATCTTCGTATAGAATAATGATTGCACACATTGCTTTATTATATTACGCCGGCTTATTTCAGCGCCTTTGGAAAGATGTTGCTAAACGCAACTTACAAAAGGATTTGGATTGGAATAGCGCAAGGACCTGGCGCACTTAAGGCGGATGGTTCAACGGAACACTTCTTCGGAACGTCACTCGTAATGTCTGGGCGATACCATTAGTAAACCGAACAAATTTCTTGGGTAAACCACGAGATGAACCACACTCGTTCTTTTGAAAAGGACATGCGGAAGACTCGAACCCTGGGAATCGCATAATGAGAAACGAACTCCCTGGCGTTTTCCCGTGTAGGTTATCTGCCGCTATACCGGTTTTTCATCCTGCTCTTGATAGGGAAATATAGTGGGGTCTTCGATAAAGAGTGTGGCTTTCCACCTTTACACGGGCCCTCCATTTGATACCATATCAAAGGGACAGAGTGTTTACCCACCGATGGAAGGGGGGGGGGGGGGTGAGGGGGGAAAGGGGCATGCTAACACACAACACACTAGCTATTTTGCAAGGACGTGTCGGGGACTCGAACCCAGGCCCTTGGCTATGATAGACAAACTCTCTAGCTGCTCTCACATGGTATTTCAGCCTGAGTGGCATCGCGCAGAGAACAACCCGTTAGATCTATTGTTGGTCTGGTCGAATAACACAAGACATTGGCGCACCCCCCCCCCCCCCCCCGTGTGTGTAAATGACACTGTGTTGATAAGCATCGCAACAACATGAAAAAACTGCCGTGAACATTAATTTTGTTCAATGTTCTATGTACAGCAGCAATGCTGGTTTGCATCTTCCATCATGCGGTTTCAAAATTATGTAAATTATGTCATTTCATTGCATGCGTCACACGGCTTGTGAATTAAACTGTTTATGCTATATCTTGGAACCCTCTAGTGAGCGGCGAATTGTGAAAGGAAACACCTTGGAATGAGCGATAAAGATTTTTGTCCTCTACCATGTCATCTCACTGTCGCTCTCTTGTGCAAATTCACATTACTGGCGAATCACCACGAGTAAAAATCCACATGAAGAATCTGCTTGTTTCCCCAACAAGACGAACACATATCCAGAGATGAGTAGGTATACGCAGTGGTACAAGGAGAGGATACGATCAATATGGTGCTTGAAGCTGTTTCGAAGATCTATCAAAATAATAAAGATAATGATAGGAATAACAACAATAACAATAATGATGCAACATGATGTCACACGAGAGTACCAGCTTCCGCCATTTAACTTTGTTTTTTTCTTGGAGATAGGTGTGATAGGGTACGCTGCCCTATACTTGCTGTATCCACCGAGTTTTCACACAGCTCTGTACACTTAGAAGTGGTGTGGATTATGTAACGCGCACAGGGTGTAACATTTAGATGGTGCATGTGCAATTCGTATTATCATGTCTACAAGCTGGTTTCAGTACAGCACGAAACTTCTGACATGAGTATTTTTTTTTTATTTTGATGCAACCAGAAAGAATTAATGAGTCCAGCGCTCCCATCAATTTGTTTCACCAGGAGTCGTTGTTAACACGTCCGTGCTGACGCAGCCTTCACACTCCGTTCAATCACAATGTAATAGCTATGTTCAGCTTGCTGTGTATTTTCAATGAATGTGCATGTACATGTATACTTCAGTAGCATCACATTTTGCCAATACCGACGGGAATCGTTTAATATCCAGTTACATTTTGTTGGGCTCGCAAGGCATACTGCAAGCAGAGAACACGGGCAAACACCAAAGAGGGGCAGAGTAATTATACGACTGAGTGTTGAGGGATTTTGGATTGTACGCATTTTAACCTTTATTTGTAATTCAGTAGCTTACTGCTCGCGCACTCCCCGGCGAGGCCCTGATCGACCCCAGCCTGCGGAATACAGATGCAGAAATGGTGATGAAAGGGGCAAATATTCGATTTCTTCTCGGAAGCACCGCAAACATCATTATGTATGCTATTTAACACATTGCTCTTTTAACCCTCCCAGTGGCAGCCCGAGTCACAATAGATAGATAGATATAGCAATTTATTGTCCTATTGGAAATTTCATTTTCACTGGTTTACATTGATACAAACAAAGAATGTGACATCACACAAGGTTCATATAAACAGAAAGACATACAAATTCTAAAGGATACATGATGTTTATATCAGCTTTACAATTACTGAAACTGTGCAAAACACCTGTGCAAGGCTTCTATTGGGTTGTACGAAATATACACTTATTACACCAATATTAGGAAACCTGCATTGGTTACCAATGCGGCAGAGAATAGCATTCAAGGTCATACTAATTACATACAAAACACTTCTTGGTCAAGCTCTTGGCTACATTACAGAATTATTGAGGTATAAAACCAGTAATAATGGTCACAGGTTGGGCAGTTCGACGGATCCTCTGCTTTTACGGATTCCATCCTTCAAAACAAAAGTAACGCTGTAATGATATGCTCTCTTTAGAAATGTTACAATAATGTCGCGCGTTGTACAGAACAACTATTGCATGGTCGCAACCGTGTGCTCGGTTAGTATCTCCAGTCACATGACACTGTTCAATCTCGCAGATGATGTGTACATCGTCTGCTCTATTACCGGCATGGGCATCATCGTCATCGAGAAGTATTCCCCCGAAGACACCGAAGGTCGTAAAATCAGAACATTCGGAGAAACAAGTCAAAACCATTTTACAAAGAAATTTTAGGCATACACCCAGTAATAAGGATAGCGTGCTCCATCCTGTAAATGAACGAAAAACAAGTAAGACAAAAATCTTGGAACCAGACGGGATTAGAACCTGCAATCTACTGCTTACCGGGCAGCGACTTAACCACGCAAGCTATTTCTAGTTCACGGGTCAAGACACGACAACATGGAAACAAATACCAGAAAGAGTCTCATTTCCTCTGTCTCATTAATATTCATAAGTAGTCCGCCGTAGGGACAATTCGGCTAGATTTTAGTGAAAGGGCTTTCGGGGGTAATTTCAATTTACAAAGAAATTTTAGGCATACACCCAGCATGCCCAGTAGCAAGGATAGCGTGCTCCATCCTGTAAATAAACGAAAAACAAGTCAGACAAGTCTTCAAAACCAGTTTGAAGAAAATTGGAGTATACAAAGAACCATTGAAATGTTTCATTTGAATCTAATTGGTTGTTTAACATTGTTTAATGACAGGAGGATCGCTATTCCATGGCGTTGATTGGCAGCTTAGCCCTGAGGCCGTGACATTATGTCCTTAGTTTTCACTATTTGCACATCCTTATTGTTGTGTTTCTACTACGCATGATATCCTCATTGGAAATTTCTATTGCTATTGGGGGTGAAATACTTGTTTATGCTGCACACACGCAAAATGTGTTCTTATTCATGAATATGCATGCATGCAATACTTAAATATCTATACAAAGACAAATGCATAATAGTTGATATAAGTAACAGTGAAAAATTAGGTTTGGACAACACGTCCCTTTACGCACAACAGAGCAATATGGATAACGCTTTAAACAGGACGTAAACGCCGAGAAATATTACCACTGTTAAGAAATAATGCTGCAACGTTTATGATCTATTCAATCACGATTGCTTTCAGTCCGTGAGTGCACATGCTGGTGACCATTGAACACTCCATTGAAATTTATATTTCAGCCGACCTATCAAAAACTTTATCATACCAGGATTGAAGAAACCTATCAAACAGGCCGTCCATATCTTATCATAGTAAGGAAAAATCAGGCAAAAATGGAAAATGCTCGCACATGAGGAAGAACAATGCTGAAAACACAATCTTGAATGTTCGATCGCATTCTAAAGCCCGGAAAGCTGGATCGAAGGGAACCCACCTTTTGGAAGATAAACATCGGTCAAAATCAACCCTTCGACCCCCAAAACAAGGCGCCACAGGATCAGTAGAAAGAGAACATCGGATACGTTTTCGTTCACCACCGGACCAGATAAACATGTCAAGTTTGGAAATCCAGAGCAAGGAGCTGATTCCGTCTTTAAGCCGCTAGGTGGTGAGACCTTCTGATGAAAGGGAAACTTGATCATGGCCTTATTTACGATATTTTTAAACGCCTCATCTTGTTCGCTGCAAAATGTCTGTCACATCTATGTAGAGTTTACGTTTAAGATTGAATGGAAACATGGGATTCCCTTTCTTGTGCAGACAGGCTACCGCAAATACCATTCCAGAAAAGCATGTCCGCAGGCTATTGATCAACTGATATCATGAGCCTGGAGAGAGAGAGAGAGAGAGAGAGAGAGAGAGAGAGAGAGAGAGAGAGAAAGAGAGAGAGAGAGAAAGGGAGAGAGAGGGGGAGAGAGAGAGAGAGAGAGAAAGGGAGAGAAAGAGAGAGAGAGAGAGAGAGAGAAAGAGAGAGAGAGAGAAAGGGAGAGAGAGAGGGAGAGAGAGAGAGAGAGAGAGAAAGGGAGAGAAAGAGAGAGAGAGAGAGAGAGAAAGAGAGAGAGAGAGAAAGGGAGAGAGAGAGGGAGAGAGAGAGAGAGAGAGAGAGAAAGGGAGAGAAAGAGAGAGAGAGAGAGAGAGAGAGAGAGAGAGAATGAAGGAGGCAAGGAGGGAAAGAGAGGGAGGGGAAGAGAGAGGGGGAAGAGAGAGGGCGTGAAGGAGAGAAGAAGGAAGAGAAAGAGAGAGAGAGAGAGAGAGAGAGAGAGAGAGAGAAATAGAGAAAGAGAGAGAGAGAGGGGGGGGGGGGCTTTCTTAAGGAATTTTCTCTCTGACCTGTACCATTCTGGAAAACACCTTCACTACACTTTTAATAATTCATTTAAAATTATGCTAACTCGCCGCATTCAATTTCATTTACAAGCATTAAACACAAAAAAGTACTGTATAATCGTATAAAAGCATGAAAAGACTGGAATAAAGATACGTCATAATTTTCATCGGGAAAGTCATCTGCACGGTTAGACTCTATCATTACAACTCGCCATACCTAACACGTGATAACTATACACTCCCCCCCCCCCCCCAAAAAAAAAAAAAAATGTAAATAAGGTTTATACACGTGTTAAGAATAGTTGGCCTCAGTGGAAATTCATTTTCGAATTGGGTCGTCGTAGTATCAAATCATATTTCTTGAAAAAAGGGACTAAGAATCTAACTCTCAATTAGCCCCAGAGAGACAGCTTGAAAATGTGTTGTCTGATGTAGGTCACTGCCATCTGCTTTGACAGAAACGTACAGAATTACTGAAAGGTTAGTGTCAGATTATAATACACGTTCATTGGAAAGGGAATACGTTAAGACTATTCATTGGATTAGAAAGGAAATATAACCTGCCTTTACGAGCAGGACGTGTTTTAAAGGGACACTCAAATACACATTAATCAACGTGTACAATTAACAAGTAATACTAACATCCTTATCATAATCTGTTCGCAATTTGTATTTCTTATTGCGGTTGACAATGTTTATCAGAGCCAAATTTCTCTATTTCTTTGAGAAACTATGTTGGTTGAATGATCACAGTTGTCTTTGTATCAAATCATATTTCTCGGTAAAAAGTACTAAGAATTGAACTCTCAATCTGCCCTGGAGAGACTGCTTTAGGATGTATTGTTCGATGTAGGTTATTTTCGTCTGCTTTACCAGAAGCAAGGTAAAAACGGAATTACTAAAAGGTCAGTTAGTATTCTCGCGTGAAACTGCAATACATATTCATAGCAAATGGAATACATTGGGGTAAACAGACAATTTAACCTCATTTTATGCGCGTGTTTTAAAGGAACCCTCTGATGCATTGATCAATGTGTAAAGTCAATAATTATACCACTCAATTCCGTTTCATAATCTGTTAGCACTTTATATTTCTTATTGCGCTTGTCAAGGTTAATCAGAGTCAGACGTTTCTACTTCTGTGAAAAAACTATGTTGGTTGAAAGAACACAATCGTGCTTTCGAGATGTGAAATGTACGACAGCTGGTTATCGATTTCTGCTATAAATAAATATATGGCCTTACCCTACTGTATGTGTGCGTACGTTTGAGAGTGTGCGTGTGTTTGTGTGTGTATGTATGTATGTGTGTGTGTGCGTGTGTGTGTGTGTGTGTGTGTGTGCCTGTGTGTGTATATGTATGTATGTGTGTGTGGATGTGTATGTGTGTGTGAAGGTGAAGATGGTATTCTTTTTTTTTTTTATTATTTTTTGGCGGGAGGGGAGGGGGGGGGGGGGGGTTCAGGTTAACAATGCCCCGTTCCGCTTTAAAGAAAAGTAAGCCAGCGAGAAAAACAACAACCCATAAACGGATTGTTACTTGCAACCCATTTGTTAAGGGAGATTGCACATCGCTGCAATTTTGCCGCCGGCAATCTCAATCCACCGACGGAACGTCCATTTATCCCAAACGTACTTCGATGAATGGAGATGGCGGATGGGGTGCGGGTGACATGTCATGAAGCTGTCACTTTGAGCGACGCCCTTCAATGCATGAAATTCTACCCAGGGCCTGATCCACGTGTGAGCACATACCATCCGACTCTAGTAGCTGCTGTAGCCGGGGCCTCTTATACTTTCAAGAGAGGCTCTTACGCTTTGAGTAGCAGTAGCAGGTACAGAAACTCTCCTAGCAAGTTGCACTATACGTCACGTAAGGTACGCTTACACAACTCCAACTGACAATAGGCGGTATTTATAGCGGCAAACTGATTCTGCATGTTGCGGCTAACTGATTCTGTGGCTACAATCATGTGAGCATATTTTGACCAGCCAATGAGGCAGGGGCAACGCCGATCCTAGCACTAATACAGTTAACATCTTGATATTGTTATCTTTTCAATCCCTGTCAGACTTTTATACGATGTTGTTTGAAAAAAAAATTATTAGTATTTTTCGAAATATGATTTGTTAAAAAAATTGTTTTATTCTTAATTGAGCATTTTATGAGCTTCCGGATGAAAGCACCCTTTTTCCATAATTTCATCTTTCACTCTGTTTGTTTCACCCAACTTTGCCCTCTACTGGTTTTGTATGTATGACTTATGCACATTTTTTTCGTGCTGTCCGTGCTGATTTCAAACAGAAATATAATCGTACTGAATCTTAACATTGTTAATTGCGTTTTCTACTCACGCAGTTAGATGTGATGGGCATGATGGGTACGGACCTCCCGAAAAGACATGGTTTGTGTAGAATCAATAAGAAGACCTCCGTGATTAGAGTGGGATTTAATTTGCCAATTGAAACAACGAATCCCTGACATAGCGCGGTATATATTTCTTGCATTGTATGCAACCTCAGTGAACGGCTGCTCTTACCATCACAATAAGAGGAACAATGTCGTTATTAAGAGAATGCGTGCGTGTACAAACTACTTAAATGCTTGACAGGATAAATCCAGAACCGTCATAATAACACCGACTCGTATCATAAACCTTGTGCATATAGCAAAAGAATGGGACCCCGGTAGCAAGTTGGTTTTAAAATAGACAGATTAAAAAGTTCGAGAAAGTTGTGATTATGTGCAAATCATGATTGCTAGCCCTAAATCCTGATCATTAACCCTTATCGCCTCCATGGACTGAATACCAAAACATGGAAAAAGGGAATCTTGTAGACCTGCCACATGTACACAATACACATGACTCTATCCAACAGCGATGCAAAACCGTAAAGTGTGAAGAGCCACTGCGGACCGAGAATACCGCTCGGACTAAGCAAGCAAGCACGTTCACGGGCAACTCCATCGGTGGGCATTGACGTACTCTTTTTTTTTGCAAATTTGCAGGAATAACTTCTTCATGATAGTTTGCATTTAGTTTAGACTTTTCACAATATGTTAATTTGACTGTGCTATTAAAGATCAATTGAACATGTCAACAATTGAACATGTCAACCAATAAACAATCGTTATTAATAATTAAAACACCACTTGTGTTCCGCTTCAAATAAAGTAAGAAAATGTTGGAAACTATGTTGCTCACACTTGGCTTATTGGTACCTGATACATTCTCTTAAAACATACAGTTGACTTTGACAATGGCGTACGTGCATGTGCCTTTGATTGTTGCTATTGCCAACAAAATGTGACACCCTAAAAGTGCTGCAAATTTAAAGACGTGAGTAATTGGTGTGTGCCTGCGTGTAGTGAATTTGATATCAAGGCAATTAAAATACGCTAAATTGCTGAGACTTGGGGTTTTTAGCGAATGTACAGATGGCGCGTTGTCGAACCTCGTTCATATACACGAGGCAATATGAAAATGGACTCTAAACGTGAAGACCAGCGATCGTTGTCGAGCGAACTTAGGAATACGACATTCGACATAAAAATCATCTAATCTCACTACACGCTATAGATGAATGTTTGCACACTATGTATACAGAGTGTCAATGGGGCAGTTGCATGTTCAACACTCAAAGGGGAAAATGAGACACATACATTAAACAAGCAAACTTTTGAAAATGTATGTGTTTTTGTGGAAACATTGTTTTCCTTTCCCCTGAAATGTCTGTCAGAGACACAGATTTGACCCCGAAATGTTTTATTTAAGGAATGCTTTCACGCAACACCCAGTCTCTCGTGTGAACACGGCGAAGCGGTGGAAGACTCAGAATATAGCAATAATAATAATAGTAATACATAGAATTTATATAGCGCACTTTCCATCTTAATCAGATGCTTAAGGCGCTTCAGAGCACCACTATGCAGATATGTCTTTAGGTTGCCCTTGAAGGTGGTCACTGACGTCAGGGTTTTCAAACTCTGTGGAAGAGAATTCCACAAGGTTGGCCCTGCATGTGCAAAGGCCCGTTCTCCCCACGATCTCTTTGAAACAGGAACATGAAAAAGACCGGATGTGGAGGATCTTAAGGTTCGTGATGGTTGGTAGTTGTGAATTAAAGATCTATTGTAGCTGGGGGAAGTTCCGTTGACAATATGAAAGACTAAAAGAAGTATTTCAAAGACAAGAAGTTCCCTCGGGGGCAACCAATGAAGACTTTTCAAGACAGGGGTGATGTGGCTGCGCTTGCCGGTTAAATTTACAATGCGTGCAGCTGCATTTTGTAACTTCTGCAGTTTCCCAATTTGAGAGTCGGTAAGTTGTATAGGTGGCCATTACCAAAATCGAGCCGCGACGAAATAAGTGAATGTACTAGTTTCTCTGTTGCAGAGCGAGTGAGATACTTTCTTATAAATCCAATGTTGCGCAATTGATAGCGAACTGATCTGCAAATACTTATAATCTGATTAGACATAGACATATGGGAGTCAAAGACAACACCAATGTCGAGACATGATTTTGACAAGGGAATTATGCTACCTGAGATGGAAAAGGAATCTATATCTTATTTGTTGAGTTGAGATTTTGAGCCAAAAAGTAAAAACTCACATTAACTTTGGTTCAAAAGTAATGAGTGTGGCTTCAACCAAGTGTCAATGTCCATTATACACCTTTCCAGATTACAAATAGCTTGGGTGTCACTAGTTTAATTGGGTGAAAAAGAAACAAAAATCTGAATATCAGCCGCATATAAATGATAATGAACGGAGTGACGTTGGAAAATATCTTTGAGCCCTGTTAAAAAAACGGAGAACAAAATTGGAATGTAAATAGATTATGTTAATCAAGTTATTTTCTTGCTTTGTCACGGAAGCGGAGTGCTGACGTGATATTGCGGGCTTGTGAAGCATACAAAAAAAATACTTTCATGTCTCGGTCACAAGAAAATTGGCACTTGTGCACATGCGCAGGTAAAAACAAACACACACAAAACAGGTCCATGTGCAAATATAAAAGTACAGACGCATGTATACATGCACACCCATACACACAAATCACAAACAAAAAACAGACAGACATACACACATACACACACTCGCACCCTTACACTTGGACGGACAAAACACACACTAGAACAAACACACATCCACTTGCAAACGCTTACACATTAATTCAAACGCACAACCATGGTAACAGTCCCCCTTTGGCTGGAGAGAATCCTCAGTCGGTGTTATGCGGTGGCTGCAAACCATTTTAACAAGCCCATCCAAAAATAGTGATATCCAGGCAAAGGCGACCCTTTGAATTGTCCACAACTTGACACACTTATGCTTAAACACGACCAGCGGGCATGGTATGTCTATTAATTCAGTGGGGTTGCAGCGTACACCTCGTGGAGAAATTGGAGCTGGTAATACCACTCTACATCTCAGTACTTATGCCCTAACACGCCAAACCGTCTGTTAACAAGCAGTGCCATTTGTAGGCACCAAGAGCCTGTATCATGCGAGTCGGTAGAAAGAAGACTCCTTTCTATCATTTGATGTACAGGGACAGGACAAGGCAAGCAATGATTTAGCCTTACCTACCACACACGTGTCTTGAGAGAGGGTCGCCAATGCGTCTTCGACTATATTTCATGATGTAGGTGGAAGGTGTAATCGATGCATGGTAGGGTCCTTAGTAATGGAAACTTTGTTGATCTCTCGCCATTGCCAAAATATGTTGCCATCTTAATTGTTAATGTCAGTGTCAAGCAACTGGTGCGATATTTAAACTTGTAGAATGGCGGAATGTAGAATGACCCCATACGAACTATTGTCACTGCTATACTGGTAGCATTTAAGTGTGTGTCTTGGGAAGGGGATGGAGATAGGGGTGGGAAGAGGCCGTAGCTTACTTATCTGGATCGTTACAAAAGCAACAATAATACAAATGCACATTTGTCTTAACATCAATTCAATAAGATGACACAACGATTAACCGAGGAACAGCATATGCACACCCACCCACGCCCACAATAACACCCACCAGCCCACCTGCTCACATACAAACGTACACACACGTGACATACGCACTTAAGCAGACAAACACACAAACAACCCACTCGCAACACACCATACCCACTCTCGCATAAAGATATGTCATCTTCATTTTTTTAAATAGGACATAATCTCTCCGCTTCCACATTTAGTGACTTCGGAAATGTGATATAATTGGGTTTGAAAGCAATCTCATTTCTATAGCTGTCATGGAGACGAGACTGTTGCCATTGTATAATTCAAGCTGTGGATGAACAAATCACCACCTATACATCATTCACGTACGAAACACTGTTCAAACTGTATATACATGTACATTACAAACAAAATACATTACTTCTGCGAGGGGTTAGAAATTAACATGAGCATGATAAGCTCAGAGCGTATACGAGGTGGTATTTGCATTTGTATTGGATATATAGAGCTAACTTCAAATCTTAAAACTCGAGTCCCGATTGACACGTCCCCCAAACAGATTGAATTAATACTGTCAATGTGACATGATATGAAATAAGTTATTTTACTTTTCAGACTCAAAGCATCAGTCTCTCGCTTTCAGGTGCACTAAGTGTGTTCATTTGAGTCGATTCATTCTGATCTATATGATCACATTCATACTAGTTAAAAGGGTATGGCGATATTACACTCAGGTCTTAAGCGGAAATTCTGTGAGGGATTTGATTATATCAAGCTTTTATTAGACATGGATATTTATCAACATTTCAATCATGTTTGATATCACAATAGCTTGTATTAATTTTGATTTGACATTTTTACTTTTTAATTGGAATTTAATAACAACAGCTATATGACTGAATGCATTTACAAAGAAAGAAAAAATATGAACCTGTATTCAAAAAAACGTATTAAAGATTGTTTGATTTTGTACCATTTGCTTTCACCGACATTTATATGATGACCTGTTTTAAACCAACATTTGTAAACTATTCAAACACTTTTGAATGCTTTTCGCCACTTTCAAATGTCTATAGTTATTTTTTTCTTCGCCTTCTTAGTGTACCACCTTCATCTGGGTTGATAAAAAGGGATTAAACAGGGGGGAGGAATAATCGAATAAACACCCATTCAGTCAACTATGAAACGACTAAATATGACTTATTGCCAGTCAGAAAACATTACAAAGAAGACATCGTACAAATTTACATTTATTTTTAGCACATTTATCTTCCCACCGGCATAATCTAGGATACGGAAATACATCTCTTGAGGAATTACCGCATAGACTCGTTAGCAGTGTGAATCTGATACGCGATCCGTCATTCCGATAATCATGACCTTTAACAGGATTACCCAGCCCGCCTGTAAAAGATTAACTTCTTTCATAGACGAAGTAAACAATACACCCACAAAGTATCATTTTTTTTTTCATTTTTCGTTAATCATGGCGTGTAATTGCATTGCAAGTCTACTAGTTTTTCTTCTGGTTCCACTGCTAGCATGTCCCAATATGATAGTACTTACTATGCTCTGTAGTCAGTTGATCCAAAGTCTGCCACCGGCAACAGATTACAAAACTGGGATGAATTCATTTTAGCATGCGTACCTCAGTTACCGCTTGCTAATTGGTTAATGTGTTAGAGACGTCATAGCGAAGTGTATGATCCTAAATGGACCCCATGGATTATTCCTGCCGTACAGTATTAAGTCATATGCAACAAATCAGTCCCTCCTCAGAATGTGCTAAGCTTTCAAGGTGTGTGTGTGCTTGTCATACCAAGTATGAATAATAACAATGAGTGTGTGTGTGTATGTGTGTGTGTTGTGTGTATGTGTGTGTGTGTGTGTGTGTGTGTGTGTGTGTGTGTGTGTGTGTGTGTGTGTGTGCGTGTTTGTGTGTGCACCTCGAGCGTCATTTGCTGATTGGTCAACAGTTTCGATGACATCGTTTGAAATCGATGATTCTCGTATGTCCCGAAACGAGTGGTGCATGTCCCGTGCCGCCATTTATGACAGTTTGATTTGATTACAGAATAGGGTACGTTTTGCTAGCTTCTTTGTGTTTAGATTCATTCTATATTGATAACAAAATCATGGAAGCATATATTGTTTATATTTTCTTCTCCTCCTTATAATATTTTTAAAGAACTGGATTGACTTTTTGCAATGTTTGACTTATTTGGTTAATTTTCGAAACATGTGTAAACATGTGTAAATCGGCAAAGCGCTGGCCAGCTGCGTGGAGAAATAGCTTTACCCTGGGTCCATGGTTGACCAATGAAGGTATATAGGCGAAACGCACGTACGCGACGCCGTGAAGGAATGATCGGTCTTAAAAGGAGATTATGAATTGCAAATCAAAACAGTTTCAATAATACGACAATACAAAAAAGGTAATAATAATAAATCCGCTTAGGACAATCTAGAAGCCATTTAACCATGGTTGGGCATAATAATATTTCCATTGAGCGGAAAATCACGAAGAAAACCGATTTGAAATAAACAGACGGACATACACACAGACACACACACACACACACACACAATAGCCAAATTATAGTAGGGATGAACCGGAATGGTACTGTATAGATGGCTCAATATGCGTGTCTTTATGTCAAGCGGCTTCCTTCCTTCCGCATGAGTCTACCTTTACGCGGCTTCGGAAGAGCCCTCTGACAACCACAGCGTCCTTATATCTCTAGCTGCATTGCTACAATTTAAATTGACAGTTTATTATCTAAATATAGACGCGTCCCCGTCATCCATTATCTCTCTATCTCTCTGTCAGACAGAGGGCATAATCGAATTCTTTCCTGTTTGGTGGGTTTTTGGATCCGGATAATTTCATGTGCACTCTGCGATCCTATTAAGCGGGCTCCGGTGGTCATAAGGGGATAAGGACTGGCGATTCAAGGGATATTTTCTCACCGTATATTCAGCACCTGGGGCAGTGCAGAGTCTACGCCTTCCCTATGAACAATCACCATAGGATTCTAACGGCCTGTAACCATAAAGGTATATCAGTCTAGATGCGCCATTGTCTCATCCATTTTAGTGTTAGAGGTGCGCCATTATTTTCCTGAATGGAAATCATGTCTGTGTTTCAAAGTTTTCTTTACGCGAACTGCTCTATATTTCATGGCATTGTCGTTTTTTTTAAAGTAGAAATTCACCGTAGTAGAACAACTTAGATCCAGTAAGGATTGAGCGAGTTTCTACTTAATGATATATGTCATTAGATTCGCTGATGATCAATTTATATGTGCAGTTCGCTTGGTGTAATGTAAAGTCTTGGCACAACTCTTGTTATGCAGCAACCGTGTCATGTTTCGCGCGGATTGCGCCGTACGTCTCTCATCAAAAGAACTCCCCCGCGGACTGAGCTGCGTCCAACTAAATAAAGATGGGTCTATAAACGATACTACATAGTATCAACACTAATCAATGAAATCATGATCTCCGTGCCTAAAATTCTCCAGAGATCTCCAAAAGGTATTGCTTCAAAATATTTCCAAATCAATCCATATGAATTATTCATCCTCGTTTTTCCCGTACCACCCGAAGCGTCATTCGTATGTTTTGTATATTTCGGCAAAAAGGGCGGCTCACTCTTCAATAGTGCTTTTATAGAATATTACTTGATATCGATGAGAGGAAAAATACGCTGCCTCTCTTTGTGAGTGGTTTGGCGGGAAACGAGTATTTGCTGTTGGGGAAAGTGAGGGAACCGGACCCCTGGGATAAAACGGACCTCTCCGTTTATTTCCATAATTACGCAATCGTGGCCGCATCCAACAATCGCAAGATATTTCTCTCTTTGAAAAACTACTTAATTGAAACTATCATTTTCAACCGCCAATATGTGTCGTCTCTGTATTTACAAACAAAAAATATAGCCTCGTTATGCAGAATGAAGAACTTAACAACTTAAGGATTATCTTTATTGATGCATGTTCATTGTTGATGTGATTAAATTAGATCCTTTGGTCAATAATGGAAAAATGACTTGATGAATAATTCCTTATTTGTTTTTCGTTTAATTTTTTTGTTCATTATTGAGTAACAGACCTCTGGAGCAGGGTCAAAATGGACCAGGGCTGTTTTGACCAAAAAAAATTTACTCTATCACTGATTAGAAGTAACATTGTATGCAATTCAATGTTCAACTCGACCCTCTGGTTAATAGCATACATACTCAGTAGGTGAAAACATTTCGAAAAATTACATTTTTACTCAGGAAATCAATGGGAGCGAAATAGGGTCTGTTGTGCCCGGGGTATGTGGTAAAATGGACTGCGTTGTACATTCTTTCAGTGTATTCGGCATTAAAGCTACTAAAGTTGAAAACATTGTAAGGAGTGTGGGGGTAGTTATTTCCCAACACAATTAATCATTACAGAAAGCTGTCTCTAAGCATACTCTGTTTTAAAGTTGTGTTCAGCTAAAATTAGTTAGTCCTTTTTACCCCACTTTCTTCTACTATTTGAGCGGCGTCATGATGTGAAAGGTCGGAAAGTAAAAGTTCACCCCTACCCAGTTTCATTGCGGGATATGAATTGGCGTAGAAATGATGTCACGTGGGAAAAGCAGTTGGGAGGGATCTTATTTCTTTTGTGAGAACCCTGCCGCGTATCTCTCTCAAGGTTTTCGCGGGAAACGATGGGGGATGTGATATCGCATCCAATATTCTCGCCAAACGGACAAAGAGTCTATGGAACCCCCTCGGCTAAGTCAGTGGGGTCCATTTTCCGAGCTAGTAATTTGACTTTTCTGTCGTTATTGTCGAAACGTCACATACATAGATATATGCATATATAGAAGAATACAAGAGGTTACGATGGCGCTGAATAAATACAAGTAAACACAAACAAATTGACGCCGGAGAATTTCTCCGGCGTCTTATTCAACTTCTTTGTGTTTACTTGTACATATATATATATATATATATATATATACATATACATGTATGATATATACATATATGGCATATATATGATATATATATATTATGTATGTGTATGTGTGTGTGTGTGTGTGTGTGTGTGTAGGTGTGTGTATGGTGTGTATGACACTGTGATGGCAGTTGCTAGTGGATTGACCGGTGTCATGCACAACGGACATTGTTTTGTTCTGAATCAATTATCTCATACACACAAATTGTGTCCAAAAGTAAAAAAATATCCCTGAATATTTGAATGATTATTACAAAAATAATGATATTCATGACGAGACCTGCTTCCAGAAAATGTGACATCCTTTGTTTTGATTATGTGTAAATCCACTTTGATTCAGATTGTAAAATAATTCATTTAGGGTGACAAGATTTTTGTTAACACCTAGTACATAATAGAGAGCGAGAGAGAGAGAGAGAAATGCAGAATACAACAAAATATTTTACTCCACTTTTAAATCGCAACCGCCACCTCTTTAATTATACATATATATATATATATATATATATATATATATATATATATATATATATATATATATCGGTATGAGTGCGTGGAACATTGTAAAGAAGCCAGACAATGGCGTAACGTTCGCCACTTTCGGCATTGTTCAGAAAGTTGTTGTATTTTTCATATTTCACGACCTCCCAACTCTTCTCTCTCTCTCTCTCTCTTCTGCCCTAGACAATGCTAGCCCTTTGTTCATGTGATTGATCACTTTAACGAATGAGTCCATTTTGGGCTGCGGGCACTCCTCATTGGAGTGCCTTTTCTGTAAAAATAATTTAGACAACTCGAGCACAATGTTTTGGTTGGCCTAAAACCTGAACTTCGAGTAAGTGATTAGGGGTTCTAACTAGAATTATGGTGTAGTTTTATAGTTTTAATCATTGTAGTAATTTATAATTGCAGTATGAAGGTAGTGCGGTAGTCAAATTCAGATGCGAGTTAGGTGACATGCTATGATGGTTTAACGCATGACAATAAACATCTGATTGTGATGTCATACATGTTTCCTGCATTTAAAAAGAAAAAGAAAAATAAGCATAGACAGAGACCCGAGAAATAATTCAGTCACGCACTCCCTAATGTTTGCAGCATGTCGAATGTTTCTGGGAATCCGATTTGTTTAAGAGCATTGGCGTGTCTTACCTGCATACTGCCTCATAAATCGGATAAACGACTGAATTGACTTTTCAAGGTAAGGTATATATATAGAAGCATACAAATATATAAATATATTGATCAGCTGCAAAATGTGTTGCCAATGAAAGGAGAAAATATCGGAATAAAAATACCGGCAGCTTCCAAGGACAGGGGTATCAAGCTAAGTGGATCTCGGCTCTATCTTCCAACGTGGCGGAGCAAAAGACGGAGCTAGACATTGCGCTTTAAGTATTTTTTCGTCTTTAAAATGGCGGTGAGCTTTCACTATTTGATTTCAGTCTCTCGACCTATATACTTCATGAAGAATAACATATTTTGAAGGGTGTCTTGATGAGCGGGGGAGATGTGGGGGAGCCATTTGGGAGTAATAAGTCGTTGGGTCCATCAAATTTACCTCGAAATTATCTGGGCTTATTTGTCCGTCGATGCATTACTCGAGATTGGAACAATGCGTTGCAGCGCTGCAGAAAACTAATTTCACCTGTTTAACGGAAAAGGGGAAGGAAACGTTGAGTTTGCTTCTGAGGAGAAGACCTCTCCCCGAGGGAGGGTCGGTACTTTGCAGAGAGAGTGAGAGAGGAGGAGAGTGAGATTTGTGTGGACTCGTGTGTATGTGTGTGTATGCGTGTGTGTGTGTGTGTGTGTGTGTGTGTGTGTGTGTGTGTGTGTGAATATCTGTGCATACATGGGATTGTGCATGCAGGTACGTGCACACTTTAGATGAAGAGGAACAACAGGAGATTTCTGCCTAAAAGACCTGAAGACGGTCACCATATATATGTTTTCTCTCGATGCAACCTTTTCTGCTTTGTTTGTCCTCCTACAAGCACCCGTGCTTCACACAGAAATAGCATTGGAAACCTATCCTCCTTGGAAGCCTTATTGTGACATCAATATATTTCGTCTACTTTCGTCTGCAATATTTAGGTCATCCAACCTTTTTCCAAGACCACCTTTCTGTGCTTACTCATTATAACCATGACGACTCTATTATTGTTTTTCTTCGTAAGATTGATATAAGCTGTGTGGGAGTGAAGAAGAAACATAACACAAACTAGAGAAATTTGACTGCTTGTAGTCGACTGGTATGCCTCCGTCCCCATGTGTAGACACTGAGAAGTATTGTCCTAATATATAGGAGTACGTGTAAAAGTTTATATTCGGTCACAAAGGTATACGCGTTATTAGAAAGAACTGTCATTATCATTGTACTTACTGTAAATTGATATTTTGTCAAATATGATACAAGATATCACCTAAAAATATCATTTGCGACGAGAGAAAGGGTGAGAGGTGAAAGGGGGGGGGGGAGAAATAATGAGAGTGGAGAAAGAACAAAAATAAATAGCTTACTATCAGATATGTACCAAAAGGCGACAGGAAGCAGAGAGAGAGAGAGACAGACAGACAGACAGACAGACAGGCAGAGACATACGGAAAGAGAAAGACTGGCTAGAAGGGAGGGAGAAAGTGAGAGGGGGTATATAGGTGAGAGAGATTACAGAGAGACAGGGATAGAAGGAAGGGAGAGAGAAATGACATAGAGAGCGATAGAAGAGAGAGAGACAGACAGAGAGAGAGAGACAGAAAGGGAGAGAGAGAGAGAGAGAGAGAGAGAGAGAGAGAGAGGGAGAGAGAGAGAGGGGGGTTGGAAAGAGAAAACGGGGAGGGTTTGTCATTTGTCTGTAAAAATAAGCATGCTTGATTTGATTCAGCATTCATACCAAACCAGACGGTGAATCAAAATAGTATTGGATAGCATTTAGCTGTATACATCTCAATGTGCTATTCTGGGAACTGCTAGAAACAAAGCATCAGCCGAACAGATGCACGGAAACTGCATACTTTACACATATTTTAAGAAAGCATGAATAAGCATGAGTAATTGAGAAAACGTCGATTATCGACCCATGGCTGGCTTTTCACGACGTTACTTCTGCATCAGCGTCTGCTTGAATGTTTTCAATTTTTTTAGGTGTATTCAGTACTTTTTTAGATTTTTGATAGGGAAGGGAGAATCGCGCACTGAAGTATCTAATTAGATTTCATTGAATTTGATACCCAGCTACGTACCCTGTCATACCAACCCTTGTGTTTGATGAAGTACACTCACTAAATAGAAACAGACTTAACGCAGCAGCGGACATTACTTGTTTTACTCGCAACAGCATAAGAATCCATCATGCCCCAATAAAGGGTTTATTTGGTTGAGGGATTATCAGGTGTGTTTTTTTAATTGGCTTCCAATTAAAGTTAGTAAAAATGGTTGGGAAAACGGCCCTACAATTCGCAAATATGCACTTGCTTCTTTATCTCTCGAGCATTCTCCCATATTATTCTCTTATACATGTATATTTTTCATCCACAATAATTGATGTTTCCCTTCTGAACTCATGAAGAAATTGTATTGAATGTCTTTTTAGGTGTTAGGCGAAAGAAGGGAATTAAGGTTGGGAAAATGCGTTTAAGTGCGGGTGAAATACCACTTTATTAGCGGAGCACCTCTACCTCTCTTCTCTTTCCCGTATTATCATTTCCACGCAATTGCCTCCACTGGGTTTTCCTCCAACCCCAGGTCCCCTTTCCGCTCCCAGGCATCTAACTTCCACTCTATCGTGTGGGTAATGTCTCCACTATATCGTTCCCGTTTGTCTGTTCTTCTTTATTCAAATATTTGCCCGAATGGTTTCTTGACGTGATTTCTGCCAGCAGTACTCAGACGGCGCGAAATGCATTGCGACATCATAGAATGCCACTGGACATATCGATTCACTTGTAATGATATCAATAGGCTGATAGTATTCTATCTGGTCGTGCGGCTCTTGTTTCCTTTCCGCTTGCCTGTATGTATTTACATAATTACACGCGGAACGTGTCGCCTTCTTATAGATCGGCGACTGAAGGACTGTTTGGAGTCTTTGAAAAAAAATCTTATTTTTAAGGGAAGTCACACAAAATCTTCCAATATTTCCTGCATGGACATTAATGTCGTCGGATGATACACATTTTAAAAGAGGAATATTTTTAGCTTTCATTTCATCAATATCAGGGGTCGGGTCTGACCTCGGAGTTTTTTTCTTTTTTTTTGGGGGGGGGGGGATAAGTACTGGTAATTGTAATATTTCTTTTCTAAATAAAATGAGAAAATCTCATGGTCACATATAATGTTGCTGCAAGTTTTGGGTGGTTGGTCGAGTTTTCCATCTTGCTAGAACTTATCTGCATCATTGCACTTCACGTTTGGTAGTGCAACTGTACCTACTACAGCGCGTTAAGAACAAAACGACATGTTCCATCAGCATGTAGCTATTATTAAAAAAATCATTTTTTATGCGCTTTTAAGAGAAATAATAGCAAGATAAGACATGAGGAAGGGTGTAAATATGTGCACAGGTAGAAATGCGTAGAAACATTAATAAAAACAGCAATTCAACATATATAAGTAATATGATACAACAAATATGAAAAATACTTCTGAGCACATACATCGTTTAAACGTGTACTGTACATTTTCCACGGTGACTTCAAGTGTTGAACATTTTATTAGAAACATGAACAACATTCAGGCATGTCAAACTGAAAGGCTTTTTGTGTGAGGAAGAACGAAGTGTAAATGTTGACACAAGCATTTACTATATAAAAGGACCTTGTTTACACTAAGAAGCTGTCATCACTGATTTGCAAAATAGACAGGTTTATTACAGGTACCCAATGGACTGACACAGGTCATGTGAATGCGCAGAAGTCTGCATTTATGCCTGCGCTGTCTGTGAATACGTGGAGCGTTTTAGGGCCGGTACGTCTCAACGCCTCCTGGCTCTAAAAATAACCAAACTGGTTAATTACGCACTGTGAGTTTGATGATCACGCATTAATGATGTAAAGCAGAAGACACATGTGTGCACGTGCATATACAAACAATGGCGGATCACCTTCACCGCACATCGCTATCAGTCCACAAAACCTTATTAACCCCAAATTGGCGCTCTCTACCAATCACCGCATTGATTCTGATGCACAATATATCCTTTCCGAAGGAGGCACATTTTCTATCAGATCTTTCTCATTACCAGAGCGTGGTAGCCAACTGTAGCCAACTCTTCTTGTGCTACCGTCGAATTTGGCACCAGTTTCGCACACATATCCCATGCGGCACTTATTCCCTGCACAGAAAGAGTTACATAAAATGGTGAGAACACTCGGATAATTGGTTGAGCCCGCACACACTTTGCACACACAAGGCTTGGATTGGAGTATAAGCACTATTCAAACATGTTAAAGGCAACATCCAGTGCACATTTAATGGTAAAATTATTCTGCCGCGATCAAGAATCTGACTCTGGTTTCAGGATCACATTGAGGAATCGTCTGAAAATGATGTAGCCGTTATCTTAAATCCTAAATGCAAAGGAGAACATGACTCGTGATTACAGCAGTGTGGTTCTGCAATATATTTTGGCTTCCATATTTTGTACATGTTCGTTAAAGGGCTACTAAATTAAAATAAAATGTGTTCCCACTTATCTATGTAAAATTATCCATTAAAAAAAAATTTCACTTTCGTTAGCCGCAATAAAGTCTCATTTTTACGACAAATTGTAAAAAAAAACGCACACCTCCAGTGACGCCAGAAAAGTCAAAATGCAAGAAATGTCAACGGCGTGAATAAAATACCTTATTTACGCCGTTCAAACAATACGTTACCAATGGGAACCCCAAAGCTTGTCCGAGGTTTGTCCGAGTGGCAACAACTAATAGATTCAAAGTGCATTTCATCCATTGAATATGAATGACAAGATATAGGTGAATGCAATGACGTGTTATTACGCAGAACTAGGGGGAAAGTTGTGAACACATTACGGAAATGGTCTATTGTTGACTTTCGTACACACCATTGGCATTTATGGCATTTTGACTCTTCTGATGTCACTGGAGGTGTGCGGGTTCTTTTTTTTTTCAAATCGTCGTTAAAATGAGACTTTATTGTTTCCATAAATTACAGAAGCATGTTATTTTGCATGGTATTCTGTGTTCCACAACTTTCATTACTGTCTTACGTGTTCATAAGCCTGCGTGCACTTGCCTGGGTTTTCATATATACACTTCATGGGCTCGTATAATTCTTCATATCCATTCGCTCGCGCTGTGTATAGAGCGACTGTCCGGTCTAAATTTAGAACAAAACGTGACTTTGACGACACTATTAAATTTTTCGTCAAGATGAAGCATCTTTATTTTGTGAATCTGAAGCGGCGTGCGAGGAGAGAATGGTGAAGACTGGCGGTGGAGCCGAGCGACCTTGAAAGAGAAATAGCGAATTTGCGGTCCACTGCTTCAGTTGATTTCACGTGTTGTGTAACGTGATATGATAAAAACGCAGGAGACGGAGAGTAATGATGCTGTCAAATCTGATGATAAATATCAGCTCCACTCTTTCTTTCTTGTATAGTACATCTACCCAACATATTATATATATATATATTTATTTATATGTATTTATTCAAAGTATGAAAATATATATATATATATATATATATATATATATATGTTGGGTAGATGTAGAAGGACTGTCAAATCTGATGATAAATATCAGCTCCCATCTCTCTCTCTCTCTCTCTCTCTCTCTCTCTCTTGTTTTCTACATCAATCCAACATATTATATATATATATTGTGTGTGTGTTTTTATGTGTGTGTTTGTGTGTGTGTGTGTGTGTGTGTGTGTGTGTGTGTGGTATGCATGTAAATATCCAATACGAAGGGTTTCAATATCAAACTTTGAATAAATACCCCTCAATATATGATCCCGGCCAAATTTGCCCAGATCCCCTCTCATTTTCCTCATCTCTCTTACCCTAGCTATGTATGTGTACGAATATGCAAACACGAGTAATGTTCCAGAACATTTCAAAGATAGTGTAGCTTGTTTACAAGTCAAACAAGTAAGATTGTGTAAAAAAAATTACGGAAAATAGAAGAAAACACTATATGCAACTTCCCTCCTAATAATACAAGTGGACACTGACTGTAAGCGTAATGATGGCAAATGCTTAATTTCGAGGAGGTTTTGCACGGGTAGTCCGAAACGTCTCGCTTCAGGTAGCCCAGAGTCCGGAGACCGCTGCCAATATGATTATGAATCTAGACTGTAATCGCTACGTAAGAGAGAGAGTTTCAAACCTGAATAAGGAAAAATGTCACTTTTCCTGAAAAGGTTCGTGAAGCTATGACTGAGATTTTAAGGACAAATATCAAAGGTTCAAGGTGAGTTCCATTGTACATATGGATATTTCTTTTCAAGCTTGTGTAGACAAATATACGTATTTTGTTGGCTCCAAGTTTAAATCTGTGGTTGAACTAGAAGCTGAAGAGGGAGAGGAACACTTAAAACAATCAGATTGCTTTTAATTCATTTTTGCATTTCGCACCTACCTTTTTTCGAAATGTAATGTGATTGGTGCAGTGTAATTTATTTTGTATAAATTGTACTTTTTTATTAACTAAACGGTTTAGTATCTGAAAACAGATTTTAGTTTTCAAAACTGAAACACCCATCTGAATAGATTGCGCATATTCCGTGGCTGATGCTCCGTTCCACCATCATCAGCCTAATCACGTAGAAGTCTCATTACCTAATGTCTGCAATATAAAGGGCCCAAAATAAGTTCAACTTACGGACTGGACTGACTGATATCCATATCTGCAATATGACTTCATTTTCTTAGCCGACTTTTATTCATGGCTTGTTGTTAATATCTAAAAGATCCGCATATTACTTTTATAAATGGCGGACGGTTGAAGTCCAACAAGCGAATTCGTATACATGTTTTACATAATATGTAAAACAAGAAATTGAATGAAACGCAGGAGAAGAAAAATTATTCGAATTTTCGGTCATAGACCTTTATCAAGAATGAATCAATCAGCGCCATCGCAACCTTTATTCTTCTTATATATATATATGTATATATATATATATATATATATATATATATATATATATATATATACAGTATATATATATATATGGTGAATAAAGCTGTATTCTATCAATCAGTGAGCATTTGATGTTGCTATAATAATATCGTTCAGTGTTATAAAGATAGATTTCAGTCTTCTGCTTAAAGCTATGGGGAAAGGTACCGTTCACAATTGCTTAATTTGCGGAAAGCAAAGTACTGGCGCTGAGTTATTTATAGACAAGAAAAGAAAAGCACTTTAGTACAGAAGTGCAAAATAATATGACGTATGGATCATAATTTTTCTCGTTGGGCACGTATACTATTTTGACAACCCTTGATGTGTAATATACCTTATAGTTTTCCCTATATGGTTGATGTGCTTCACTGGTGCAAAAATACAGCAGCAGGGCATGAAGAGTTTGCTTTTTTCCCTTTTTCCTTTTAAAACATGTGAGAACTCTTGTTCTCCTTCCTTCCTCAAAATGATGTAAATGGCGTACTCTCTGTTGATTTGTGCTCTAAATTATTCATTTTTATGCTTGTGGCATGGTCGCCAACAAGGTTACGATTGTATGTTTGCACCTGCTTCGGAAACCTAAGATTAATCATTTCGACAATGTCAGATTTGTTAAGATACAATGGCTCACAAGAATTGTAGCAATCTGACGACCATTATTCTTGCAAAGCAAGCTTTGTCATATATATATACTGAAAATAGAGATGCTACACAAAAGCGAGGTCTTAGCCGGAAAAGGGGGAAAGAGGTTGCCCCAAGACTTATAAAAACTTCACAAAAAACACCTATTTATAGTTAATTTCTGAATGCTATCAGTTATATTAAGAATCCGACCAAATCCGAAGTCATTATTATAAACGTGATAAATATTTAATGGAAATATATATTTATACTTATATTGTAAAGGGCAAATATTGAATATAACGCGAAAAGAAAACATAGAATACCTATTCCGTTTATTAATATGAAAATAAATCGAACCATCGTTTAAATACACCAGTTTGATGAAACCACTTGACGATTCCCAGAGGATTTTAAATATAGTGTCCTTTCATCCCTGGCCACCTGGGCCGGAATCTCTTACGTTGATCTCCATGGAGTCCATCCATTGTGTCTCTTCCTGCCTTGGTCGGATCGGAAGAAGGAGATCGATTGATCGTTTGCTATCCGCTGCCAACGCCTCCCACCCTTACTGCACCACGCTAAAGACGTACCCAGGGAGGAGGCACACGGGGAGACACCCCGCCCCCACCCCCCCGCCCCCTCCGTTTTGGACCCACGATAGCTCCCGTGGAAGTTTATAACATTATGAAGATCTTGAAAGATTTTATATATGGATTGGGGTGATGCAAAAACCTCTCTCCCCTATGACTGAAATATGTGGTAGGTGATGAAGGTATGATGAGTGCACGTTGAGTCGCCCCATCTTTTGCATCCACACACACACACACACACACACACATACACACACACACACACACATACACACACACAAGCACACACACGCATACGCACACACAAGCACACACACACACACACGCACGCACACACAAACACACATGCACATGTATGCGCATAGCATTAGTTCCGTATTGTATCTCAACAATCGTGTAATGGGTAATTCATAGGCCTTTAAAGACGTCAACTGTGGGCAGATGATGGAATACAAGATATAACATAGATGAAATGGAGTTAGACTGGAGTTCTCTAGTTGGAGAATGGTTGCCAGAAGGCCAAAACAAACAACCAGTTTACACAGAGGCATACAGTGGTCAATCGAGAAGGATTAACAATATAATTGAATCAGGGATGGTTACAAGGGCAAAAACAGAACATGATTGATGAAGAATCGAATTATCATCCCACAGGATGGCGTGAGACTTTTTGGCACAGTTAATATTCACATTGGTATCAAAATGATAAGGAAGGTATATTTACTTGCTTGAAATGCATTATATTTAATGTTGACACAAGGATCACCCCTTTAATTGAAATGGACAGACGGGTATTAAGCCGCCTCCGTGTGACACCTGCCTCACTGGCAGTGGTCGAGCCTCAGATTTAGAATGTACAGGATTTGAAGGTCGATATATCTCTATCAATACATGAATACGTGAATATCATCATACTCGTACCCAGGAAGGTCGGCTTTAATAGCAAAATGTCGCCTTATCTCCACACGATAGTTATGTCCACTCTCATCAAATATTCATATACTTTGAGGAAGACCTCTTGCGCATTCTGAAATACAAATTGTGTCGAATCGGAAGGTTTTTTTTCCGTTGGTGATGATTTAGAAGTAATTGTACATAGTATTGTACCAGAGCTGCGCCTTTAATATGCTCTCGAAATTACGAATTGGAAGCGATTTTTTTTTTATGTAGCAAATCCTGCAGCTACAATTCAGATTCATTTTGTATGTTTGATTAGACATTTACATTCCGCTGATAGCACATTATCAGACTATAAACTCATTTTGTGAGACTTGTCTCTCCCTGTGTTTTGCATTTCCACTTGAGTGGTAGATTTGTAAGCATGATATTATTCTTACATAGACCGCAATTTCGAATGACCAACTCCTAATGCGCGGGTTCTTGTTTCATTCACAGAGAGTGCGTTGCACGTTAATGATATATGCAAGCAGTTATGTATTTACATACTTTTGAAGTATTATGAACCACACCAACTATAAGGGATATTTCCTGTATTCATATTGTTCCGTATTCTGATTTTTGCTTGATACACTGTCCGTTGTAAAGCAATTGGCACATTCGCTAAAACATCATTTCATGCAAAAGCATTCCAATGTGAAATGAAAATAAACTGTGTCTATGTAATTATCTTCCATACATGTCTGCTACAGCAGAGACTAATGTATTATAAATATATTACTATTTTATTATACATATATAATATATAATACATATTTCACAAAATATTTAAATAAAAGATTTGCCAAAGCTGTTGTATATATATGTATAATTTCTTACATTTATATACTTTCTCCCATACGCGTATTGCATCAAAGTAATAGCTTTGATCCAGCTGAGGCATGGCGGCTTGTCATTGTTCAAAACCCACCTTCACCCAACAAAGGAAATTATAATTGGTATAGTGTCGAGAATTTGTCAATCTGACGGTCAATCGGATCGGGGTCGCCTTAGCCACTAACCCGTCTCTGTGGTCTAGTGGTTAAGGCACCGGCGTTCAAAGACATATTTTCGGCATCATCAATTTTTCCAAAGGGTAGACAGCTCTGGGGAACCTTGATTTAAGCTACGCCTACCATTGTTCTCTTCATCCATTTCTTTCACAAAATATTTAAATAAAACAGTTGCCAAAGCTGTTGTATATTTATAATCTCTTACATTAATATACGATACATATATATATATTATTATATTACTACTATATAGCTATGATGTAAATGTCTCTGCTAGATTGACTAGTACTTTGAATCAATGGTCAGATTTGCACATTGAATGATTATGATTGTTACAATATATTTATGTGTATTTTGAATTTGTTTTATTGTTCACTGCAAACCAACTTGTGTCCATGTGTCTACCAAATTCAATTCATGTAATTGATACATGTTTTGAAATGTGTTATTGGGGTCTGCAAGAACGGATATAATTGTTACTTTTATTTATTTGTATTTATGTAACCATGTTGTATAAAATATCACAATATCAAAGCAGGGCCCCTGTCAGAAAAAGATTTAACCACTGAACGGGCTACCCTGCGAAAACAATACTAAAACATGAATAAATAAAGAAGAACTGCCGAGAGAGGAGTTTCATTTCTTGAAGTGTAAAACAATAGATAAACACACTGAACATCTAAATAAAATGCTCATGCCACCTTAACTAATGCTTACATAACGCCAAATGGAACTTATGATATAATATAAATATCTATGCTATTATTAATGCTCTATTCCATTCCAGTTTGCATTTCCCTTGTGGCTATTGATCCGTACGCGGACATATCATTTATTTCCTGTCAACGCTACCAAAAGAGTTTGTTGTTGTAACATATACAGATATGAACGTACATGAAGCAAAATTGTGTCATTTTAGCTCACTTTGACAGGAAGATTTCTGTCTATATCAACACGTACAAATATAGAATTACGATTAATATGCAGTATGTTACGCTACGCTAACAAGTATAGTGGTCATGATAGTAATGGCAAATCCCCAATAGTATCTGACCTGGATGCCATAGGCTAGCTATAGGCAAGCCTCAGAACTCTTCATACACCATTTTACTTTCACCAGGTTTCATATTATCTCCATCTCCGTGTTGTCGGCGAATGCTGACACTGGGATCATCAGGTCACCGGGATCGATCGTTGGTAGCCTCCCACGAACCCCTATATGAGAGGTGATGAATGGGGAACTTGTTCACTGGCGAAGGCCAGTGGTTTGCGTCTCACCATGCTATCTTGTGACGCGCAGTTGTTACATTTATATTCACCTATGTCAGGCAGAATAATACTTGATCTGTAAAGTATGAAAGAGGTGCCCGTTATAGAGGAAACGGGCGGTGATACTAATAATGCATATTTCGTTGCCAATCACAATGATGGTGTCCCAGGGCTTCTATCATCGTAATGGTTTGTGCAGTAGGTGTCAACATCCATGGAATCGGGTCTCGGGTACAGCAGCCCGGTGTATAAGTAGTGTAACCCGCACTCACCTGTCGTACCCTTAGGCTGATCCACGTGTACTTGCTGATACAATGCATGTCTTGGCGAATGATAACACGTTTACAATGGCGGCGGAGAACGGGATGCAAGCTTACAGAGGATATCGGTTACGTCCACACCCCCAAACCAAACACCTTTTTTTCCGAACATGGTAATTAAACAAAGCAACTTCTGGGTATGTTCCAGAAATATTACTTTGCTGCTTTTCCCCTTTCTGCGTTCCTTTGAGCTGTCCTACCACCCTTTCCTCTGTTGATGATGAAACATTTCCTCTTGAAACATAAATATTTATTTCAGTCTCCCCCTGTATCCCGTCTCTCTCTCTCTCTCTCTCTCTCTCTCTCTCTCTCTACCTCTCTTTCTATCCCTCCCTTTCTATCCCCATCTCGCTCACTTCGTCCGCCCCCTCCCACACCCCCTCTTCTCTACGTACCCTCCTTTCCTGGTGTTACAATTCAATGTTGGTTTATTCCCAATAAAAAAAAACCTCCATGATCTGTGACATAGGTCAATTCGCTGATGGATTTGAACATAATACTGTACCGAGAACAGAGATATAAATCAAATACTTCGTTCTATGACCGAGCTGAATAAAACATGAATAAAATAATTGTCTTCATACAATTCATCTTTTATCCATGTTTACGTTGGATGATTGTGCAGCAAATGTTCTTTTGGGGGAAAGAAAATATGACTGAATTGGTTTTGTTTATATCGCAACTCGATGGAAATGCTCAAGGTTTTGAATTACATATGATGTTTTACGCTTGAGGAAGTTAGAGAAACAAATTAATAAAGCGTTATTAGATCATAAAAATATCGAATTAGCCTGATTAGCACGGGCTGTTACTGAAGTGGGTAACACAACGTCATCAATCACGTCATCGCTTTTTTATTTTCTTCGCCGCATCAAACGAATGTAAGAACAGCAATTGGATAAGGGGCCGTAAGCCATGTGAGCTGGAAACCAAGATGAATTAATTTCACAGATAGTTTCCCGTCTCTATTCCTATAAGGCCATTTATCGGTCCATTACATACCGGATGCCTCGCGGGGATTACGGAAGCTTGAAGATACGAGTAGTGGTTACCCTCATTGCCTATATCTTCGTTGTCCTCATGTAAGACATCTCAGCTAAGGTATACCTTGAATGAGTTGTAAAGTCGGTAAGCATGGACGGCTGGAAACATTCGCTGGTCTACATTGAAAATATCACGCTGCGAGCGAGTGTGAACGAACGAAAAGTCGGGCCATGGCCGACGGAAACATTCACAAGTAAACAGCGATTATCACAGCGGAGGCTGTGATAGGGATTGCCCGACACTAAACCGATAGACAATATCGGACCGCTAAGCCTCTCACTGTAGTGAGTTTGAGCCGATTGTCTTGACAACATGCTCATGTGGCGTCACCACTTCGGTGCTATATTCTCTATCCTTCCTTTCGTGTTCTATGCAACATTTGTGTTTCATCATAAAGAGAGAGCTTCCTGGTGTTTTTAACATCTAAAGTTAATTAAAGTACTATTTACTTTTAGAGCCTCGCGCTCTTTATGGTGAAAAGTAAGGATTGTGGATAGTTGTGACACTGCGCCGCACCCAAGAGCAAGTAGCTTGATCGTGCATATAATTTTCTTCCGCAACAAAGTTATTAACTCACTCATACTATTGAAATGATTGAGCACGCGGATGTTTTACGACCTTGCTTGGGTGGTGCGTAGTCACATAATTTGTTGTAACTCGAGTTGCCCTCGGGGCGTGTGGAGGGGTATACATATATGGAGGTATACATAGTCGCATTATACTTCGACATTTTGATATTACAGACTGTTTTATACTCTGTTGATTATTGTCTTAGCTGTTAAACGTTCGTTTGTTTTTGGTTTTGTCTTGTCCTTTTTGTGTGTGTTTTGCTTCGTTTGTATTTGCTTGTATTAGTCTTTCTGTGATGTATTTTTTAAGTATGTATTTGTATGTAATTTGTGTACTCGGGTTCATCTTACTGTATGTCATTTAAATAATGGACTTTATATTTATGTGTTTAGAACCACATGTTAAAGGTTATCACACCTCACAAGCCATCGGCTTTCTGGTGATGCCTTATAAAAAAAAAATAAAAAAGAAGCTAGATTGATCAAATAGCCAAGTCGGACGGGCTCAATGGGACATACACTCGACTACTCATGAGGATACAAAATATTAGTTGGGAGAGCACAAGACGAAACCAGAGATCTATGGAAACATACCATCTATTTTTACCAATGTTGCTCATCGTCGAACGAGATTCGCTGGTCACTGCTTTAGGGCTAAAGACCAAGTAATATCAGATGTGATCTGCATGAGACTCCCATGTCCTAACAGAGGACGAAGACCCCTGAACTACATGGACTGTATTGCAAGGGACATTCAGAGTGAAATTTGGAACTTGCAGACATTGGTGATAAAGATTCATGGCGTTGTATTGTGAACTCAATCTCGGATACATCCGCTTAATAGTAGTAGTAGTGTTTGTGCGCCTGCGGATGTAATGTAGAAATGTGTCGACTCACTGTTGTGTCAAGCGTTTAATATTCAGTTAGCGCGTACGTAGTGTAACAAAGGATTTCACTTCCCTGATTCAGAATCTACACGAATGCTTACCTTACCACCCATAGACATATTCAACAACATTCCTCGTAATTGAAGCAGAAAAGTTCGTAAGATAGAGCAAGAATGGTATGAGGAAAATCGGACGACTAATCAGATAGTTAATAACATGGGCGCCCGAAGCGGGAAGGGACCCCTCACAAGACGAAAACAATTATTTGTACTAAGTATATAATAAACCGATGCTAAATCAATATTTCAGAGCAGTAAAATACAAGGTTTTTAAGATAGAAAATCAATATTTTCCCGCTCGGTCGCTATGCGCTTCCTCGTATATATTAAACTTAATGCCATTTGTCAACAATGATTTATTTTCCTCTCCCCCCCCCCCCTCGCATATTAGTTGGGGAAACTCCCCTGCTGTACTGTATTCTAAGCGCAAATATTTTAATCAAAGTGTTTGTTTCTACACAAAATACCACAGCCCGTTGGAGACGCTGCGGTTGGTAGGGAATGGCCATTCCACTTTCCAGTCGTGAAAAGAGACACTCTTGTCGGCTCAACTGAAAAGTTCAAACAAAATTGGTTCTTCTGCAGACACATCGGGGCCTATGCTGAAAAAAAAATCTGTTGCGCCAACAAAATATCAAGAAAAATATAATTTCAACTTATTTTTGGCAGCCCACTCTCCTTGCCCGCTCGCCAAACGTATCAAACAGTATTTTAAGTGCTCCACCGAAACACAAAGGTCTCTCTTTAATTGATATGCTTGTGACATATTCAATGGGTAGAAGTTGAGAACAAAGGTGCGTCGATGAAATAAGGACATGAGATGATATAACTTTATATACAGTGGATATTAAATATATGTACATTTCTTTAGCTTATATACCGGTATATAGATAGGCTACCACAAAAATAATACTAACGATTCATTTGGCAGTGTTCGGTGAATTGATGCTGAGGCCGGGGGCGGGCGGGGGTAGGGGGGGGGGGGGGTCAAAGTACATGTTTTTTACTACACCCCTGCTGTAATCAACAATTTTAAGAAAATACGACATCTTTTTTTTTACCTACCCTGTACTGTTTTATTCAGTGTTCACCCCGTCTGCTTATCCTTCTCAAATGTTAATCCTTTAAGAAGGCATACAGTCCTATCAGTGGATGTCCTCCTGTCGTTGAAATATGATACCCCTATAAGATACCTGGTGTTTCTTCTCGTGTTTACACCCAGGTCAACAACACATATATATGGGACTAGGTTCAACAGTCAGATTGTATATCCCTCCTAGGGAAGCATTTTCCACCCATTATCCCCTCGTTTGAGTAGGATTAATCGCCCCCTCTCCCCCGAAATATAAGTTCAATACAATCTTAAGTACTTGTAAGCTGTGAAGTTATCTAATTAAATATTTAGATACGTAAGACCCCGTTACACATTCAATGCGGAGAAATTTTCATTTATTTTGCCCATTGAGTACTGCATAGATCTACTCCACAAAAAAAAGATTCTCACATGTTTTGAATAATCAACGAGAAAATGAGAAATCAGGAAATGTAAAGACGGTCATTCTCTGCAGAGATGTTTTTATCAATCATTCCACATACGTCTGCTTAGCTTTGCATAGTGTTTTTCAATTGCTCTCTCTTTATTCTAACCTCTCCTGCATTCACATACCATTCCACTAAAACTTGCGATACATCGCGTAATATAATGTTGTGAATTCCTATGTCATTTAACAGAATCACAAATATAGGCCTCACACTATAGAATGATATCTGCGAAATATAAAATACACAAGTGCACTCTAAAAACGGAAGTGCTAAAAATGAGTGCTAAATGCAAGTTAAGATTTGGGGGGCTATTTCTAGCACCTCAAGTGCCATTTGCTTCTGGGAAATGGTGATGTTCAGAAAATTTGGTGCTGAAATGAAATGCTGAATATCAAGACGCTCGTTTTTGCACTTGAAGTGCTGACCCACAACGAGTTGGTCCAGTGGTGTTGGCTCGACGCACCTGTAGTGTAAGTTTAACCGGACCGGGAGCCATGCGTAGATACAGCGTGGCGTACCGTGTAAATCACTGCATGTGGGATGCATGAAAAGCTTAACGCTACTCTGGTAGCCGGTACAAAATGGGGGAAATTTAAAAAGTGGGTTGGCTTTAGAGTTCTACAATTCATGTTGTTAGGACTTGGTCTTGGGTCTGCTGGTGTAAAAACCATTGCAAAATGTACTTTTTCAGCACTACTAATGCTGTTCAGAGCAGATTGTAGAGTTTTTAGCACCACTTGTGCAACATTTATAGGACTTGAAGTGTTTTATTAGCACTTTTTTGTGCTTAATTATAGCACTTTCACTAGTGCTGAACTATAGCACTTGCACTTGTGCTGAAATAGCACAGACTGTGAAGTCCCT
The DNA here is from genome assembly GCA_963669155.1 of Arbacia lixula. Classification (NCBI taxonomy): domain Eukaryota; kingdom Metazoa; phylum Echinodermata; class Echinoidea; order Arbacioida; family Arbaciidae; genus Arbacia; species Arbacia lixula. Next base: position 11,875,039 of record OZ022582.1, on the reverse strand, counting down.
ATGCGAGCATTGAAAAGGTGATGAATATAGCTCTCCAAGTGCTAAAAACAACACTTCAGTTTTATGAGTGTGATTTCACCTTCCCCGGCTAGTATTTACACATATGTTTGAGTAACCTCTCAAACCAGCTTGACCTTTTCTTCTCCCCTGCGATAAAGCTCTAATACTTTTTTTAAAGAAAAATCTTACTTACTATCATATGAAGGATGTGCTTACATTTCATTCTATCATATTCTAAAGTGCATACACATGACTGTCTCATATGCATTTATATGAAAATATAAACAATTATAAAGCTAGCCAGAGATGTCAACATGGTTACATTCAATATTACAAGCTTCTTCCAAATGGAATGGAATATACTCCTTATTGACCAAATCTCCCTAAAGTATCTAGGTCATTCTTTAATTTCATTACTGTCTATCGATGGATCATTAGACTCTACGCAGTAGCGCTGAATCGCATGCTTAATCCTCCACAACCCCATGGAAATCTGGAACGACGCCCACGGATTAGACTGCGGGTCCTAATTCTAAATAGAGATATAAGGTCAAACGTGTATGATTCCGCCTCCCATGGGGGATGCAGCCTTTCGATCCGACACCAGCACTGTCACCAGGGCGCCATCAGAACGGCTGTATTCGTCTCTATCAAGGGGTGGTTGCTATACGTATATGAATACGATATGAGCAACCTGAAAGCGGAAAAATATGATATAGTACAGTTGCATGGTTGATCTCGGTTTTTCGATATCATTCAAAAGCCATCGATGACTCCGGTAGATGTTAAATATCTGTGTAACGATGTCTCGATACAGTGTGTGAACTGATAGAGCGTCTTTGAGAATTAAAGCCCCCTCCTCCGTAAGTGGGCCGAGGTATGAATGATGGTATCCACCCACTACCTTCAAATCAAGTCCTCGTCTGGCAGATCTGATGGGTCATGTTGCATCTAGTTCTAACATAGTTGGCGTGTCGAAAAATTCGATTTCCACTTTACGATAACAAAATGAAGTTATGCAATTAAATCACCCAATGCTTGCAGTGGTTATATCAATGGACCGAGTTCACTTGTGATTCGATCAAGACCTAGCCTCCTACATACGTAGGAGGAAACCTATAATATCTGAGTCAACGTTATGTCTTCCTATATCTTCTTCTTTATTTTGCCTTGCAGTGAGTGCAAATGATAAATAATACTGCAATATACGATCATATCAAACTTTCCAGCCCGGCTTTATCAAATTTGTATTCAATAAATTCAGGCCAGCTAACGTTATAAGTGATGCGGAACGTCAAGTGATGAATGCAACATATATATCAGGCATCAGTTTTTATTTCTATTTTTTTGGCTCAAGCAATATCCCGGGCGCCTCTTGACTTTCTGTACTTTCTGATTTTGAAAACAAGACCGCTGCTTAACAGAGGGGGAAATTTTATCCCGAGTGCATGACTTCTGACTTCAAAGGTCCGTGTGACTTACCACTTCAACCTAAGAACCGCTGTAGTTTGAGGAAGTAGACCTCGTTTACACTGTGGCATATTTACATATTGAAACCAGTGCGTTTGTGTAAAGTGTTACTGCTGCACACGCGTATTGTGTGTCATATTCTTTACGTCGACGAACATATCACAATACTTAAATTATAGCACGGCGTCTGACGCGCGACGCTGCAAAAATGTCAAGTTGGATCTCGTCCTGTGGGAACGCGTTAGGCCTCGGAGTCCATATTTGATTACGTATACCAAGTGGCCCTTGTTAGGGAAAGAAAGGACTCGAGTCTTGGGCCTCGAGAGAGTTTCAACCCACATATCATTACTCAGTGTCCGCTCTCCGTACTCTATCATCTTGCCACATTCCGAATCAGGAAGAGGAAGAAACAAAACCGTGTTTGTATTTTCGCTGAATTAAGTGATTCCTTTTTAGAATAAAGACCGTATACTGATGGTACTATAGGGTATAAAGCCGGGGAGTGCTTAACACCAAGAATTGCATGTTCAAGTGGGGTCGTCTCTCAACTTCATCATCACTGAGTCAAATCAATAAATGTTCGATTATTCAAAGCGATACGCGATCCCACGGATTTTTGTTCGTCTTCAATGGTCAGATGATATCGCCACGTTTGTCAAGCTGACAACCATGGACGATGCAATCAAGTACTCTTTGTCTCTTTTCCCCATTAAACTTCTACCTGACACTATTGAGATTTTGTATAAAAAAAAATTATATTATTTTGTTTGGGGGGGAGTTACTTTTTTTGTTGTGTTTAATATCTGGTTCCTAGGAATTCGAATATGGCTGCAATGCAGATATCGTGGTGCATAGCTACTGGCCGAATCATTCTCAGTGCTAACGATGTTTTGTATTATTCTTTTTATCAAACATTCTTGATGGAAAACCATGATAAATTTACCACCGTTTCTTCCATATTGATTAGATACTTCATCGGTATTAAATCAAACTCCATAGGTCCATGGGTATAGCATCTAAACCTTTCTTTGCGTGAAGGCCTGATACGACAAAACTTATTATAAAAATGGGTTTAAGAAACTCCAATGAATTATTCTCCTTCGTAATTTCTCACAATGTTTTATAATTTGCATTATAATGCAAATTATCCAAAATGGATCTGTTCTGCTTATTTTGGAGATAATATTGAAAAATATATATTTCCTTGCCAAAAGTTTGGTAGTTTATTACCATGGTAAAATCTGTTATGTGTCGGTAAGTTGTTTCTATTGCCTATTCGATAAAACAATGTATGCATGCATTTTTGTGTGGCTCGGTAGAAGTATGTGCACGCGGTAACTTATTTTGGCCTGCAAGCAGAAAATTCTTCATATAACTCCTAAAAGAGAATCTATCGCATGAACTACTGAAGGCGGTGTGGATCAAAATGCGAATGAGAACGGACATCTGGGTGGGATTGACTATGAAATGCAACCTCAAAAGGAAGGAAACGGATTGGATATAGACCCGCACAACCAGCCAATCTCCATTAGCTGATTAGAGGAGAAATGAGAGAGGTGAGAAAAAGGGCGGGAAGATGCAAAGGAGACCACCATTATGGGCATGACTTTTGTTTAGCAATCCGAGTGCGATACGCACTTGGAAAATTTAGTCACAACCTGTCACGATGTGCCTCGTTATATGCACGCAACTCGTGAACGCCTAACATTTGCCTTACGTGGAATATTATGCCAAGCAACTGGTATATATTATCATTAACATATGTATGGATAATTACTATTGTATGGCTATCATTTAATCAATTAAAAGATCTTGCTTGGTGAGAAAACTCTAAAAAGCAACGTGTACCGAACTACGTGGTTGCTTTGAGATACATTGCACATTGCATTGCTCTTTTAAAGTTCCAACCATACCTTGTATGTAATACTTTAACTTGGTCTTTGCTCTGTCTCAGACTCGCCTCTGAATTTCGCATTCCTATCTATGTATTAACTTGACCACATCACTCTTCCAGCGGTCACTCCCCCAGTTCCTTCCCCCCAAATCCCTTGGAACCCACCAGTACCAATGATGACTATTGATGAAACTTTTATACGCAAATATGTGTCAACGAAAGTATTCCAGAATTAAAGCACTTGTAGTTTATACATCAAGCAGACAAGTCACTCTCGCTCTCTGTTCGAGTCTCGTGTATTATATGTATTTCTCTAATTCATTACATAAGACTGGCGACGGGGATGGTTCTATACTTCACCAAGTGAACTCGCAAAATGGCTCCCATAGGAAAAATTATTGATTTTCATGACGATTCACTGATTTTCATCAGGGGAAAGAGGAGTGGTCGAAGTACATTGAGAGACTGGACCTATACTTCAAAGCCAGTGAAATCATCCCTGAGGAAAAATGGCATGCTGCCTTGCTCACAGTTACTGGTCCTTCTTCCTACAAATGTTTGCGGCATCTGGTGGCTTCCGTTAAGCCATCAGATATGAAATATGCGGATTTGGTTAAGGCGATGAACAAGCATCAGAACTCTCTACTAAGTGAGATTGTACAGAGATGCAAGTTTAACAGCTGGGTTTGGATAGAAGGGGGATCCTTAGCATCATCGCCGCGATCACTGGAAGAATTCTGTAACTACGGGTCGACGCTCGATACCATGCTTCGTGCTCGTCTGGTTTGCGGCGTTCTCAGTGACCGCATCCAGAGAAGGCTTCTGGCAGAAAAGAAGCTTGAGATAGTCGAGATTGCCACCAGCTTCTAGACAGCTGCCATCAATGTCAGAGACCTACAGGTTGCACAGTCGAAAATGGAGAAGGTGTTCAAGATGTCTCCTATCCAGCCGCGTCAACAAAGGGAACCGAAACATTACTTTTGGTGTGGAAAAGAGAACCTCACTCCCGATAGGTACCGATTCAAGGAAAGCACTTGTCATTTCTACCAGAAGAAGTGACCTATCGCCACAGTGTGTCTCATTAAATAACAAGGGAAAACACCTCAGAAAGAAATGAAAGATGTTGGTGTACATGAGCCTGTAGCCAAGCTACATACGGAGCTGCTGAGCGAAAGGTACCGACTCGACCAGTTCAAGTTGGATTGAAATGTCAAAAATAATACTGTAATATTATATTAAATATTTTTGTTACAGTGACAATGAAGCAGAATATGTACATTTAAGGGAAGGAGAAAAATTGTGTATTATATTCCATGATCAATATGATATATATTACATATCTATATTATATAAAAGTTTCCACCATATCGTATATCATATGTAACACTTTTAATTTGTCTTCGGTCTGTCTCAAACTCGCAGTTCTCCTCTTATTTTCGTATTCCTCTCTATGTATTCACTGAACCACAGCGTCCTGTCATGCACGCCCATGTACTTAATCATTATGTTCACCCGCCGTACAATCAGCAAATCGGCAAAGCGCTGGCCAGCTGCGTGAAGAAGTAGTTTCACCCTGGGTCCATGGTGGAACAATGAAGGTATACAGGCGAAACGCACGTACGCGACGCCGTGAAGCAAGATCGGCCGTAAAAAGAAAATTACGAATTGCAGATCAAAACAATTTCAATAATGCGACAATAAAAACAACTACCAAAAAATGCACCCTCCCACCCCCCCCCCCCCCCACCTCCTTAGTACAATCTGGAGTCACTTTACCCATCGTTGCACGTAATTATATCGCCATTGAGTGGAAAATCGCAGAGAAAAACGATTTCAAATGAACACACGGACACACCTGTAGCCAAATTATAGTGAGGATCGAACGTAACCCAATACATACAAGACATGATAACGGGACAACGGAAACAAGATACGGAGAGAGGGAGAGAGAGAGAGATACAGCAAAGAGTAATATGCGCATCTTGCATCGTCAAACGGTACATATATAGATTAAAGGGAAATAACAATAGGCAAAGTCACGTAGATATCTCCAGGATGACAACTCTCTTTCTCATTTTCACGAATTAAAAAACATAAATCACACTTTGCCCCTTCGTTTTCTGTTACCACAGGTGTCGCTATGTAGAGGAATGGGGTTAGTGGGGCCATAAAACTTGCCCCTTATCTTTAATATTATCAAGGAAAATTGAACGAAATGTCACGGTACATTCGAATTCCTCCCAGAAAAATAGAGAATGACCACGTCTGAACAGCGTTTTATCTTCCTTGAGTTATGGTATTTTCCCATCTCATGGCCAGTTGAAAGAATAGATTGATCATGGCTAATGATATCATCATTATTATCACCAATCGCATGACGCATCATTATACTTTCCGATATCATTTATATCATCATGATATGATAATTGTGTAGGGTTTGTCACAGCGAGAAATGGAAACGCCGCGACAGTTGAGTGTAAACTGGTGTTCTTTAACGGTGTAACCAAGACCAAATTGCTAGTTCCAACTTTTAGATTCGTACAGAAGTATATCATTTTAAAATTTATAACAATATACCAACATCGTTTCTCTTCCTAGCAGTACTTGTGTGGGGTTGTGCACAGTGCCTCGGGGCGGACAGTGACGAGATGCCTGCCCAGTGCGAACCGATGTTCTTCCCCTGCGGGAACACCAGTCAGTGCGTGGCGCAGCAGTACCAGTGCGATGACATCGATCATTGTGACAACGCGGCAGACGAAGTGGGTTGTGGTGAGTTTAGCAGTCGCTCCACATGATACCCCCTATCCATATCAATCTCTTCCACACAACGTGATGATGTATGGGAAGTGAGGTGTATTGCTGGTACACAAATGTGACATTTACACCTCCAAAGTGAAGCAGTCATTTTGTCAAAATAGCTTTAGTTTGTGGGTAGATCATCATGTCGTTGGCATCATTTTGTTGGGGAAAACAACACGTTTATTGGGGGTTTCATATGTCTGTATATCAATAGAATTAAAACGAAATATCTATCATCTTCGAGACAGTCGAATCGCTCAAATGTGGTGATATAGAAGAATGATAGTATAGTCATGATAGTTGTTATACATTGGTCATGAAGTGTATAGAAGAGACAGTAATACAGACAGAGAGAGAGATAGAGAGAGAGGGAGAGGGAGAGAGAGAGGGAGAGAGAGAGAGAGAGAGGGGGAGAGAGAGAGAGAGAGAGTTGGAGAGAGAGAGAGAGAGAGAGAGAGAGAGGGAGTACAAGAGAAATGTGAATTGTTAGGGCTTTTATTGCCAATGTTAGGAAAAGGGAGTATTAATAGCTCTGTCACACCTTGGAACGGATGATCGTATACCAGTGACAGCACGTAACGTGTGACCAGATTGCTTAATGGTTAAGAAGATATTTTATTCCTGAAGATTTCTATATACATGTACAAAGTACATGTATATGGCGTTCAGCTTAACCATATGTCCTTTCAGCACCAAATTCCTACATCGGAGCATATCAATACAATGATGCATGATCCTCGCCTTTGGACAGCATCGCCCGCCAATAATATATTAACCCCAAATTGTGCCAGATTATATCTTGATTGTCATTATTTGATTAATCAAGTAACTTACAACCTTTCACATTGTTTAACCTATCGCCTCAAATCGTGCATACCATTGGTATTTACATATCATTCAATTTCATAACTTAATTGTATACCAAATATATACAAACGTTGGGGTTCGAATTTTGGTTCAGATTTCCTACATTTTGGTTTACTTTTCAGCTCCAAAAAATCATTTTTAAATCATCTTACTGTGCAGTGCACGTGTACACTAATTGACAGGGAGATGTACAAACGGACGATAGGACGGATTGTTCATATATCAAAACGAAAGTAAACTGAAAACCCAATTCCACCTGCACTTCTTGTAGGTGGGTTAAAACCTAAACGTGAAAGAATAAAGCACAATTGAGGTGTTACGCCAATGGCGATGCGAATGCAGAAAATGGTTAAATATGCTTTTACAAATATTTGTACCTGCTTAGGCAGAAAAACAGTCCATAACGTCGTGAGAGTCTGCCGCCAATTATTGACGCGAAAATTGTTTTAATCGCAGTTGGCTAACTTTTCTTCTCGATGAAACCGCATCCATGGCATAATGATTTAATGTTGCAGCCTCAGGCTGCAGATTCGAGGCTTGAGCGGAAGGTTGGCAATGCTTGGCGCAGATGTTGCCTTGTTATGGCTCAGCACTAATGAATCAAGACTGACATGAAGTGGGTGCAAATTAGTAATAGAAATCTATTTCTTCCCCCGTCATGCCTCGGGATAGTACCAAGCACTGTTCGTGACTGTGGTCTTCGTTTTCCCCTTTTCCCTTTTATCTTTTTCTTTTGGTAAATGTCTATTCGTCAGGTTTGCTCTGCTCCATTTTGTGTCTTTAATATCGTTTCTCTAGTACGCACCTGTATCTTCCTCTTCATTCCCCTCTCTTCTATTTTCTCTCCCCTACTACCACTCGTCCTTTCTTTCATATCGAGAGAGGCCTACTATGTCAAATTATAAACAACGAAAAGAAAAGGAACCACGACTGAAAACGGTTATTGAAAGCTTGCACGCGTGTGCCAAATGGAATGAAAATTAACAGTGATAGATTTGTGTTTGCTGTCATGTACATCCCAAGCTTATGTTACCCCTGCCATATAGATTATTCCAGACACCACACTCTGTTTGTCTGTTTCCAAATAACATAGATTTGTTTCCAGTTTGGTAACTACATCGCGCCTCGTAATAACTTTACGATGTACATAAGAAGAGAAGACATTTACATCGCAACTGTAAACAAACAATGGCTGATTCAGAGATAACATTGATGTGAATGACCGGTGTGTTTTTCATACAGATAACACAGTCATATGTCTTCATGCAGTATTGCCACGTTGATTAGAATGTTCAAATGCATACATCTATTAATTTACGTCAGCCTACTAGCCCTTACTTGAAACAAGGAAACATTTCTTAAAATCCGTAAGACGAGCTTTAAAGATAGAGACATGTTTTTGAAATATATCTAACAATTATGATTTGGCCTTCTAATCTGATCGAACATTATTAACCGTTTTATATTTCACTTCACATTTTACGCTAGTACAGTTAATGACGACAAACAAACTTTTCCAACTGTAATTATTCATGCTCTTTGTTATAAAACAAATACGAACATCTCCACCAAGCGAAGATCGTTTTTAGATTTATGATTAAAACAAATGTGAGAAGAAAAAAGTTCTTACTCGTACCACCACGATATAAATGCTTCAGGCGGCTCTCCTTAACACAATTAAGACGCGTTACGGCTGATAAAACTGCTCACAATGCGCATTGATTTGTGTAAGATGCCCTCCACATAACACACATGTGCCCCAATCAGCGCCGAATATCGAATGTCAAACAAGAAGAAAATGTTACATAACAGACAACTTCTAATGAGACGCTAGCTTGCGCGTTTCGCAGTCGGAAAGGTTAGTTTTTTTCATATAAACAATACACATAAGATTCGTGCCTTCCCCCGCTCAAATCGACAGAGCTTGATCGTGTAACAAACTTGAAATCACTCGGGGCAAGGACGAATCCTGTACAGGCGCATATATAATGATGCATTGTTGTCGGAAACCTAATATGACGTTTGAATTCAAAATGCAGTGTTTTTCATTGCTTTGTTTGATAACCATGATAACGAGAATTTGTTTACAAAATGCATTAAAATAAGCACGTAGATCGCCTCGCATAAGTATCTCTTGTTACTAGGCGACAAAATAAGCAATTATATAAAGCTCCCGACAAATAAATCTGCAATGAATATAAGTATGCGTTGTCATATCTCTTCCGCTGCTGTGTGCATGGTCAGTGGCCCATTCTCAACTTTACCGCGGTCACATTACTCCGTGCGTCAGTAAACATATGTATTAGAACAAAATGATACGCAAGACTACAAAATAAGTCTTCGCACATAAAAATCGGTAAAACTAAGCAACAGGAACAAAACAACACACCCGCATATTTCATGAAATTCTTGTCTTTTCAAATGTTGACGTGCAAACGAAAAATCACATTATTTGATGAATTTCAAACATAATCCAGCATGTCCGTTACTTTCTTCGAAATTCGGTGCATATCGCTGACTGAAGATGTACGTTTGGACGCGAAGCGCATGCTTTTGAGACGACATCTGGGCTTCGAGAAAATACGATTAAAATAACACACTCATTTGTTGAGTTCATGAAGGGAGAATTTCGGTCAGGACTAGTTCCCTTACATATGGTAACCTCAAATGAAATAGAATTATGTAATAAGACTCTACGTCAATTATGTTATATACACATACGAATGATGCACATGTTTGAGTACGTCGATAGGAATTGTGTACACAAATTATATCTGAATAGTCTGAACCTACGAGGCGCAGCCGTGTTGGTTCTGGTAAAATTCAGAGAAACCTCGTGTACACAATCCTAGTACCGCCCCACAATCCTCCATTAACATTAGTTTACCAAATTCATGGTTTCTGAGCTGATTTACAGATCGAATGGCAAAGATCGATCTTCATCATGGGGGATTAAAATATCTGCTTCCTTAAAATTTGTGACATTTCTTTTTACAAGATCTAACTAGAGTGTAACACAACAGATGAGAATATTTTTCCACGTCACTTGGAGAAATTGAGCCGTTATGTTTAAAGCTACAAATTCCATTTACCCTCATTTGATAAGAACGGTTTGAACATGCATTCGCTCTCAGGAAACGATTGACTGCAAACGTCAACGTTGCGATTGTACACAGAGTGGCCTTGGGTGCCCTCATGAATGTATTTGTAGTAATTTCATAGTGTGCCGCTCATCGCCTGTATTGTGCACTGAGATATTTTACAAATCGGCGTGTTTCACTTGGTACATGTCGTCAACCTTCCTTCTTAGCTCGTATCGACTCTAGGAGATAATTATGCTAAAGGTGCAGCCGCGGAAACTACGCGTCGACTCGTGAAAACACCCATAAAATCAGGCACTTGAGAAAACGAGAAAGAAAAAGAGGAAAGAGAGTGAGAGAATGAGTGAGAGAGAGAGAGAGAGAGAGAGAGAGAGAGAGTGAGAGAGAGAGAGAGATAGTGAATGGGGGTTGAGGTGAGAACTAGGAGAGAAAAAGGATGTGGACGCCCCTAAGATACAACATATACTAAGGTTATTTATAAATTGTCTTAGTAAAGAGTAAGGAGTGCAACTCAGGTTGGAGAAGTTGATGGGGAGGGGCGGGGCGGGGGCAGGATGAGAGAAGTAAGAAACAGACATTCAGACAGATGGACACAAAAAGTGTGTGTGTGTGTGTGTGTGTGTGTGTGTGTGTGCGTGCGTGTGTGTGTGTGTGTGTGTGTGCGTGCTTGCGTGTGTGTGTGTGTGTGAGAGAGAGAGAGAGAGAGAGAGAGGGGGGGATGCAAAGAGTGAAACGATGATAGAGAATTAGGGAATGGTAAATTTAGGAAGATCGTGTTACAATGCAAACACCAAGTCTTAATTTTGTAAACAAGTAAACAATTTGATTTGCTTTCCCTCCATAATACCAACGCCATCTCTCATAGCTATCGACGACGGTTGGATCGCCGAGTTCGACTCGCGACATCCTGTAGCCGTCCCAATAGACGCAATCATTCAAGACGTGAACAAGTGTGGTAAGTTGGCTACTTTTTATATTGACTCCAGACCTACTACCTACTACTTCACTTTCTCTCTCTCTCTCTCTCCCTCTCTCTCTCTCTCTCTCTCTCTCTCTCTCGCTCTTTCTCCCTCTCTCTCTCCCTCTCTCTCCCTCTCTCTCTCTCCCTCTCTCTCTCTCTCTCTCATTCTCTCTCTTTCTCTCTATCTCTCTCCTGTGACGCATTTTACCTTCTCTTTAACATGCCTCAACCAGCCCACAAAGGCTTCATGCACAAATCCTTGTCCAGTCAGTCATTCAGTCTGTCTGATGTAAAGAGTGTGACACTGCTCTCATGATTACGTGTGTTCATTACCCCACACTAATGCGACACTCCTGACAAGTTAGACGTTAGTCCTATCTATACAAACAAAAGTTTTGAGACAATAACACGATTGAGTCTTTCTCTTCATGTTACTTTTCTGCTGATGCTTCCAATTCGTCATACAACACAAAAAAAAATTACCAGTGCACATACTGAATTAAGACATTCGTGCATGTTGACCTCTGTTAATACACATTGGTATATGCAACAAAATGTTATGAACTGTTCTATACAATAAGAATCATCTATATTTAGATAATATTCATCTATTCTTACCAGCAGAAATAAACGTGAATTTTTATGTCATTGAACCTTGAAGTCATTGAGTCCTTTAAGTTCAAGTCATTGAACATGGACGCCATACTAAAGAGTTTTAAATTGCCAGGCAGCTCGTTATCTCCATAGTAACTTCTTTTACAAAAATGTTACGACGAACATTTCCAATTACACCGTCCCTTGAGTTGTAAATGTCTGATAAAGAACAGTGTCCTGGTTATATATCTAAATTGTGGCCCACATACATGACATATCGGGTGATTTATCATGCGCGGTGTGGTTTCTATGATACAGGAGCTTGGTTGGAGATCAGACGGACTAGAAGAACAAGAATAAATAAACAACTGTCTGGATATGATGGGGAAATTAAAGTCTGTAACTGTAGTGCCGTGTGAAAAAAATAATGATTGTACTTGCCGGTGCGTTACCATATAGACTATTGATATTAAGCAAATAATATAAATATGGGACGAGCTATCACTTCCGAGGAGATCTGGATGTAGCTATCTTTCCGAAGCGCAGCTGAGGAAAGATAGCGTATACATTCAGATCGCCGAGGAAGTGATAGCTCGTCTCATTGCTTGAAACCAAAAGTTGATTATTTGCTTTATATTCCACATCTGAAACCAACTATCTATACCAAAAATGACAATTTGACGTAAAAAAGGTAATGTTTACTTATCTCCATAACCCCGAGCCGCTGCCATGGGGAACACGCGTTAGGACGCGCATTAGGACGCGCATTAGGACGCATATTAGGACGCGTATTAGGACGCGCATTAGGACGCGCGTTAGGACGCGTTAGATGTCAAGTGATAGTCCGAGTGTAACGCACTTTTATTTCGCGCGTACTCAAAATATTAATCACGCATTAGGACTGTGAGGAGTGAAGAGATCAGCGAAACCAAAAAGTACTATCACCTCGAGTGTAACGAACTTTTATTCTCAGGTGATCTGATAGGAAAAACTACGCCTCATCACGTGATGAACTCTTGACCAATCATTTAGCAACATTCTTAGTATGTGGAATATAATGCCTGCTAAATGAGGTCATATCATATTTTCATTGGTGATTGATGATTGATATAAGATACCAATTGGTATTATCCTTTTGTATCATATTAAAACTGGCGTTGTCTGCTGAATTGTGACATATCATATTAAACATTGGTGATTGATGAAAGGAGGACTGGAATTATAACCCTTTCCGCGTTCGTTGTAATGCTACTTCGAAAGATTTGTATGTACTTCTGGTTGTAAGTTGCAGTGGCGCATAAAGAGTCAATAGCTAGAGAGTTGGGAAATGGGTAATAGGTTTATTTCTTTAATTGATGGAGCATTTGCCTTCAGCCATTAATATACACTTCCCAAGTATTCCCAATTTGCCGAATATGCCGAAAGGAGAACACAACTGAACATAATCAGAATACCACAGACTGCCGATGATGGAATAAGGGTGTAGTCGGGAAGGGGTGGGTGATGGATGGGATTTATGGAAACGCAAGCCGTCTTTCCATTTCCACTATGATTAACTCTTAACTTGCCGGGAGTAAAAACCCCTCTGTGCCGGAGGTTTTCTCTATTATAGTTTGATCGCAAAATTGCGATATCGGCACGTTACCCCTTATTCGCAAAATGCGACAGCGGCAGGTTAAGCGGCAGTGTATGTATTGATATGGGTGGGAATGGCACGATGTAAGAGGGGCAAAGACGCAACCTTTCACGACAGATCAACATATGATCACAGAACTTATTTTTAATAAATGCAATGTTCGTTATCCGATCTGACTAGCATGACCAGCATGTACTAACGAATGTCTAACAACTAGTGTATTGACATAATGTCAGCAAGCGCTGGAAAGCATTGGAAGAGTCATCAAATGTATAGGTGCATTTTTATAATATTAAAACTTAGAGAGATGGCATAGCATTTAAATAATACATTAAATCATACTTTATAGTTTGCCTATCGCGCCCATCTCTGTTGCCAAATGCAAATAGAATTTGAATTTATCGTTTGCATTTGTTCGCACATTTGTAATCCAAATGATATTACCTACTAGATGTGTACAACATTTATCTGACGGCTTCTTAAATCCTAACGTTCAAAGTGAGATTGTCAGTTAAGAGTCTGCAAGTAATATACTGTGTGTTAACAGACCAGATTCAATTTCACATGAAACGGCCAATATACTCCATTTCAAATACCCTTTTCCTTTTATCAATTCTGTGTGATAATTGTACGCAGTATTCACGCCTTTCAATCGTTACCATAGCGGTATGTACACGGCGTTTTAGTTAGTAGTGCAAAGCGGGTACGCTTCTTATAAACGCCGTAGCTTACAAAACTTATATAAAAACGATGGCACGTCATGAAAACAAATTGTATGCATTTCCAAGGATCTAAATCCATCATGTTTTGTTTAAACACTCTATGGAGGTGAAGTAAATAGATTCTACATCTGGATTTGGTGACGACTGATTTGCTCTGGCGATTCCCTATTCCACCCGTGCAGCTTTGCCGTATTATCCCGACGGATGCAGATGCAAGCAGTTAACCTTGCTGGATTGCTCCCGTCTCAACCTGACGGAGGTGCCTAGGAACCTGCCGCCCAACGTCACCAAACTGTCAGTATACGCCTTTTGGGTTTATTCAAGATCCCTTCATTTGTATTTAAGTACCATTAAGGAAAACGTACCTAAAGTCAAGTTCACAGCTGCATTACTACTGAATGCAGGGCAAGAAAGAGAGAAAGCAATATAAAATTATTGTGCAATAACATATATGTTCAGTAGTATGAATATTGTCCGTTTGTTCATAAAGAATGCTAGAACAAAACTTTGTACAAGCATTTTCACCATGCCTTTCTCGCTCGTCTCTAATTGTAACTGTTACCGCATATTACCGCAGTATGTATTTCTAGAAAGTTCGTCTCTCATCCCCGCCTCTACACACACACACACACATACACACACACACACACACACACACACACACACACATTCACACACATACACAAACACACACACACACACACACACACATTCACACACATACACAAACACACCCAAACACATATACGTGCACTTCTACTACGTGTAAAACAAGCATTTTGACACTATTAAAACATAAGTTAAACTAAATTGCAACTCACATGAAGCTGATATTCGCACATCGTAAAATCAAAAGACTTTTTAAAGCAAATTATGTGACAGTTCATCAGTTGTTTTTCCACTGATTGTCCCACTCATTTGTAACCTTGTGATTTGTCTTTATTGTTAATTCTTTAAATCTCCACAGGTTTCTGAAGTACAATGACATCCGTACCATCGATAACAATACATTTGCCAACCTGCCGTCGCTTGTGTACTTGTAAGTGCATCCCAATATTGAGAAATACCGGTAAACATTAACTATTATGTTTCTGCAAGATGATTCGGAAATACCTTAAGGTGGTTAAATCATAATCTCACCTTCTGATGTAAATGTTCAGAAGAAACTTATATTGTTACATTAATGGCCGCATTGTTCTCTCCATTAGTAATGTCATCAGTTGTTGTGTTTTTTTCTTCAGAAATTTGATGGGAAATCGATTGAGAGAACTACCCTCCAATGCTTTCCGAGGCCTGAGCTCTCTCTCGAAATTGTAAGTATGGTTAAGTCTGTCCAAACTATGCTTAACTATCAACAATATAAGTATGAAAGCACTGAATGGGGTATAAAATGTACATGTTTGTAATGTTGATGATGATGTGACTAACATTTCAGCGTATCATCTTCAAACTGATGCAAATGATAATGGATTCTCCTTACGAACCAAACCGGTTAACATTCATAAGTCGTGTTTGTCGTCTTTTGGCTATGCTTGGGAGCTTTCCGGTTTTAGCTCTACATTTCAGGGATCATTAGGGACGCATACCGCTAGATGTTCCTGCGAACAAAATAGCGCGACGGACAGTGCATTAAAAACGCCGTAACCATGGTAATGCCGCTCTTTCAAGAGTTCACCCCGGGTGACTCTCTTGGCTATTCATGGCAAGAGTTTTTATGTGAGTTCAATAAAAAAAATAGTTTTACTATTTGAAGTGTTTACGGAAGATCTAATAAGAAATCATATTGGAATTATTGACATTATGATATTAAGAGTCTTTGTTGGGGTACGGCACGGTCGATGCTCATAGATGAGTTGACAGACATAAGAATTAAGGTCAATCCACATTAAAGTAAAGACACATATTTGAAAAGCATCAAGTAGCCGAGCTTGACAAAAAAACCGTAACGCATTAAAAGCTTTCTGCGGAGTTTCCCGAAATAGAGGGATTTACAAAGCAGCATAAGGAGAAGTGAACCGATATGTCAATCTCTTTCGCGTTCGATGAACATTTTGATTCGGCTTTCCGGATCCTCCTGTTACCGGTTTGGAAAAAAGATGTGTGCACGGTCTGTTTTTATTGGCCGCATTTCATGCCTGTCACTTCAGGATTAATGAAGCTACAGAAAAGAGAGAGAGAGAGAGAGAGAGAGAAAGAGGACGAGAGAGCGACAGAGCGAGAAGGGGAAAAAGAGAAAGATAAAACTGAGATATAAAGCAAAACATAAAAAGAAAGGAGAAATATCTAATTGGGATAAATTATATATTATTTTTTTCATACGATATCACTATGATTTCAATCCTCAATATGACTATTTTTATGATGACAGAAAGATGTCATGTAGCATAGTTCGATCATGTCACCAAGTTATTATCGCCAAGCTTTCGCCTTCATAACCTTCGTCGGGGGCTGTCGAAAATACAAAGAACGTTGATTGTATTCAGTAACGACGTATGTATGCTTGGGGAAAGTAATCTGTTGCTTTACTCTAGCTGTGTCATTACATATAAACGCCACTATGTACTTGACGTTTGCCTGCCAAGATAAAGGGCGTCTGAGAAAACATTCGTCTAAAGAACAGGAAGTGTGTCTAGATGCATTTCCATACGTTGATGATCCATTATTGGCATATAATGTTTAGATTTGTTGAGCATGTTTCCATGGTGAAAAGTGTACTAATCATTACTTTTAGAACAAAATGTGGACGTTTAGTTATGATTTAACATCACGTGTTGAAGAATGAAAGAAAGCGTATTTTTTGTTCAAATTGACAGATGAGGTTATACAGTAAACGTATCTTTAAGCGTGTATACAAGACCGTTTAAGCCTCTGTTGTCGGTATTTAAACCAATAGAGTGTCAAATGAAATGGAAAAGGAAAAGAGAGGGTGATAATGGAACATTTGCTTTATCATGTTTACAATATCACTCATAATATTCTTAATTTCGTGCTTGTTTGATTTTTTTAAAACAAATACTTGCTAAGATTATAATTTTAAGTCATAACTGGTCATTGTCCAAATCAATAGTTTCTTCTTTGCCTTCTTACACTTAAGTTCACATCTATGATTAACCATATATTTCACCGCCTCAACATTAAGCCTATACCTGCAGATTAGTTAAGTTTTGGTCAGTTACAACTATCACTTTATGAATTTAATATAACGTATAATTTTATATCAAATTTTCTCTTTAAATGATTTATATTCCCAAATAATCAAAATGATGATTGATATAAACATGTCCTTCAAATGATGACTTGACTTACTTGATAAACCTGCAAAGTGGGCCTAGTTAAAATCGATAAGCTGCCATTGTTTTTTTTTTTTTTGTCACCATAGGTACTTGTCAGAGAACAAAATAACTAGGATTCATAAAGGGGCATTCTTCGGTTTGGACGGTCTTCATTGGTTGTAAGTACAGTTTTCTGTCCTGTATTATCTCTTCTGAAAGGGCATATACTGTACTGGGAAGGCAAAAAAGCCTTCAAAATGTAATTGTTAGCAATCTTCTTGCCAATGGTCTTAAATTCATGTATGTCTATTTTAGAAGCTTGCTGAAAGTTGTTTGCCCTCAAAAGATCTACATTTGGAGTAATGATTGATTAAATCACAAATCCTCAAAATGTTCGGCCCGAACATTTTGAGGATTTAATCATTAATCATTAATCATTAATTACTCCATATGTGGATCATTTGAGGGCAAATAACTTTCAGCAAGCTTCTAAAATAGACAACACATAAATTTAACACCATTGGCAGGAAGATTGCTAACAATTACATTTTGAAGGCTTTTTTGCCTTCCCAGTACAGTATATGCCCTTTAACGAAATATATATTTTAGTGGAAGGGCTTTCTGGGGTACTTTCAATTTTGAAAACAATTCTTATGCATACACCCAGTAGTAGTAAGGATAACGTGCTCCATTCCATAAATAAATGAAATCACGAGGCTTTTCAAAAGTGAAATTACCACAGAAAGCCCTTTCACCAAAAATCTGGCCGAATTTACCCAACGGCGGACTACTCATGACTATAAATGAGTTAGATTTAGTAAGACACTGAGGCATTTGTTTTCATGTTATCGTGTCTTTAAAAATGCGTAAACTCGAAGTAGATTGCAGGTTCGCATCCTTCTGATTCTAAGATTTTTTTTGTCTAACTTGTTTTTTCATTCACTTACAGGGTGGAGCTCGCCATTTGTACTATTACCAGTTGTACGCCTAAAATTCCTTTTCAAAATTGAAATATATTTTTTGATTCATTGAGTTGGGAATGCTTATGTATTTCGAGTGTTATAAAGCATCGGAATTTCTTTGTTGGAAACACGTGTAGCGACATACAATGAGTTTGAAATATCATAACTGAATAAAAACTTGTTAACTTAAATCGTATCTTAGTATATTTCATCAAACTACATTAGAATAGGTTGTGGTGATACGAAGAAGTGCATACGAAAAGAAAATTTAAAGGATCATTCAAACTTTGTTTTGTTAAAGTCGGAAGAGTGCACGTTCAAAAGACACAATCGATAGTGTAACTGAATATTTCATCAGCCGCACGAAATTTAGGGTAAAAATGAGTGAATTACCATGATAACCTACGCAAAGACTATAGCATCTTGATGAAGGTTTTTCTCTTTTATTACCATCAGTATGTGCCCTTCTCTGACATCAGTCACAACCCCTTTTTACATTTTTCTTACCAGGTTTATAAACGAAAATGAATTGCAATCTCTCGAAGGAGGGGCGTTTCTGGGCCTTGAGCGACTGTATTGGCTGTAAGTATTATCGAACCCTTTGCGCTTGAGGTGGGGTGGCAAAATATAAAAACAAATTATCTGGTGTGAAACAATTAAAACGTAATATTTGACTGCTCCCTTGCAATATGATATATTTCAATCTTTAAAGCTATATAAGGGGCATTGTGCCTATCATCATCTATACGTATTCACAAGTACATCTCCATTAAGTCCATGTCATACTAACCTCAACCTAAATCAAATATCTTTGAGGTGTCGTTGGTGGTGTCTGTTAAGAAAAATGACCCGTATGTAGACATGGTGTATGTAACACTTTATGAGCGCAAAGCACAAACGGGATACAAACGCAAACTATAACCTCCCTTGTCGACCATACTTGTCTACGCAGTGCTGGAGCTTTAACAACTCAATAGTTCACTACCTGGCGGCCATCCCTGGCCCCTGAAGCAGATCTCACCGAGGCGTACTCTGGGAGCTTGGGATCAATTTTTAATGCGAGCCATCACATTTCTTAGTTACTCATTTATTACAAAATCTGCCATGACATCAATTTTTAAGCAACATCTGAGCGTCCTAGCCAGCATGTGCCTATAAGCAGCATGAAACCATGAATATTTTATTAAGTTGAATGCGCAGCAATAATGAAATGTAACGTACCGAGCATGAAGGGAGGTCTACGTAGTATACATGTCTTAGCGTAATTAATATTCGGTTTCACACAAGAAACTAATATCCTTTCTATTCCAAAAGGGGGAGTGAATAATGTATTTAGTATCGTGTATACCGTGAATAATCCATTGTATCGTTATCATATTTTGAATGTTGATATCAAACATGTCCTTGTGTACACGGTTATTTGCATAGCCGTCCATAATGAAAAGCGAAAAATGTTAGTTGATAGAAACATTGTGTGGCAGTTTACCTGACCTAGCACAAGAAACTGTATATCGGTATGAAAGTTTACACATTGAGCAAATGCTTTTTCAATTGAATGAAGAAAATAAAAACTCAGATAAAATGGTACAACCGTTGTTTTCTAAAAAGAAAAAAAAATCATCTTCATTCCCATATTCAATCGCCTGCCACATTTGGTATATTTAAAGAAATAGAAGTTGAAAGTGACATTTGTTGTTACATTTTCATATTTCATTACATATGCATGATCTAGCAAGACAGTGTGCAAAATACTTTGTGCAACGTATTTTCAGAAACACACAAATTCGCTTACATTTCTTCTCTTCTGTGATGATTTCCCTCAGAGACATCCGGAATAATAAAATACGAGACCTGAATGACGGCGAGGCGTTAACAGATCTTCAATCTCTAGCTTGGGTGTAAGTCCTCCTTCCGTCTGTTTTTGTGTTTATGACCTTCCTCCGTTCCTTGAAAATATGACATAGAGACAGACACTTAAGTTTGGAGTACTTCAGAAGCAACGTCGTACCCTACCAGGTCATTAACTTAAATCAAACAATCTTAGGCTGTTAACAAGTTTACCTGTTAAAGTTAATAGCGTTTAGTAAGCAAGCATTTTCATAACTCTTGTTCTCAAAGGACGTACACATAAATCCACTGACTGTCTTCGAAGATTGTCCTGCCCAAAAAATTTGTATACGTATTGTTAAGTCAGGAGTACAGACTTTCAATTAAAATAGCATTTTTCCCTTAGAACAAAACATTAAGGCCCCGTGTTCTCCACCCATGATCTCCTCTCTTTTCCATTGGAAATTAGCAACTCATTTACATAGTACACTATTAAATTCCCAATGATGCATCCATGTGCGGAAATACACAGCTTGATTTCTCATCGCAAAGTTTGATATCATTATGATCCGATATGTTTATTGTATACAGGATCCAAAGATGAGAGTCAGTTAATGTGTCGATATACTTTTATACAAAATGTACAGAGTCTCTGAGTAAGACTTTCTTGATTTTTAAAACGTGGAAACAATGTAATAAAGAGCTGTGGTGAATGTTATCTATTTCCTCGTTTACCACACATGATTGAAACAGCCGCCTTCTCAAAACTCCCCGCTGATTGGCTTTGTCTTCCCGTTCCCCCGCCCACTTCCCTCCCACCCTTCTCAAGTACATCATAACTCAAGGTGACAGCCCCGGCCCGTTTATGTCTTCTTACTAAATTGTCCAGTTGACCTTACTCCATCTTCTGCTCTTTAACCTTTTGACTGCCACATGCGAATTTTTCTACAAATAATACATTCAATTCCCATGGAGCAAGAGTTTTTCTGGCACACAAATGGTTAAAGAAAAAACCTTGATGATGATTGAACACACGATCTAGGTGATTAGGGATGCATTTTCAGTTGTTTGCTAAGTTGTGTTCGCCTTTGGATAGTCTGAACTATAACCGTGTTAGCAGTTATAGTATTTTCATACGACAAACTTTGGTATCCATAGTTCGTGATCACACTTAATTTAAGTACAACAGGCGACACTCCCATACATCAGCGCTGATACAATTAGTAACAAGGAGTATGACGGGTTACCTAGCGACATTACAACCATAATGCTGTTTAGTGATGTTTGAAAACTAGCGAATGTGATTTTCAGAACGTTACATCCTATGTTTTTGGCTAATCTTCTTCAAACTACTTTTAATCTTCGTTTCTGCGTATGTGTGTATGTTTGTTTTTACCCTTTTTTCAACCAACTTGTTGCTTTTCCTCCATTCAATGCTAGACCCTCATTGGGTCTGGGTGTGTGGTTTGTGATCACACTAAAATTTAAGTGCAACAGACGATACTCCCAAGTAGTATGACGGGTTACCTAACGACATTACAACCATAACACTGCCTAGTGATGTTTGAAAACTAGTGAGCATGATTTTCAACACGTTGCAACTGTTTTATGCCAAATGTGTTACTCTAGAGATAGAACGAAATTTGTTTGTTTTTTATGATAATGTAAATTACTTGTACAAAGCACATGTGAATTAATTAGAGATTCTATTGAGATCCTCAATGAAGAGTGTTAAACGAATCTATTTTACTTACTGTGTGCTTCCTTGCTTTTCTTTAGGCGACTTCAGCTATCAATAGTTAGCATTCAATTAAGAAAGCCAGTGCGTAGTACTCTTTGAAGAATACGGGTTATAGCTATCACTATTTCTTCTATTGTCCTCTCTTCCCGGCAGCGATTTTGAGGGAAACGACATCAGGGCCATACACGCGAATTCATTCGCCGCCAATACCTCACTTTCCGTTTTGTAAGTATACATTTAATCAAATTTATTAGCTCGTTTCGATATGCAGGTTTATTATTTTCGATTTGAAAGTGCACACCTATGCATACGTACGTCGGGCAACACGAAAATCGTGCACTGATTTTATGATACTATTACTAACCACGTGTAATGTGAGTGTAAATAATGAATCTACTCAGTACATATATCCCATAAATTACTTATTACATTGATTACTTATTACATTGATAACTTATTTACATATAATTTATATCTTTTTTTAATTTGTATAGTATACCATAGCCCAATACTAAACTTTGAGCATTAAACGCAAATAATGCACAAAATTTAGAAGAAGATTATTGACAAGGAACGAGCTCCCGATAGTCTGCCCATCCGAACCTCTATCTAATGTTGTCAACTGTTAAACTGAGGTGCATTTACATTGTAATGGCGGATCTACGGGGTGTTTTTATCCCTTTTTCAATTCATTACAGTCTGTGCGACGTTCTTAAAAGGCCTTTGTTTTTGTCTCTATGGTATTTTACACGACTTTATACTTTAAGCCTACTACGGGAATACACTATCTCTATTATCCTGCGGTGTTCCCGCATTAAGTAATCATGATAATGACGAAGTACGGGGTGTCTTTTCACGAAGATGAGCTCAGTGGTAGCAGCCTGCAGCAAAACGGTTCACTTGCCAATCACCTCGGTCAGACTATCTACACACCCGCGTACACGTGTGTCTAATAATACATACACAGTGCATGTGACATGTTTACAAACGCGTCAATCAAATTTGGAATTTCGCGTCTGGGCCGACCTGTAACGCCTCCATCAGCAGAGTACCGAAGTGTGATGTCATAGCGAGCATGTTGCCAAGACAACTGGTTGAAAATGGTGAAACATGTCCAAAGTTAACGGCTAGCACCGTCTGTCAGCGTCTAAATACGCCTGTAAACCAGCTGAATCTAAAGTCCGATAAATGTACATATTCGTTTTCCAGACGGTGCAGTGGGATGTTCATTTGTATGATTACATTGCCTCATGATCACGTGGATTATATGCTAAAAAAAAAATGTTAGTTCTGTAAAGTATCCATAGCCATCCATGGAGACAGAAAAGCATCTCTGGCCAATCAAGTATTTCAAGTATATCACATATATCACCAAACCTCTATAACAAATTGAGAATCAATTTGAGAATAACAAATCACACGTAACTTCATGAAAGTATGACTAAATGTTATTAGACTTTTGTAGCTATTTTTGTCCAGTTCATCCTTTTATCAGGGTTTCACCCCCTTGCGTCATCAGGGGAGTGTTTCACCAAGCTCTTCGTAAGTTACGAACGACTGTACGAAAGACTGGTTATCCCTTCTTTTACTAAATGCATTACCACACGTTGTTCATTGAGAATCTGATTTAGCACTAGGAGGGATAACCAGTCGTTCGTAAAGTCGTTCGAAACTTACGAACAGCTTGGTGGAACACCCCCCCCCCCCCCCCCTGATGACGTAAGGGGTGAAACCCTGATAAAAGGATGAACTGGACAAAAATAGTAATAAAAGTCTAAGAACATTTACCCATACTATAATTAAGTTACATGTTTGGGATTTGTTATTCTCAAATTGATTCTCAATTTGTTATCGACGTTTGGTTATGTAATATACTTGATAAACTTGATTGGCCAGAGATGCTTTTCTGTCTCCATGGATGGACATGGATATTTTACAAAACTAATATTTGGTGTGGGAAATGGTTTGATATCATTTGGGAGGTTTTTCTATAACAGCCTTCATTATCAAATTGAAAATTATAGAGAGTCCCTGGAGAACTACCCATTTATTTACTTCTCTTGGGTCTAAATCTTGGGTCTATATCATAGCTCTATATATATCATAGTTCTGTATATAATAAAGAAACTATTTTTTCTCTATCCTAGAAAGGTTCATTTATTAAATCTGAAAGTAATACAAATGTATATGATTGCATTGCATTGTTAGCAAAACATTATCATGATTAGTCTGAATAGTTTTACCCCGTTATGCAAATCAATAATAGCTACTACTATTGCGATGAAAAGGTAAGAAAATGATTTAGTAAAGAAGATGTACATGTCTCTAATATTGATCATGATTATCTATATGGCTTAAAATGTGCATGATATTTCCTAAAGATATTTTTTTCTAAAATGACACAAATGATGTGAGAATTTGGGAAGCGATATAGTGATCAAACAATACATTGCTGCTATTGTGATATCATTATCCGTGAATATTGTTTCTTTATTATAATACAGGGTCCTGAAGAACAATAGCATAACGACGGTGGACAAAAATGCTTTCCGGACACAAACATTACTCACACAACTGTAAGTATCCAATGAAGAGATCACAAGTTTTACCTCCTATTCATTTATCCCATATTAGTGTCAATCATAAAAAAATATCTATCAAATTATTGATAACAAATGTTTGCCTATTCATTTAGGATATAATATGTTTCAATTGTGTATGGTTATAAACGGTTCCTTAATTACCGGCCCTTACAACGTTAACTACAAAAAAAATAATGTCGTAACACCTACCCGTTAGTGTGAGCCTGTGATATGTGAGCCAATTTTATCATTATACCTTGTGACTTTCCTTACTATCAGGGACCTGTCGGACAACAGAATATCGCATTTACCCGAAGGATGTTTTGACCAGCTTCGCAACCTCGAACTCTTGTAAGTTTAAAAACAATACAATTATATTTTATGTCATGATTAATGATTGTGAACACGATCGTATACGGTGAGGTGCGAAATGATAGAGGCGTGAGGCCTACTTCACATACAATGGGCATCGTGAGAGGTTTTCAACGCACGTGCTTACGAACATGAGTAAGCAACCGACTTAACGAAGAACAAGGGGAGGGAAGGAATGGGGAGGGTGAATATACCCTAGCAATCTCGAAATCGTGTATATTTGAAACTTCTACAGACATGCTTTAATCTTTTGAAAATCATAACAGCATAACGAAGAACACGATTATTTTGCCATGGAATCCCAACAATACTACGATAGCTATCTTTTCAATATATGTAAGATTCCAGTCGATAATGTGGACGAAAATAGGTCAGCGAGGGGAGAAAGGGTGAGAAGGGAGTAGGGGATCAAAATGAGAGGGAGATGGGGGAAGCACATTCAAGAATAGGCACCTAGGGTGGGATGAACGTATCGACGAATTAGACGGATATGTGGACGTTATATTAGGATGACACACCCCTCACCTACCATGAATGACGCCCCTTATCAGACCGCTGCGGTCACCCTTACTTCATCCATATTTCGTGATGCGTATCATTTCGCTGAATTAGAACTGCTCATTGTCATCAATGTTTACATCATTATGATTCTTCTCTGGAGAGAATGTTAATGTCCATTCAGTGGTTCGCGGTCCCTAGCATACTACCACAGAAAAATTATATTATATCACACTACATGTATATCACATATAAACACTACATCACGAATCTTCCTAGCGTCCGGCGTAATTAATGAAATTTGGACATCTATGCGTGATTCTCTAGGGTCCAGCGGACGGCGTGGCGTGGGGAACACACTGGAACCGACTGATTTAATCAAATTACAATCTACTGCACGTGTGTAGAGATGTTTTCATTTCAAACATCAACGTGTTCAGTGAAGTCATATCATCTTCGACATAGAGAGAGAGAGAGAAAGAGAGAAGGTCACTGTTGCCAAATGGGAATTCTTCGGTTTCATCGCCCAGGCAGACTTAAATAGACTAACGCAGCACCATCGCACCGACTATATCTGTCAGCGCGAAGAGTAACCTAGCGTTTGGGATTATGTTCTTCGTTTTCCTTATTGGCGAGAACAATACGCAGCGAATGTCAAACTCGCGTCGGTTCTGCGGATGACATGGCAAAAGTTGCTACTGTACGAGCGTGGGATTTCGTTTTTACCTAATTATCCCCACACTCGCAGATATTCAATAATCGAGACAGGAAACTATTACGTTTTACCAAGTGTGATTTGTTTAAAGATTGCAGAATAACCTGAGAGCGTAGGTAACATGGGAACAATCGTATAATCTGAATGAGTTTCTCTGTGAAATCATCCGGACTGTGAACTTGTTGTTGAATGTGAATGGTACAGCTCAGAAGTAAAGTTGTTAACTCTTTGTGTGCCACACGTGTATTTATTCACAATTCATACACACCAATCACACAGAGTGCGATTATGTCTGGCATACTAAGAGTTAAAATAACCTACCACGCTGAAGATAGGTACTGGATACGTACTTAAAAAAACCCATTTATTTCACGGTTTATTTGATTACTTATTAGTCAATAGTGTAGTATGTGTGAGAGTGTACTAATAATTACTAGGAGTTTTTCTCCAGATGACGGAAAGAGCACACTGCCCGAAACGTCGAGCCTGATACTCTCTCTTTCAGATTTTAAAAGAAACCTATAGTTAGTTGCAAAACTTACTACAACGTCTCCACACTTTTCTCATTTCTCTCCCCTTCTTTTCTCTTTATAACTACTTTGTGACTAATTCACAACTCTCAATCACCACCCACTCTCTTCTTCTATCTCCATTTCATCCCATCTATTTTCGGTTAAAAACACCGAAAACTAAAGCTAAAAATAGTCTTGTGTAAGTGTTATAAAATATAGAAATTACCTCTCCCCCTTTTCACTACCCTTTTTCTTTCTTCACCCCATAAGTGGGTCAATTATCCGAAAGAATACAACCACATGGTGTTACCGAAAGTTTTACTATTTTCTAAATGATATTTATCAATAAATAACACCTTATGTTCATGCAATGCTTTACAAACATACACTTTGATTTTCATTCTGCAAACTCGATATACGTGTATTACCTTTCAAATTCGGTTTCCTCTATATCATATTTTTTATCATATGTTTTTTTCCTTCTTTCACTTCGTATGCAAACATGACAAACATAAACAAATATCGTAGTTTTTGGATCATAATGAATGATGTAAGTAACACCCTTTTTCTCATTTTCTCCTTGATTTATTGTTTACAGGAGACTCCAAAATAACGTGCTACAGACGCTGCCAACTAATATTTTCAATCGCCTAGGCAGTCTTATAGACCTGTAAGTTAACAGAGGACATATTGCGATCTAGCGATGAGGCACAGGTGCCTCATACTAGCAATAGTAATTTGTGCCCGATTGCTTACGTTACCAATCTATCCAGTTCCACATGCACACGCATATATATAAATGTTTGGTTGCTCAACAGTGAGGGCGCATATCATGTTACTGGTTGCTATACAAAATGCATCTGAGAGTGTACATTTCGGATGTTTAATGAATTGCATTGATATAGCATCATGGAGAATATACACTTCTTATTCAGTATTCCCCATTCCATACAATCAAATCGTGCGATTTCTTAGACATTCAACTTAAATAGGGCACAAATCTCAGCTTCGCCCTCCCCCCTCCCCTCCCCAACCCCACCCTCCCCTCCCCTCCCTGTCAATATACTTCGCACCTACCATTCCCTTTCAATACCATGTAAGGGCAACATGTGACATTACATATCATCACTGCAAGTCTAATCGCTAATGTGAGGACTGAATATGTTTTTGCTTCCTCTTTCTATTTCTCTCTTTCTAATTATTAATTTTTATTCTAAAGAAATCTTACTGGAATTGTGAATACGAACATCAGTGCTGAAATGTTTCGTGGACTCATCAAA
Organism: Arbacia lixula; assembly: GCA_963669155.1. NCBI lineage: Eukaryota > Metazoa > Echinodermata > Echinoidea > Arbacioida > Arbaciidae > Arbacia > Arbacia lixula. The sequence continues at coordinate 11,847,234 of OZ022582.1, read as the reverse complement.
CTGGAAAAAGTGTAAGTTTGTAAGAATCACGATTTTATGTGGAAATTGTTAGACCTACAGGGTCCCGTTGCATAAAAATTACCATTAATGGTAACTCTGTCATCAATGGTAACTACCATGGTAACACTGCTCGACAGCCAATCAAATTCAAGGTTTCCATAGAAGTTGACATTTATAGCAAAGTTACTACCAATGGTAAGTTTTATGCAACAGGACCCAGATACAACATTTTGCTGTTTTGATCTGTCTTAGTTCACCGGCATTAGGACATTCATCACATTTCCAGCGCAGCATGCTCTTGTTTTATTTTAAAATTCTACAAATTGTATTGAAATGGGAAAAGGGCCCTGAAGAAGTGGAATAGCCGTTGCCATGGTTTTCTGAAGGACATGTTTTCCCATTCCTAATCGAATGCATATTTATATTGTTCAAGTAAATTGCAACATTGTAAATTATACATGTAAGGATTGTAGTTGCCGATCAACTAATACTATGATCGTATATATTAGAAATGTTACATTTTTCATCTCAAGAGGAAATTAAATATGATTGTCGTTTATTTGTGGTTGCATTCCAAACTCGATCAAGTACCTTTATCATCTTATTTGTAAATGTATCTCTCTTTCTCTCTCTCTCTCTCTCTCTCTCTCTCTCTCTCTCTCTCTCCCTCCTCTTTATGCTCACATCTCTCCTTCCAATTGCCTCTCAATCTCTCTCTCTCTTTCCTCTCATTTTCTCTTTTGCTATTGCTCTATCACTTTCTCTATCTCAATATCTCTGTTTCTCCGCCGCCGCCCCCCCCCCCCTCTCTCTCTCTCACTCTCTCCTTCTCTCTCATTCCAAACTCCAACATATCCAGGATGTTCGCCAAATTTGAGTACTGCCGCTATGCGCCACACGTCCGCACATGCGAGCCGCGTTCAGACGGAATCTCGTCGTTCGAGAACCTCTTGAAAAACGTGATACTGCGAGTTTTTGTCTGGACCATCGGCATCCTGACGAGTGTGGGAAACCTGGGCGTGATGGTGAGCCGGGCCTTCATGAAAGCTGAGAACAAGGTCCACACGGTGGTCGTCATCAACCTTTGTAGTAAGTAGAGTAAAAAAAAAAACTCTGCAAAAACAGGAGTATTCGCGTGGAATCTTCATCGTTGCCCGATTCAGATTCCCAAAATGGGGGCCCGTATCACAAAGGGTTTTTGGTAGATCAATCGTACAACTGATAAATCGATAGTAAATCCCGATCACAGGAAACATTCGATCGATATCAATCATGACTTGCGGGGGTTTATATTGAATGTGGCTTGTGTGAATCTAATCGTGCATAGGCTTTGATTTGCAATACGTAGCAGTCATGATTTTGTGGACGGTGAGTTACTATCTGCTGCAACTCCCTCTTTGTGATACGAGGCCCTGATGGTACAGTGTAAAGCCGACATTATCATTTTGATATTATGAATAGCGGAAAGTTAATACGTTCATCTGATTCGATTTTTACTCAACCTTACACTTTTAACGCAACTGCTCAAACATAATGATTTAGAGCGTAGCTTGTTTGTTATTTGTCCTCAGCCTGCTCCTGAATCATGTCAAAGTTGCGCATATCTGCTCCTATTCTTCGTCAACATGGATACGACACTTTTAACATGTGTACAAGTTATATTAATCATCATATACAAATGTAAATAGTGAACTTTCTATTTTTGACAGCCGCTGATTTTCTAATGGGTGTGTACCTTCTGATCATCGGCGCACATGACGTGCAATTCCGAGACCGCTACAACCAGTTTGCGCTTGACTGGACGAGCAGCGTGAGCTGCAAAGTGTCGGGTCTCCTCGGCATGATCTCCAGCGAAGTGTCCGTCCTGACGCTCATGTTCATCTCCCTGGAGCGCTATTTCATCATCGTCTACCCCTATAGCTTCCAGCAGATCAAGGCTAGGCGGGCCGTGGGCGTGCTTGCGTTCATATGGCTCATGGGCGCCGCACTCGCCGTGGTCCCCGTCCTAGTGCCCTTCGGCTACTTCGGCAACTTCTACGGCAGCAACGGCATGTGCTTTCCGCTGCACCTACACGACCCCCGGCAACAGGGCTGGGAATACTCCGCCTTCGTCTTTCTTGGGATCAACACCACCGCTTTCCTCGTCATTGTTATCTCCTACCTAGGTAAGACTGCTGGTGCGCGATGAAGGAAGGGGGTGGGACGGGGCGCGTTAGTCATTCTCGTGGTCATTGCCCAGTCCTCGAGCTTGCAGCTGGAGGCCGCGATGTATCAACACCTGGGTATACGTTGTTCCACATTTACATGAATCAATGTTGAGTCTCAGATTGGTTTCGGACACGTACATAACACTATTCGCGTGATCATATGCACAAACGCTTTTGTATTCGTTTAATTTGCTTGAGCTGCGAATACTGCTTTCATCGTGTGTACATATTCTCCTGACCCTTTCATTAAGCATCCTGCGGGCATATATGCTTTCAGACGCCAACTCAAAATGGTTCTCTCTCTCAACAATAGTATCCTCACATTGCAAAGAAACAAACCAAATCATACTGTAGAATATGATTTCATTACAAATTCTTCCAATCTTTCTCTATGTGTATGCGATTTCACTTTGTCCCACTTTGTCTTGTTTTGTCTCCGTCTCCTTTCTTTCCAAACGTCTGTTTGTCTTCGTACACTATTACTGTTATGTAACGTTTGTAAAAACAAAATATCTGCAAGCTCTACTTCCAATTTTGGTCCCTTCTAATCATCACTGCGTTTAATTGCATTGAAGTATTGATATGCTGAAAGTGTTATTGACTTGCTTGTACAATGATTATTACACACTGCATTTTTATTATAAAGCAAAACGTCCAAGTAATCTAACATACATCTGGTTTTAGATGGTGCCTCAATTGAGACTTATATATCTTTTCATCATATAGTATGAAGATAACAATTCTACGTTTGCACATGTTTACCATGCATACTGCATACGTGTCCATTTTTGTTGTTGGAAAACTAGATAACACTGATAATAAAAAATGGAAGCCCTGCGAGAATCACGGTTTCCCGGAATTTATTCATCATTATTAACCATATCTAGGTTACTTTAAGCTTGTAATATAAGACACGAATCCTATTTGAACCGAAATGTATAATTGAAGTAATCCCATTACCAGCTAATGTGAGATGTCATAATTGGAGCTCTACGCGTGAGACCTGCGATGAGATGTCTCCTTTCTAAACATTTATGAACTATATTTGGCTCGCTTCAATAAGCGTGGAATAACAGTTTTGTATTCTGTTATAACCTGAAGGTATCACTCAAGAATTCCCATAAGCAGATAAAATGTAATATGACCTAGTCAGATATTCATGCCATAAATCATAGATATATAGAGAGCAAGTGGAGAGAGAGAGAGAGAGAGAGAGCGCGCAAATATAGCAGAGAGAGAGATAGAGAAAGAGGGTGTGGAAAGAGAGAGAAAAAAGGGGAGTGGAGAGCGATTATCGAAACGTATTATGTGGGATAACTATTAGCAAAGAGAGTGTGAGAAAATATCAGACTGCCCCCTTGGAATATAATGGGCATGAACACAAATTACAAAATATATTGCTGGCAATAACTCGAGCCTGTAGGCATGAATGAAAAACAGTCTTTACAGTGGCGGACGCATACACATCGGTATCACTTGTAAACACTTCGATGCTGGCGTTGTTGGGTCTAGGTCTAGGAGAAACAATGTTTATAAAAAGTAAGAAATTTAGACATCGGAGTCATTTTATTCAACTGGCATTTGTTTGCTGTTTTAATGAACCCAATTACTTATGTTACTTTTAAACCTACATGTCTCAGCCCAGCAGGCGGGTATGCGGGGGGCGGGGGGTTCAGAGGTTCACCCCCCCCCCCCCCTTCGTTTTTTGGAGGGATTAAAACCGCCCCTTTCCCTTTTTTCCCCTTGAATCATAATTTTTTTCGCTTGTCTCCCCAGAGGTCGGTCTGGTAGACGAACGGTACCCCTACCTAATAATGTATGACGCAAGAAATTGTGCAGCGCCGGAAAGAAAATCATAACTACAACCCCCCCCCCTCCTACCCTCCCCACCCCCACTTAGAGCACTTTCAGAGACTGGGCGCGGGATTAAAAAAAAAATCAGCTCGACCCCCCCCCCCCCCCTACCCCTTGCAAATATCCTGGATACGCGTCTGCAACCCAGAGTGGTATACTTGGGGTTTATAGATACATGTGAGAACAAATGAGTAGATAAAGGTAGATTGAAGAGCCTACTGTTTATTAATGACATACTATTCATTATCCACAAGGCATTTTTCCATATCATGCAGCTCACGGAAGTAACCATAATGACTGGTTACAAATAATGATTTGGTTACTCTTTAACTTGAAGCGATCTAAATTCTGGTTTGGGTGTCGATTTCATTTTTAAAGAATGGTTTTAGTGTGTCAGTGTGTGCCACCAAGCATTAAGAGCAGACGCATGGGTAATGACTAGATATTTAAACAGGGCTATTAAGAACCGCGGGGTAAGCCTATCGACCAAACGAAAGCAGACTTCTACATAGAAGTTTGTAGCTTGAGATTACATCTGCCAATCTCCGCGGTCAGCTACCATTAACATTTGAAAGTTAACACATGCGTAAGAATGTGAAATTTGTCCCGCGTTTTTCAGTACATCGGGTCATATTAATACTTGTAATATCCATCTTTGTTTTGAAGGTGTTGTATACATAACATATGATTTTTGGAAAGCTGTAACCAGACAGAGGAACATACCCTGTATTTATGCAGTGAATACGAAAATTAATAGATAAATATCCATGATAGTGATGGTGATAGGTCTTATGCTATCTTATCACCTTAGATATCCTAGAATATCTTCAGATAGGAATCATTTCAATATCAAATACTTGGAATTCAACCTTCAGTACGCCCACGCCAGAGGTCTTACTTACAACCACAAATTATCAGAACGTCAACATTAAACATCTCTGCACTCATCAGTCGCCACGGGCTGATAGATATCTCATGTATGGGTTCAAGGCACGATGTATGCCGTCATGAAGTGTGACGTCACGTCATGTAATATTCCCATTGCACACACGTTGATTTGGTTGTTGTTGATATTGGCATGAAATTACACAGTGTACGCCTTTTTCAGATGTGACGTCATGGCATTATATGGTCGTGGCCCATCGATCTTCTTATTTTCTAAGAGGTAGTAAAAGCACCCGATTTTATTGTTTCAAAATGTAATGATATTCATCATCAAGCGTGGCTACAAGAAAAAAAAATGATGCCTGCATCAGGGCAAAATTATTGTAAGAGTTTAGTTGCGGGGGCATCTTTACAAACCCAATGTCGAAACACTGACAACTCGATCCGTGTTTCACATTTGGGGTCTGTTGATTTCCACAAGGGCTCTATTTGGCTGAATCACCCTTAGGCCCGTGCCATGTTTATAATCAGTCATACTCTGCATTTTTGACTTGTTTTTCTGTACACTTTCTGATTATACTCTGACTCTGTTTATGTTCCTTTATGTAGGTATGTTTCGAAGCATACGGCGAACGCGTAGAGCAGCTGCGCAGTGCGGCATCAAAGGCGACATGGCCTACGCCAAACGTTTCTTCTTCATCATCCTCACTGACTCACTCTGCTGGTTGCCTATAGCTATACTCAAGATCATGTCTTTAAGCAACGTCCTTATTTCAGGTAAGTGCCACTGAACGAAGTAAACGTTTACAATAACCTCACCGCGTTAAAAAACCACAGTAGTGATCATGTGATCAATATTGTTAGTATTATTGTATAGCTGTACGCTTCGAGGTGGTATCGGTGGGTGCCTCTACATCGTCGTAAAGTTCAGTACGAGCAAAACGAGAGCAATACTGACTTAAGGACTTAAGACATGAAATACAAAATACGGAGAGGAGGTGTCGTCAGTTATGTTTATTTAGAGGAGTTACGTTCTTCAGTACACGGGCAAAGCATATGCACCTAGCCGAAGAAAAGAATACGGGCTGTGGAGATAAGAGGGAGGGCGTGCGTGCATGGACTACAAGGCGCGCAAGGATAGTAATCATCGGCCGATCCCTGTCCCAGGTTTTACTGCTCACATTGTTACATTTCAACTGCGCGCCACTTAAAAGGTCATAAATTGCTTTCCTTGTATGCATATTCAATATTGATTCTTGGACTTCTGATATATACTTTCTGGGCTCCAAAATACATAGCGCACTAAAGGAAATATATATATTTTTTTAAAGATGCTGTGACGATTATTGCGAATAAAAATAGTGGTAATATGAGCATACGTTCTAAAAACAAATCATCCATTGATCCTCGCAAGCACTTAAATGGATCGGACGTCCGCTCTTAAACTAAATTCTTTGGAATCCACGCAGCTTTTGTCCCCCCCCCCCCCCCCCCCCCCCAAATAGCGATACCGGACGCAGTATCACCGAAAGCGACATATACCTGCATCTACAGCCTGGGGTGTGTCGGGTTCATTACAGGCAGCTTTCATTTCCAATCTACCCCCCTCTTTGGCTATTTAGAAAGAGGACATCATGGACATAGAGACAATGATATGCACATGTGGTCAGGACAGCAGCGCAGCTTGATTTCTCCTTTCGGCATAAAACGGTCGGACAAGGTGCAGAATGGGGAAGAAGAAAATGTCAAAAAGCTCTTGACGAATTGAGCCATTAGTGGCGGTTATTTGTGGTGAGGCAGCTCAAGATAAACTCCCATCGCAGTGCGGTACTTTTTTATAGTCACATTCGTAGGGTATTCGTAGTAAATCCTACGATATCCGTTACCAATGGAGTGCCGTTCTGCCAAGAGCCATTCTTGATCTAAATATATATATATATATAATCGTTGAAATTAAACGAAATCCGGACACCGGTGATACCGGCCGAACGGTTTTGCTATGAATACTTTCCGTTATCATTATCACTTCTATTCATTATCTGCTGCTCCTCCAAGACTGAAGGCATATGGACTGGCAATAATGCTGTCGTCAGTCATGTCACCAAAGTGGGATGAGTGATGTTTTGTACACCATAATGCATCACTGGACATCTTCTTAACCCTAATTGTGCCTGACGTTCTGCAGCTCTATGGGATTTGTGTGTATCAATTGTGCACAAATGCATCAATGACGCATAAGGTGTTAAATAAGCATAAGATTTAAATTGACAGTTTTCGACAAAAATGAATATACCGACATTATTTTTTTGACGGATCTACCTATAGCATGTATATTAAGAGCCAGAGGGGAGAAGGCTGGAAGACCGTCGTTCACAAATCTGTTTTCGAGGCATGTCTTCCCCAGGTTTTGTCATATCTTTTTGCCCTCCGAAGAGATTTCAATGTGTCCATTCAAATACCCTCCTACGACAAACAAAAGCCTTTTTGAATAGTGGTCTCATGGTGAGAGTTTATCAATTGTGTTTCAATTCTGCAATACGTTGTTCTTGCTTACATTTGTGTTACTCATGAGTTTCATTTTGCAAATTATGTTGAAATGTCACATTGTCTATTATCATAATTTGTTTTAATTTGTATTCAAAAACTGGTACAATTCAGAACGGTGTTCTAGTATCCCCTAAACGCAACTTCTATCCATATTTTCTTTCGTAAACTTTTGCGTTGATACCCGGTCGTTTGAAAAAGAAAAAAGAAATAGAAATTTCAACATAAAATCATTTTTTCATCTTAAAAAAACCCCGCAACTTTCACTTGTTGCCACCTCAGTCAAACTTCACCTAAGTATTCGGCTTTCCTTGACAACTATTGCGATACACTAAGGCCTATGCAGTAAACATGAGCATGGTAGAAAGCAAGCCATCATCTGTCCACATCAGATTATATTACCCCAAATTCAACTTGTTACTTCAACTTGAACAGAAATTGGAAGAGGAAACAAATCATTATTCTGTCATTTCGTTTTTATTTTTGCAGAAACGCTGTACGGCTGGATCGTGGTCTTCGTTTTGCCCATAAATAGCGCCCTCAACCCCATTCTTTACACCATTAGCACCACTCCCTTCGTTATGTGGTTCATGCGGCAACTTAAGCGAGGTAAATTGCAGTCGAAGGGTTGCTACATCGGCCGTAAAATTGACATGTCCGAGGCCAGAGGTTCGTTTCAGATAATCAATTGATCTATACCAACAAACACTCCGCACCGTGCTTTATTTATCTATATACTTTGTAGTGCCTTAGTTATCTATACTCTTCTCGCCTGCTTCAAATCAATCACGCATTTCACACAAAACAGTTTCGCTCTATTAAACTGCTGTATCTAAAGATAACTCAACACAGTTCGAACTACTCGATATTCTTGTAGTTTTTGTATATCCCATTACTTTAAACTGCTTTCTTGTAGGCTTTCTGCTTTAGAAATTTATTTCAACTGTGTTTTATCCGTTTTGTGTAGAGAGTTTATCCATTATTGTGTTTTTGTGAGCTAAAGTTGTGAGCAATGTTATGCAGTAGAGGATGAACATAGACAAACTGTTTTGCATGCCCACCCCTCCCCCATTTTGCTCTCATATTGTGAGCATACAAGTTAAACTGCTCTCAGGTTACGATATAGAATATCTCCTTATAATGACTTGGCTGTATAATTCCCGCCAAAAAAAGCCATAAAGCTGCATTACAAGAAGCTCTTACATGTCTTATTTGAACTCTCCTGACTTCCCCTTTTCACAGATTGTCATATTACATATGTTTCCATATTTGCAGGGTTTAGCGCTCAAAGAGATGGAAAGTCTTTTCAGCGACTTTTATTTTTAGCAAAATCTATGTAAGACTGGAAAGGGAAAAAATAGATGGACTGCATCACACAGGAATTACCATTTTAACTAGCATCGTGCTCTTTTTGAAATACAGTCACAAGCTTTACTTAGATTGCAAGAAGAGAGCAAAACATAACTGCGCGGTGTTTGGGCACCTCTTTGTAATGTTCAATGTCGACAATAATTAGCCATTTTGAGTGATATGGAAGACCTTGCAAAGCTTTTGTAAAAAGAAACACAGTTCCATTAAGTTGCGATATCCTAATACCGACTTACAACAAATTGACAGAATGGGATGAATAATGTATGACACTATTTAAAGGACTCGTCACTGTAATATCCATTTAGATGTGAGTTCTTGTACTTCTGTATCTTATCCAAGACAATTTGTGAATTTGTAAACACCACTGGTATATGCCCGTTGAGTATAGGAGATTATGATCATCACAAGAGATTCCTGTAGTCTCCAAGTGCCAATCTCGCATTCTGCACCTACATGAAATCATAAAGAGGAACATTTTGATGGCATACTAATAAAGTTGTCAATGGACGAGTAGATAAACGACAAGGGCAAAGTATTAAGATTTGCAAGAAAGTTATTAATGTGTTCGATTTAATTGAGAAAACATTTTTGTTGTTTAGTTAGTCTGAACACGGTATATTGCGAAAGTAGGTAGCACTTTCCCTTTTCTCCCTTTAAAACAAATAAATGTCATCCGTATAGCATGTATAGTACGTGCTTCCTAGCTCACCATTAATTTTGCTACTTCAATTAGATTCATGATGATCATTCATTTAAATCAAAAGTACTGTGTGCGAATATATAGGTCAAGTGTTGTTTGGTTGCAGGATTTTAAAAAATTACTCCATCAAGTGGAGGTGAATCCTGCCAGCGATCATAAAATCTTCCTAGAAAGGGACCCTTGGTGGCGGCAGGAGCGTTCCGTTATGATGATAGGTCCATTCAATTTACTACTACGGCACATTTTTTAAAAATCATGTTAATCATGTTATCAAAGAAAACTAATCAACTACTCTAATCGTCGTGGAAAATGCAACATGCAAATGATCACACATCAGAGAAATCTTCTTTCAAATCTATGCTCTCGGCCTTAACTTGATTTAATCACGCAATAGAACATTAGTATTCTAATAAATACCATTATTATTATTATGATTTATCAGCATTGTCATCATTACTCTAATGCAAGTTTACTAATGCTATCACTAATATAATCAGTATCATTTTTATATTCAGTATATCATTGAAAAAACGTCCTTCATTCGTCATAATTCTGGATTAAGAATGAGCTTAATGAAGGTCGATGAAGTCCCGTCTTATACCATGCTTATGGTTTGTGGTGCCTTCTGTTTCTCCAGGTCGCAGCGATAGTTCCGACGGCTACACCTCGTTCACCAACCTCCCGAAACGTCCGTCCTGTTTCTCCTCCTCCAGCAATCACATCACACTCGGCCTCGATCCCGTCTCCACCGTTATGTCCACCAGCCTCCCGTCGTCGTCGTCGGCATCGTCGACGATGGCGATGACGATGACCAACGCGTGTCAGCCGCTTGATATCATCGACGAGGGAAGCGTGTTCACGAACTCGGCGGCGAAGGGAGCCAGGGGCAAGCGTCACTCCTCTCCTATCGTCCTCCTGTCCGATCTCATGGAGTGATTGCCATGAAAGTGTACGAGGAGGGGAAGGGAGGGGTAAGAATACCCCCCCCCCCTGCCTTTGCCATGACTTGTTTGCCCCTTGAACTTACGCTCACATGGAAGCCGTTTGGCGCCGCCACATGTCATAATGGGCATCCCACCAGGCTATAGCTATGGTTTATCTTCTCCGGTGAAGCGCTGGATTGTATTAGTGTTCTGAATGTTGCGACGCGATTATAACGATTTTACTGTTTTAACACGGCGGGAAATCCTAACGGTGCCGAACGCCGGCTTCAGCGAATTGTTTCTGTGGCAACGTTGCTTTTTAATGCATGTTTATAAGGTTTTACTTGATATTGTTTTACATCGTAGCCCATAGTGGTGTGATGAGTGACTTTGTAGGTTACACAAAAGTAACTACGTGTCCCGTCGTTTGTATACCATACGCATGTTAAATGGATTGTTTTTGTCGTAAGCAAAATCGTCAGCCGTCGACTGATTAATGAAATGTCGCTGCTATGATTAAAAAATATGCACCTTGGGATTACTTTGCGAAGTAAACATTAAAGGTACACTGTCATCAAAATATATGTCGACTTATGTTGATGCAACATAATATGTACATAACAAAATGACTAACTGTTCAATGGAAATATGTGTCCTAAATTTTAAAATGATTTTTCTTTTTTTTTTCTCAGCGCTCATAAGCCCCGCCTCCAAAATATCCTCCATCTCAAGATTCCCCCTGTGACATCATCAAAGGATAATAAGCTGAATTTATGCACAAATTAAACATTGCAATGACTACCCCCACCTGCCTACAAGAGCATCACATGTCTTCACACAATACCATCTAACAACCTTTCATGCGGGAATAATCGTTTCCTTATGTCAGAAATGTGCTAGCTATGTGATGCTATTTTAAGCACTTGCAGGCAGTCATTGCAATGTTTAGTTTGTGCATAAATGATGTCTATTATCCTGCTAATTTCTACCTTTGATGATGTCACAGGGGGAATCTTGACTTGGAGGATATTTTGGAGGCGGAGCTTATCAGTGCTGAGAAAAAATAAGTAAAAATTATTCTAAAATATAGGAAACATATTCCCATTGAACAGTTAGTGACTTTTTCATATACATATTAAGTTGCATCAACAGAAGTAAACATACATTTTGATGACAGGGGCCCTTTAAGTAATGATTTGATAATGAAGAGATCTAAGTGTCTACTAATTTAGAACGGGTCCGTTAGTTGTGCATTTAAAATCTAAGTTAAGGCTTTCGAGTAGTCCGCTCCCCCATTCGTATCCGGACAGCTACCTCTGGACAACTACCCCCTAAGGACAACTACCCCCATGACAATTACCCCCCAGGACAATTACCCCCTAGGACAACTTCCACCCAGGACAACTACCCCCTCCCCCGAACAACTACCCACAGGACAATTACCTCAAGACAATTACCCCTAGAATATAAAATAAAGTATATATCTCTCCCAAGCAGAGAGTACTATGAAACTATGGACACAACATTTAGTAGTTGTCCTGGGGTAATTGTTCTGGGGGGTAGTTGTCCTGGGGGTAATTGTCCTGTGGATAATTGTCCTGTGGGTAATTGTCCTGGGGGTAATTGTCCTGGGGGTAATTGGCCTTGGGGTAGTTGCCCGGGGGTAATTGTCCAGGGGGTAGTTGTCCTAGAATCCCTCCATTCTAAGCTGATACAATATGTACTGTACGTGAGAGCCTTGAACTTTTGATCCAAGCAAGTAACATATGTTGTTAATCTCCGACTCAGTCTTATCTCCTCTTGAAGCATAATGTTGTGCTTGCATCATTACTCGTTTGTCACATCATCTCCTTATAAATACTCCTGTGGTGCTAAATTTGATGCATCATTTTTTTTCGCTTTTCCGTACATAATTTATAGTGAACATGAAACTACATGAAAATCACAAACATTTCGAGGTACAACAATCAAAATGTAATATACGATCGAGTAACAGGATGGAAGTTGTTTGCTATTGTATTTAGTTAGTAACGACATTTTACGTCGATGTGCGTTTCTCGAATATTATCAAATTAATATTATCATAATGTTATAAGGTGAAACAAAGATGCGAAGTCGTTATATTCATGTTTCGTGACTTCGCTTTTTTGTACATAAAATACAATAGGCTGAGTAGGAAAAGAAATGGAATGGTCTTTCAAAGTACGTGACAGCTTGCAGTAGTGCTGGCTATTTTTATGAATGATGGAACGTGCCTTGAGTGCATGTCTGGTCTTAAGAGATGTCCAGGAAGTAGGTTTATTGAATGCTAGAAATACCAAAGAGAGTAAAAAACAGTGTTTGTCTTCGGACAAAATGTAGGATACATGCGAAAATGTATCATACTTGTGGGACTATTATACCTAAATCAAATGTATATGTTTGTGGCATTGCATTTACAATCTCTGGAAAAATAAAACCTTGAATCGTGTCTCATCGACTGAGAACCTCCCCTTCCAGTGTACAATGCCGTTTGCTACATAAAACGACTTTGCTCACAGGAACCGCGAGATTTCCGTGTTGAGTTTGTGAGATTAAGTTCACTGACAGAAGCGACTTCTTATCTCGTGAGTCTATCTATCTCTGTAATATGTTTGATTGAAAATGGACAATTTTATTTTAACTTATTGGCAGAAATTGAGGCATTCAATTTTGGAAAAGTTCATTGACCTTTAACCTCTTGAATAATTTGATATAAAATCTCATTTATCTATTTCCGTGTAGCATTTCATCGTTCATCGAGGATTTGGTCGAAACTGGCCTATTGACTATTTAGTTATTGCAAACAGTATAACTTTTGGGCCAAATTTGGCCAATCTTGGCAAAGTTCATTACCCCTTGTCCTTGGAGGATTTTAGGTTCTTATCTCGCCAGTCTGTCTCCATGTAGTATTATATACATATTTTGTTGCGCATTTCGCATGTGATATCTTATATAGAGTCGGGTTTCAATCGTGGCTAAAAAAAAGGTTACAATCAATAAACTCACAGTATGTTTTTCTTGGCATGGTAATTGTACGTTAATTATATTTGACATATTTTGTAAATGTCTATTGACAACATCAAGCTAATATCTTTGGAGGTTGAGTTCAACTTCATGATTTTGTCAGTGACTGAGCGGTTCATCAAAATGTTGTCATTTGTCACAGAAGGGATGGGAAGGAGGAGGGGAGGGGAATGAGGAAAGAGGGGCGTACGATGTTCGTGCACTGACCTCGGTCTTCTGTTATCATGTTCATTGTTGTAGCTTTGTAATCAAGAGTACTGTTGCAACATCCAACGAGATGTGAGCATTGAAACTGATTCCTCGGTAATGTTCTATATGCAATCATAATCACAAATGTTAACCACTCACGGCCCTGATTAAAATATGGTGTCAGTACGCTGTAATGACATGTAAAAATTAAATGCAAATCCGTATTGATATAACATTCCAGGCCTTTATTTTGACGACTTCTTATGTGGATATTCTTAGCTTAACTATTTCGTAATATTGAGGGTTTGTGCTATAACAGCAGGAATTACAACAAATTACTATGCTATAACTACCACTATCACCACCACTACTACTACTACTACTGCTACTACTACCACTACTACTACTGCTACTACTACCACTACTACACTACTACTACTACTACTACTACTACTACTACTACTACTACTACTACTACTACTATACTACTGCTGCTGCTACTGCTGCTGCTGCTGCTGCTACTGCTACTACTACCACTACTACAACTACTACTACTACTACTACTACTACTACTACTACTACTACTACCTCTACTACTACTACTTCTACTACCTACTACTACTACTACTATTTCTACTACTACGACTACTACTATTACTACTACTACTACGACTACTACTACTGTTACTACTACTACTACAACTAGTACTACTGTTACTACTACTACTACCACTACTACTACTACTACTGCTACTGCTACTGCTACTACTACTACTACTAATACTACTACTACTACTAATACTACTTCTACTACTTCAACTGTTACTGCTGCTTTTATACTACTACTTCTACTACTAGTTGTTGTTGTTCTTGATGTGTTTTTCTGGTCTTCTTCGTCTTCTTCCCCCTCTTCTATTTCTTCTTCTTCTTCCTCCTCTTCTTCTTGTTCTTCTTTTTATTGTTCTTCTCGCTCTTGTTCTTGTTCTTGTTCCTGCTCTTCTTGTTCTTGTTATCTTCTTCTTCTTCTTCTTCTTCTTCTTCTTCTTCTTCTCCTTCTTCTTCCTCTTCTTCTTCTTCTTCTTCTTCTCCTTCTTCTTCTTCTTCTTCTTCTTCTTCTTCTTCTTCTTCTTCTTCTTCTTCTTCTTCTTCTTCTTCTTCTTCTTCTTTTACTACTACTGCCACTTCTTTTGCTGCTACTTATCATTCTACTGCCATAATAATAATATCGTTTACTGCATGACTGGTATTACTATAACTACTATTGACACTACTACTGCTAATACTACTACTACTGCTGCTACTACTACTACTGGAGTTCCCCCAGGGCGCTCAATGATTTTCCGCTCAAACGCAAAAAAAGCAGCTGGAAAGAAATGTATCGCGTACTGCAACAAATTTTGTCACCAGGTAGAGACATGCGCAGTAGTGCCAAGGAAGAAACCAAAAAGTACGATCACGTAGCCGCACCGACCCGAACGCTTTTGTACGTTAAATTGTTTTGTATGGATAGTTGGTTTCAGATGTGGAATATAAAGCAAATAATCAACTTATGGTTTCAGGCACTGAGACGAACTATCACTTCCTCGGCGATCTGGATGTAGCTATCGGCAATCTGGATGTAGCTACCTTTCCGAAGCGCAGCTGAGGAAAGATAGCGTGACATTCAGATCGCCTCGGGAGTGATAGTTCGTCCCATCACCTTCACCAACGTTGATTATTTGCTTACTACAGCTGTATTTCTTCTAAGATAAGTATTCATACTGCTGTAACTATCTGACTATTGTTGCTATTTATATTACTCCTATCACCAGCGCTAGTTCTACTGATACTTCTACGACGACCTATGCCACTAGTAATACTACTACTACTTCTTCTTCTTCTACTGTTGCTGCTGCTGCTACTACTGACTGCTACTACTGAAAAATGATACTAATAATATTTACCTGATAACTGACCTAAATGCCAATCCATTGCTTCTACTTCTGCTATTAGTACTACTGCTACTGCAAGTGCTACTACTACTACTACTACTACTACTACTACTACTACTACTACTACCACTACTACTACTACTACTATTACTACTACTACTACTACTATTACTACTACTACTACTACTATTACTACTACTCCTTCCACTACTACTACTATTACTACTACTACTACTACTATTACTACTACTACTACTACTACTACTACTACTACTACTACTACTACTACCACTACTACTACTACTACTATTACTACTACTACTACTACTATTACTACTACTACTACTATTACTACTACTCCTTCCACTACTACTACTATTACTACTACTACTACTACTACTACTACTACTATTACTACTACTCCTTCCACTACTACTACTAGTACTACTACTACTACTACTACTACTACTACTACTACTACTACTACTACTACTACAACTATTAATAATGATAATATCACTTCTACCACCACTACTTCGATGACCATCATTATAATCATATTATTTGCACCGACACCAAAATTAATACTCATATTGCCACAAAGCGGTTTGAACAGTGGGCCAACTACTTCCCGACCTGCACCAATATAAGTAGCTTTGAGTTATGAAACCTGAGCTCATGTTAGTCTTTAGAAATTCATTACAATGTAAATATTGTATTACTACTTAGTAAAATTCCTGTAAAGATTTCATGATGAAACGAGGATATACATTTTGACTGGTGTGCATACATTATGTTCAAAGATAAGTGTTTTTCATCTTTGCAGGTCCGAAAATCATCGAAGATGATAGTGAAAAGGATGTCAGAACGTGTGCCTCTTGTATTTGTATGTGTTTCCTGCACTTCTTGATAGTTGTATGAATAACCATTAATCAGTATTTTGCAGCAGTGAAGTATTTATATTTTACTTATTTGTACATTCTAGCGCTTTTTAGGTCTCGATATGATATGTCGCTCTATATTTGTCGGACCAAAGAAAATATTAAGATAACTTTCATTTGTTTTCGTAATAAGTGTATTTCATGTTTTAAGGGTGAGCGACTTCTTTGCTGCAATCGGTACAGATTTGACGCCGGTATTTGGGGGTTTAGATTGAGTGAGCTTTGTACTGTTTTACAAAATACACGCATATTCTCATTAAATGAAGACGTCTCGTCGAAACGATACAGCACAACTTTTTGAGTAATCGCTATCGATTCGACAGGTCACTCCTGTGAAGGCAGCCTCTTTTCATATGAATGCCAAAAATCGTCAAATATTATCGAAATGGCATTTAATGATGCTGATTGACCATCTAAACAAAATACTTCCTAGTGGTTTTCAAAGCAATCCACTGCGTCAAAATCATTTGATATACGTCCACGTAATCTTCATTCAGGCCGTGCCAGTAGACCAAATGACGCTTTACTCACTGAAGAGATAAATTATAGTAACAGCACGCTACATTTCTTCATTAGATCGATTGTCGGGGAGGATTCGGTGTGATATGTGATGGGTCGGTATGGCAATGCAGGACAAGTGTCAAAGGTCAACAACGTAACGCCACGTTGTGAACTACATGATACCATAACGCACCCCACTGCATTCTCCTCTTTGATAACGAGGACATTTTTTTTTTCATTTACACTTTTTGAAGACAGCCTACTGAAGTGTACCTGAGCTAATAATCTTTACAGTGGATTTCTATGAGGGCCTCCGGAATGAAGTGTTCATTTTCATTTGATGGTCAATTTAGCATGTCGATGTGTATGTCCAACTAAAATGAATTATAGTGAAACAAGTCGTTATGATTTAAAAATTGACATGTTATCACGCCCTTCGTAAAACGTAGTTGTACTGTATTCATGAATGTTATTTTTTACTACTGTGAATCTATTAATCCGAATATATATATAAATATGAGTACACTGTATATGGCTATTAAATATAGAAATTCATAAATCATATTACATTCCGAGGGTGTGGATTGTTTGCTGTTCACGGTCATTTTGTTCCCATTCTGTATGCCCATAGCATAACTTGTAGAAGACTAACGAGAAGTTAAAAGGGTAGGTTCATGAAAATCCGTCTAAGGATAAGAAAGATTTGATGTTATGTCACGTGCGCTGTACTCTCCCATGATGTGTACATTTTTCGTGAAAAATGTGCATTTTCTCAAAAATACATGCATCTTTTACCTATGCATTTGATACATCTTTAGGAATACGTTTGTACAGACAGACTTGTACGGGAAAAAATGTTCCATTGTCAAAAACAGAGAAATAGCAATTTATGGAACTATACTGCACATAACATAATGGGAGAGCACCCTCGCACGTGACGTCATATTGAAATTTCAAAAGTTCCCAACTTTCTTACCTTTTACGGATTTTTGCCAAACCTTCACTGTTTCTTTTACTGTGTTTCTGCTTTTATTGAAACCAACTTATCCTCAGGGTGAACTATCCCTTTACGTTATATTATCATTTTATCACTATTATTATTATTATTATTATTATCCCTTCACATTATAGTAC
Source organism: Arbacia lixula (assembly GCA_963669155.1). Lineage (NCBI taxonomy): Eukaryota > Metazoa > Echinodermata > Echinoidea > Arbacioida > Arbaciidae > Arbacia > Arbacia lixula. The sequence goes on along the minus strand of OZ022582.1, from coordinate 11,829,009 downwards.
TACAGTATCCTACAGGAAAAGACTCGGTGGAACGAGTGTTGGGAGGGCACAACTTGAAGGGATGGGAGGAATGAGAGGGAAAGAGAAGGAAAGAGAAAGGAAGAGTCTGTTAATCGGCCGGGATAGAAAGAAAGTGAGAGAAACAAATGGATAGATAGACCGCGTGTGTGTGGGCTGGAGGAGGGGGGGGGGGGGGAGGGGCGGACGAGAAAGAAAGGGAACGGGAGTAATAAAGAGAAGTAGAGATAGAGAGGGGGGCGAGTGAAGCTGCTGGAAGGTGGTAAAATGGAGATACAGGACGTGTACGTATTTCTGGCTTCCATTCTTTGAAAAGGTTTATAAAGACAACTGAATGTGTATTTTGCAATAAAACTGCATAAATTAAATGTTCTTTCAAGTTCATGCAAGGGCGAAAGAGGTATACACGTAATAACATCATACATGCATCATACTTCAAACACAGTCAAGTAAACAAAAGAAAAAGAATTTCTCACAGTTACGTATGTTTTATTGTTAATCTTAGTCCATAAAAACGTCTGATATACAATAATTGTGTACATGTATTTACAAAACATTTATCATTAAACTTTAGGCATCAAGTACCAACGCAAACGATATTCATGTTATCGATGGAGTTGCAAGATCGCTGCCTAATCTATGAAAAGTTGTCAAAATACAGTCCTGTTACATACTGAACTGATATGGTGCCTAGTGTAGACAAATAACATCTGTTTGTGATCAAAACCCTTTTGCCAAACAGGTCCTATCGTACGTTAATTGAGAAGTCATACAAATCACTGTTGATGATTAATGTCCATTCGTATTGCATTAATGCATGTGGCTTAATTACTTAAGAGCCTATCTCCCTACGTTCCAATCTTGGACAAGTCTTTGAAAAAGAGCTAGCATTAAATGTAAGTGCACCTCGCCCTTTAAGGTAAAATACTGCCAGGCGAATCCAAATACATGTAGTCTTTTCACATATAATTCAACTGAAAACTTTCATTCGATAATCAAGGAAAATCATTCAAATCTGATGGTATCACCAACGCCACAACCCAAACACCTTCCAAGCACAAACATGACACCAGAATAGATTCACCACATGCAATACATTTGAAGCAGAAATTACATAAAACTTGAGTTGCAGCAAAACCTTATGTAACCCTGAATCCAGCATGAATTTGTAGGTTATGACAATGAGGACGAAACCAAATTACATGTAGTTCACTGCTGATGAAAAGTTTAATATAATGCATATATTTGCCAGTAGATGTAGTTCATAATATGATCCATAATGTTTTACTGCAATGAACTGTTTATATCTGCCATAGCGGGATTGCATCCATTGTGTATACATGTATTGTGCAGTCTAAAAGGGGTAGTTTACCCTGAAACTAAAATGCTTTCAAAATAAGCTAAGTCAAACAAGGAAAGAACAAAAGTGGACAAGTAACACAACAGTATGGTTAATTGAAATATGACCACTCCTTAAATCAGCAACAGCTGTGAGCTCGGAACACATTGGATTCTATTGACAGTTCACCTCTCATCGCATTCATTTGAAATATCTCCATTTTTGCTCTTCGAATTGATAAAATTGTCGCTCTAAATTGTAATACGTTATCCGTCCATGGAATGTACGTTTTACAATTACAATAATAAATATAATTAATAGTCATTAGTTATGCTCTAAAAAAAGCTTCCAAATCAGTACAAAATTGATTCAAACATACATGTACTAGCATCTCAAACACAAGCATTTGGGGAGGGTCCCCGCATTTGTGGTGGATGCAATTGCAATGTAAGAAAAAGATATACTTGATTCCATGGATTTAGCTGAAGTATGTAACGCGCATAATCAACGTTGTAGTACATGTACTTCAATTTTTGGCACAGCTATGCAGTATTTCCTCTAGTGAATGTGTATAAAGTCTAGTATGTTCCACTCATTCCGGGTACACAATCTTATCGTCAGTACTGAAGGTTTTTTTTTTTTTTATGAAAAACTAACTGATGTTGGTTAATACTCCTATTACATGACCTCCACCAAATACATGGAAGTGTTAATGTGATGTGATGAATGCAGATGTCTAATGGTATTACATAAAGACAGTGTAGCCCTTCTGCAGTTCCAAAAATATATATTTTGTACAAAAAAAAAAAAAATGTGGTAATATAGCGATCGCTAGATTTCGAGGAGGTTTAGGACGGGTCACCCAAAACATCCCGGTTCTTGTAGACGAGAGACCGGAGACTATCCACTCTGGCCGCACAACAGTGCATGCGTTCGACGTGAACAATGCCCGCTGCCCTACGCATTGCGCACTGACATGGGCAATACGATTATGAACGCAGACCATGGTCGCTATAGGTTTCAAGGAAAGTTTTTCTCTTCTCCTGAAAAAGTTTGTGAAGCCAATACCGTGAAGCTAATTTCATACACGTTATCGTTAAGGATATACTCCTGATTCCTGCCGTGTTCCTTGACTTTTGCAAATGGGGTATCCTGTATTTTACTGAATCTCCTTGGATAGATCTGCAACATATCTATGCACTAAATGTTAACATCCCCCTCCCAAACAGGACATATACCAGTACATGTACTTCTGTTACATTAATATGCAGTTTGGACTTTATAACACATGTAAACAGTTATTTGTATGTGCTGCTGGCACACATTTCAATTATGACATTCATACAAAATCAAGTGTCAGAAGAGCAACGTGAGCATAGAGTAGATCAGTGACAAATTTTGAATCTTGGAATTTATTGCAGAAATTTGTGCAATCGCCAGTTATCTCTGTCCTCCCTGTCACACCAAAAAGAAAAAAGGAAGTCCAATTTTTTGTATAATGACCTTGAGGAAAATATGTCATTAGAAGACCATTGAATAGCTCAAAGTACTGTCCAAATCCTAGGGTGCAAACAACAGCAACAACAACATTTCAAAATTTGATGTTGACCTGCAATCCTCAAACATAACATAAGACCATCGACCTATCTGACCCAAACAAAAATCACTTTTTGATCCCCAAACTACGACATCAATTAGTCGTCCGGTCATAATTTTATCATCATTGTACAAAGTTTGATGGAGTTTGATCAATCATCTTGAATTATCATGAAAATTGTGAAATTTTAGAGTTTAACCTTGACCAATGACCTAATACTTTTGACCTGTCTTATCCAGAATTCCATTCCTGAATTTTCCTGTCATACATTATCTGTGAACTACGTTTCGTGAGGTTTAGTTTCACATTTCTTGAGTTTTGACCTTGACTAGTGACCTTTGACTGACATGACCTAAAACCTATTTCATTAATTGCCCTGCTATATGTTATCATTGCACCGCTTTTGATGAAATTTAATCAAATATTTGTGGAGTTATCGTGTACACAAGATCCAGACGGACAGACAGATAACCCAGAAACATGATGCCACCCATCAACTTCCTGGCGGAGGCATAAAAACTATTCATGCATAAGTAAAACAGAGAAAATACAAATAAAAAAAGAATATTTTCCCAAAAGCAAACCTTGACTATAGTTCTATAATAGCTGAAGCTGACAACAGTTGCATCTACCATGGAAGCAGGCAATGAGCTTCGAGCATTGCACCTACAATCAATGGTAAGTTAAATAATGGCTTGAGGCACAGTGGCCACATACAGCTATAAAAGAAGGAATGAGAAGCAACCCATTTTGGAAATCACTCCAGGCCTAGAACGTAGTATGACCCTTGCACGAGAAGGAAAATGACGGGTTGCCAGGCAACGAGGTATCTGATCCAGTCCAGCAGCTGTCCAAATAGCATGTGAGGGCGCTCCCATCTACAATACAGGCAATTGGTTAAGGAAGTCATACGACATCACAGTAGATACAGAATACCTACCGGTTTGTGATTAGCAGTTGATTTTTGTTGTACTAGGTGTTAAAAAAAAACTTTTTCACATTTTGGTAAAATCATAACAAGTAAATGACAACTTGAATTAAGCCAAAATTGACACATCATAATGTCAAACGATGTCAGGGTTTCTTTTTAAGCAGGTTTTGTGACATTTCATTTATTGTTATTCCTGTAATAATCCTTGGGCTATATCATGAGATTTTCACTTTTGGACAAATTTGGACCTGAGAATTTTGTGTAACTGATAATAAATTCAGAACACAGCTACACCTGTTCATCTGCTAGGCCATCACAGTGTCATTAATAATGCATGATCTTTCTGGCAGAAAAGAAGTTGTTGGTTGACATGTGTAATGCACAATGGCCACCGTTGTGTTCTGAAATGATTATCAGATACAAACACATTTTTAGATCAAAATATGTCTAAAAGTGAAAATCTCACTACATATTCATTGGACTATTTCAAGAAAAGTAATTGATGAAATGTCACAAAACCTGCTTCGAAAACATTTGACATCCCTTGACTTTACATCGTGCTAATTTCAGCTTGATTTGAGATCAACTTATTTTTAATCATTTTTTTCAAAAGTGTCACAGTATTTTTGAACACCTACTATACTCATTTACTAGCACAATAATTAGGCCTTCCTCAAAAAGTGTAGCCTCATCGCTGTGTTGGCAGTGTTTTTACATGCAACAAAAGCTGCGTTCAGACGGAGGCTGTTTCGGTCGGAGTAAGTCCAGTCGGAGTAAGGTCGGAGGAAAGGTCGGAGTAGTGCCCGTCCGGACAGAGTTACTCCAAGCTTCCTCCAAGCAAGATACTCCTGTTTTTTTTCCAGGAGTAAGGGAGCTTGGAGTAACTTAGTCCGACCTCGATCGGAGTAAATTACCTGTGCGGACATAAGTATGAGCTGTGCTCAGAGTATATATGACCTTATGTGGAAACCCAATGTCGTTTGAGCTGGAAGATTGGTGGGTACAATATGGATGGATGGGTGGGTGGATATAGAGGGGTGAGAGGGTAGATGGATGAATGGATGGATGGATGGATGGATGGATGGATGGATGGATGGATGGATGGATGGATGGATGGATGGATGGATGGATGGATGGATGGGTGGGTGGATGGGTGGGTGGGTGGATGGATGGATAGATGGATGGGTGGATGGATCGATAGGTCGGTGGGTGGATGGGTGGGTGGGTGGATGGGTGGGTGGGTGGGTGGGTGGATGGATGGATGGATGGATGGATGGATGGATGGATGATGGATGATGGATGGATGGATGGGTGGGTGGATGGGTGGGTGGGTGGGTGGGTGGATGGATGGATGGATAGATGGATGGATGGATGGATGGATGGATGGATGGATGGATGGATGGATGGATGGATGGATAAGTGGGTGGGTGGGTGGGTGGGTGGATGGATGGGTGGATGGATGGATGGATGGATGGATTGATGGATGGATGGGTGGGTGGGTGGGTAGATAGATGGATGGATGGATGGGTGGGTAGATAGATGGATGGACGGATGGATGGATGGATGGATGGATGGATGGATGGATGAAAGAATGGATGAATGAATAGATGGATAGATATATCGACGGGTGAATAGATGGATAGGTGGAGGGATGGATTGATGGGATAATGGGTGGGTGGATAGATGAATGGATGTATGGATAGGTGGATGAATTGACAGCACTACCACTTCCAGAAGTTACTCTGACCCACCGCGACGGGCTAGTCAGAGTTTCTTCCTCTGACACTTACTCCGACCTTACTCCGACCGAAACAGCCTGCATCTGAACGCTGGGTCGTGATAAGATAAAGACCTTTGGAATTTTAATGCTGAGTAATAAAATCTTACTCCGACTAGGAATCCACGTCTGAACATGGCTAAAGTCTGGTAACCATCCTTATTTTAGACCGTAACATTAAAATGTTAAAATGCAACTATAAATATTCATGAAAACAAAAATATACAGGTGGGTCACCATCTATTTCTTTAATAAAAAAAAAAGTTAAGTGTAAGTTAAACAATTTTCATGACAACTTCTGCCATTTTCTGTTGCTTCTACAACAGATTTATTTAGTCTGATAAATCCTGCAGTTGCTTTTCAAACTAGACATCCTTTAAATAATGTTCATATCCTTCTTTTATCCTTTTCTCTCTCTCTATTTCATATTTCTCTCCCTCCTTCTTGCTTTCATAAGGAATAAAATAACAACAAGGACTAAAACAACACAAACAACAACAATACGTTTGCACTTGTAGAACTCTTTATCCCTTTCAAGCACAATAATATTCTAACAGTCTTACTGCTCTGCAGTACATCCAAACAGCTTCATTAACAACAACATTGTCTACTTGGAAACTTGAATCAAAGGTCAACAGTATACTTTCATAAATTATCACAGAAACTTGAAATAGGTTCAAATGAAAAGGATACGGATTTTTAAACATTCGTTTTAAGTCGACTTTCTCCTTGCAATACGGACATGTCTGCTTTTTTCCCACAATGCACCAGCCTCGTATGCAGAATTCGTGAAACCTGCACGAATGAAAAAGAAATCACATTGATTACAAATTATCATATCACAAACACACACTTAAAGTTATTGCAAAAGAATGCTGAATGTTGCTGCATCTTGTTCCCATTTACTTCCATATCTGAATTTGTCAACCAAAATGACTGCATACAGCAATTTCAAACACTTGTGCTCAAGTCCAAGTGGTCAAACATGAGTCTCAGGCCTGTGATTAATAAAAGATACAAATAAAAGATTAATTCGAAATTAGAAATAAAAATAAATCACAAACACATGGCACATTTTGAAGGGCAAATCAACTCTGACAAATCACAAAGCTGTATTCCATTAAGCTACCTGTCATTTCTCAGTGGGATTCAACCAACCCAAGCCCGTCATGAAAACAGCTCAAATGAGAGCTCAAATAAAAGGGTCTTGGAACATCCACAGTTGACCTACCGTAGTTAGATTTTCCAAAAGTATTAGATAGTTCCAGCACATTAATCTGTACAATGTGTACATGCATGTCAATGCTACTTCCATCTGATTTCATCAATTTTAGTATTAAGCAGATTGTCAGGACTCAGATATTGCCGTTTCCATAGAAACATTAATCACACAGCTCAGGATATTGCCCATTTAAGCAAACACAAATGCACAGAACGAAGTCCCCTCATTCTGATTTTGTGCATCTCATTGTGCTGTCAGGGGAAATTTCATGGGAAACTCCTGTACTAAACATGGGTTTAAGTGTGCTCTGCCATTGACGTATCCCCCCATTTAATACATTGAGCAATGTGCACTTTTGAATAGCCACATTGATTTGATTACCTTAGACAAGAACTCTGACAAGATTAAAGAGTGAGGAAATAGGAAAAAGGGAGAAAGAAAATAGTTTTAGCATGGCAGCCAATGGATATTGTTCATCTAGCCATATTTACTTCACGTAACACACAAGGGAATTGCCATCTGGAAATTCATTCATCACGATGCAAGCCTTGCCAGCAAATTACATTACACAGTGTAAATTATTTCTTACGCTCGTCAAATCACATTAAACACACCAGCCTTTTCTGTCAACCATAAATGCAGCATTTGTTTGTATTCAAGAATGACACTTCTGTACGTGATCCTGGTATATAGTCAGTCAGGCATTATATCACTTTAAGAAAATTGTTCAACTGAACTACATCATTCCTATATTAATCATAATCTTAATCTTTATTGAGTGAATGTAATCTCAAATAATGTACATTGCACAAATTTGTTATTGTTAATATTTGTAAAACAGGAAGAGAAAGAGGTTAATCAATGAAAGAATAATCTAGACTTGATAAGGAAAATGAATATTTCTCAATGTATTCTTCATGAACTCTTTGTGCATTCACGTTTGGACCCCTGTGCGCGGCATTGTCCTGAGGATGCACATATTTCACACAATCTTGACAGGGGTGCCTTATAAATCAGGCGCTAGTTTTGCAATGGATTGTTTTGAAGGAAAATGTTGTCTAACAAAGTTGTAAAAGATTTCATTGGCTTTCTAGTCACATATTTTTTCGCTTCACTTACCGATACTTGTAATATGTGTCTAATGCAATGAAGAATCAACATTGGGTCATGTTGTTATGAATGTGTTCCTCATATCTTCCCCTAATTAACTAGTTTTCAAAGTAGATTTGATGGTGAAAAACCTTTACCATTACCTCAGTAACTTATGTTATATTATCAGCTTTGTAAGCTTACCAAATTCAATATGCTTTGAGGGTGAGATAATTGTAGAACCTAAGTGGACACCATTATGTAATAAACAGAGGAATAATCTGTCTCCACATCCTCCTACCAATTCCATCAATGTCTATGAATGGGCAGTACTTCACCCCAGGACTTACTGGGTGAGAAATTGACTTCATGAACTCTTATTCAGATTATGAACAAAAAACATGTTTTAGCTTTAAAAAGTGGCTGCTTCCTTGTTTCAAAGGGTATTGATTTTAGCGTTCTTACATCCTGTTAGTGATTTTAGTTTGGAAAAGTCATTTGTTTGAAGCACCAGTATTGATTTTGGTTTTATATCCAGATCATGGCTAATGCCCTAATGTGTCCAAAAATGTCCACAAGTAGCTAGGTATGCAATTTTCAATAAAGAACAAGCAAAGTATTTTTTCCATGAGGTAATACCATGTGCAATTTTTTTGCAACAAAATCATGCATTTTTGCATTGAGAGTGGAAAAGGTACTGTGTCGGGGAAAGAACAAGATTAATATGACAAATTCAGTAAGATTGATGGGAGACAGATATAACATAGAGGTACAGGAAGATACATACATGTTGATGGAAAACAAGATTGGTACTGATCAAAAGACTGAGAAGACACAGCGAAAATAAAATGCACAAAGAGGTAAAAAAAAACACAAGCATACAAAATGTATACTTGAACGCCAGAAGAAAAACAAATTGATCAATCTTTTCATAATTTACTTATTTCTTCCAATGCCAAACAAATATTAAAATAAACAAGGTGGTTCAGGAACCACGAGTCTCACCTGATTTTGTGGTCAATAAAACATGCAATATGGCCTCATATCATTTGACCATTTGACCCCTAGATGACCTTTGACCTCTTCATCATCAACACATATGTGGTATTTACCCAAGGCCCGTTTGTACGAAGTATGAGCACAATTCATGCAGAAATAAAGAAATTAGAGCAAGTTAAACAAATCTTTTAAAATTGTTGTAACAGACTAACAGACTAACAGACCAACAGACTAACAAACAAACAGACCAACGGGGAAGTGATTACAAGGTCTCAGCTGAGCTTCGCTCAAGCGAAACAAAAATATCCTCCTCTCCTCATCCTTCTCCTGTTCATTTCCCTCCTTCTTATATATACCTTTGTCATTCTCTCCTATCTTTCTACTCCTCAAATTTGTTTTCTTTCCTATACTTCTTCTTACTTGTTTTCATAACGCACACATGTTTTCTTTCCATTCGTCCCAATCCTATTCCTCCTTATTTTCCTTCATTTTATCAATATAATGCAGTGACTTCCTCTCCCTCCTCCTTTATTCTTTGCAGTTGTCAGCAGGCATTACAGCTGCTCTGACATCTGACCTGCCAACCTCTGGAGTTCAAAAACTGTCTTGTTTAATCCAAAAAGTTGTATTTTACTGACAACGGTTGTATTTAAAAAAGAACCCTGATCAATGCCTCTTACAGTTCCTACATAGAGCATTTTTTATGAAGCATTGGTTGAATATGCATGATTTTGCTATGACTGGTGTGTTTGATTAACCAATGAACATCCCCAAATTGTCAACCCAAAAAAAAAAGATTTAAAAAAACATAACAAAAAAAACAATTTGTTGTTGTTGTTGAAAATTGTATCTTTTAAAGGGGAATCATACTGTCGTATTTACTTCTTAAAATCATACTAAATACGACTAAATCGTACTGGTTGGCAGGTCTGTGACATGATGGATCAACTTGACTTCTACATGCACACCAATTTAAACGACTGAAAAATGAAAGCCCCAGAATACCTGTGATTACATGTCAGCTGATATATCCTCTCTGCTCCCTCCTCATCCTCATCGGGTATCCTCATGGTAAGGCCACAGACCGCACATATATAGGGCTCTAGCGCTCGGCCAGGCAGACCAGTCTTTGTGTAATACTGGAAAGAGGAAAGTCCAAAAGAGATACACTTCTACCAGCACTGGTCTTAAAGGCATAAGGAATCTCACAGAGAGAGAGGAAGAAAATGTCATCGGTAACATATTTTTTCTCTTTACAAAGAAATTTTAGGCATACACCTTGCAGTAAGGATAGCATGCTCCATCCTGTAATTGAATGAAAAACAAGTCAGAAAAAAATCTTGGAACCAGACGGGATTTGAACCTGCAGTCTACTGCTTACCAGTCAGCGACTTGAGCACACAAGCTATTTCTAGTTCACAGTTCAAGACACAACAACATGGAAACAAATACCAAAGAGTCTCATTTAATCTAACTCATTAATATTCATGAGTAGTCTGCCGTAAGGACCAATCGGCTAGATTTTAGTGAAAGGGCCTTCTGGCGTAATTTCAATTTTCAAAGAGATTTTAGGCATAAACATAATGATTCATTGATTTTAAATGGTTCCACACAGGGGGGGGGGGGGGGTGGGGGGGGACTATAAGACATTTGGGGAGGCTAGTTTTAATGCCTGATGTCATCAAATGGACATCCGGAACAATGTTGGGCATTACATCTTTTGAGGACAAATACCGGTAATTGTCAATAGGGGCTCTTGCCCTACCCATGGTCTTACTCATATATGTCCTGTGATGGGCACATAATAAACTGAGTGTGTATGAAATAGACTCTCAAAGAGTCAATATTTGCAGACATGACACTTGCATTTGCCATAACCTATTGACTCCTATCATAATCTAGCAGCTGTGTTTAAGATCCATAAATGGCTGTGTGTACAGTACTCACCCCTATATGCGAAGCCATAGTTTCTGAACAAATTTCTGCAAAGTCCCTCCCCAGCACCCCGTAGTATAGACCGTAGAAGAGAAACATCATCCCAAAATCCATGGCAACCTCTGGTTTGATGAGGAAGATGAGGTTGAGACCCAGAAAAGTCAGCATTATAACGGTATAGCCAATTATACCAAGGGCGTAGCTGATCTTGTATATGGTGTAGAACCACCGGTAGACCAACCTGTGTGTATAGTATTGCAACAGAGAAGAAGGGTTTCACAATTTTTTTTAAAAAAGGTGTGCACATATGACAAAGAATCACCGGTACGTGTACACTCTTAAACATGTGTGAGGAGATGAAGATTGCACATTAAAACTTACACTGTTCATAATTCAGAGTAATATGTTTATGACTCCCTTCTGTAATTTTAAAATAAAAAAGACTTATCTTTGGTCTTTCAAGTTGCAAAAATTGTCTGAAATGTAATGTCTGTATTGCCGGAACTGCCCAGCTCAGCAATCAAAATAAGTTACTTCTGTGGCTCAATCTAAAGACAGAGTAGCCCATTTGCAAAAGTCATGGGACTCTGCAGGAATTAGCAGTACCGGTATACCGTAATGATAATGCGTATAAAATCAAAATGTTTGGCCCGAACAATTTCAGGATTTGGGATTTCATAACTAATTACTCCAAATGTGGATCATTTGAGGGCAAGTAACGTTCAGCAAGTTTCTGAAATGTACAATACATGAATTCAAGACCATTGGCAAGAAGATTGCTCATGATCACCTTTTGAAGGTTTTTTTGTCTTCCCAGTACAGTATGCCACAGTTTGAACTATCACTGTTTGATACTTGGAGAGTTAACAAGGCTGGAGGACACAACAGGATGTGCTTCTTTTGTTTGAGATTGAACAACAGCAACTTCAGTAGGTGTAGCAGGCACCCACTAATGAAGGGCTTCTGAGCCTTCTGGTACCAAATGGACCAATCCCTTCCCTCAGCTAATCTTTCCTTAAGAATGCATTGCTCCATTCAGGATGTTCAGTCTTCTCCCTCTCTCTTATAAGCTCCATTCAGAGCTATTCCCAAAAGAATGAGTTCTTAAAGGGCATATACTGTACTGGGAAGGTACAAAAGCCTTCAAATGGTAATTGTTCGCAATCTTCTTGCTAATGGTCTTAAATTCATGTATTGTCTATTTTAGAAGCTTGCTGAAAGTTATTTGCCCTCAAATTATCTACATTTGGAGTAATGAGTGATTAAATCACAAATCCTCAAAATGTTCGGCCCGAACATTTTGAGGATTTAATCATTAAACATTACTTACTCTATAATGTGGATCATTTGAGGGCAAATAACTTTCAGCAAGCTTCTAAAATAGACAATACACGAATTTAAGACCATTGGCAAGAAGATTGCTAACAATTACATTTTGAAGGCTTTTTTGCCTTCCCAGTACAGTATACGCCCTTTAAAAGGGTTGCTGGTATCAAACAGGGTAACATCATTGTGTATACCTCATAGGTACCAGTCATTTTATTTAATCCACATGCCATGTGTGTACTGGTTTACCAGTAATGCGTACAAACCTGCCACAGAAAGGTTTTTTGTGAGCTTGCTTACTTTGCTCCTGCTTAGTGCATGGTGAACAATCACTTTGCATAATAGCTTATTTAGTTTGGTTACTAAAACTCTGGAGAATGTGAGAGGACAATCATCCTTTTTCATAACACTCAAAGTACTGGACTTTGCCTCCATTGCCTAGCAATGAGTCAGCCATCCCTTGTGGGTCACATTCAATGGGTGGCACACAATCTGAATACTATTAGTTACACCCTGCTTGTTCACGGAATACGGGATACATCTACGTTCTGGTTTCGTATTCCATGAGGCCAGAGGCCGAATGGAATATGGAACCAGAACGTAGATATATCCCGTATTTCGTGAAAACAAGCAGGGTGTGACCGTTTTATCTCTTTAAGTGTATTTATAAGACAGGATGAAAGAATGTAACAAATAGCATTCCCGTACGCAAGTTACTTGATTATGCATTAACATTACTAATTTCTCCAGCCGTGCATTTATTGTGCAGGACTGCTTTTTTTGCAGCATTTACCTTTTTGCTCTGGGCCGATTGATCCAGCGCGTGGTGTATGCGCGTGTGCGCTCAAGCTAGCTGCATGTGTATGCGCTTGCGTGTGTTGTTTTCACGTTCACGGAATACGGGCTCATATTCAGTGGTTGAAATCGCCACTGCGCATGTGCACAATGATGAAAATATACGGTAATACATTAAAACAATAACAACAACAAAACGTAAACAGGTAATACGGTCTCACATTACCCGTTTGATATTTTCAACCAAGTACATGAGGTAAATACGGGTTTATCTCAAAGACAAATTGACCAATCAGATTACAGAATTCATTAAAAAAAATGACACACTATGAGATAAATGTTCATTACTTGCTGCTAATGCCTCATGGACAAACATTCAGCTAGCTCTGGGGATGTCATCAGTAACATAATGTTTGAAAGACATGCATGACATTAAAATAGACTTGTACCAGGAATTTATGTTGCAGTAGAAACGTTTATATTTGACACTGTCCTGCATCATATTTCATTACGAAATTGCTTGAAGGATATATTCCCTTCAGATGGGTAACATTTGGCATGCGCCCAGCGGTGCCAAAACTAGTATTTTCATTTAAAATGTATCAACATAATGTTGTAGTTGGTAATATTCTACATTTATTTATGAAATAGAAATCAAAATCCACTATGACACTAGATAATGGTCATGCAACACATAGGGTGCGTTTATGAGACTTTTAGAGACTAAAAACATACCTTGATTCAAGTTTTTTTAAAGAAAAAGCAATTATATACCATCAAAGAAAATCAAAGCTTGTTTTGAAGCAATGTTTACAAATTTTAGGAATTGATCTTTGACATATCTTTCCCAAAATCTAATCACTGCATTGTCCTGTAATATATTATCATTGAATAATGTTTGCTGATGTTTAAGCAGTTAGATATTTCTTGAATTATCATGTATAAAGTGAAATTTTAAGATTTGACCTTGACATGTGACCTTTAACCTTTGACCTACATGACCTCCAAATCTTATCAGTTTATTGCCCTGCTGTATACTTTCATTGTGCCAAGTTTGATAAAATTTGGTCAGTCAGACAGATGGACGGACAACCTAGAAACATAATGCTATCTGGCAACTTTGTTGCAGAGGCATACAAATAGATGTAAAGAGAGGAAGATAAGGAAAGAAGAGAGATGTAGTGGCATAACAAAATCATTCCTTGGGATAACATGTTGGAGCATGAAAATGAAATGACAACGCACCTTGGAGTCGTACCGGGGAGTGGCCTCCGAGTGGCTTTGTGGACGATGAAGCCGGTCACCACAGAGAAGATGGCCCAAATGATAAGGAAGCGGTACCAGTGCATAGACAGGCAGAAGTAGATGGGCACCACCCACATCCCAAACAGCGTCACCATCTGCGTGTATGACGGGTAAGCAGGGGAATACATACTTCATGACTTGTGGGGGGTGATTTTGAAGCCCAAAGTCATGAACCAAACACATTGTACCACGCTGGTCATAGTTCATGGACAAGCAGAGATAGATGGGCACAGCTTACATACCAAACATCATTATCATCTCAGAAAAAGAGCGAAAAGGATAGGCAGGGCAAACAAATAATTATGTATGAACCTTGACAAATGAACAAAGGGGGCTCAGGGCAATTTAGCTCCAGCAAGGCCTGAAAGAGCTACCACAAATCACAAAAGAGCCCTTGCAAATTGTTCATGTAACTCAATAGCTTATAATGCGTTTAAATGGTTCATGGTGTCTATTTCTTGACATAAAAATTACAGTAGCCTTATTTTTTACCCTAACACTAAATACTTTTCAAGCCTTGCACCATGAAATATGAGCCATACTGTGCATTACCCAAGAAAAAAATAACATGTTTTTGCATGGGCTCTTTTATCATAATCTACAGAGGCTCTCTATTTTATTTGGGGGTGGGAGGGGGGGGGGGGCTGAATGCTCCCCCCTCCCCCCTCCCCTTAATCTATTTTCTCCACAAACAAAAAGATAGGTGTTCTCATGTGTTTGTAAACAGGTGTTAATATTACTGGGTTGGCCAGATAGAAGGTGTTTGTGGAGATCGGTCAAACCCATAAATAAAATGGGATGCTACAAGAAACCAAGAACCTTGTGAATGGTGATCTTATTTCCTCTTTACCCTCATGCTGGCTGTTTCTGGAGTAATGTAAAGCTACCCACCTGGTATGACTTGAAGTGCCTCTGCTTCCACTGCACCAGCATGATCTGTGCAACAAAGAGCGTTGCGATCAGGATGAGGATCATCTCAGCGTGCATGGCTTCATGGCCCTTGTGCTTCTCATGTAGCCTCTGGTGCTGAATCCTGCGTAGCCATTGATTCCAGCAATTTAGATATATATATTGTATCATAATATGTGATTTAAATAAAGAATATCATGTGCAAAACGTTACATACTGTTGCATACTAACTATATGTACGTGCTTTCATCCTTACATTCCTAATCAAGGCTGTTTGAATGCAAAGATAAGGCAAATTGGCTGGAAAACTTTACAAATCAGGTTTTTACTGAAGCGTGTCCTGCATAAATATTCTTGTTCAAAGCATTTGTGCCAATTTGAGGTGTAGACGTTGGCTATAATTTCCAATATGTTGAAAACTTGAAGATTTAGTAATACCCTTGCAATCGTTTTACATTTTTTTAAAAAATGATTGTAAAGGTTAATACACATCTCAAAACAATAAAACTAGGTTTGCAGACAATTTTGGATAATTTATTTACCTTTTGTGTTTAATACTTGAAATTGAAATGTCTTTTCACAAACAACAATTTTGTGGGAGCTTACAAGTCATGACGTTTTGATAAATCTGTACACTGGACAAATCGGATAGCTGTCATAACATTGTACTGACCTTGAAGAACAAATGGCATGGAATTGCAAACAGGATTTGGTACAATTACACATTGTGCTACATTTTGACAAATTGTGATCAAATACATCTTAAACAAAATGGGAAAAGTCATGACTTCTGCCATTGTCAGCATTTACAATGACTGCTATAACCTGCTTTCCTGTTTGTTTAATTAAATTTTTACTGTTCATTAAATTTCACGTAATTCTCCTACATGTTGTTGAATAATACTCACCTCATTCTTTCATGATCAGAGAGCTTGGACAGGTCCAGCGTCTAGAATAAGACAGGAATGTCAAAAATGTTAACATTGCTCATTTAAAGGAACAATTATTCTTCTATCCTTCGGTCAAAGTAGTAACAACATTCACATCAAACTACAAATTGATGGAAATCAACAGGTTATTAAATGTAGGTTAATTTAAAGCATTTTACATACTTTTGTTTCCCTCATTCATTGCTGGTTGATGTTTAGCAAACCATTGTGCGTCACTTTCAAAATGTTACATGATGTGAACAATTTTAGAAATGCTTTCAGCACCACCACCTTTCCTCAAATTTGCTGACATACATTTATAAGTTTAAATTCCAGTGGATACATTTTGAAATGCGCAGTATGTTTTTTGATGCAAACAAGCGAGAAAACAATGTGCGCAAATGATATATTCATAAATGCAATATGCATGTTTTTTCATATTCAAAATGGCGACCCTCGTTAAAAGAGCAATGATACAGACCTTGTCAGGATTGTTTGTTTGCAACAGAGTTGTATAAGCCAGATAGTGTAAATAGACCTTTAAAACCTATTATTTTATTAAATGATATTTAGATATATGTGCGAGTGGTAACGATATTGTGGATTTGGGCTTATTAAAGAGAGCAATAAGTACAAATTGATCGGCTATGTTTGTATTCATTTTACTTTGACTGCACCAATCAATTGCTTCGCCACACAGCGTGCATGGGAAAACTTCAAGTTCAGTACGTTCAGAAGAGTCAGATGCAACCTCATCGGGTCCAATGACCTCTACTGAGTACATGAGTCTGATTTTTCGGTCTAATGTAGAGTACTATACGAGCATCATGTAGATAAAAAACCTTGTCTAAAATTAGTGGGCTACCAAAGTGCATGAACGCCGGAAGCAGACTACACAGAAGAAGAAGAATTCAGACATCTTCGAGGAAACCATCAAAATGAATTTTTAAAATGTCTGATGATGACATGAATTGTCAATATTTCAATCCGATATTATTGAGATATTTAAATTTGTATCTATTATTGCTGAGTTTTATTTGAAAAAATATTGATAGAGGGTCTACAGGTGAAATATTTCAGGTCTGCAAAGAAAATTCAATATGTTTTATCGCGTGGTCACAGACACAGCTGTACAAATCACATTGTCATTAGTACACTACGCACGATACCAGTAGTCGGTACAATGCCAACGACGTTACACGTCACCGCAGACCGTGCAGTCTTACTACGTTAGTTGGCACTGATATTTTTGCTGAATCAATATTTAAAAATAAACATGCAGACCAAATATCGAGTCAATGTTCACGGGTCATCGTAACGATCTGTACACAAACAATCTCACCGGCTTTGGTGGGGGATGAAACTCTATTTTTGTTTCATTTAAGAGTATTTTCTTCTCCATGGGCGCTTCCATGTTGGATTTCGCGGTGTGCAAAAAAATTATCCCTCTATCGACGTCGCGACGTACATGTACTAGATTTCCAGTTGACCCTGTACTTCCACATCGTGTGTTAAAACTGAGTATTAACAAAATCATGAAAAAAATGTTAATAATGAGGCAGAAACAAATTGTTTTCACAGAAAGCTTATTAAATTTTAGCATAATACCCCATCTATCTTTGCCTCATGAAAAATTGGAGGGCAAGTCCCCGGTATCTGTTTTCCTTTTCTTTTTGTTACCCCCCCCCCCCCCCCCTCCCCCACTGCCAGCAAATTTGCTAAACAATAAAATCAGGGACATGTGTATGTGCTCAATTGTTGTACTGCCCTGGAGCAACAATGAACACTCTTTATGCTTTTATGAAAAAAAAAACCCTCAAAGATAAGATGTTCCCCTGATTTTATATGATTATTTTTCAATGATGATGTCAATCTAGCCTAGGCGTAGGCTAGTCATGTAGATCTACCAGGTAAAACATTTGGTACAATTAAGTCACAATGAACTCGAATCAAGCGAAAATTGAGAGATCATAAATTTAAGTCAAAAGATCATTTTTTTTAAGAAGCAAATTTTTTGGCATTTTACAATTAATATTCTTGTATTACTCTTTGAAATATTTATGGAGACCTCTTACTTATTGACAAATTTTGACCTAAAAATGTGTGGGTATAAGATGATCAATTCAGAACACAACGACCATTTTCATTCATGTACATTTTCATTGTGTATAATGCTTCAGACTCATGTACCAAAAGCTTGATTAGAGCTGTAACTAATTTCAAATTATTGTAAGAAAGATGTTTGAAGGATTGTTAGAAAGATTGTTTGAAAGATGGAAATTAGTATTATATAGGATATATGGAAAGTGTTCTTTTCGGACTTACGCCCATTAAATATAACAGAGCCTTAAATAAACTTAATATTTGGGTTAAATGGATGATATATGAAATAAAATTGGCTGGAATTCGCCTTATGCCACACAAAATCCTCAGCGATGTAAAGATTTTTTTTTTTTGTACGAGAAAGCTATTTCATGTGAAAATATGAGGCAAGTTTCTTTTGACAAAATATGTTTGTCAAAACTCATTAATCTTTTTAATTAATGTCGAAAAGATTTGTAATCGGTTTGCTGTACGGTTTTGCATCTTTATCGCTACATAAAATCTATTTATGTCCTTATGTATTTTGTACTGTAAATTATTCATTTTATATACGGTTTTGCATCTTTATCGCTAGTTCTCTACATAAATTGCAATTATGTCTGTTTATGTATTTTGTACTGTAAATTATTCATTTCAAATCTAAAAAATGACATCCCTTGACTTAATGTGGCAATTTGAGCTTGATTCGAGCTGTAATAATTTGCAATCATTCTTCAAACGTGTCAAAGTTTTTTCAACTGTTTTGTTACATGAATCTTCTTTTCAGTTTGACCCCACGTACACATTTTTCTGTCGGGGGGGGGGGGGGGGGGGCGGGCAAAAATCTCCAGGATACACTGTAACTTATCTTTTTGAGTCAAGGCGACAACCCAATTTGGAGATAATTTGAGAAACAAATCTGATTGATCAGAATATAAAGCGATGTAGTGACAACCCCATTTTGAAATAAATTGAGAAATAGACCTAGATGCCATTTCTGTCACTTTTAGCCGTTTTGTTTTACATTATAGCGATGCTTTAAATTCGTCATTTTCCAGTTCTATTTATTCATGAATTATATTGGAAAGCAAATAACAAGTGATGTTGAAGCACGATTACCCATTTCAGACACACGGAATGATTTGAATTCTTTCTCGACCATTTGGTGGCTCTAAAAAGAGCCGTTTGATTGTGCCGGTGACACTTATTAACCGCCGAATCCGTACAGAGTACGTCCCTGGCGCTTCAGAGCGTAGACGACGTCCATGGCGGTGACGGTCTTCCTCTTGGCGTGCTCGCAGTAGGTGACGGCATCACGGATGACGTTCTCAAGGAAGACCTTGAGGACTCCACGGGTCTCCTCGTAGATGAGACCGCTGATGCGCTTGACACCACCACGGCGGGCCAGACGGCGGATGGCGGGCTTGGTGATTCCCTGGATGTTATCACGCAACACCTTGCGATGCCTCTTGGCGCCTCCCTTTCCGAGTCCCTTTCCTCCTTTACCACGTCCAGACATGATGAGTGCTTAGTTTGATAGATTTCAAACGAATGCTCTAACAAGTTGAGGTGCCGTAGAAATATATACCCTTTGCGTACGTGAGTGACCGCAGCCGCTGTGTAGTGTACCGTGTCAGTCCACGTCCAGTTTACCGCCGATGCTCTCATGCATAATGCATTAGCTGATGGATCGGCATATACTTTATACGTGGGAGGTGTATGTCCAAATAAATACTTAACTTTGATATTAATCAACAATTTCATGCCCCTAGTTTGTTATATATGTATCAATGGTATACAATAAAATAGAAAAAATAGAATGGAAATTGTAAACAAACAAAAAAATAGCTGTATCTTAAGAGACCTTCGTGACTTCTTGCTGTTTTCTCGCTCCGTATCCTCATGAATGATGCATGATTACACCGAACACTTCATAAAAGGCTACCCAAGAATTAAACTCGTGTTTTCCTTAGGTAACTTCGCATCTATACCTAACTATTAGTCTATTGAATGCAAAATAGTTTTCGACATCAATTCTCATAATTGGATTTGAATTTACATTTTTAAAAATCTACAAAAGAGAAAAACATACCACATATTTTGCCGTGGAGGCAACAAGCGCGGATGTCAGAGGTAATGCATTATTCATGACTTACTCGTCCGTATCAAAGTAAACCAATGGCGTTGACTGAAATTCACGCCGATTGCATTGACCAATCGTAGCGACTCATGTGCGGGTATATATACCGTGAGCGGTATTTTCGAAATTACAGTTGAAATCCGACTATCACAACAGCAATGGCTCGTACTAAGCAGACCGCTCGCAAGTCCACCGGAGGAAAGGCTCCCCGAAAGCAGCTGGCCACCAAGGCAGCTCGCAAGTCCGCCCCAGCCACCGGCGGAGTGAAGAAGCCCCATCGTTACAGGCCCGGAACCGTCGCTCTTCGTGAGATCCGCCGCTACCAGAAGAGCACTGAGCTGCTGATCCGCAAGCTCCCCTTCCAGCGTCTGGTCCGTGAGATCGCTCAGGATTTCAAGACCGAGCTCCGCTTCCAGAGCTCCGCCGTCATGGCCCTGCAGGAGGCTAGCGAAGCCTACCTGGTCGGTCTGTTCGAGGATACCAACCTGTGCGCCATCCACGCCAAGCGTGTGACCATCATGCCCAAGGATATCCAGCTGGCCCGCCGTATCCGTGGCGAGCGTGCTTAAATTTGTTGCCAGATATTGACAACAATCAACGGCTCTTTTCAGAGCCACCACATGTTCAAGAAAGAATTCCTATAAATGCTCGCCTGTGTCTAATAAAGTGTTGTGTAATAATTAGTGTTGTAGTTGCGGGATCGACTACGATAAAGTCTTGAAGGAGGACTCGTAGACTCGAGGTACACCATGTTGTAGTAAAAACAACTCCGATGAATATTGAATACAGCTGATGAATCTCCTCAACTAACTCTGGAACTAACTGCTAATATTACTCAGGATACAATTCTGGAAATACATGTATAACTGCTTCAAACACTGAGCTCTCTAAATATATACATGTACTTCTTTCTGTCTCAAGTTTGCTCTCTAAATACTATGTATATACTCCTTTCTGCCTCAAGTTTGAAGTAAACAATTATACTACAGTGAAATTCATACAGAAGGTCAGTTTCTTTGATGCATAGTGTCAATAGTGATCTCACACCTTGCCTACGTCATCCTAAATTCCAGTAAATGTTATTCAGACTAGCCCCATAAACCCGAGGGTCAGCTATAACCTTGAGGGTAATTCAGCTTCTGGAAAGTGGTCATTACGTGGAAACATTACTTGGGCGGGGGAGTGATAAAAGGACTTGCAAATCACATAACAAAAGTGTACACCAACTGTATAGACTATTACTACGTTTCTTAGTTCTGTTCTGAAAATATATCTTAAATATCTTAATTCCTTCCAATTCTAAACATGCCTGTCACCAACCGCAATGAGAAATGATAACATGAAATCAAAATGTATATCTTGTGCAATTCCATAATTTCACACGTTTCTCTCACACCACGGGTCACACAAAATAGATCTGCAGTAATTGATCTTTCACGTACATGTATATTACAAATAATCACTGAAATAATTTTGAGTAGCTTTGTAGTATACTAAGGCAACCTGAAGTGAAATACGTGCATGTAGTTAATTAATGCATACAGAATCGCAATACGTAGAGAGTATACAACAGTGGGGTGGTAACTTTTTTTACACTGATGAAAAGTTGTGTTCAGTTCAAGTTTAGTCAGACACAAGAAGATTACAGATAGTGGGGCAGCCAAATATCAAGAACCGGATAACCGAATGGAAAATACTGAAGTTGGACGAAACCTGGGAGTAGTTCTCCCTGAAATTATCTTGGTTTTGATAAAAGGAGACACATAAGAAACATATTACTGAAGGTTTGACGAAAATCGGTCAAAGGAAAGGAAGTTATTTGATATTTTTTTATACACAACATATGGGAGAGCATCTCGCATTTTACGTCACAAAATCAAAACTTTCAACTGGATACCGTCCTTCTTGTCAAACCTTAACTAATATGTTTCTTTCATGTTGAAAACAAACAATTTCAGGGAGAACTATCCCTAAAAAAAAAACAGACGTGGCCCTCGGCCTAGTTTGGCTAGTCTTGCTGAGCAAATTTAAAGCGGAAGCGGGGGTGGGGGGGGGGGGGGGTGGGGGGGGAGGGGGGAATAACACTTTCTTTCGTTTTGATACTTTTCTACATGAAAACAATGTTTAAGCGCAGGTGAGCACGTACGTTATTCATGTTGCGTATCTGAAAGGAAAATTATGTGATAAGATGATATGTAAACGTCGAGGGACTGCAAAATTTAATGTGCGAGTTGATGTGTGTATGCTATGTGAGAGACATAAAGAGAGAGAGAGAGAGAGAGAGAGAGAGAGAAGCCAGACAGATCGAAAGATAGACATAGCTAGGGAAAGAGGTGAACCAGAGAGAGAGAAACATATAGAGATGGACAGAGAGAGGAAGACTGCAAAAGAGACAGAGAGGGAGAGGGAGAGAGAGGGGGGGGGGGATGGTACATAGACAGACAGAGAGAAGAGAGAGAGTAAACAACATAGCAAATTAACATCAAGCACGAACCTGAATCGATATGCTTGAACTGCATGACAATTAATCTGGCATTGAGACAAACCAGCGAGTCAGATGCCAGCGAGTCGACAATCTTCAATATACGTGTACGTCTACCCTCGCGCCTCCACAACAAGGATAATGAATGATATGCACAATCTGTGTTTCCGTTATCTTCAATATTTGGCACGAGTATGAAATTCTGATGGAATTGCCCGTGCACGAAAAAGGGCGTCGAACAACAAAGTATTAAATTGCATCTTTAGCATTAATGTTTCCACCATTCTGGAAAATGGCAGTCCGATTTTCCCGACGAGGTCACCTGACTAAAACAGCCGCAGAGCAGTTTATGCTTTGTTATATTACTAAACCTTCTGTGCTGTGGCTACCATTGTTATTATTACAATTATTATCTAACTACGTATCATGGGACTGTATGTATGCAAAACTCTACCTCATATTAACCGCCATCCACTGCAACTCCTCACATTGTGCAAGCCACAGCTAACGAGAAACAGTGAAGAAGATGAAGTTATTGAGAAAGTGAGAGAGACAACCTTAAACGAATAGGTGAGTCAAGCGGGATATGGGAATATAATATAAAGGCAGTGGTGGAGAAAACGAGGGGGCAATATGATGGCAATGGAAGTGCACCAATGCTAGAAAAGAAACACGGGGTGAGAGAGAGGGAGAGAAAGAGAGAGAGAGAGAGAGAGAGAGAGAGAGAGCCGGAGAGAGAGAGAGAGAGAGAGGGGGAGAGAGTGAGAGTGAGAGAGAGAGATAGAGAGAGTGAGAGAGAGAAAGAGTGAGAGAGAGAGAGAGAGAGAGAGAGAGAGGGGGGAGGGAGAGAGAGAGAGAGAGAGAGAATGGGTGGGGGTGAATGAAATGCTGCTCTATGGAAATCATGTGGGGGGGGGGGGGCACCTGGGGGGAGGGCACACGGAATTTGTTTTGTTTTTGGAAGGCAGATCCATGGCCACGTTATTGGGAAAAGTGCAACATGTGTGAGTGTTGCCCCCCCCCCCCCCCCCCCCCCCAGCTACGCCCCTGGAACTATAGTGAAGCCGTGAATATGCCGCTAACATTGCTTTTAATGAAAATGGTCGTTTGGCTCTTAAATTGAGAGGGGGAGGATAGAAGGGAGATTTTTATTTTTATTTATTTTGGAGCACGTCATTGGGAAAAGTACTACACGTGTGTATAGGGTCGGGGCCGGATGATTAAAATTTACAGTATCTGTAGGTTTCAGATAAAACATCAATGTTTCATGTTGGTGCCCATACAGGGGGAAGAAAGTTTCCATTCTTTTTTTAATTTTTCCTTTTGCGGCCACCGTAATCAAAATTATGACGGGATTCCCCGCTACTGATCAACCGTAGCTGCTCGAGGATCAGCAACAGGCGCTTCACACGGCCTGGCCTAGCCCGCTGGGGTACGGCTAGCCCCGGGACTGCTCCCGCGTGAGCGGGCTGGTCGCAGTAAGGGTACGGCCCGCTAGCTCGCTACGCGTTACGTTGAGCTGCATCAGATTCGACTGCATACCTGAGTAAATAGTAAAGATTGTCTGTAGTGATTTGATTTGATTATAATGATTATAGTTTGATCTAAATCAGCCACGGGACCTACATTATATATTGTCCTGGTACTGGAGCAGAGAGACAGATTAAACATCGATTCCTTGTGACATCTCAAGAGAATTTACGGTAAGATAAGTTACTTTTCTTTTTAACATAAAAAATAACAATTTTCAAGTCATATTGATTATTAGTAATAGTACTTTGTACTCAGACTAGACATGGTCATGATTGATGGTAGGCCTAGATCTATTATAAAATTGAAAATAACATCGAACTCCAAAAACAAATTAAAAAATAAACTTTTATTATTATTTTTTTAAATCTAACACCAAAAAACGGTGTGACAGCTAGCTCTTTTTCAGTTAATTAAATAAACAAAAAGTCAAAATAAATATGCTGCCTTTTGTTGGTACTGTAGTATGATGGTGCACAGCCACAGATAGCCTCAAAAAGGCTTAACTTCATGATTGTTTTTTTAGTGCAGTCTACCGAGGTTACCGACATGTTAATTATGGCTCATGATTTACAAATCACAATAGTCATGATAGTTCAATCATCACAAAGATCCAATGTTTTTTAGTGTAATCTACCAACATATTAATCATGGTTCATGATTTTTAATACAAATCACAATAGAATGTTGTACCCTGTCTAAACTTTTTTTTTTTTTTTAATTCTCTCAGACAAAGATGGAGGGCATTTTGCAGGAGCTGTCCTTACTGCCAGACTCGGAGCTCGGCCAGAGGCTCCGCTCGGCTGGCATTTCATTTGGCGGCATATCTCAATCAACCAGACGGATCTATCAAAAGAAGCTAGCCACCCACATTCTTAAAGCTAGAGGTGGAGTGCAAAATGATGACGGTGATGACGAGAGTTGTGAGAACACTCAAAGAATGTCAGCCATAGACTCGTCACAGAAGGATCCGACAGCGATAAAAGTACAGGTTTGTTCAGACGAGGCTGCCAAAGCTCACACGCTCACAGAGAATGCGGCTGGTAGTGCAGATAAAGCCAGCAATGGGAATACATCATCGTCAGTGTCATCAGAGACCTTCTACGTTGTCTGTAGCCCATGTGAGGAGGGAGAGGCTGCGATGAGTGCTAACAGCAGCACAAATTATGCTCAGACAGGTAAAGATTGCCCAGGGCTGTATATGTACACAACAGCTCAAAGGAATTGGCATAGGGAAAGGGAAAGGGAAGGAGCCGCAATTTTAAAACCTCGGTATATTTTGTCCAGTTTAGCATGAAACATGATGCTTTTAAAAGCATAAAAAGCATCATGTTTCATGCTGAACTGGACAAAGTATACTGCGGTTCAAAACTGCGGCTCCTTTCTTCCCCTTCCCCTTACCCGATGCCAATTCCTTTGAGCTGTAGTGTACATAATACTTGGACAATAAGGAGTGTTCTTTGCAAATTATTGTGGAAGTACTAACAATGTGCCTTTGTCGTGCTGTCAGCTTCTTCCCTTTTCTTATTTATTGCAAGTAAGTGAATATTTGTAAATGTTTTCTTTTACATGTATTTCAAATGCTTTCTACATATTATTTTCTTTTCAAAAGTAACCATGGCATGGCATATTAGAAGTAGGTAGAGAGTATCGAAGCGATGTCATCTCATCCATGGTTATGGTATTTGCAGCTGTTCTGTGTGTACGGTGCTGAATGGCTCACATCAAATTTACATTAGTTTGAACTATTTTTGATATATCTTTGTGAATTTGAGTTCTAACATGGATCCTCCTTGTATTAAGTTGTGGACAATGTTTGAGCAAGATTTTTAAGACTTTATTTTAGTGAAAGAGGTATTACTATAAAAGGAAGATGCTATTGATGTCCATACTGGCATCAGGCCTAGGATGCACTTTGACCATTCTCTGTAAATGAGCTACTTTGCATGCAAAGAAAATACAGTGCCACAAATGTCACAACTTAGAAAGCAGCATATGCAATAGTGAGATTTGATACAGGACTCTAGATGTTGTTTTTTTTCCCCATCCAGTGACAACAAAGATTTCCCAGAACAAGCGTGAAGTCCTCAAGCTGATGAAGGGCAATGCAGAGTCCAGATTCAAGATGTTCAAAAGCCTGGAGGACGCCCAGAACTTTGCCAAACTCCAGACCAACCTCTTCACACCAAAGAAATCCAGCGATCCAGCAAAAGCCTCTGAGGTGATTATAAAAGATCATTTTGATGCTACACACGTTTTTAAAAAATATCAAAAAAGGTGAGCAGAAACGTAATTTTGTGTGAATGATCATGCTGCTCAAACAGGAAGAAGATGAAAAACTCATTAGTATTGCAAACAAATTACTTTTCAAATGTGGTGCTCCCATATTCTGGGAAGCCTTGCTTATGATAATTATGGCATGTAACCCAAAACAATAGTTATAGATCCAAGATGTTTGATTGAGATTTTGGAAGGGCAACAAGTTAAGAAAGATAGATGGCAGCTCCTTTCGAAGCCATGCATGACCGGATGCGCTACATTATACTGTGCTTTATTCCCTTATGAAAAAAAACCCCATAATTTTCACAAACCTCGCCGCCCTGTTTTAGTATCTATGGGGGGTCATTTTTGCATTTTGGGGCTAATTTTGCTTTAGTCCCCTCGTATACATCTTCACTAGGTTTAACTTGTGTTTATTGTTGTGGTATATTTGCGGGATTGTTCCTCGCCATATTTCATGTGTGCAAAAGAGCACATACATATGTACACTACCCTTTACCCGTTGCTCACGTTTAGATTTTCAGGCTTAATGAAACCTTGTCCAGTTATAACGCCAAAATTTGCTAAGGAACTGCAGTAACCAAAGGAGTACAGCTTAATTGCGCCATAGAAGGAATTTGAAGTGTACTCATAGTTTGTCTGTTGTGGGTACAGCAGATTATGCAGGAATCATGCTGTTAAGTATGTGAGTGGAAAAAAGCCAGCCGCCATGTATGCGGGCTCAGTAAAGAACATAGGTAAACATGCAAGTCTACCAGCTTTTCAAAACTTGGTAGTCTTTCCTTTTCCCTCCTGGCAGCCTGCTGTGAGTGAGAGAGCCAACTCGTACAGGTCACCCAAAGCACAGCAGCTCAACGCTCTCAGGTTTGCCATAGAGAAGGCCGATGCAGAGAAATTCAAGACGCTGGTGCATACCAACCCTCGTTACCTGGTAACAGCTGTAGACTCGCCCACTTTTCTGCATGTAAGTAACCTTATCATTTGTTGACTTTTTTGTGGTTTGTGGTGCATATTTTATGGTTGTAATCCATTTATCTTAATAGTTTTATATTTCTATACCTACATTTCCCACAAGTAGATCTTCATATTTTGAAACAGATTTGAATGTGATCACATGTTGATATCTGTTTGCTCTTCTATTCCTGTTGCTCATTGTGGTAAACGGAGAGTCCTTGGATCCAGGCCTTGGTTTGAGATATTTGTTATACTCTGCCTGTCAAATCAGTAAACAACACAGTGAAGGAAAATTAAAACAACAAAATTATATACACTGTATAATGATAATAATTGCATTTATCAAGTGCTCTGTATGGCCATTTCTGATCGCGCTGGTTTTCTGTTTAAATAAAAACGCTATACTATATATTGGGATTATGTACACTTCACTATATATTGGGATACACAAGTGATACAATGCTTAGTAACTGTGCACCTCCAGAAAACTTATAGCTACTTAAAAAGGTGTGTCTTTATATATATCTCAATAGGTTCCATTGTAGTTTGCCTCTAAGGCTCACCTTTGTTAAATTTAGAAAGATCTGTGAAGTTTTGTAATTATGATGATTGATCATTGGAAAATCAAGAAGTATCATGATTACGATGAGTGATTGTATCATGGAAGAGCCTGTTAATACTTCTTTCTCTTCTTTCTCTCATCCCCCTTGTGTCTTCATAGGAGGGGTGCAAGTACAACGCCCTGCACGTGGCTGCGATGAAGAACCTGCCTGACATGATGAGACTGATCCTGGAGACCCTTAGTGACCCCTCCATACCTCGTCTGCTCTACCCTAGCGACTCAGAGGACAGCGTCGCCGACAGGTGGGACTTTGTCCTTCACCTGTACCTCAACTCTCCGGAGAAAGGGGTAAGAAGCGAGGGGAGGTCTCTTTTTATGCCCCCGCAACAAAGTTGGCAGATGGCATTATGTTTCCGGTTGTCGGTCCGTACGTCTGTCCGTCTGGATCTTGTTTACGCGATAACTCAAACAATAATTGATAGAATTTCTTTAAACTTCGTTCAATAATGATATATGGCAGGGCGATTAACTTATTAAAGCTGGAGTCATGTAGGTGAAAGTTTAAAGGTCACGGGTCAGGGTCAAATGTCCAAATTTCATTTTGTACATGATGACTAGAGAAATATCAAACCAAACTTCACTAAACATACTGTGGTGAATATATGACCAAATATCACCAGACGTGGCACAATGATCATATATGACAGGTCTCTCTCAATCAAATTGTATTTCATAGCCAAATAACCAGTTTTCCATGTATTGAATATAAACAATATTGACTGCATATTCAAGAGATATCAGCTGGTCATTGGCCCTCAGGCCACTTGTGGCAAGTTTTGCACGTCCATGCCTAACATTGAGTGCATTTACAGCATTGCCACAATACATGTTTATAGGGAGCAGGGATGCAGTGTTGCAGTTGAAAATAAATACTGGTAAGCAACAGAACCACATGTACAAAAACAAATAAAAAAAAGGGTAAAATTCTGTCTTTCATGGGCATTTATTTTCCATGTAGAATGGTGAAACACCGCTTCATTTTGCGAGCAAGTTTGGCTTCGTAGAGTGTGTAAGAATTCTCCTGGACCAACCAAAGTGCAACAAGAAGTCGGTCAACAAGTACGGGCAGAAGGCCAGTGAGGTCAGTAACCATGGCGATGATGTTATTTGAATACTGTATACCATTATTGCAAAGTCAGGCAAGGTTTGATGTCGAAAGCAACCTATTTGTCAAAGTATTTGCATTTAGTTCAGTGGATATGTACATATAATATGTCCGCAAGCTAGTATATTGTTTCGTGGCGAAATTTGTGTTTTTCAGTTTTTCAAATGAGATGTAAATCATCAAAGATACTCTGTCATTTTGGTAGATATACTTACCACTTATTATGTAGGTTATAGAATTTATGAAGAAAAAAAAAGGGGAATAGCTGCAATTCAAAATGGTGACATTCATTTGTGTAGTATTTCAATCTGTTTTACTATAGAAATAGAAATTCTCAAGAGTATGTAAATAATGTTATTTCATATCTCATAATTCTTGACAGATAATCTGCAACAGGTACAGAAACAGTGATAAAGAAGAAGTAACAGCCACCATTGCTGAACTCTTAGATGGTAAGTTTTGTATCCCTTCATATCCCGTAATTTATCAAACTCTACAACCAATAAATCCCGCCAGTATCACTACCACCACCACCACCACCACTACCACCACCACTACCACCACCACCACCACCCCCCCCCCCACCATCAGGATCACCATCACTACCACCATCACCGTCATCACCACCACCACCATCACTACTACTGCTACCACCACCACCCCCACCATCAGGATCACCATCACTACCACCCTCACTGTCACCACCAAAACCACCACCACCACCACCATTGCCACCACCACCACTATCACCACCACCACCACCACCACCACCACCACCATTGCCACCACCACCACCATCACCACCACCACCACCATCACTACTACTGCTACCACCACCACCCCCACCATCAGGATCACCATCACTACCACCCTCACCGTCACCACCAAAACCACCACCATCACTACAACTACCACTAGCACCACTACCTATAACTACACCATTCACCAATGCAAAGTGTGACTTAAGTTAAAATGTATAATGAAGAAAAATTAAGAAAAATGAAATACAGTTGTATTTTGACATCATCCAGAAACCTGTTTGTTCCAATACAATATTCATGAATAAGTTTTGATTCAAAACTGTCATGACACATCAATTATCTTTTTGCAATTAACAGAATATTGATTCTGGTCAAACAAGTTATACCTTCATTCTTTGATTTCTTTCAATCTTTTTTTTTTTTTTAATTATAGATCACTTTTACGTGCCCATGTGGAGAGCAGAAGACAACTCTGTGCCGGCTGTGATTGGTGAGCCTTGGTCACCTGACGTGCCCAACAGCCAATCAGCATTGTTGTCTCAGCAGGCAAAGGGTAGTCCAATAGAGAGCAACATTTCATTGAGAGCTTTTGCTGGTCCTATGTCGCCTTCGAAGGTAACTTCACTGCTTCTTTTACCCTAACCTGACAGGGGTGGGGTGGGGGGTGGGGGGGGGGGGGGTATTTTGACAAAAATCTGACCCCAAAATGAAATTTTGCATAGTTTTTTTTTTTTTTTTTTAAAAGATTGCTTTTCCTATATTGCTCTATATTACTGTCAATTGTGCTTTTTAGGCCTTTTCCTTGATCGGAGAGGAGGGGGTGTCTAACCCTCTCCTGGAATCTCAAATTTAAGATAATTGGGGTTTCAGAGGTTTAACTCCCCCCCCCCCCCCCCCCCCTCTCTTGGGATCTCAAAAAAGAAAAGGGAAAATGATGGCCCGATAAGACTTAGCAACTCCTGGGTTTTTGTGCCACAAAGTGGCTGGAGACATTATGTTTTCGGGTGGTCCGTCTGTCCCGATTCCAATTACGCAATATCAAGAGAAGATTGTTAATGGCTACTGATAATCGTTTGTCTCTTACATTGCGAGACAAACGATTATCAGTAGCCACCTATCCGCAATGAGTAACATATTTAGCAAGATTGTTAATGTTAACCAAATGAAGCTAGCAAAGGAGAGGAGGCATATTAACTGCGTGGCAGTTGAATTGTTCTAGTTTAAAATGGATAGCTTTATTCCTTTGACCGAAGAGCAGCGCTTAAAATCACGCACGTTGGCATCTCTGAAAGTGCCCCCCTCCCCCTGCAAAAAGCTGAATCCGCCCCTCCCCTGGGCTTTAGGCTTTAGGCTGCTTCTGTCTCCTACACCAGCCAGCGTCCACCAGGGAAAGATGGAAAGCGGTTATGTAATGTCTCCAGGCTTGGCTATGATTGTCAGTGTCTAGTCTATGTGCCCATGCACTCCAAGGCCCAGAATCTGAACGCGCTAGGTGTTAAAAAAAAACACTATTGACACTTTTGACAAATACCGGTAATCAAAAATAAGTTGCAACTCGTATCAATACTGCACACTGTTATGGTATATATGTGCAACTGTAGGGCTTCAATATACTTTGAGAAGCGTAGTGGTGCCTATGTTCCAATTGTTTGAGCTTTTCGGGCCTGTTTCATTTGGAATGTTTTTATTTCTCAGGCTTCAGAGTTTCAGAAGATCTGGAAAACACCTCCGTCTTCCAGCAAGAAGATGTCTGCTGCCATCAGGAGGGGCGATAGTGAAAAGGGTGTGGAGAGAATAGGGAGGTAAGCTCAGTTTGGAAACAGTCCATTTCATTTGTCATATTACTATACAGTTATTCAACCTCATATTGTAATTACAATACATTGAACTGCTTAGAAGCTATGAAATATCTTATCTTTAGATCATTAAATGTATCTTGTTGAAAGTTTCAATGATGAAAACTGTACTTTTAAGTTTCTGAATGAACTTGAAATATCAATTCATCATGTACAAATTATTAAACATGTGTTAATGTACTTATAATATGATCTGCTGAATGTGTTTGTCATTTCTGTCAAAATGTATTAAATTATTATTTTTTCATGCCTTCACCACAAAGTGGCAGAAAGCATTATATTTTGGGGTTGTCCGTCCACCCGTATGTCCGCCGGCCGTTCTTTCAGCAGATGTGCTTTAAAGACAGCCCGTCCCTTTTTCAGATAACCACAAAACCATCGAAACATTGGCAAAACATAAAGAGAAGTGTTAGCAAGCTGTATATTCATAATTTGAAACTGATACGTAGTGTAAAATTCAAATAATGCACGTAAACAACATCTGATTAATAGTCTTTACTTCAGGCTCTAAACAGTGTGTGTTGAAATATCTGCTTTATTTATTAATCTGTTTATTAAATTATAAAACGCGTTATGAACAAAATTGTTCTATAGAAGAAATCATCTCCAAAGTTTTGTAATTACTCATAAAATTAGGGAGTTCACACATGCATAATAACCACATAGGTACTGTAACAAAGACTAATACTTTTTTCGTAGTACGAAAAAAGTCGGTTTGAAATTTAACGGCTGAAATTTTTTACATATACAGAAAGCTTCAACATGCTATATTCTTAGAAATGGTCTTGAATCACACTTTCTTCAATTTACGATCGTGATAGACGATTTCAAATTTTAAGCTTGCAAAAGGGACGGACAATCTTTAAACTTGGTACACTGTACATGTGTTTATTTCATGAAACCAATGAACTGTGTAAAATAGTCGATAATTCTGAATAAGGTCAATGAACCTTGTTATAAATTGCTCATCTAGGAATCTGGCCAGGAGGGAGAATATTCCCTGGATGGAGTACTGGTCCTTCCTGGATGAGTTTGTCAACCTGTCTTCCAGAGACGGCCTTCAGGCTTTGGAGCAATATCTCTCCAATGTGAACAGCAATGTAACAGGTACATTTTACAGACTATGTAACATTGCTTTTGAATTAAAGGTAATGACTGTGATGACTACTGGACATTTAATCAATTACCATGACGATGGTAAATCTTGCCTTTTCACTATCGAACACACATTGAATGACTCTTTAAATAATTGAAGGACATATGAAGCAAAAATGAAGGGAACAGGAGATACCAATTACAATATATCTGTATACACATATAGCCTGCAAATGCGTTACACTGCTCACCGCTACATCCCATATAGTAATTTGCATGAACGTCTCTTTCTTCTCCTTCTTCCATTCTATCTTTCTCTATCTCCTAGTAAAATCGCCGTTGTATGGTAGCAACATTGTCCCGAGATTATTTATTGTCTCATTTTATCCATCCAATCAGGTTTTTCTGTGCCAGTGCACTCCCCTTGTCGATTGCAGTGTTCTTGAGACTAATATTGTGTATATTGTGTGTGTGTGTGTGTGTGTGTGTGTGTGTAGATGGTGTGTATGGGGGTGTGTCGTATATGTGTAAGGGCTGAATGTGTGCTTGTGTGTGTATGTGTGTTGATAATTGCACAATATGGCTGAAGAGGTATTCTGGTGCGTCGACAAACTCAAAACGACAATTGCACTGCATTTTTCTTTGTGTACTCTTGTTCTTTTTGTGCAATAGTCACGTATATTCCAGCTGATTGAATTTCATGACTTTTGCAAACGGGATACCCTGCCTTTAATAAATATTGTCAACTTCTTCCTAAAGTGCATCAATCAGAGAGATGATAATTCAAGAATGAGATGTGCTATTTGTTTTAATGCTGTGCTTATATTAAGATGACAATAAATTTAAGTGTGGGAAGATGTCAGTGTTTTTTAAAAAATAACAATTTGTGTTTTATTGTTACTTCATCTCTTTGCAGACTCTCCTATTGATGCTCGTAGTAGTGATTCCAAACCATTATCTGCTCCAGCAAGTGTGATGAAGAATTTGGTCTCTGAGTTCAGCACAACAAGTCCCCCAAGAGAGGAGGAAGCAGACATAAAGGCAGGAGCTGAAGTTAGAACTCAAACTGTGGACTGTATGGATGCTTGTAAGAGCCACACATTTGCAGAGCAGCAAAGAAATGGAAGCGAGGCACGCTTGGGGACAACTCAGAGTGTAACTGTCACCTCGGAAAGGACGAGCAACGAATCCAGGAAGATGACATGTGGAGATACTTGTAGTGAGGGTGACATTAAAAATGGAGTCAAATCCACTGACAACGCTCCCCCTCCTTCACATGTTGCGAGAGACCTGTTTAGTGATCTCCATAGGCTCTCCCTCAGCGAAGGGGAGAAACAGAAGGGAAACGTGGGAGAGGAAGGTGTTTGTAAAGTGAAATCAAAAATGGATACTGAACTGAATGCAGGAGGGGACTCTAGCAGAGCTGTACAGGATGTCGAGGGAATGATGGGTGCTCGTACAGCTGATCATTCAAACAGAGAGGGTTGCAGCTTGAGAAGGACTAGTAATGAGGGGGTGGGTGTCTCTGACGTTTTAGATGAGAGAAACAATGAAGACGCACGGAAGGAAATGCCTGACTTCAGCTCAGCTCCAAAAGTAAGTCTGCCTTTAAAACCCATCAAAAACTCAACAGATGTTGTGAGCAGTAGGGGGGCCGTAGCTTTAACTGATGGCCAGGGTTCCCCCGGACATGCTCCAGGCCCATCACAGGATTCAGACTCCATCTTGAAGACCCCAGAGAGGAACGACCCCTCGCCCATCAGGCGGATCTTGTTCAGTCCCGTCCAGATGATCAGCGGCATGATGTCGAGGCTGCACAATGCTGCCTTTGGATCAAGCGTCGGTGGTGAAGAGAGTGACGTTGACGATGGTCAACCTGTTAAAGGTACCACTACCACCAAGACTGAGCATGAATGTGCCAAAGACGGTCAGACATGTGATGCGAATGTTCCTGCGATTGGACACTTCAATGCTTCCTCCTGTAGTGAAGTGAGTTGTAACCAGAATTCCAGAGCAACAGACACTCTTGATGACCGAATGACAAAGGGAGCGGGAGAGGGTTCTGATTTTGTTGAGAAATCATCGTCATCACATCCGACGTCAACTCCACCCTGCCTTGACACTCGAGAGAAGCCAGTGATGAGCGATCAAGCTAGAGTGTGCGAACGGAGTTCTTTGAGTAATCAGGAGCCATGCCAAGGCCCAGAAGACTTCGAGTTTAATCCTTCAAACAGAACTGTTTCCTCATCACAACACTCAGCAGGAAACAGCGGCGATGAAGTGAAAGGACATGTCGATAGACTTTTACCAACAAGCCGCCTGCATCCCGTGGGAGATGCTAGCCCGCCTAAGTCAGTGGAATTTGATTCTGGTGATGCAAGCTTCCACACACCTGTCAACCAGAGGATTGCGGGTAAACCATCGCTGACGGGCGCTT
Organism: Arbacia lixula; assembly: GCA_963669155.1. Lineage (NCBI taxonomy): Eukaryota > Metazoa > Echinodermata > Echinoidea > Arbacioida > Arbaciidae > Arbacia > Arbacia lixula. The sequence goes on along the minus strand of OZ022582.1, from coordinate 11,793,494 downwards.
CCCCCTGTAATTCAGCAATCTTCATCAACGGGTAGGCAAGCACTTGTTGACACACATATGTGAAGAATCTTCTAGCACAGACAAGCACAAGTGCTGATCTTTCTACAAACACCATGTTGATAAAGACTACCTTTGCATAAAGACCACTAATTTCAATCCTCCTGAGCAGTGTGCATGTGATATTTCTGTTTCAATTGGGATGGTTTGATTATTGACCAATTATCATTCCTTGAATTATTGTTGAAGCAGACATTGATTATTTAGATGGGGATCTTTGGAAATCTTATTTCCTGCAGTCCACATTTTATTACAATTTCACTGTAAAAAGATTAAATATGAACAAGAAATAGATCAAAGTTAATCATTGAGGCACAGGCTTCCTTGCAGGGGATTCTCATCATGCTGATCAAGAGGCTTAACGGCATGATGTCACGCCGTGTACATGCCTGTCAAATCACCACCTTTCGTTCTCAATGGGGCGTTGTATAATTGAAATATTCCATGGCGTAGAGATTGATTTGTAGATTTTGTTATTCCACAACTCCCTGTCTCTAGCGTTCCCTATAAGTTTTACTCCTCGATCCTCTACTCCTTGATCCTCGACTTCTCTCTCTCCAAGCCATTTTTACAAGATATCCCTCTGAAGTACTCTTCTTCTACCTCTACTCCTCTTCCTCTCTATCCTTCCTGTCATTGACCTGTTTTCAATTTGAAAAGCTGTGTCATGGTTGAGTTATAAGTCCAATAACAATAAAGCTGATGACTCCCTTCCATTGTCAGAGAGAGGCCAAGCAAGTTGGATCTGCATGTTCTGCGAGCCATTGAAGGGGTGGAGATTGCAGATGACTTTCCGCTGGTCCTGCGTTGGAAGCGAGCAGTAGAGGGCATCCCAGAAGAAACTAGACAAAGGTAGGATTTTGTTTTCATACTCTTTACTCTTTTACTGACAAGTTTTGTGCAAGTCTTGACACCACTTTTGTGAAATTCTGATGTACCCCTTCAAAAGGATGCAATATTTTGTAATCCCACGTTGGAGCCCATAATTGAAAATGTTCTCAATTTGAAATACCGGTATGTTCCATTTATGAAATCATGAAGTTATTAAATGCCAATATTAGGGAGCTTTCGTTATAACCTTGCGGACGAAAACGAGAACAGTGAGCAATCTGTTCTAGCCGTCCGTCCGCGTTGCTTTCGCAAAATAAGACAGAGAACGCGAACGGCGGTACGTGGGACGTCATCTGACCCCCTGACACCCCCCGACCCGGGCGCACGTGCGATTTGCAATGACATCATCTGTACGGGCGCTGATTGGCTGCTGTCCGCAACTCGTCGAGAACGAAAAATCTCAAAATTCCCGTCCGCGGTGACAGCGAGGCGGAGGGTGGCGCATGCGCAGATCAATCTTTGTATCGGATTACCGATACTGGAGCCCGTGCGTCCTCAAAACGAAAGCTCGCTACTATCTACCTCTGGGTGCAAGGGGAGAATGCCTAGGTATGGTCTGGAGGAGGAGTGCCCAGATGGGTAGGTAATGGCAGAAAACATTTCCATGTTCTTTGTTCGCCTGCAGGTGGCGCACTCCGGTGCAGACGAGGGTCCGCAATCCACCATCCCCGCAGTCTCGTCAAGCCATGGCCAGTCCCCTGGCCAATGGCAGGTCCCCCATCCTGCAGCGTCTCCGCCAACACTGGTCAGAGCCGAGGGGAAGAAGTAGTACCCTGGGGCAGAGGAATGTTGTAGGGTAAGGCATGGGGGGGGGGGGGGCAAGAGTACCCAGGGTGGGGCAGGGGAATGAGGCAGAAGAATGTTGTAGGGTAAAGCATGGGATGGGGGTGGGGCAGGAGTACCTAGGTACACAGGGTGGGGGCAGAGGTAGTACCATGAGGCAGAGGAATGTTGTAATGTAGGGTATTGGGGGGGGGGGGCAGGGCAGGAGTAACCAGGGAAGGGGTAGAGGCAGTACCCTGGGGCAGAGGAATGTTGTAAGGTAGGGCATGGGGGGGGGGGGGGAGCAGGGCAAGGCAGAAGTACGGGGGGGGGGGGTAGAGGCAGTACCCTGGGGCAGAAGAATGTTGCAGAGAAGCAGGGTGTGAAAAGATTTAAAGAGGTGCTCGGGCCTGAGATACGATGTAGGATGAGGGTTGGATGGGTGATGGGCTGTAGGTAGGCGTTTTATTGTGTTTCATTGTTGTACTTGCCAAATAGATCTTATATGGGGGAGGGATGTTTTAGCAGGGTGCTGTTGTTGTGCTTTGTGAAAGTTGCTGTTTATTTAATGCTGACAATAGGCAATATTCACTCTGTGATAATTCAGAGAATTACTAATCTCCGAATTATGGACAGAATAAGTTAGGTGGGCATGTACTACTTCATGAGTTGTATTCTTCTTTTACTTCGCTTAAAGGTAGCCCGTCCCGTTTGAAGACCTAATTTTTAAAGTTCCCTGACTTTGCCATCATTTGAGAGAGTGGCTATATAACCTTTCCCTGGAATCGACAAAGCGTTATATTCGGTTTTAAAGAAATAATCTTTGATAATTGATCAAGCTTTCTTTTTTCGTACCACGAATATAGGCGTAATTTAAAAAAGTCAACAGTCGGCAATCAATTTGAAACAAATCTCAGTGTTGGATTTTCATTTATTCTACGGGAGTTATAGTACCTCTGACCTTCAAATTTCACAGTTGGTATCCCAAAGATACGTGCTAAATATCTGCAAACTTTCATGAAGTTTTCATGTGTTTGTAAAAGGGACGGGCCATCTTTAAGTCACCAGTTATACACTCAAAGTGAGCACCAGTCCTGCTCGCTCTAGCACAGGAAGATTGAACCATAATTGTGTTTTTAAAGGGGAAGTTCACCCTGAAATTATTTTGGTTTCAATAAAAAGAGACAAATGAAAGAAACATATGAGTGAAGGTTTGACGAAGATCGGTCAAAGGAAAAGAAAGTAATTTTATTTTAAAAAGTTTTGATTTTGTGACGTCACATGCGAGGTGCTCTTCCATAATGTTGTGTACAATTTTTTTCGAAAATGTGCATTTTCTCACAAAGATGTGCATCCTTATACTTGTGCATTTGGTACATTATTAGAAATACGTTTTTACACACATACCTGTACGAAAAAAAATAATTCCGTTGTCAAAAACAGAAAAAAGGCAATTTATTGACTTTTTTTGTACACAACATATGGGAGAGCACCTCGCATGTGACGTCACAAAATCAAAACTTAAAAATCAAATAACTTTCTTTTCCTTTGACCGATTTTCGTCAAACCTTCACTCACATGTTTCTTTCATTTGTCTTTTTTTATTGCAACACAAATAATTTCAGGGTGAACTTTCCCTTTAATGGTGTAATGTGTTGTGGCACTGTGTTAGTGTTATCATGGGTGATGTCCTTTTAAAGCAAAGTGCACTCCAAGAGTATCAATATGTGCATTGGCAAAATTGAGCTTCTTATCACATGTCATTTTTTGTCTCGCCTGAGCGAAGTTCAGTAGAGACCTCGTATATGTAATCACTTTTCCTGTTGGTCTGTTTTTCTATAAGTTTTTCTATAATTGCTCTTATTTCTTTATTTCTGTATCAATTGTGATCAAATTTGGTACAAGTGATCCTTGGGTAATACCACACGTGTCTCCACGAGGATGATGGGGTCAAAGGTAATCTAGGGGTCAAAAGGTCAAATGATATGAGGCCATGTGCATCATTTTTCTCAAAGTTTTTGTTTGACTTGCTTTCATTTCTTTATTTCTGCATCAGGTGTGATCACACTTGGTATAAATGATCCTTGGGTAATACCACATGTTTCCCTTCATGAGACTGATGGGGTCAAAGGTTATCTAGGGGTCAAAAGGTTTAAACAAAATATTTGAAAAAAAACTTGGCACTGTTTATCCATTGCGAAATCAGGCGAGACTCCTGGTTCGCGAACCACCTTGTTATGTGATATGGCGGTACTTGTAAGATGGCCTGTGATTGGTTGAATCCATGTCATGCGTCAGTGCTCAAACCTGAACAAAACAACTGTGAAAGATGCACTGATAAAAGCTATGTGGCAGATTTCTCCACCACGCCTCATGATATGTATGCATGTATACAGCAATATATCTGTGAGAGCAGCTGGATTGATTCAGAACAAACTCAAAAAGACAAAAGAGAAATCTAAGAAATCTAAGCTGATTGAAACTATGCTGCAAATACCGTAGTGTACAATCTATTATACAATATACTATTATGTACGACAAATATAAAATTATCCCGAGTGCAGGTTTATTTCACCAAGGCTGAAAGCCGAGGTGAAATAGACCAGCACGAAGGATGATTTTATATTTGGAGTTCATTAGTCCAGTAATATTGTGTGATAGAACATTGACTATTTATTATAGTAAATAGATCCCTTGATCTAAGTCCCCCTTCATGATTTTTACCATAGCCAAGACACAGATTTTATTTGTAAAGAGCAGTGTCCAACATGACATCACACTGCTTTTTGTTTGCGCGCCTTTTGCAACGCGAACACAATCACCAATTAACATGCGCGCGGTGCAAATACGCAATGAGCAATTTGCCATACAAGTATGCAGTGTAATTCTCCCCATTCATTTAACACAGGTTTTACCCTCCAAAAATCAAAAGTTATAGGGTACATATGTACACTATAACTTTTTGAAGGGAGGTCACGTGGTACCAATCTGGCCAATCACAGCTCGTATTTTACTACCACTATTTACTATAACTCACTATCAAATAACTGCCCCTTCAAATTCCCTTGTGCAATTACATTTCATCCTTGGTAAATGTACGTGTACACAAAATTGTGAAGTTTACAGTGCTTATATCTCAAGATTGAGCCTGTACGATACAGGTGGGATAATCACATCCTTTAATTTACACAGCTAATGAACATCACTGTCTACCAACTCTGCACATCTGATTGCATCGAGATGAAAAACATTCGGAACTGAAATGATAATTTGAGATTTATTCATACATGATTAATAATTTTCATTTGTTTTGTTTTGTAAATTCAATTGTGAAATGTTGATTGATGGATTATTTGCTCCATTTTTATGCAAATGCTATGATCTACCAAGTCTACTCAAAATATTATTTTTAAATACCAAATGCACAAGTATGTGTTCCTTGGTCCTCCATTGTACTATAATACCCTTTCTTCAGAATACATGTGCCTTTGTTATTTTATTGCCATGTGTCCAGAATGTAATGTGTCTTTGACTGTTAGAAATGTAATTATATAGAGAGAGAGATAAAACCAAATAGATCCATCGACAGGGACCAAGAGAGGATGGTTGAAGGAGATGGAGGGGGAGAAAGGGGATGGATACAGGCAGAATAAGAGAGGGAGGATTGGGATGAGCAAAGAAAGAGAGGGAGACAGGGAGACAGATGGGGTGAAATGTGTGTTTTCCTAGAGAGGACATGACCAAGAGGGCAAACAGAGAGTTAGAGATAGATGTAAGAGATAGAGCCAGAGGGGAGACTGAGTATAAGAGAGAGAGAGGAAGGCGGCTAGATAGAAAGAAATTAAAGCTAGGAGAAGAAATGATAAAGAGAGAGACAGAGAAAGGAAAATAACCATATGGAGAAGTAGAGAGAGGGAGATGGAGAGACAACAAATTAGAGAGATGATTTAATGAAAGGGATGCAAAGAGAAAAGAAAGATTGAGCGAGAAACAGGAAAAGAGGGAGGTCTAGAGAGAAAGGAGGGGATGCAAAAAAGAAGCCGACAATGTGCTTCTGACTTAAATATATAGTACATGACAATCTCTTCACACATCAGTAGGGATCCACAAACCATACAGCCAATTATTCAGCAAGTCATGCAGTATTTATTACTGACTTCATTTGATCACATCAAGTATCAAAGATCATAAGGAAAAATAATGATTGTTTCATCGTATACAAAAAGTGTATGAAAAATGGAAGCATAGCGTCACTCGTGCACAACGCATAAACACTGTCAAATCAGTATTTCATTATACTGTACAGATATTGTTCATTTTGAAGATTTGATCATTCTGCAATGAAATATAAATCTTGCGATATCCTAGTTTCATTTCATCTACCTTTTGTTGCTATGTGGAAAATAATCTGTAATATAGTGAATATAAAAAGGAATCATTTATATTCTAATTACGGAAATACACCAGTAGTTTCCCAAAATTTAAGAACAGTCGTACTCGTACCAAAATATGTTTGCCCAATCCACGCAGGTCTGCAAACTAACTTCTGTACAATAAATCACAGGCACCATATTTCATTACTCGGGATAAATGAAACATACAAACACTTAAAATGTTCCATAAAAGGGAAACACACTCCCATAGTATGTGAACTGTTTCCAGTAAAAGTGAAAGATACAGTTAAGTTTGAGAAAGGCAAGAGGGCGGCTTGATACAAGTAACTTTCTAGCTTGTACCATACACAATCAAAACACGGGAGGAGTTTGTTCCAATCAACCCTGTTACTACCAAGCACTGATAATCCCATGTCAATTACAACACCGTTTACTGCCTATAGGACTGAAAGAGATAAACCCACTGCAACAGTCTCAAATAATGGTGCAGTAACTGTAGCAAGAGCATCACTTTTTGTAGAAAAGGGGGGGGGGGCGTAAAAAACTGATAATTTTACTACAACATGAGAGTAAAACATTGTGACATATCTACAGATAAAAATATTACATACCAGTATAAGTGGGTTTATATAATCAAATACAGTAGATGTCATGTCATGATGCAAACTATCTGAAGAACAGGGTTTCCATTACTGTATTACTCAATGTGGTATTTTTTCATTTGGGAAACTCAATCTGATATTTCTGTGTCAATTTGAGTAATTTGAAGGGATGAGTTAATACTTTGCATCATGATTAATTTTATTGCAAAAATGAAAAACAGCTTAGAGTAAGAGACACTCATTTCTTTTTCTCCATAATTCATCTTACAAGGCATTACACCTTGATATGCTATAAAAATACATCCCTCTTTGAATTAGATCACTTTTTTTCTCCATAAAGTCTTGATTACAAATCACAGGAAGTACTATGAACCAAAACATAATTGTTGGTAGATGGTAAAATTTGGTTAAGTTTGTACATGATACTTCCCGAAACATTGACGCGTGCCTAAATGTGGATAACTTACAATAGGCTACTTCAGTTACATCAAAAACTGCTTTCAACTTCTACTCCACATCATAATCCAATGAATATGCATTGTATAATTACACATTTGTTGTCATTTCCGAGTAAATAATTCCCATATTCTATTCAGTGAATTCAAGGCAATTAAACTACCCCCTTGTCAATTTAATTTCTCTTTAAATAAAACAAGAGGACATTATAATCCTATATACAATGCTGATAACACAGAGTGCACAACTATACGTTTACACAATACATACTGATACTTCATACTACTATACAACTGTACAATATCATCTTGAGCTGTGTACATAGTGTATATACATACTGTATTGCATATTTACAAAATAAAATGTTTCTAAGCTAACATAAAAAAAAGTGATACTCTCAAACAAAAGGGAACACAAAATCTGGAAAGTTCAGCCACTACGGTGTTACAGTTCCTAATCTTAGAGAATTAATATACATTGATAAAAACTATAACAAAAATTGCAGCGACATGAACGATACTGCCATTAATGAGCTTGAAGCACATGTTACAAAGTTTTGGGGAAAATTATTATGAGAATGAAAAATTAAATTGCGTAAACAAGGTAAAAATCATAGAAAACAGAAAATGAAGACATATTATATAGGAAGTTGTGAATTTTTGAGAATCATGATTAGAAGAACTGAATTCTGATGAGCAACTGCATTGGTCAGGAATAGCCCACTATCCAAAAATTGTCATAATTCTGTTTTGTCTGACTTTCTGTCTTTTTTTAAAATTGAACTTATTATCAGAGCAGGTATAAATGGCAACAGAATGTGAGAGAATTTTGCAAAAGTTCATGAAATATGAAGTCTAGTCACTCAAAGAGCAACTGCATTGGTCAGGAATAGCCCATTATCCAAAAATTGTCACAATTATTCTGTTTTGTCTGACTTTCTGTCTTTTTTTTTAAATTGAACTTATTATCAGTGCAGGTATAAATGGCAATAGAATGTGAGAGAATTTTGCAAAAGTCCATGAAATATGAAGTCTAGTCACTCAAAGAGCAACTGCATTGGTCAGGAATAGCCCGCTATCCAAAAATTGTCATAATTCTGTTTTGTCTGACTTTCTGCCTTTTTTGAAATTGAACTTATTATCAGAGCAGGTATAAATGGCAATAGAATGTGAAAGAATTTTGCAAAAGTTCATGAAATAAGAAGTCTAGACACTCAATGAGGAAGCCCTGGCTTGATAATGGAAGAAAATGGAGTCACACAACAGACAAAGGAAGGAAGACATTATACATGTCATAATGGGCTCTTTTAAACAAAATGAATGTAGACATTTTGAAGAGCCCACTTTCATTTACCATTCCTTATCTTTTGAGAAACTTCCAAACAGGGTATGAATCTTGTGAAAAATAGATCTCTTGTTTTTTGAAGCAAGATTGAGTTCATAGTGGTCTGTGCCATAAATGCTGAAAACAAGGAAGGAAACTGACACTTGCCACAATCTCATAATCTTGCCATTTGATACCAGGAAAGACTCTACCTAGACAAATATTACCCAAACGTGGTATCTATTGTCTTTTACATTGACCATATATACATTCATATCGTCACTATGTAACAACCAAGATGAGATCCTATGATCTGTTTTTAATATTCACTTCCCTCGCAAATTGAACCAAGAGTGTTCTTGTATAAGCAGGCAAGTGATGTCATGCGCACATCAGGTTTCTTCACCACACCTTTCCGGAAAAGAAGGATTTTAAAATCAACTTAGATATAGTGTGTGTTTAGATAATAACTTAATTGTTCAAACATGTTGGGAATTAATTCAGAATGATAATGAATTGGTGGAAATCAAAGATTATAAACTAGTGACGGAAGCATAATTTGATTTAAGATATTACCAGTTATCTCGCGTAAGCAGACCCTAGGATTACCTTCATTAATGAAGCCACCTGTACAGCATGACACTCAATTATTTGTTGTAACTTCAAAATGGGCTCATCTTTTTACCTTTAAGTGTGACTATATCTACACTGCCTTCAGAGCATTCCACAAATAAACCACACGGAGAACCATATGCACTGATAAGAAGACACGATTAACATAATGATGCATATTAAAGTAGAAAGAAAAACATCGTTATTTACATGTACATCCTTTATATAAAACAAATACGTCTATAAAAACATAAATAGAAATGTATAAAATGACAAGCAAGATGTAAATGAAAAAGAGATACTGAAAGTGTTCTCGAGTTTTGAGAGGGGGTTGCCATTAAAGATATGCCCCACCCCCCCTACATGGTGAGCAGTCAAAACAGTCTGATCAGTATGCTCGCTGGTGCTACAATGTGGTTTCGTGCGAGCACAAGCTCAGACCAAGGAGCGGCGTGCCTGCAGGAAGCGTGGCGTTGGAATTCACTGCGGGATCCTGATCGCGGTCGAGCGTGTTGTTGCTGGAGGGGAAGACGATCTCTTGTTTTTCTCGCGGGGACGGGGGGTAGCTACCCTCTCCGCGAATCGACGACGAGTACCCGATACTCCGGCGGAGGCTGTTGTCGTTGGCATTGTTGACGTTCTCGTGGGAGAATTCGTGGTCGCGGTCTTCTTGGACAAGGTCGATGGGGGCCTTGGTGACCACTGGGTAGTCATGCTCCATACGGATCTCCTCTACAGCTGGACCCCACTCTCGCAGCGGCATCGATGCCAGCCAGAAGAGCTGCAAGAGAGAGACATTTATACACTCCTTAGGAAAGTCTTTCATGAATACCATACCAGAATTACTATATAGCAATGTGGTTAACGTAAAACCTGTACATAATGATTCATTGCCCAAGGGAGAACAGAAATTTGGTCTGTACAATTAGGAGATCTTTTTGTCCAGGTAACTTTAATACAAGATTCAATGAAAAAAATATTTTAAGGAAACAAACACGTGGAGTTAGTGAGTGAACTTAAATTTAGAACCTCTTATAATTTTCCAACCTGCTCCCCTGTTGTTGTTTTTTTGTATTCATTAATTTTGATTTCATGGTGTAGAGGGTCTTTTCTATTTTAAAGTCCAGAGACTGAATTAAGTAGGATGTGACTATTAGAGCTCTGCTTCAATGCCAGTCAACATTCAAGGATGAGGATTCCATGTACCCACCTCGGTGAAGTATCGGTACACCGAGATGTACTTGCACAGCTCCATGACGGCTCCCGAGAGAAAGCCGATGATGAGGGGCACAAAGGCCATGATGATCGCCACGGCAACGTGCCAGCCCTGGTACATCTGAAAGTCCAAGTCCAGCGATCGGAAGACCAGGTACAGATTGTAGACCCACCCCACCTGGTGGCAGACACGGAAAGGACGAAGGAAAATGATCATCAACTGGACACCTACAGACTCTGACAACATCCACTCACAAGTTACATTAAAGGGACGATACTGTACTGGGAAGACAAAAAGGCCTTCAAAAGGTAATCGTCAGCAATCTTCTTGTCAATGGTCTTAAATTCATGTATTGTCCATTTTAGACACTTGTTGAAAGTTATTTGCCCTAAAACAGTCCACAATTGGAGTAATCCTTAAAATCCTAAAATGTGCGATTTAATCACTAATTACTCCAAATGTGAATCATTTGAGGGCAAAGATCTTTCAGCAAGTTTCTAAAATGGACAATACATGAATTTAAGACCACTGACAAGAAGATTGCTCACGATCACCCTTTGAAGGACTTTTTATCTTCCCAATACAGTATATTCCCTTTAAGCACCCATGTTTGGAAAGGCTATCAAATAGCACACACCAACTCATGTGTTATGACATATTGTGTGCATTATGTCTGGGAATTCCTGTTCTAGTTATCTTGTTTAAAAGTGGACAGTACTCAAACGGAACAGAAATGAATTAAATGCATTCTAGCATGTAAGAATACAGTTCTTAACCAACTAATACTTTTTGTGTGCCACATGTGCATTTATTCACAAGTAATATAAACAAAACAAAAAAAAAGTAAGTCCCACCCGCCCCCACCCCCCAAGCAAAATGGCATAACTTTTTATCAAAGAGATTTTGGGCAAAATAATTTGGCAGGATTGTTCCTTAAAGCGGCCAGCCACTGGTGATTCATGTATTCCAGAGCAATTCGCTTCCTCTGGATTGCACGCATTATAACCCCCATATTTAGGACCAGCGAAATTGAACACTCAACGCACATGTGACAGCTTGCGCGCTCGGCTCCACTGGTCAACCACCCGGTATTCACAGCAACACTGGATATGTGTACACACACAAACACACACACAAACACACACACACAACCATCCCCACCCCCCTTAAACACATACATATATGCATACATGCACAATGCGCATTCACACCCGTTTACAAACTCATCGAGCCGAACGTTGTTTTCCTGGAAATTCAAACACTTTGAACATAGTCTGTCCTTACATACCATATGTCGTGCGGAATGTAATCAAATCTTTCAAATATTACCTTCATTGGTTTTTGCTGGACTGTTTCTGCATAAAAAATATAGTATGACAACTGATTCAAATTGATTCATTGGCACTGGTACTGCTCCTTACCCCAATCGCGATGGGAATGATAGCGGCCTCTAAGCCTGCAAACAGGCCCTGAAAGACGATGGGGAAGCAGCCCACCATGGCCTTGATGTCTCGCTGGAACTTGAGGAACCTCCATGCTGGTATCGTTCCTGGTCAAACAAATATGATAAAGGAATTATTCTCCTCATAACAGACAGAGCACAACGTCTGAAATGTCCAGACTGATACTTTTTCTTTCTGATACTTAAGAAACCTCAGGTTAGTTACAAAACATAAAAATATAACAGTGTCTCCACAATTTGGCCTCTCTTCTTTCTTTCTTATTTTGCTGTGCAACTGCTCTGGACTAGTTCACAACTCTCATCACCAACCTTTCCTTCTACTTCCATTTCATCAATCATTTTTTGGTTTAAACACTGGAAACTGAAACTCAACACAGTACTACAAACATTCTTTACTTATCTTACTTTCTAAGTTTATTTACAACCTTTCTAAAAGGTTGCTATTATATCACGGTCATTACAAATGTATCAAAAATAAACATCAAATGCCATATAATTACAAACAGTCTTAATATCACATTTTTCAAAATTGTAATCGATTTTTCTTTTCATGAAAATGGAGGTGGAAGAGGAAAATGAGAAAGAAAAGAGGAGAAAAATGATCTACCACCAGCAATACTGTATCTTATAAATTGAAAGACAATTTGCAGAAATGCATATATAAGTAGCAATTGCTTCCTGAAGTATAATAAATCAACTTTAAGGTATAACAAACCAAGTTAATGTAAATGTAGGTGACATTTAGCCAGAAAGAGAGAGAGAGAGAGAGAGAGAGAGAGAGAGAGAGAGAGAGAGAGCAAAAGAGAGGAATGGGGAGAGAAAGGGAAAGCAAAACAGGGCAAAAAACAAGAAAATAACAGGGAGATGGAAAGAATTGGAGGCAAAGAATGGACGAGGAATAGAGAGAGTGAGAGAGAGAGAGAGAGAGAGAGAGAGAGAGAAAGAGAGTGAAGGAAAGAGAGAAAGGAGGAGGAGACAGCAGAGGATATAGAGACGGCTGGACTCACCATAAATCCATGTCAGAGCCAGAGGCAAGATCACAGACAGGATGAAGGGAATGTGAGGCAGGAAAAACCTGTACACCACCGTCCAGAAGTAGGGCCCCTCCTGTCCATGTTTGAAGCGGTCAAAGATGAGAAAATATTACACAAGGTGATCATCATCATCATTTACTGCCCAAAGTGAGATCTCAATCTTTCAAGCAAGTTCCCAATTTCGTAGGTTTAGTGATTATTTCATCTCCATTTGGTTTTAAAATATTCATGACATTGGTGATATATACATCAAACATTCTTCCCGTGAATTGACAAGTAATGACGTGATGGGCTGCACATATAATTGACTTACAGGTGTGATGAAGAGCAGACCGCCTCCGAAACAAACCACGGTGATGAGGAACGAAGCTGGAATGATCGTCTTCCATGAATGTCGGCAGCCAATCACATCCAAGAATGCGATCACCATGGACAAGGCTACAACCGCCTAGGAGAGGAATTGAAGCAACAGTAAATGTATGTATTATCACCTCAGTAACTCTTAGTCTTTACATGTCATGGATGTTATACATTAGTAATTGAATAAGAAAATTTCTGCACATATTTCTGAGTTCCCCTTATGATTCACCTATGTGAGGAACAAAGAATAATCTTTTCAGGCATGCAGCTTCTTTATGATTTGATTGATGAGTTTGTAACATAAGAAAATTGCAAAGGCCACGTTTTCTTTGTTTTGTTCTTTTGCAAATTTCCTATGTATTCTTTTTTTTTTTATTTCATTAGAACTCATATCACATTATTATTGAGCTATAAAAAGGCCAAAATCAATCGATTGAAATGATTGGAATGTGAAATAATTGGGATATTGTGATTAAGATGAAAGAAAATCCTTTCCATTGGGCATTGGGTTTGTACACAAAATCACAAAAATTAGCTGGATTCGGGGTGGCATCCTCTTGCGAAAATGATGCGATGTAGGGATGGTATCCCCGTTCATCACGATTTCTCAAAAGTTGCACAAGACTACAAAGAAAAAGTTGTAAAATCTCGCAGCGATATCATTTTGCGCTTCTGAATGATTGCTCGAAATGTTGGGGGGGGGGGGGGGCAGGGGCCATTATGGCCTCCCAGCCTGATTAGGGTTAACATACACTATCATTTTACTATGAGAGTTTAACACTCTGACATAACTACAGAAATAAATATTAAATACCAGTATGAGCAATTCATGAGTGAAATCTTAAGGAAGGTTTTTCTAATCAAATAATGCACCTCCCCCCCCCCCCCCCCCCCGGCCAGATTTGGGTTAACTCTGTACTAATGTAGATGCCAGAATGTGATCCATTCAATCAAAAGCATTGCATGCGAGCGACTCAGTTCTTTTATCACTTTAATCACGAATAAATTCTCAGAGAAACTATAATACACGTATGTTCCAGTAGCCTTGATAAATATCTGATCTGAAAGACAAACACATATTTCGTGCAATCCACACATGTACCAAGTTTGAAGCAAATCTGGTTAACGATTCTCAAGATATTGCCTAAATGGTTTCAGGACGGATGTACGGACGGACAACCCCAAAACATAATGCCTCTGGCCACTATGTGGCAGAGGCATAAAAATCCTTCTCTGTTAGTTTAATGTGTATGCTTTTGTTAAAACACATTACATATTTACCCTTTATACGCCTATACTCTACACAAATCTAATTGAGAAGCATTTTGTTTTTCGAACAACATGAGTTCCTTGTGACTTACCTGAAAGGCGAGGGTGGAGAGGAATGAGAAGAAGAAGAGAAGGAAGGACATGATCCTGGCGTGTGGCAAGGTGCTGAAGATCATGGCCATCAGCACAAAGATGGTGTCTCCTGGTGGGGGAAGAAACACAAAGACACAATACTCTCAACACCAAAACCAGGGAAAAGTCCATTGACTTATTACACATTTCATGGACCTATGGTACTGGGAGGATTAAAAAAAATGCTCAAAAATGTGATTTCATGTACAAATCCAATGCAAACTCTGTACCTAGCCAAAATTCATAAATGTATCATTACTTTTATTTTTTTACTGATGAAAAACAATAGATTTCATGTTATTTATGACTGAAATAGTGTTGCCAATGATTTCCATCGAAAAAGCAATGAAAAACATAAAGTCGAAAAAACAAAGAAATACATAAGAAAACATTTGAAATTGCCATTTTCTAAAATCTTAATTTGATAATAATCCTGATAAGAGTGTCTGGACTGAAATCTAGCAGTTTTGGGCTATACTTAAAGATTTACAACCAAATTATGATTTTATGCATTAATTAGCATAATTGATTAATTAAAAATAAATTTGAACAATTTTGGTGCTATGGACAATTGAATTGTGGAGATTATTTACGTCATCGGTGACGCACGTGCCAATTTTCGTCGCGATCAACGGTCGAGATCTAAGGGGGGGGCTGTTTTTTCCCCCTCCCCAGGGTCGTGGTGTAGAAAATTGGAACATGGCAAGGAACATGTACCACTATATTCTGAATCTAATTAAATTAACTTGCTTCTACCATATTATACACCTCTTGGTCTTGAATCAGGGTATTACATGAGCACATTAAATGGTACTTAGTACTAGAAAACTGCTGTATGAAAACTAATTTTGTCATATTTATAATTACAATGTTTCTTAGTATACATGTACTAAAGATCAGCAAAAAAAAAATAGATCAACCTAGATCACCATCTTTAAAAAAAAATTTAAAGGTCAAACAAGACAATGGTTCTACAGATATACAACTTTATCCAGGTATCATTCCCATTTATATGCACTGCATAGAGTAAAGTTAGCAACAAATATAGACACTTTCAACTTATCATCTGAACATCAATCATGCTGTCAGAGTGTAGCATCTATAATGGCACATAATACAAATGTACATGCATGACAACTAAGAAAGGATTCAAAGAAACTATCTACATGTATATCTCAACTTGTTACTCTACACTATCCATGACAGCTTTAGGAACGCTGGTCGAACTCTGCCAAGTTCTGAGCAGCAGCGAAATCTGATATTTAGGACTCCTCTTGAGAAAGATAGCTGGCATATCCCCAGATATCAACAGCAAATTCTTGATACTTGTAGTGGCTTATTGTTCGTGATTGCATGCCAATATAAAGACAAAATTATATGAAAATGACTCTCAACATGTCAAAAAAAAATGGGGAATGTAATGTCTGTGAAGCTGCATTTGCCATCTTGCAAAGAGTTACGTCACCTACCTGTTGAGTGTGTTGTGTTGTTCGTCACATAGAGCAGTTGTTGGCCCGGGAGCTTTTCAACCGAGGCCGTTCTGTCTAAGAAATCTACGACTGATTTCTTCATGAGTGTACCGCCGTAACCGATGTAAGTGAAGAAAGTCACAGCAGAAAGGAGGTTCACGAACAGCGTCACCAAGATGAGCACCACAGAGTCCCTGAAAAGCAATGAAAATTTGATCTGATTTAACCTGATTTCACTTGACTTTAAAGGGCATATACTGTACTGGGAAGGCAAAAAAACCTTCAAAAGGTAATTGTTAGCAATCTTCTTGCCAATGGTCTTAAATTCATGTATTGTCTTTTTTAGAAGCTTGCTGAAAGTTATTTGCCCTCAAATGATCTACATGTGGAGTAATGAGTGATTAAATCACAAATCCTCAACATGTTCGGCCCGAACATGTTGAGGATTTAATCATTAATAATAAATTAATCCAAATGTGGATCATTTGAGGGCAAATAACTTTCAGCAAGTTTCTAAAATAAACAATACATGAATTTAAGACCATTGGCAAGAAGATTGCTAACAATTACCTTTTGAAGGCTTTTTTGTCTTCCCAGTACAGTATATGCCCTTTAAGGTGAAGGGAAAGTTAACATGTTTGGAACTGGTGGGGAAATCTGTGACAGATTGAAAAAGAAAGAAAGAACAACAGCACCATTTAATAAGGCCCTGAAGTAGAGAATAACAATTTCTATATGCAAAATGATAAATTATATGAAAAATGACAGTTTAAGCACAATGCACTTAAAAGTAAAAAAATTCTTGTTTCGCTCTTGATACCTCTTGCTTTCCAGCTCTTCGAATCATTTTCTTTTGCACTTCCAGTTTCGGTTCACAAGGAAGTTTTCAAACACTAGTTGATTAAATGACCACCTAAGACAGCTGTTGTGATATCATGATAGCCAGCGATAACAAATGATGTTGTTTGTGAAAGTACCAACATGGGCATGGTCCAAGGAGAGATGAGTGCAATGTTTTTATTTTCACAGAAGTTTATTGAACGCTCAAGCTGGAAAAGATTCTGCAACATGGGTTATGTATGTGAGGATTTCAGGCTAGCGATTATGATTTAAAACAATTCTTAAAGGTGATACTTATAGGAAATAAAATCAAATAAATATAGTTTATTTTATGATTGAATGAGTTACTAAAGCAATTTATGCAGCTAGCATGCCATGAAAGTGTTCAGTTTTGTGTTTTGTGAAAAACAAATTTCACTAAATTGACTCTCTACTGACCTACGAAATCGCCAAAGGGAAAGTGGCTTTGTGTGTATGTCAGAGCCCGGATATACTTCATGGATAGTAATGTGTGATGCACAATAACGCCTCCCTGTCCTTACATCAAACCTAAAGGCCGTTTCGGATGACAGTAGGGCATATTTGTCCCAGAGAATAGGGTGATTGTTTTCATCCTAATTTTGCTTTTTCGGAAGTAATATATTGTTTTAATATCATCCAAGTTTATTGCATGGCTTATAAGCTTTCTATAGATGATTATCTTCATATTTAGGAATTTTCTATGAATATCACCTTTAACTTTTTGGGTCAACACTAGTCAATCTGCCTTTCCTATTTCCCAGCTTCTTCTGGACTTATATTGTATAATCATACATGCATATTGAATAGAGTGCAGCACAGTAAACCTTAATCAAGACAGTGGGGGAAGGAGGGGAGGTTGCATAATGCTCCTCCGTTGAGTTTCGCATGATCATTCTGAAACATGCACATATATCCCTCTGCGATCTCATGACCGGCCTCATCAAGGTTTTGTTTCTTCTGTAGAACAGCTTTAATTACAAAAAATCCAAGACGCTCCATCCCAACACACTTTCAGAACTATGCTAGAAACACACTTTTTAAAACCTTCGCAACAGGTCAACCCTTTTAGGGAAAGGGCTTTCTGGGGTAATTTCAATTTACAAAGAAATTTTAGGCATTCACCCAGTAAAAAGGATAGCGTGCTTCATCCTGTAAATGAATGAACCGTTTTTTCTCATACCTTCGCTTTCGTATCTGTTATGTATGGTTCATTTACACATTGCCACATCTTCACATCATCTTAATGATCTTATAATGTAGCTTTTCATTTTGCATCTATTGGTGCTATTGTCCTGGCCATCGTCATTGTAAGGATAATCCCTACACTAATACGTAGTCGCAAAGACAATAGCACCTTGGCGCTTAGAAATATTGTATTAAGCATGTACATATGTGTATTATTATTATTGTTTTATTACTATTACTACAGATGACTAGAATAAAAAGCTGAGTTGGCTTACATGAAGCAGTTGTTGTGGAACTTGTTGTAGCTGCTCAGCGACATGAAGATACCACACATGGGAGCAAATGTGTACATGGCACACTGGAAGGCTTCAGACCACACCTGTCAAGTAAGGTTACGAGTCAGTGGATTACAGTCAAACCTGCGTTATTGACCACCTGCATACAAAGACTACTGTAAAAGTGGAAATTTTCGCGCGATCAATTTTTCGCGCTCGGCGGAGTTAAATGAATTTCGCGGGTTGTCCAGCCCTTTGGAAAATCAATTCACTCAGCTCACCACTGCCACGCCAGTGCTGGTCGGGCAGCGACAATAGCATGATGATGTTGTTGAAGCGCTGACTAAGGCTTAACTATAAACGTAGGCCTGACTTTGTCATCATTTGAGAGAGAGTGGCTATATAACCTTTTCCTGGAATCGACAAAGCGTAATATTCGGTTTTTAGGAAATAATGTTCGATAATTGATGGAGCTTTCTTTTTTCATATCATGAAAATAGTCAAATCTTAGTGAAAACTAGTTACATTTTCATTTATTCTACGGGAGTTATAGTACCTCTAACCTTAAAATTTCACAGTTGGTATCCCAGCGATACGTGCAAAATATGTGCAAACTATCATAAAGTTTGCAGATGTTTGTAAAAGGTATGGGCCATCTTTAAAGTAGCTTGTAAATACATACTGTATAACCCAATTGCTTATAAGGACTGTATGTCCAGTCTTCCTGGAATGGTCTTTCCAGATTTCATTGTACAAACGAATAATGCTGGTCATGTGGTCATACAAACTAAATACACCTAGCCAATTACTCATCTTTCTATCTCCCAAACTGCATCAAAAAATCTAGAATGCAGTCAAATGGGGACTTTCCCACGGTGATCTTTTTTAGCACGAAAATGCAGGAATATCTGATGTTTTTTTCAATTATGCTGACAGACAGTAACAAAATCAAATTTCAATTCCCACTTTACAAGTATGACTTCAGCTCACGATGACGACCAAATCTATCATATTTTATAGCAAGTATGTAACCATGACATTTTCTGACAGCCATCTACAAGTGCTCCCAGGCACTCTTGTGTGACACAGACAAAACAAATCGCAGTATCGTTTCCTGAGTGCATGCTTGAGTATTTCTGGCAGCGCATACATTAATATATCATATCGAATAATAATAGCCGGATGTCTCATCTTCAGTCTCTCTTTTATATTTCCAGTTTTTAAAGATTGTTTTTTTTTTTCTTAACTGGATCCAAAATACCTGATCCACTTGGAAATAGCCATTTCCAACATAAATTAAAACAAGGGTGTTATTTCATTTAGCAATGCCAAAATCTGTTGATGATGTGCAGGCACACGACAAATTTTCTAATCGGTTTAGAATGAATAATTTGTTGTAATTTTGACACAAACCTCTCTGTTTCTGGTAAATGGAACAAGAAGAAAATTAAAAATCGCTGCTTTTATTATTCTTAATATCATCCTGTGAAATTCCACAGAAAAATTTCCAAGAATTACAAATGATTTGAGGGACTGACTTACAATTTAGCCTAATAATCTTGAACAGGTGATTGAGAGAATACTGAGAACATAAAATACATATGTAATTATTTTGAAGGGGACATTTTTGATGTGACATCTGTGATGTTACCTTGACATCCAGGAGCTTGTAGACATCTGGCCAGAAGAGAAACTTGATGCCGTCCAAAGCGCCTTCCAAGATGGCTCCCCTGATGAGGAGGACGAGCAGCAACACTATGTGAGCACTGGCCAACAGATAGGCAACCTGAGGCACCAAAGACAGGAGAAACTGGCATCTTATTCTCATTCTTCCAAGAATATAACAAGACAAAATGATGACTGATGTAAAATGAGAAAATTATGTAAAAATTAGCAACACCATGCAAATGTTTATTGCATAGTTTTCATATCCTGATTGGCAAAACTACATATCTAAATAGCACATTCCAAAATTTCTTTTTTAAATGCACTTCCGCGCGTATAATAAACATCCTGATTTGTCACAATAGTGTTGCCAATTTGAAAGCCAAATTCATGATGAAACTGACCTTGCCGAATGATTTGATGCCAAAGAGGATGATGTGGAAGACGACCACCCAGGTGACGGCCAGGCTGATCATGAGGTGCTTGATGGGATAGTCTAGCTGCTCCGTGCTGCCGGCCTGCATCTTGACATGGTTTCTGCAAGGGGCAAGGGCAACACATGGATAACCAGAAGCA
Organism: Arbacia lixula; assembly: GCA_963669155.1. Taxonomy (NCBI): domain Eukaryota; kingdom Metazoa; phylum Echinodermata; class Echinoidea; order Arbacioida; family Arbaciidae; genus Arbacia; species Arbacia lixula. The sequence continues at coordinate 11,772,893 of OZ022582.1, read as the reverse complement.
CAATAACACATTTTATATGCTTTTTCACACTAGATTTTCTAAACCCCTTACTATCCTCAACCCCGGACTATCATTAACCCCATACTATTTTTTTTTGTTTCACACTGTCTTTCTTCACCCAGTACCATTTGCTTTGCTGGGTTGATGATCTTTATCGCGTTTCACACTGTACATGCCTTAACCCTGGACTATGGAAAAGCTTATGAATATTGATTTACCAATGCACACGGTGTCTGTGATTGGCTAATGCTTAGCCCCGCTTTCTCAGCCCTGTTCGATTTCACACTGTTTTTTGTAAAAGGTTAACTCATGAAGATATCATAATGTCATATTCTTATGAATCCATTTCATACAATAATGATTGTAGATGTATATTTACTGCATGAAAGTGCTCTGGAATAGCCACAGATTCCTGCCTGTGTTAATAAACCCTGTAGCAATAGTCACACAGTGCATAGTGAAATACCTTGATTCAAATCTGTTCTTTACACGAACAATCAAACTTAATCTGACGATGGATCAAATGCTGCATGTGGATATCCTTGCAAAATGGCAGGCTCTAATCAGGAAGACTTTATGTTTGCCTATCACTTGATCCCGATGACTCAATAAAGGATTATGGGATGTAACGGGAGTGCTTTATAGTTAACCCATCTGCTCCATAATGTGTTACTGTAATACACTCATCACAAAACAGGATTTTTTTTACCCATAGAAAATAACACTCTTCACTTTTCATTTGCTAAAGATGCATTTTTGAGACAAGACAAAAATAGAGTCATCTTGTGGAGAAAACGTATGCTTTTTCATTTGAAGCATATTGTAGAATTTGCCAAACTTGATATCAAAGGTCATAGCCCTAAATGCTATATTTGTAGTACTTGGTCCAGAATGGGACTACAAACGTAAAGGAGCGAGGTAACCCATGCGCTAGGCTCATCATTTCTCTGGGTTAATTGAAACATCTCAAGATTTGCACCTGTAAAATTCCTCTTCTGGCATGGTCGTTCCCGTCACGTTGCCATCGTCCACCGATGACGTCTCGTAGTTGAAAGGCTCCACCGTGGTGTAGTTCCCGCCAGTCCCGTTAGCTTCGAGCGCAATGACCGGTGGGAAGAGGGAATTGCAGCGGTTGCTGTTCCAGTCGTTGGAGCAGGAGGAATAGATGAGCTGGTCCGTTGGGCCGGGCAGGAAGACGGTGTAGATGTAGTAGACACTGTGGCCCCCAAACGGCCCCCACAGAAAGGCGAAGCCCAGGAGCTGCAGCAGCATGCCCACACTTAACCCTACAACACCAATACATGTGGAATTACATCACAAAAAATAATAATCACAAACACAATAGTAATAAGAATAACAATGATGATAACAATAATATAAAATATGATCATAATAATACATCAAAATACAATTTCTATAATAGCGCAGATCAGGAGCTGTAACGATCCATGGATACATTCAAAATAGTTTTACCATGTCATCTTTTTGTTGAATCTCTTTCATATCAAAGCTGTCCACACATGTAATCTTGTATTGTAGTATAAGAGATGTATTTAGGACATCAATGAGAACCATGAATGTGCATGTATTAATTGATGACTTGATTGTTGTACGCATGCGCCAATGAGAGCTGAATGGCATGGACATGGATCCACACGTTTACAGTTAGCCTTTGTCTAAGAGTGTTCTGATTTATCGCCTTTTGCACAAACCCACACACAACATTACTTGTATGTATAGTATCCAGATGATAGGAAAGTGTTGCTGACCTTTAATGAGGGGGCAGAACTTCCAGCAGGTGAAGATGGACGAGCTGCAGAACTGACCCAGGGAGATTTCCATCAAGAGAAGCGGTAGGATCAGCAGGAAGAGGGCGATCATGTACGGGATCAGAAACACGACTGGCGGAAAAGACAAAAAACATGGAAGCGTTTCAAAGGGAGCTACTACTAGCAGTTGTACTCCTTTCTTCCTCCAAAGAATCAGCAGGAATAAGTCAACGATATGGGATCAGGATCACGAATGAGACGATACTTATTTTTACTAATAAAATCAATCACATCATAAAGCAGTTACTAGGTCCATAAGAAGTAGCGCTGTAAGTTTGCTTGTTTAAAGGGAATATACTGTACTGGGAAGACCAAAAAAAACTTCAAAAGGTGATTGTGAGCAATCTTCTTGTCAATGGTCTTAAATTCATGTATTGTCGATTTTATAAACTTGCTGAAAATTATTTGCATTTAAATGATCCACATTTGGAGTGATAAGTAGTTAAATCACAAATTCTCAAAATGTTCGGGCCGAACATTTTGAGGATTTGTGCTTTCATCAACGAGTACTCCAAATGTGGATCATTTGAGGGCAAATAACTTTCAGCAAGTTTCTAAAATGGACAATACATGCATTTAAGACCACTGACAAGAAGATTGCTCATGATCACCTTTTTGAAGGTTTTTTGTCTTCCCAATACAGTATATGCCCTTTAATTCCGGGTAGCAAATTATGCTCTCTTTCTTGTCTTCATTAAATGCATGGTTCTTTAGAATAATGAAAGTCAATGCATCATTATCCATAAGAACCAATGGAGATGCTTAATCAGGATCTTTTTTTTTTTCAAACTTTCCCCACTGGTGTTTCTCTGCTTTGTCCACACTCATTTAATACCAACGTATTACTTGGATCTCAGTCACTGAACCTCCTCCGTATCAGTAAAAAATCACTCAAAATGATGTCATGTACGATTTGAGAGTACTTCTGGTTCAGAATTATGACTAGAGCACGAATGGGTTAACCCAAAGTATACTTCATGCTGAAACATTCACAATGAGCGTTAAGTCAATGGGAAGGATTAGGTGGCTGGTAATCCCCTTAAATCCCCTCATGATTATCCATCCACAGTATTGTGAGAGAGCTTGTGTTAGGAGATAAACCTCCTGCATTTTATCACTCAAATTCACTCAATAAGAATGTCTTCATTAGCCCGATGTGGGCGAAATAGCGAGCTTGTTCTGATCGGGTAAGCTAGCAAGATCACAAAATTGCTAGCTATTTGCATCTTCAGTAGCCAGATCAGGCGTAATAGCTGGCTATTTGGTCGAGAAAATTTCCCAAGAAATCTTGGGCTAGATGGAGCTAGCTCGAGCTAGTTCGCGAATTAGCTCGAGCTAGCTCGGAGCGTCTTCATTAGCCTGAAAATTTCCTGACACCGGCATGCATCACTGCGCACGAGGCATTGTTTATGTTAGGTTTTTACACTGCGTGAATGCGAGCTCACAAGCGAAGCCATGCGGTCATGGCCTATTCCCGTCGCACACTTCGCATGTGCGAACATCAGGATAATTTATGCATCCCAAGTTTCAAGATTACGTATCCCGAGTTTCGAGCTAATGAAGACACAATTGCAACTTCAGGCTAGTTCCCCAGGTCAGCAAAATAGCTTCAGCAAAATAGCTTGATATTTCGTCTGATCAGGCTAATGAAGACGCACCTAATGTTTTGACTACTTTTTATCGCTGAGACCAATTTTTAAAATATTCGACTCATACCTCCTCCGTTGGCGTACATAATGTAGGGGAAGCGGACAAAGCTATCGATGTTGAAGACCACGCAGAAGATTGCACACATGAACTCCATCTTGTGACCCCAGTTGCCCTTGTGGAGATTCTCGTCACTGTAGCCGATGGGGAAGGGAGGGGGAAACCCCTTCCTTGGCACCGGCATGGGCAGGAACACGTCCCCGTTGCCCTTCTCATCCAACAGCTTGGTTTCTAGCATGGGAAAATATAAAGTCAAGATCGTGAAGAAGTGATTAATCATTGCAACAGAACATCTATGTAATACTGGATGCCCCAGAGTGGTATACTACGTTACATTGCATTCAGCTAACATGAATAGTGTGTGAATCGAAGAATCAAAGAGTAAAAGCTGAATGCAATATCTGGTATACCACAAAAGAGTATAATATTATCATTAATACACGAGTAAACATACATCTAGGCCTATATATGGTATCCCAAGAAAGAAATCTACTATTATGCCAGCTGAATTTAATGCAATATATCTGCTTAGGTATTCTAAGATGGTCAAGATGATGGTATGACTTCATGACACTGACAATGACCATAAGCGTGCTTTATTGCATTTGGTGCACTCTTCTAAACTTGAAAACAAATGATCATTGGGAATACCAGGCAATCAGAAAAGAATCTAACATAAATCAAATCAAGCAAAGATCTATGAACATAACACATGCATTGGATTGTAAAGTATTAATTTCTTGTGCACAAAAAGTTGACTAAGTAAATACAAAATATGATACATTTCACAATTTAATAATAGCTCACTAGTCATAGGTTACTGCAACAGAGCCTTCGCAAATCCTGTGACATAAAGCGCTGATTGTTATCAGTCCCTGACGGCCCAAATATGGTTTACTTTCTGACAACAAAAGAGTACTAAAATAGTTGGCTAACTCCTGATCACAGTACGGAGGCCAGTGTAATGTCAAGAACATGCACAATGTATGTGAATGCACAGCTCATTTTCCTTTGCAAGGACTTGAGCTTGCTGACATCAGGAATTCTGGTAACATAATATCTAGATGACTAAATAAAATGCGATTGCTTAAATTAGTGGCCACAAGAAACCAACACCCAAGTGTATCTGATAGAATTTCAAATCTCAAGTTTCTTTCTTCAGATTCAGAGCATCCTTTTCCTACTTTTGTCCCACTCTTTCAACAGATAAGGGCATTTGGAGGGCAGATTTGGGGAATGAAGGTTGAATGAAAATTCAATATGATAATAGTGCTCTGTTGTTGTCATGTTGTTTTTTGCACTCCGTAATGAATTCAAGTCATCATGGTCCATGATATGTTAGTCTTTCACCATCTCAGTCCCATATGCAATAAACTGTGTTGTGATTGACATAGTGAGTCCTGGGACTATGAATATTTGGTATTGATTAATGGTTAAATGGACTGTTCGGTTATTCTTCCAGAATAGCCAGGGAGTCTAAGCTGTATTGAGCTCTTTAATAACTCTGTCACTATGCTTGTTCATGGACATTTATTTGTTTGTGGTCTGCATGTTTCTATTAGTGGAAATCAATGGGATGAAAAGTGGGAATGAAATGGCAGCATCAGCTTTCAGTACACTTACATTACCAATAATCATCTTGCTGCATAATGCAGCCTGTATGTGCCAACTCATCTCCTCCCTATCGATCTCTCTATTTTTATTTCCATGCTTCCCACCTCAAATCTGAATCCCATAATAACTTGTCACCTTTTGTGATAGCTTATTTCCACAAGCTCTCCTTCAGTACTCCTTCCTTTCCCTTCATCTCTGCATTTCAACGCATACATAGATCTCCCTATTCTTCAACACAGGGCTGTGAAACTTATCCTGTCTCGCAAGGCCCAGAGCCTTGCCAAAATGTGGTTATATCGGAAGAACGTGATATTGACATCATGATAAACACACATACTAGTCCCATATCTCTAGATCTACTGAGTCACCTGGGACAGCCTAGTTCCTGATAGGATCCTATGGGTCTGAAGTTCTCAGACTTTTACTTTTACTTTTGACACAAAGAGAAACCTATTTCTGTCTTGTCTCTCCATACCCTATCAGCGCATAACCTTCTTTGTGCTCACAAAACTGATATAGTTCATGGGCAACTTGTGATCATGTGTACAAGCACAGCCGTCAGACAGACACAAAATTGGACTTTGGGGTTGGGCCAAAAACACAAAAGAATAATTCATCATGACGTCAAAACACCCAAGCTTCCCCTTTTGTAAGTTCTACCCTAAATCGTCCAGCATCTGGATGTGATGATGTTTTATCTTGACTGACCTTCTCTGTTCCAAATCATATTAATTTCCTAAAACCTACATGTATGTAGATGACATCACAACAAGCCTAGTGGACAGTAGCCTGGTTTCCAGGCTGTAGGACATTTAAAAAAATATATATATAAATTATACAATAAACAGGTTTCACTGCAGGAGACTAATTATTCTTCATTTCTTCTCTGGCATGCCTGGGTTGAGAAAAGAGGAGAATGAAAAAGTGACTAATTTCAAGAGTACTAGAAACTAATTTTTCAGTTTGGATGAGAAATGTGCAATAGCCTGGAGAGAAGGCTAGGCTGATATCAGACTGTTGGGGAGATGTGGGTGGGGTGGGGAAGGAAAATAAAAAAAAGTCTTCATTCAGGAAGAAAAGGAAAGCACGCATATTCCACAAGAAGGTGTCACAGCTTGGTCTTCATAGACGAGAGCCTGGAAGCTAAAGTTGCTCTTTCACACCCTTTTGTATAAATTTACAAACATTTTAGACCAGCCAGAAACAAGATTATAATTTGCTATCCAAGCAGCCACTGTACCTGTGTACCATGCTTGTGCACACTATTGATAAACAAAGGGTGAACGTTGATTGTAACTGGTTGCTTGTAAGCTCTGCCTATTGTGTCCACTGGATATTTTGCATTGTTACGTAAAACATGCTGCTATTGCATGCAATGTGCATTGCTGGGCTATAAAGACTTCATTTAGAGATGGATAGACAATGTTAAGTAAAAAAAAAAATCCTTTTCTTTTGCACTTTCCTTTAAAGAAGTTCCACAAATATGACCTCGAATAGTATTGCTTTACAATTAAAATTTGATAAAGGTAGTTTCTTTTTTTTCTTCTTCTTTTTTTTTAAATTTGAAAAAAAAAATGTATAAACAGCATTCAGATAAAATGAAAAAGGACTTAAAACAGACTTAAAACAAGTTTATGCTGGTATGTTTCTGGGAACTGGGTATACCCGGTTCCTGCTTCTCATTAGGAAACTTGGGAGCCAGGAATATCGAATTTGAGTACCGGTAATGAATTAAGCGATGTCTCCATCACGTATGTTAACAGGATGGTCTAATGATTTGCTGCACTTCCTTAAACACATCCACTTTCAGTGTTCTAGATCCTGCTCAAGGGGATCAAGGGGAAACACGAAAGTAAAAACAAGCCAACTAGGCGTGGATTTAGGCAGAAGTATCAGTGTAGAGGATGAATGGGCAAAACACTGAAGGAGATCAAACAAATTAAACGGATTGGAGATGGAGATCGTCTATTCCAAATTGGCAATGCCTGCAGGTCTATGATGAAAGTCTGCTTCCCATCAACAAACTTCCTTCCTCAGCTCTTCTAGCATTGAATCTTACTATTCTCACACATGTCTACGGTACATCAGAGCTACCAACATTGAAAATCAACAATCAGGAAGATTTTGGAAAATTTCATCAGAAATCAGGGAGGTGTCTATAAAATGCATACAACCCAATGACAATAACTTATCAATAATCAGGGAGATTGGGTGACGTGATGGAATCCAATGCAGTATTTTTGGCCCACTTTCAGGGAGTCCCCTGTGAAATCAGGGAGACTTGGCAGCTCTGCTACGTGCATGACATTCACCAAGTACAGAAGGTTAGAAGCGAAAACAATTATTGGTCACATAGTCAATAGAGTGCCGGGATACCACGATTACCGGTCCCATTTTTGTTGGATTTCAGAATAACAGGAGATAATCATCTCAAAATGGTAATTTCCCTCACATTAAAATTAAATCTGGACCCGGTGATGGCCCAGAAATGGCTATTTTCATTCACACGGCTAACCCTTCCCTTTGAGTCTCTCATTACCATTGGCATGAAGATGCGTAGTAAGCCAATGGAGTTTAAAAGGCTTGGTACTGAGAGGGTTAACTCTCTCATTATCATTGGCATGAAGATGTGTAGTAAGCCAATGTAGTTTTCAAGGCTTTGGTACTGAGAGGGTTTACTCTGTCATTACCACTGGCATGATGGTATGTATAGTAAGCCAATTAGGCTTGGTACTGAGAGGGTTAACTCTCTCATTACCATTGGCATGATGATGTGTAGTAAGCCAATGTAGTTTTCAAGGCTTTGGTACTGAGAGGGTTTACTCTGTCATTACCATTGGCATGAAGATGTGTAGTAAGCCAATGGAGTTTTCAAGGCTTGGTACTGAGAGGGTTAACTCTCTCATTACCATTGGCATGAAGATGCGTAGTAAGCCAATGGGATTTTCAAGGCATTGGGATTTTCAAGGCTTGGTAATGTAAGCGGTAATTCTCTTTTTACCACTTAAGATGTGTAGTAATGGGATTTTCCAAGGCCAGGTAATGTAAGGGTTCAGCATGATTCTGGTTAGGACCACAACTTCCCCAAGATGTCACAAATTACTTCTTTTCAGAAAAAAACAAACTATTGTGCACGTTTGTTGAGTCCGTCAAACAGCAAACTTGGTCGGACATTGTGCAGCAATAGTAGAATGGTGCTCAAGAGTCACGTGAAAGCAGCGGTGAACTTCTTGCGAGAGGAATCGGTTTTAATCTCCCTTCTGGCACATGGCGTCCTGACTTCGTAATCAATATCCTTGGTGATGGTATTTAAGTTGACTGAGATGGGGGAAGGGGGGGGGGGGCGCTCCTGACATCCCAACCTGGCATAGGGCATAACTCCAACTCTGTTTGGATAGTCAGGGTGTCATCTTAACCCTCTCAGTAGTTAGCCATGGAAGGCATGCTAATTTATAACACAATTCATGCTCCTTTGGTTCTGAGAAAGTTAACTATATCCCTTTCATTGAGGTAGATATAAATACAAGAAGAAAAAGCCCCCCCCCCCCCTCCTCCCCCTTAAGCAAAATTGCAAATTGCCAAAATAAGCATAAGTCTGCGCAAAGACAATTTTGACACTTAACAAAATATCTGGAGTGAAGACTAGTCTGCTATTGCCTGTATACAAATAAATTCACACTAGGTAAAGTATATGGCCATTGCAGTCTCATAACTCAGACTTTTACTTTATGCACTATGGGACGGGCATGGGGATGTGCTGCAATGTTTTAGAAGACGTAATTGTAAAGATTTTGTATCCTCCACAACCACAAGCTTTGAGGAATTTTTCCTTCCTCCATCTTTCATAAATATGAAATAAATGTATGAATTTAATGTTCAGTTACGTATGTTTTATGATTTGATGTTTGAAGGAAAACACATTTTTGAAATCAAATCATTCATCATCAATCAATCAAGGCGTGTATGTCACAGTCTAATCATGTTTAAATAGTTACTACCAACAGGGGTCCATTGCAGTAATGTGCACTCTTTCAGCAAAGAGGGAAGCTGTTTCCATGGCAATACAAGCCCCTGTTCATGTTTATCAATCCCCACCCCCCTCCCTCCATCTTCCAGCTCTCGGTTTTACATTCTCAAGTTCTGCCTGCATGTTGACTTACCTGTATTGGGTTCGATCACGGTAATTTCCTCAGGTTCTCCTCGCAGCGACGAGGGGTGCCGATCAGACCCGCTCCTCCTGTCTACGACCATGACGTCCCCGTTGAGGTTGAGGTCGTCTGTAGAGGGCGATATCAAACTCTGGGCGTGCGCAGGGGCGGGTTCGTGTCCACCGAGTGATGAGGACGCATTGCTGATGAGGGTTGTGTTGATGTAGGCTGGGTGGTGAGGGGAATCCAGTTTCTCGTTGGATTCAAACACATCTGATTGGACGATAAAAGAGACACAGGAGGGGTTATTTATGTAGATGAAGTTTGAAAGAAGACAAGAAATAATTGATCGCTCATGCTGGTCATGCTAATTTTGTTGTGTGTCGGGTGGTAAGGAGAATCTAGATTTCTGGTTGATTCAAACACATGTGAAAGATGTGACAAGAAAGACAACAATTAAATCCTATATTTGATGGAAAAGTGAACCAATTTAGAATCAACAACACATTCAAGGAGAGGCAAGTCCAATTTCTCATCTAATTCTGAAATATAGAATGGAATATTGAACCAGATGCTTTACAAACAGATATTACTGAAGTAAGGAAAGTCAAAGACTCAAACCCATTAAGATCAGTGACTTTACATACATGCATTGTTGTACAGAATAATCACGTTTCTAAATAGATTTAGATCTAAAGAGATCTGCATCGGAAAATTGTGACACAGACATTGAGATCCAATATATGATCCAGGAAATGAAGCAAGGGACTCTAGACAAACTTGGCAGCATGGCTGACAAGGTGATTGCAAATAAAAAGAAGCAAGTCCAGATTCTTATTAAATCCATGCACATATGAAATTGGAAATGGAAGGAAAATAATACATCTCTTGGAAAGGTTTGGTTTAAACTCTTGAAGGATGAATTGGATAGCCCTACATTCATCCTCAAAACACAAGAATCCAACCTCAATACAAGGACACGCATAGGTAAAGAAAAGTTGAGACCATATCATGAAGATTAACCAACAGACCATGATACGTCTTGGCAACTCAACTCGGCAATTATGCATGTAGACTAGACCTATAATTTTCACATTAATACAAGTTAAATCAGTGGCTATCACTTTGTCAAACCTTCACTTGTATTCAAGTGACCTTTGCAAGTTTGCATCATAGAGAACATTCACAAAAAACACCCCACATCATCCCATAATATAGACGACGAGGAATGATACACTCGACACCTCAGAGACGTCGATACTGACAGTGACACAAGTGACTTACCTCCAGCTAACCCCAACTAGCAATGCTAAGTAACATCATAGACTTGATGTATATATGATATGAGAACAGCGTGATGGAGCGCGCTCTCTAAAATCCCTGCCCTCCGAACAGATATATGACTCATTTGTTGACATTACTACACTACGTCCATCCATTATGCAACTGGTATGCAAGCTAGACAAACTAACATGCTGTTAGATAGCCGGAGTCTCCTAGACCTAGGAGGGTCTGGTCGCCATATTACCTACATATAGTCTGTAGACTCAGACATGATCGTGGCATCACTGCATGCCTCCACAATGGAGAAATGACTGGTACTACACGGTGGGGTGGGGGGGGGGGGGGGGGGTATATAGAGACAGGGAGGGTTATTCACCTCGGGAAGACAAAAGGTTCCCAGCATTTGGTATACTCCCACTTCTTTTCTCCTAATAACATGGTTGTTACACAGCACATCCTCCGAACTAACTTTTAAAGAATGAAACAAAAAAACGCTCATCCTAAACAAACAACTCTCTAAACAAACAACTCTCTAACTATAACCATTCACTGATGCTATGTAATCGAAATAGGAATGAGACGAGTATGGAAATGACTAAACATCCAATGGCACTGCACAACTGTTACTGTCAGCCAATTAACATAACACTTCAATATATCCATGTGATATTTTCCATATACAGAGGGAAATCGGTCAAAGAAAGGAGGCAAACATCTTTGTCGCTAGTAGTTATCTTCTCGTGGTGGTTCGAAGTCAATCGGAAGAGCCGAGGTAGGAAAGCCTTGCAGCATTCAGGAGATGAGAGCAGTTTTACGACAGGGTGTCCCATTTGCAAAAGTCATGAAACTAGACAGGAACCAGCAGTATACCCTAACGATAACGTGTACGAAATTTCAGTCAAGAAGAAGTAGTTTTGTAGAAACAGTAGTAGTAGTAGTAGTAGTAGTAGTAGAAGTAGTAGTAGCAGCAGTAGTAGTAGTAGTAGTAGTAGTAGTAGTAGTAGTAGTAGTAGTAGTAGTAATAGTAGTAGTTGTAGAAGTAGAATTAGAAGTAGTAGTAGTAGTAGTAGTAGTAGTAGTAGTAGTAGTAGTAGTAGTAGTAGTAGTAGAACATGTGGTCGTAATAGAAGTAGTGGTACATGTATATATTTTACATTTCATCAGCAGTAGTAACAGCAGAAGAAGTAGAAGTAGCAGTAGTACTTCGTCAAGGTGGAAGAGGAGGAAGAAGAGAAGGAGCAGATCTCATCCTGAAAATGGCTTGTTAGCTGGAATGGGAATATAAGAAGGCAGAGGAGTATAATAAGATGACTGTGCAAGTAAAAAAGGATACCAAACTGGAAACGCAAAGGATCAGAGGGAAAGAAAAGAGCAAGAATATCTGATCTGATCAGACGAGTGCTGTATTTTATCTTCACGCACTCCAACCTCCACTATTCAATCATCATCCACCCGTTAATCATGCAGGTTTACCGCATGTGGGGCGGGAGCAAAATCTCATGGATTAGTAAGACGAACAAAAGACAGGCGTAAAATAAAACTCCACGCTAAAAGCGTTGTCTTCCCTCACGCACACACAATGCGTTTCACACCTGCCCCTGTTTTGATAAATCGGCGTGGACAAATCTCATCAAAATAATCAGATCAGTTAATTTTGTCTTCCGGAGGAGAGGAGGAGGAAGAGATAACTAGATGGCGAAAGAAGAGTGGGGAGGGTGAGAGAGTGGGGTAGAGCATGGGTAGAAGATAAGTGGACATGAACACAAAAATGTACGACAGCCAAATCCTATGTATAGTGCAGCAGCTTGTCCAGCACAGGAGGAAGCGGTATTAAAGGGGAAAGTCACCCTGAAATTATTTTGAAAGAAACATGTGAGTGAATGTTTGACGAAAATCGGTCAAAGGAAAAGAAAATTATTTGATTTTAAATTTTCGATTTCGTGACGCCACATGCGACGTGAAAAAATTTCAGGGTGAACTTCCCCTTTAAGTATTCTCTTCCCTCCTGAGCTTTTATCAAACTCCACGCCACGTTATAAACTGGACACGGATATTGAACAAGCAAAGAGACCGCCCCCCCCCCCCCCCCACACACACACACCCCAAATCCCCACCGCCGCCAGTTACAAATGAAAGCACAATATGACGGATGATTCACGATGCACGACATCAATTTCGTTTTCAACGTACATTTGGATGTAGTGGTGGAAGGTTTTCACGCAAATGCATCGCTACACAGCTCCGTTTTCGACATATATCATTTTGCGCTTAACTTCATACCAAACAATAACAGTATAGATGACCATCGCGAACTGCTTCATGTATAACGACGCACTGCGGCCAACTTCGCCCGAATGGCGCAGAGAGCGCAGGGTCAGACTCGTCGACAATACCACACAACTAATCCTGATTAGGGTTTAAAAAGACGAGACTACAGCTCGACTTACCACTCGTCTCTAGAGGGTAGGCCATGGTTGTCGAGACGTACTCTCCCTTGGCAGACTCACGGGCTAACTAACCACGAGTCACCAGTGTCCATGTACATGTAGACACCTATCAAGCCCAACCTAACACTTTCGCATCAAACAACAACAGAAAAGCTCGCCAAAAGAAATGGCAACCATAACATGTTTTGATATGGATCCATGGCCATGCGGGAAGTAGAGGCTATTAAACGCCCAACCAGCTACCCAGTGTTTCTTGGCTACCATCAGAGGCACAGCGGCCTATCCGACGACGAGGAAAATATCATGTCCGGAAACTTGGCAAGGTACAGTCGCCGTCAGACCGACATTTCCATCACTTCCAGCCCAGGATTATATTCTCAACATTTTGGGACAGGTTGCAATTTCCGTTTTTAAGGTATACTGAACCCAAAATCAACGAATGTGAAGTAGATCCACTTCTGGCTATAGGCCATGATAGGCCTAAGCATAGGTCTATAAACTTGATAGCTCCATCATGCTGAAACAATAGTTCCGCAACAGTTCTAGGGTTTTGTTTTCAGTACTCCAACGCAATGTTATATTTCCTGACCATAAAATAACAGCCAACATTTAGGCCTACCACAGTATCATATTGATCCAGGACCATGTCGGGGGGAGTGGGGGGGGGGGGGGGGAAGCAGGCGTGTAGAATGATTTGTTCCCATAATGTATTCTTTAACTATACATTTATACATTTATACAGATAATATTGTTATCATTTTGATGAATGTTCCACAGTATGCACTCGTCTCAGAATGTGCACGCGTGGGGTCTGCAGTACGTCGCTGCAAAACAAAACAGAAATATGCCGGGTTATTGATAGTCACACCTCCAGGGTTGATGCTTTGTGATTTCGTCCTTGGTACAACAGCCATTATTATTTACCACAAGAAATCTATAATAGCGTCTACATAATGAGCACGGGCGTCACAACGCATCGTTTGTGAGGAAACAATGTACCGTGTGCAAGCGCGCATCATTTTGTATGCATTCTGTATGGTGTTTCACCAAGCTGTTCGCAAGTTACGAACGACTTTACGAACGACTGGTGATCCCTTCTTGTGCTAAATCAGATTCTCGATGAACAAAGTGTGGTATCGCATTTAGAAGAAATCATCAGTCGTTCGTAAAGTCGTTCGTAACTTACGAACAGCTTGGTGAAACACCCCCTTGGTGTGTTATGTTTCTCCTCAATTTGCTTTCATAAACTTACGTGCATGTACCACCAGAACGAGAAGATACAGCATCACGGCACGTTTAAAGTGAAAATAAAATTATTGCTTCACAATGCTTCACAATAAAAAGTAATACGCATTTATGCCACGGTTAAAGGTTGGTGCTTTGTCTTAGAATGTATTATCAGTCAATATACAAAGCTAAATCAAGACAAAATGCTGTCCAATAATAATTAGCTAATTTTAAAATTAGTATTTCATTTCTCTATAGGAAAAGGAACGATATTGTGACGGATAAAAAAAAAAGGGTTTATTGCATTTTCCTTATTGTAATTATCATGGCAACATCAACAATGCTCAGAGCTAGTTTCATTCACTGTTTCATTAGTCATGTTAGTAGTAACAATTGATCATATAAATAATTCAATGATTGTATGGCTACATCCATCAAGGCCAAAGTCCTTACTTCTGTATACATGTATATATCTTATGTTCAACTTGATTAAAGTCATGATGAAACAACATTGCATTATCTTCTATTTAAGTCTTAAACGCCTATTCTTATCTCACACCCCGACTAAACACAAACGTTCTCACTTGCCTCCCTATATTATACACAAAAAGACAGCTCTGGGAGGCATGGTTAAAACTATTTATAAGCACAAGGTGATCTCCGAACGATGTCTTTGTTTTCCATTATTTAAGAGATCGCTTTTTTATGTTAATAAAACTACTACTGATCGTTATGGCAAATAGGATACTGAACGAAGGTCAATCAAGTAATGACAAGATGAGGTGTATAAATATATATATATATATATATACTATCGGACACTATTCGGCGACAGTGTCCCCTTCGGTCACTCCCCATTAGCGTAACTAATTAGCGGATTTTGGCAACCATTCTAGCAAATGCACAATCAAGGCAATTAAACAGGCATCGTTCCAAAGCCGGCGTCTTGAAGGCCCGATGCGCGACGCCATCGTGCGTCGAGGGGCGACGGCATTCCCTTCCCTTTTAAAGGGGGACATTGGCCCCAATGACAAACCGACTTCCATTACGAGCATCTCCTCTATACAGCCTGAACACAACTGGCTTATATCTCACTCCTTTGGGTAACTTTTCGTTTACGACCGCAACTTGGGGAGATGATGTCTGACACAATCCACCATAATGACATGCGGACGTCATCCAAATGAAGGGAAACGGACAGCAATAATGATGTCACTAGGTACATGATATACCTGTCATTTGATTTGTCAGAGCGGAGTATCCCCTATAGCGCTGGATTTCATGCCATGGTGACATGGTGCAATTTTTAAACATTTTCAAATCGTAGGCCTAGACCTTTCCTGTACAGAAGACATAAAAAAAAAAGCCTAAAGAAATTCTTTTCAAAGACTATCTACCTCTCTGTATTTCTATCCCATCTTATATATTAACAATTCTCCCTTTTTTCACTACAATTCATACCATTATCTTTGATTTATTTATTTCAGCTCAATTGGGACATCCGTATAATACAAAGGCGTGGGAAGATCAGACCATATATGGCACGGATGCTAATACAGCGTACGTGTTTTTTTTTTTTTATTCATACCCAAGGCAACTACAATATCCAATGCATACTAAAAACATGTATTTAGCTTATGTGCCAGGAGACTGTGAAGTACAAATACGATATGTACCATGTACACCTATTCAAAATACAACTTTTTTCTTAAGACCGACCAACCGGACCTTTAAACATTCAGTTTTTAATCTAATTCATTTTAGGATGTCCGAAACGCGAGCCGCACATTCCGATTTCTTGGCCATCTGCACTGTAGCCTGGCATTCAAGCCGTTGCACATGCTTGGTGCAGTGTATAAACTATCGGAGATTCATTTGGATCTAGTGGCAGCAAGACTAATGCCTGGTATAACTATCGGAGGTTCATTTTGATCTAGTGGCAGCAAGACCAATGCCTGGCATAAACTATCACAGGTTCATTTGGATCTAGTGGCAGCAAGACTAATCATCCTCTACGCCCAGCTGGAGGTCTACTTAACTTAGTCTATTTGAGCCACACCCGTCTGAAATCACTACTCAACATCTGATAGTAGAATTGAATTGGGATTTAACATTGTCAACAGCCTTGCTATCTGCAGGATATAACCGAAAGAGAGAGAGAGAGAGAGAGAGAGAGAGAGAGAGACAGGGGGGGGGGGGAGACACTGTCGTGTCACTTATTTTGGTCGCGATCATGGCAGAAAGTCAACTTCTTTCCATATTGCAAATTATTAATATTTGTTTTGCGTGCTTGTTCCGCACAGTGCCACTCCAGTGCCATAATCTATAAGCTGCAAACATAGACCCGCGGCCATACCAGCACGGGGTGTCTGGGTTGGACAGACGGCTCTGCTGCCATGAAGTACAATCACGTACTTCTACTACGAATGATACCTCTCAAAAAAGGTATTGAGGCGACCATTTAGGTCCATGCTGGGCTGTATATAGTTTGCAGGAACGGACGGACCCCTGTCAGACACATCACACATGGTGTGTTGAGACAGTGTCACAATTCTATTTGTGACTGATCTGCAGACTTGCTGAGTTGTCCTAGTTGAACGACAACATTCGGAAAATACGTCCTCAGATTGATACCATGTTTTTCTTCATCTCCTCTCCCTTTTATATCCCTCGTTTGTCTCCCCTTCCTCTTACCATGGACCAGGCTCTTACTTTCTTATTCACTCTTTCGCCCAGCGATGTAAATGTTAAATCGAAAGGTTCGAATAGAAGATGCGTTCGTCCTTGTCTTCCTCGTAGTAATAGCCCGCAACGCACAAACCCTACTACGCTATCATGTCCTCCGAACATTATCTCCACAAATGCCTCCGCCATTAGCGACGACATAATTATGATATACCGTGTCACTGCTTCGGAATGCGATTGGTTATGATGTGTCACAGTGTGAGTGTAAATTACTAACATCTCCAGGCCAATAACTATATGCTGGGCATGCTGGGAGAGAGATGTGCTACGGGATGCACGGACGTTTAGTGTATAAGCAAATGATGACCAATGCACGATCACAAATAAAAAGATAAAGGGAAATAAAGAATTAAAGGAGCAAAACTAAAGAATAGACAGAGAAAGGGATGTGGAGGAAAATAAGAAGAACGAAGAGGAAAAGAAGGAGGATGAATAGAAGAAGGAAAAACAGAAGAAATATAAAAACATAAAGGCTAAAAATAATGAGATGAAACAGACATAAATAGGAGAAGACTGAGAGAAGCAGAAGAAGAAGAAGAAGAAGAAGAAGAAAGAAGAAGAAGAAGAATGAGGAGAAGAAGAAGAAGACGAAGAAGAAGGAAAAGAAGAAGAAGAAAGTCGAAGAAAAAGAAGAAGTCAGTAACAATGCTTTCGTAGACATGCTATAATTCGAATGAACCAACATGAAAGTTGGAGGTAGCAGGGGCCAAGCCGTTCTGGTAATGACAGCTTTTGCAAGGGGTCGAGTTGGAGCTCGGTAAATTCGAAGGGAGAGGGCACCCTTCAAGCTCCACGGTGAGTACATTCAACCCTTTGGACACCGTTTAGTATTAATGGCCCTCCACTTCAAACCCTGGACCCCCTAATCACGATCATGCTTCGACCGATTGACGTTGTGTTGAGCTGTCGGATATGTTTACCAGAAAAGTCGGCACGCGACCGGCAGTCCGTCTGAAGTGCGCGAGCCTTGTCTTATCTGCTTGACATGATAAATGGGCCACTCCCAACTCCTTTGTCTCCCACTCATCTCCACTGTTCTCATCATAAGTCATGACGTTCCTTTTGTAGATGACGTGCGTTGTCTCTCAGTCATCTCCACTGTTCTCATAAGTCGTTATGTGCCTTTTGTGGATGAAGTGCGTTGTCTCTAACTCATCTCCACTGTTCTCATAAGTGGTTACGTTCCTTTCATGGATCAAGGGGGTTGTCTCTAACTCATCTCCACTGTTCTTCTCATAAGTGGTTATGTTCCTTTCATGGATCAAGGGGGTTGTCTCTAACTCATCTCCACTGTTCTCCTCATAAGTCGTTATGTTGCTTTTGTGGACGAAGTGCGTTGTCTCTAAGTCATCTCCTCTGTTCTCATAAGTCGCTATGTACCTTTCCTGGATGAAGTGCGTTGTCTCACTCATCTCCACTCTTCTCCTCATAAGTAATTTTGTTCCTTTTGTGAATAATGTGCGTTATTGTGTAGCTCTATATAAGCACATATCGCATGTATACCAGTATACTCCGGTGTCTGATCAGCATCCCTGGTCTTAGTGACGATAATGCTTCCCCATGAGGGGAATCCTAAACAACTAGGATGTTTTCATGTGTCACGCTTAAACCTCGTATCTGGTTAACGACATCACCATGGATTCTATTGTCATAGTTCGTATGTCCTGACTACCGACACGAATAGCAAGGTAGGCTGCCTAGTCTGGGCTCACCATACACACGTGTTTTCGACCAGGGTGCCTGAGGTGAAAACTAATACATTCTATCACTAGGACCTAAGTAGGGTAGTGGATGACGATGCCTGGATAACATGAATGAAAGAACTCACGCCAGATGTCACATTCCTCCCGAATGGCGCGAGATAATAATCCTGACGACCAAAACATATGGCTCCAGATCCAGCTGGCTTTATGCCTTAAAGGGACATTTGTTTCCTCTACATTCTTGATTCATTTTCGGGCACACATCAATGCCAATTGGTCAATTATTCTGAAACAAGCGGACAGTGCACGTGTGCGTGTTTGGGGGGGGGGGGGGGTGGCGGGGGATCAGTGAGATTTAGCCCCGCAAAAAGGTTTTGTCACCGTTTGAAATGTTTTCTCATAGATTCATAACAAAATTGCCCCAAATATGAACAAATAGTTTCCTCAAATGGGTGCAATACTTTAGCTTACATGGTTCATGATACCCTTTTCATGACATTTTGCGTAACAAGGAACCCCGCTAATAGTGCTTGTTTTCCATTGGCTGAAATGTAAAGACAACTTTCCATATGTTCGAAAAATGTTTCCCGGCAAAGGTTCGCAACTAGCACGCAAGAACCAAGACCAAGAACTAGCTCTTTTACGACGGTCTCTTGGCAGGATATATGAACCTGTGAACCTGTAATCTTCACTGTAAAGAAAGAGAAAAGCAAATGACATTTTATTTTCCGAGAGGAAGACATTAGGCTCATATATTGTTTTTGGCAATAGCTTCTAATCTCGTGAACCTGACTCACTTCCTTGTCAAGTTGAAATAATGTTTAGCCAGCTTTTCATCATCAACACACACCAGTCCACACAGATCTTTCGGTTGGCAAAGAAATGGTCAGTCGAAAAAGAAATCAAAACGTTTGTCTAGGATAGAATCCCAGTTTTGAAAAAGAAATGGAAGAAGAAAAAGAAATGGAAGAAAATACTGTAGAACCCCCCCCCCCCCCCCCCCCTTAGTAGAAATGGGAAATAACTTTGAGTGGGATTGCATTATTTTCCAATTTCGAAAATCAAAACGTTTGTCTAGGATAGGATCCCAGTTTTGAAGAAAAAAAATGGAAGAAAATACTGAAGAAAAACTCCCCCCTTAGTAGAAATGGAAAATAACTTTGAGTGGAATTGTATTGATCTTCCAATTTCGGATAAATAACGGGTCATCCAAAACATCTACGGTTCCTTTGGTATATGGATGTTAGACCGCAATCAGCACATATTGCGATTCTCCGCTTCAAACTGTGGTGAAGACAATGCTAGCACCACGCCGCTGCAATACGGTATGAACGTAGACTATGGTCGCGGCGTCTCATAGCTTTTCACGTATTCTGGGACTGTTAGTGAAACTGAGATTTCATACACATTATAGTTAAGGGATATTGCTTCTCCATGCCTAATTTCACGACGTATGTCAAAAGGGCCACCCACATGACAGATGCATTCTAATGACCTATAAACTCTGTCTAGAAGAAGGACGACATATCTCGGGGAAATAGTCAAAACCTTGACATAAAATTAATGTACCTCATCAAAGGAGCTCAATCCAAACACGAGAAGATTGATAAGAACGCCACAGCTCAACTTTCAGTATCTTTTTACCGCATAGTGAAGGGGATGAAATGTATGTTCTAGATCTTATGCAAAGCTTTTATGACGAAATATGAGGCTTCAATGATCATCGAATTTCGTCACTAGATAGTTTACAAGCGCATAACATGGAAATATAAACCGTGTAGCTATTCAGTGACAATCCTACCTACTATATCAAACATGCAGTGCCATGGAAATAAGCGCATGCTACGGTGAACATCAACCATGTCTCTATAGCTTCACATATACCCAACTCTATCATTCTGTGTAAATATTTGTATTTCTACAAGGGCTGCACGACATTCTATTCTGAAAATTTCTTAGGTGCTTTGGTAAGAAGGTCCACAACAAACAATTGGACAAAAAAATCATTTATGCGCTTTGAAAACTTGAGATATTTGGAAGCTACATTAAAAACCGTAAATTCCTAAGCGTGGTAGTCGTTTTTTGGATACAGCAGGTCATCAAGCAGGAATGTTCCAGATAATCTGTAATGACCAGAGGATGCAAGTGGAAGTGAAGCAATTGGGGATTTCATTTAACAATGAACTTGAATAATTCTTGCTCTAATATTGCAACTTACATACATTTTGTGACCTAAAAATAAAATATTGTACATAGGTTATTATGTCTGTAAACAAACGTATTCTGCATGTCCGGCAAGATTCATCGAGTACACATTATCCATGTTTATGTGTGTGTGTGTGTGTGTGTGTGTGTGTGTGTGTGTGTATGTGTGTGTGTGTGTGTGTGTGTGTGTGTGTGTGTGTGTGTGTGTATGTGTGTATGTGTGTGTGTGTGTGTGTGTGAAGGTTTATTAGAATTGTATTTTGTTAGAAAACGTTCACCTTTGTAAAAAGAAAAATGACATGTTATCTTATATGAATGAAATCACAATAAAAAAAGAAAAAAAAACTAAAAAAACAATATGATGTGCGTGAACTATCTACGCGCGATACAGAGAGAGGGAGAGAGAGAGAGAGAGGAGAGCATACAGATACAGCTCAATCATGAGAACAAAAATTCCTTAATTTCGTACAGTCACCCGATTCACTTCGGAAGCACATATCATGCATGAATAAGAAATTATCAACATAAAATCACCCCACCAGTATTTTATACCGCTGTAACAAGAGCTCACATGTGTCATTGCACTCAAGTTTCTCCTTCCATCGGTTTGTTCTTACGCATCCGTCACGATCAGGACCGCACCCACTGCTAAATTGGGCTGCTGATTCTCAAATGATAAGCTCGGAAAACCCGCTCATTAACGATCACATTCTCCAAGCCTTAGTTCCAGGCTGTAAGGAAATTTGTATCACTTGTCATGTGCAGCCTAGGAATAGGCCTACGTCTCGTTGAGGTGGACTTATTGCCGCACAGTTCCGATTCGATTTGCTAATGGCAAAAGGAATGCTACCGGCATCATACCACTTCGGCTTGTAATGTGAAAGTGGTATTGCTAGTGTAATAACGATTGCACTTGCGATAAATTTAACATGTCCAAGAGCCTGGAAGTTAGGCTAATTATCATGGTAATCCCTGGAAAGAAATCCCCCATTAATCATGGCAGATCTTAGCGACAAGTACATGTGTCGTGCAATGAGACAGCGATAAAAAGGTTGGATTACCGGCAGTATACAGGTTACTTCAACCCCGGACCCTACTCAAATGGGTTCATGCTTCACTATTTCAATGCAATTTAAACAAAATGTGGAGAAACCGTTTTGAGTTTTTGAAAGGGATCAGGAATTCACGTGAATCCCCAAACGGCATCTTCGTTTGACAGAAATATTTATTCAAGACGAAAATTTTCTTGTGTTCTTAGTAAATAATATCAATCTATACTTTTATTTTGTCCCTTATTAGGTAGGCTGAAATAATAAAGTCCAGCTATTACTTGTTCAGGTCTTCACACACTCGTTATATATAAAGCCAAGCAATGGTTCATGACTGAAATGTCATGTCAGGCAAACTTTGCACAAACACAGTTTGACCAAGTACACATACATCCTTGGTTTGACAGCCACGTGCTCATCTAGACTATAGTAAGTTGAAGCAAGGACATGGAAACCAGCAGTGTGGACAGATTGCTCCCAGATTTGGGAGATTTCCTCGATTTCCTGAAGGAGATTTTTCATTTCAGACTTCCTCGCCTGACATCATCATGCATTTGTACTACTGTAAGTGCTGTGCTCTTTTTTTTTCTTGGCCAGAGATCAATTGGGTCGATCCACGTCAAGGTTCGAACTCGATATAAATTGAAATCCTACCTCAATCGGCAACTTTAATACTTTTTGTGTTAATACGCTTAAGATCAGCAAAGATGCAGTTTAAGAAAACGGGTAGAACTGAAAATAGAAACACTGTATAAATAAACAAAATATGAGTGAAACGTAAAAATATCTCAATAATTTTTAGGTTGTCATATACAGAATTCCTCGGAATCAAATTATCTTCAATACGTTTAAGACTTTATTTACACCAGTTTATGCCATCTTATATGGCTAATAATTGAATTAAGATAATGGTGTTAATTGAACACTAAGGTGTGAAATAAATAAAGCACGTGCTTACCTAGCATAATACGACGACACCCACCCTCAATACTGTACGGTTTATAGACCCATACAAAGAAGCAGTTTCCTTAAACGTGTCTTGTCAACGCCTCAGTTAAAACTATGATATTTTTATATCGAAAGAAACTTCACGCCGTGCAAAACACCCTTGTCTCCATCGTCTCGACTTCTCAAGCTGTCAAAAAGCGTTGCTATGGTGACGGCCGGTGGGAATTTTTGCCCGTGCACCCATGACGCGGTAATAGTTTAACGATTCAAATGATTCAAACTCGCGTTTCCATTTAGCAAAAGGGTTCGCACAATACAATAAATCTATTTATGTTACCAATTCGGTAGGGAACCGTGGGAAAGTAGACGGACACGCGCTGAGTCTGGGGCGGGATCTCATCCCGTTCGCTCCTTCGTGTCCCACTGCACAATCTCAAACCCAGCAACACGTACTCAATATCGACTCATGTTTCGACACTTCTTTGTTCAAACATTATTTTTCACGCTTACAATGTTATTCTAAAGCATTTTCAATGTCATATACACTATGAACAAGGTCTTTTGTTAAGCGGACACAATTTCAACGGGTCCCTTTTAAATTTTGTCCGCGTAACTCTCGAACAAAAGACCATGTTCACAGTGATGATACATGTTAGTCCGAATGGAAATGGGCATATATCTCATATGATTGCGAGGACATGCTATGGTTTAGGACCTGCATTTGTTTTCCAAACCTTAGACTTCTGCGTGTAGTTAACACATTCATGCGAATACACCTGTAGTTTAGGCTAGAACTGGTCTTGGTAGTGATTCGTCATTGTGGAACCTACACAGATTAGCATAGATTCTTGGATATCGGCTACTTCTTCACTTACGCCCTTCTCCCCTTTCAATCGATTTCTGCTCTCCGTCTTCGTGGCAAAGAGGAGAGATGGACGAATTTGAAAGGACAGAGGTAGAAACCTATTGGGTGTTCGGGTTGATTCAGATGTCTGTCGATATTTCATTCTTCGCTATGGCATCACCAATCGTAACTTGACTTCCAGCCTGTTGGACTTTCATCATCCAATATTTCACGCGTACATATTCGGTTCTAAACACAACAAAAAAAGTAGTTCCCCAAAAGCAAAATAACATAACTTTTTATCGAAGAGGTTTTGGGCAAAATAATTTGGCAGGATTGTTCCTTAACTTATCGACTAACTTAATTAAATTAGTCATGCATGAGTGGGCAAATTTTAAAGGCAAAATGTCACTCCATTTTGCCCAAAACCTCTTCGATAAAAAGTTATTCTATTTTGCTTAGGGGGGACTTACCTTGTGTGTTGTGTTTAGTACTGATGAGACTTATTATCCCCTTCTCTCAAAGCCGGAGAAGAACCAGTGAGTCACTAGTCTACTGTAGCCAGGCGTATCCCTTGGTCCCTATAAGGTTTAGATTATAACCATCCCAACAGCCTGGAACCTAGACTACAAACCCCAGTGCAGCACTCGCTCAGCAGAATGATGAGGTCACACAATTTTCATAAAAATTCTTCGCCTCAATGCGACTTTCTCTTCGCAGCCTGGTCGGAGGTTATTGGTCCTGACTGGGCCACTCGGAGAGGGGGGAGCAAGAGGAGCACGGACGTCGCTCTCCATTACGGTCTTCATTGCGCTGATGAGCTCTTCCTCGATTTGAAGATAACCCTAACTGCAGGGGGTAAGGGTTCCAACTCATACAGCCTCTCTCCCGGCACGGAAATACCCCAACATGCATTTATCTACATGTATACATTCTTGCTAACTCTAGGTTTGCCTATTCACTTTCTTCACATAACAACAATTGCCTAGAAATATATGCAAAGGTTCTTGCTACCCCCACCCACATCCTCTCATTCCAAACAATTAACAAAACATTCATTTGATAAACGTTTATATCTGAATGTTACCTTTGATGAGCGAGGATATGCGAACTATTTCCAACACGACTTCAACATGTCTTTCCTTAGTTGGACAGTCTCTTGGGCTCCTCTCACTCCAAGCAATTACAAAACATTCATCTGATAAACGTTTATATCTGAGTGCTACCCTTGATTGGCGAGGATATGCTGACTATTTCCAACACGACTTCAACATGTATTTCCATAGTTGGACAGTCTCTTTGGGCTACACAAGTCTCGACTTCTACTTTTCCTTATCTCTTCTTCACCCCCTCTTCCTCAACCATCCTTTCCACAGCTCTCCCCGTCCAAAGAAGGCAGAGGAGAGGAGAGTGTAGTACATGTACAACATGTCACATCATGAGGTCGATGGGTTAACAAGGCGAGGATATTGACAGTTGGAGCGGGATGGGGTTCGGAGGAGTGTGTGTATGTGTGTGTGGGGGGGGGGGGGGTGGAGGGGACGTGGAGGGTGTGCGTGTGTGTATGTGGGGGAGAGGGGGGGGGGGGTTCACCCCTAATAGCCCACCGCTCCGTTTATCCCATGACTCCTGAAGGACTATCACATTATCTGGGAACAGAGCCAAGTTACGACATGTGAGGATGTGAAAGGGGAGGGGGGGGGGGGGGGGGTATCTCACTCCAAATATGATCATGGGGGTTACTAATCGTAGAACTTCCTTGGTATCATGTCGCGGTGATAGTGCACCGATCAAACCGTCGAACTTTAAACACGGTGCAGCCTCCCTCCTCCGATTAAGCTCTCAACAGGGAATTTTAAAGACAGCCAGTCCCTTTTTCAGATCACCACAAAACCATCGAAACATTGGCAAAACATATAGAGAAGTGTTAGCAAGCTCTATATTCACAATTTGAAACTGATACGTAGTGTAAAATTTAAATAAAGCACGTAAACAACGTCTGATGAATAGTCTTTACCTCAGGCTCTTAGTAGTTTATGTTGAAATATCTGCTTTATTGATTAATCTGCTTATTAAATTCTAAAACGCATTATGAAAAAAAAAATGTTCTACGGAAGGAATCATCTCCAAAGTTTGGTAGTTACTCATAAAATTAGGATTTCACACATGCATAATAACCACATAGATACTGTAACAAAGACTAATACTTTAAAATCACTTTAGATCATAACTTATCGGTATCAGCTCAATAAGCAGATTTGAAGTTTGAAGTTTAGTAATCAGATAAACAAGAGCAAAATATTGCGTTCTGATTTATATTTCTCACCGGTCCCTTCATACATGTTGCACTCATTCGAGACGAGCTACCATTAGTATGTAATTTCAGGCTATAAGTTGTTCAGGCTCTGGTCATCAATGAGTTAAAGGAACGGCCACCCTGGACTTAAGTTTGGTTTGATAAAAGAAGAAACATGAAAGAAACATTTACGTGAAGGTTTGATAAAAAAAATCCGTCAAAGGATAAGAGAGTTACGATCTTTTTAAGCTTTGATTTTGTGACGTCACGTGCGACATACTCTCCCATTTATTGCCATTGTTGTATACTACATGTACATGTATTTTTTTTTTCTCGAAAATGTCAATTTCCTCAAAAGGATATGCATCATATGAGCTGTGCATTTGATATATCATTAGACACACGTTTTTACACACATATCCCTACGGATAAGATGTATTCCTTCGTCGAAGACAAAGAGCGATTTATGGCATCATACAGCACACAACATATAGGAGAGCACCTCGCACGTGACGTCACAAAATCAAAACTTTAAAACATCATAACTTTCTTATCCTATGACGAATTTTCGTCAAACATTCTATGTTTCTTTCATGTTCCTGCTTTTATGACAACCAATTCAACGCCAGGGTGAACTTTTCCTTTAAGTTGAACCTAAGCACCTTTCGGAAACCAGCTCTTCGCAATGTGGACTGCATCTACAAGGTGGAAGGCAACCAACTGCCTCAAGAAGTGAAACGAAAAAAAGCCCGGGTTATTGGAGAGCACGACCTTCTGCTTCCGAGGGCTGTATGATGAGGAGGATAGTGGGTGCATCCTGTGGCTGCTTGGAGTAGATCAGGAGGGGAAATTACCGCCCGCTGGCAATACAGGTAAACCAAATAGACTCCACGCTAGGAGCGCTGCGTGTTGACTTCAGTCAGTCATGTTGAACGACAAGGGTTGTATAGTTCGAATAGTCTCTTCCACGTTTTCTCCGTGGGACAAAGATCCGATCAGTAAAAAACAAGTAGATTTTAATCCAGGCTCAACGCAAAGTGTCCTTGCCTGTAGAGGTGGAGTTCTTGGGAAACGAAGTTCTAGTGATAAAAAATTGTTGCAAAACATCCAAAAGTGTTTAATGCGGAATGAAAGGTACAATATAAGATCATGCGGGAAGTTTTGCATTAATGTAAACAAAGGAGTAATTTGTTCATTGCAAGAAATTAATCATACTCTCTCAGATTAACAAACTCTTATATCCATAATAACATCAATGGGTAATCGACAAATGTTCTCATGGTCATGGGAGTTTACGCTTCAAACATTTTTTTCCAGACTGCCAGGATATGACGTATTAAACGAGCTATCGTAACCATGAACTGATTGGTCCTGTCTGAGTGCAGTGTTGGACTTTCCGTTAATGCAATATAAATATCGTTATTGACTCTTTTTCTATGTGTAGTCTGATAATAAACCACTAAAGAAAAATAATTTGCAAAGAAGGATTACACAGAGGTTGTCGATGAGCATTTTGGGAGAAGTTTCTGTTCAGAGCGTGTCACAGAGAGCGGGCTTGTCAGATTACTGTCCCTTTAAGACTGAGAAGCGTGCCTAATACATGGGTGCCTCTAATGTCTGTGTGAAGGAATGATTACTCATGTGTTTATGTTTGTTTTGTCCGTTGCTCCGGAATAATCATAATGCTATCTCTCGACATAATCGTAAGAATGGGACGGATAACTAAGTCACCAACTAGTATCTTTTGACGGAAAGTGGCTGAAAACTATTCACAGTGCTGACGTGATTTGCAAGTTTAGAAGGATTTCGAGCATGAACGTCTGACGACAAGAAAGCATAACAAGAAAGTCTCCTAATTACATGGAGATGCCATTGTAGTTCAGGTATAATTTTCAACACCTTCTTTTTTGGTCGCTACAAAGGGAAACAAGACACGACAAGAACAATCCCCCAGGACAGGGAAGGCGTGTTTCGGTCGCTGTTGGTTTATATGAAGTGATTAACTACAAACCATCACAATTATACATTTTCCCCATTAAGAAATGAAGATATTCTGTTAAAAAGGTAGGACATTTACTTTGATAACTTTGAGACCATCGATCTTTCTGTCTAATTTTGAGAAGAGGAAATTAAAAATCTGCAAAATATCGGAATCTCAGTTCCATCAGAGCTTCAGAGCTGTTAATGTAATGACACTGATAAAACAATTTTTGTTTACTAAAAGTGGGTTTAGCGCCCTTTTGTGCGGAAACGCACGCTTGAAATGCAGCCGTTCATTGATCTGCTCCACACAAGATGGAGTCTTTCCTGCGGGTGGCCTTTCCTTGTCTTTCCTGCAGCTGACATTTATCACATAGTCTAGTTCACTCTCATCCTGCTCATGGCATTTAGGCCTGCATCATTACCCGGTGGAGCAGACACATCAAATCCTCTGCAAAGGAATGGACACATCTACATAACAGTTGTAGATTCTTTCAAAACAAGGAGGGGTTGGGTGCATGACTTACTTCTCCCTCCTATCATTTACCCCCCAAATAACTTCTATCCGATTATCCGACACTACCAATCCCTCTACCCCTTCTGGATTTCTGTCGACTGATATCATATGACGTACATCTGAAATAATTCCGGCAATGTTCTGGGTATGAAATATTCCACTGAAACCAAAGATAGATTGAATGAATGGGGATGGCACTCCTCGACCCCCATCATCCTCCCCCATCCCCTCCCGTTATCTACAAATCCTGGATCTGCCGTTGTCAAATGTAGCGATATGAATCTATGAAGAGTCTGGGCCGTGACCTATGATTGCCTAAATGTAGATGTCATGAATACGACGGCTTGCTTTACAAAGGCACTTTGAGGTAGTAATGTCTCCATTTGGCAGCAATGAAATTGATTTAGGTGCAGCTTTTTTGGCAGTATTGTTTGTGTAATTAGTAAATCTACATGATAATTTACACTCAATATTTGCTTTGTCATTGTCTCATAACAAACAATAACCCTCAACTGATGGTGGAATTGTCATGCCCCCCCCCCCCCATCCCACAACAACAAAAGAAAAACAGAAAAGAGAACAGAGAAGATAAACACAAAATAACAAACAGAATACACCAAAAATAGGTAAAACTTACGACAAGGTGTGCACTGTGAATAGAAAACATTTTGCTGTTCTTTGTGAAAAAAAAAAACTGAAAACAGCTGATCTGAAAGTGGAGAGAGAAAACGATGAGGAGGTGAAGCACAAAATTAGAAAAGTATTCTGTATATGAGGATAAGTTCTGGTCAGCTTACCTGCATCATCATCGTCTTCGACATGCCCTCCGACATCCAGATCAAGAGAGCCCTCGGTCATTGCTCCAGCCTCGAGCCCGTTGTCCACTATCCCTTCATCCTGGAGAAGTCGTTGCTGTTCTTCCTCGAGCCCTTGAGGATATTGGTCCTGAGGCACTGGCTCTGGTTCTGGCTCAAGCTGCTGTAAGGGTACCATCTCGAGATGGTCCAAGGGTTGTTCTGGCTCGCCATCGCTCATGGCAAGATCCATTCCCTCCACATGCGGCAGAGGAAAGAGGTCTGACAGACGCTGTTGGTCAGGAATGTCAATGTCAAGATCAAGCGATCCCTCGGTTGCGATATCGCCACCATGATCAACATCCAAATCCAAAGACCCTTCTGTGGCGATATCAGCGTCGGCGTCATTGAAGGCTTCCCCACCATCCATATCTCTTGGACTTTCTTCCTCCGTAAATCTTGGACTTTCTTCCTCCGTAAATCTTGGACTTTCTTCCTCCATGTCTCTTGGACTCTCCTCCTCTTCCTCTGGCTCATCCCTCACCTCAGGCGTGATGTCCTGGTCATTCTGTGTCGGACTGTCTTCTTCCTCTGGGAACGAACAAACTGGTTCACTAACCCCTACGGCTGATGAGCGATTGAGGTCATTGAGTTGGGCATCGAAGTCTGCCTCCAGATCGATGTCCATACCATTTCCGTTACTGAGGTGTTTGTCGGCTTCGGCGTCGCCAGCCCCTAGCTCAGCATCTAGCTCGAACTCTGGCGCCTCCTTCAGCTTGTTCGCATTGACTTCCAAACTGCCGTCCAGGTCAAAGTCATATCCAAGGCCATCCATCGCTAGAGATTGCGTGGAACAGACTATCAGGAGAAACCTGGTGACAGAATCAGACAGAAGGACAGAAAAAAGAAGAGTGAGTATTTGAAATGAATCACAGACATGACAACCGATACCAAAGTTCAATCCATCCCGCTTAAACACATTTATAGATTCAATATGAAAACACAGTCAAACCTGCCTACAAAGACCAATGCAAGGGAAACGGAAAGCGGATTTTATGGGCAGATGTAATTAGGAAGGACGTACACTGAGGGGATTTAACTTCAGTGGTCCTTACAGACAGGTGGTTTGTATAGACAGTGGCCTTTCTGGACGGGTTTCACTGCAGAGTAGAATATGAAAAGTTCACAATAAATAAACATAAAGACGTTGCGTTGGAAAAGAATACAGAAGAGGAACGATGAACAGGATGTGCGAAGTCACGTCTTCAGCTGTTGGTAAGGGTACAAGGCATCAACCCTGCTACGGCTTCTACCAACAAGTTCATCAAACTTTTCAAACTTTGCGAAGATGTTCGGGTTTCATAGAGATACTTATATCTTTTGGCCAATCCTTGAAATACCATATACATCTGTAAATTCCTGAACAAAATTCCTGCATTTGATCTTTTTAAAGCCTACTTGAAAAATAAGAATACGGAATTTCCAAAAAGAAAGGTAAATTAGATGGTCATTTTCGTAAATGGAGATTTGAAATATGAAATATGATACTTTCTTTATCTTGCCCTATTTGTTTAGTTCAAGTACCTTGATTGTTTTATGCTGTACCTCAATACTATGTATTCATTGAATTCATTTGTTTGTTATCTATTTTTTATTGTAATTTAATTTAATGTTTTTTATTGATGTTATGCTTCTTATCCTTAATAAAAACTTAATTGTAAAAAAATTCAAGGAAACACTCCAATCGTCTAACATATAGGTACGTCACATACCCAGGATAAACACAAACGTTGTGATATTGCCTAAATAAGTTGTCTTTTGAAGCCCAGATAATGCTTACTTAAATGCGGACGAAGCTTGTACATCTTACATATACTTGTTTCAGATGTAGTATTTTTCTTTCTCACACGATATCATTTAGTCACGGATGCACTGCAGACATGATGTAACAATCATGACACATAGCCACTTCTAACACTAAAGAAGAGAATCACATCATGAGAAGTGTGTCATAGCAATCAACAGGCCTTGTGGGCACTCTCTTCCAGTCAATCTGTCAAACTGACCTGAAACCATATTGAAACATATTGCATGCAATAACGACTTCGCAAACAGGACATGATGCTACTATATTTCACAGACGAGGGAATAGCTCGAATAGAAGGAAGGGGTGCACACAACTGAAATTACAAGAATTCTTCACTGGTTTTAGGCAGTGGATAGTCTGAAAACAACTCAGTGAGCCAATAAAGTCTTTATGAAATAGAGATGAAGGTCTCTGTCCTGTCTGTTCTCTCCTCGCAGCGCAAACATAGAAGAGGGCATCTTCTGTATTGCCATGAGGACTTACTTGCTTCCCCAATTGATTATGTCCATGCACTCAACAGCCCACTATAGAACCAAAGCTTCGAAAATTATGTATACGTGTATTTTTTCGGGTCGTCCCTCTCATAATCACCATGACTTTTTGTCCGTGTATGTTCGACAAAACAATGCACTATTAATTCCTTAGTACACAATGAAATGGAGCATTACGGAAATCAATGTGCGTCTGAGAACAATTAGGGGCTACCCCCTTGGTGAAATGGACATCTGGTGTCTGGCGTCTGATGGCCAACATAAACACGACGAATTCCCAACCACACTGCCAAAAGAAAAACAGCCTTAACTCTTCCTCTGCTAGATTTCATACTTCCCTTGCACCTATCTATATGATTAAATGTATGTATGGGACACGTGTGTATTACCCGTGGGAAATACATCAATAGCACAGAGAGATGACGCATTTTGCCAAGGATAAATACAGTACGCACAATCCCCACACCTGCAACATGAACAAAGCACAACTCAGCAATATCCCAGAACTGAGTTAAATCCATCTTGATGCAGGAGTGCCAGAAAACGCACCCATCAGTATCAGAAACCAGCAGCCAACGCAAAAATAAACAGGTATTGATCCAAACAACATAAAGAGGGGCTGGAAGGTGACTGAGCTGAAAATAACCACTTAATCACCAACTTGTGTTTTTCTAAATTCATAATGTTGGTAGTAACTCGAGCAGACATAAGCCGAAGGGAGTGGAAACTCTCGGTGGAAACTTGCGTTTCTGAGCAACGACCGCGTGGTTCCTGGCGGTTTCAATATCGCATTTTCGCGTCAAAATGCGTATAAACACTAATGTCCACTACACTGTAAAAAATAACTGTAAATTAACAACATTTTCGACTTGTAAAATTACAAGTTTTGGTTGTTTTTCCATTATTACGGTATTTTTCTTGTAAAATGGCAGGGGAATCGTTTTTGTCTACGAAGTCGGCTTAAATTAACGGTTACAAGTACATGTAACTGCTAATAAACAGGAATCGTGTTTTCATACAGGCCATACTGTTTATTTACGAATTGTTCCCATAGTTCCATTTTCAGCAACGAGAATTTTCCTGTCAAAAAACAACAAATTCCTTAATTAAACAACATAAAACAAATAATACTGTTGATCAACATGTTTCTCGTATATCCAATGGCTTTCCTTGTTCACTAACAGGAAGTTCTCGTATCGTTGTGGACACTGTAAAACTAACTGTAAATTTACAGTTTTAGTTTCACTTGTAACATTACAAGTTTGGGTTGTTTTTCCATTATTACGGCATTTTTCTTGTAAAATGACACGGAAATCGTTTTTTTTTTAGGAAGTCGGCTTGAATTAACGATTACCAGCTCGTGTAACTGTTGATAAACAGGAATCGTGTATTCATACAGGCCACCCTGTTTATTTACGAATTGTTCCCATAGTTCCATTTTCAGCAACGATAATTTTCTGTCAAAAAGCAACAAATTTCATAATTAATCTACAGAAAACAAATATTACTGTTGATCAACATGTTTCTCGTATATCAATGGGCTTCCTTGTTCACTAACAGGAAGCTCTCGTATAGTTCTGCACACTCTAAAAAATAAATGTAAATTAACAATCTCTTTTTGACTTGTAAAATTACAAGTTTTGGTTGTTTTTCCATTATTACGGTATTTTTCTTCTAAAATGGCAAGGAAATTGTGTTTTTCTATACACTGTAAAAAATAACTGCAAAACTACAGGATCTTTTGCCCGTGAAATTACAAGATACTGCCGTTGCATTAAATTTACTGTTTTTTCCATGTAAAATAACAGTAAGTTTGTTTCTCTACAGGAAGTCAGCATATGTTCTGGTATTTTAACGAGCTACTTTGTTAAATTACAAATTGTTACGTCATTTTCATTTTCAATGAATATTCATTAGCATAATTCTGTTAGCAAGGGATTTAGAAAATAACAATTATCAATGAAATTGATTGCTATTTTATAGAATATTACAATTGTGAATGTAATGGCATATTAATTGAAAATATTTAATCTATAAAGGATCGCTACTTGAATTGAAAGAACTATCAAAATGTTCATTTATCTGTCTAATTAGTGCATCTTTCCGCAAGTACTAACCATAACGAAAGTATGTATAAATAGGATGCCCTATATAAGAATGTCCAAGCAAGTTAATGATAGTTAGTGATAATAGGTGTAGGTTAGATTAGGCTTATTGTTAGATTAGGAGTAGGCTAGGATTAGGACTAGGCTATTCAAGTATGTATTAATTAATTAATAGGATTTAATTAAACGGGCATTCCCATTAAAAAGCGGAAATATTTTTTACAGTGATAGGAAGTCGGCTTGAATTAACGGTTACCTTAACAAAGTCAATGTCAAAGAACAGGAATTCCATTAATTTAACAACATTTTATTACATGATAAATACAGGAAAGGACTGTCAATTTACAGAGCACTTATTAACGGGAACCTGTATTTTAATGAGGCTGTATAAAAACGGGAATGCGACACTGTTAAATAACAAGGTGGTCAATAACGGGAACCTGTATTTTAATGAGGCTGTATAATAACGGGAATGCGAAACTGTTCAATAACAAGGTGGTCAATAACGGGAACCTGTAAATTTACACTGACTGTAAAAACACTGTATGAGGATGTGAAAAAACGGGCGTTCCTGGCGTCCCGGACTGCCAGGAAATTTCCCGTAAAAAAACGTTAATATTTTTTACAGTGTAGCGCCGCTGTAGAAGCAATTAATTAGTGGCGAAACTCAGGGATTCATGCTGGGCACTCTGCCGAAACTAGGTAAGTAGCGAGATTAAAAACTGTTAAGCGTTACCCAGAAGCCAGAAGTGTTTGTCTGGGACGGGATATTGGGGGGGGGGGGGGGGGGGGGGGGCTAGGAAGAAATTTTATTATACCAACCCAAAAGCATCATGCAAAGTTACAACCATTAAACTTGTCAGTCAGTCAATAAAATCTGCAATGTGGAGACTGGTTCCTAAATATAGTGTCTGCTACTTGTTTTGATCATGAGATTACCACCATTTTGCTTTTCATATTGCAAAAGACAACAGGACGTTCTTCCTTGATTGGTTCCTCTAACCGGATAAACTGCTTCTCATACACCAGTTTCCGACACAGAAGCAACCATTTTTCCTGAGGATAATCTGCTTATGAAGCTGTTAGGTTTTACACTTCAATATCCTATAATTGTCTGTACCTTGCAAAAGTATAGATCGATGAATACATCTCTGCGTTGAAACATGGCGGGGTCCTAAAAAACATATTCTTCCACGAGCAAATACCAGTACATGTATATCTCTCAACATAAAACGGCATAATTATAACAAACATAAAAGATACATGCAGGTACGTTAGAGAGTTAGTATAGCCCGTAACAGTTTTTGGTTCATTGTGATTTGCTCGAGTAGAGGGAATTAACAACTGAGGAAATATTCAATTTGGATTCAGTTAGCCCAATTCCCCGACCTGCAAGACTTCTAGTAGTATGGTATCGCGAACCATAAATTCATACAAATCTATTTCACTTTCTTTGTTTGTTGCCAAAAGGATCAACGGTTCAACTAAGATTTACAATCGCCTTTCAATGGTCTGTCATGTTTGAAGAGGTTCATCTTCAATTAGATACTCTTCTGTCAAGACTTTACGACAAAAACGACACCACAAAAAAAGTTAAAAAGCACACCTGGATATTACAAAAACACATTCTTAGGCCTTTATAAATATTTACTTGCTGAAACGCGTTTTTCTATTCTTTAGTTTAAATCTTAGACAACGCCTTCACCTTTCAAATTTTGGCCAAAAGGTCGGGTTTTAAGGCGGTGAAAACAAGGCTAGGAAACAGGAAGGAACCTCACCCATCCGAGTTAATAGGATCATGGAGCTCTCTCCACCACGACGAACATGAAGATCCTTTTACAAAGAGAGGAGAGAAGAGAGCAAGATTGTGATAATAACCATAATTCGTGCCTCATTTGCAAGAAAAATGGTTTCGGAAGGTAGGGAGAAATGAGATTTCCTGCTCGGGGAGTGCCGTTTCGTACAAAGGCGTTGTTTGGATGATATCCTAATCAAAGATGAGTGTGTGGGTGTTTCTGTTTTGACAACTAGCACGTATTCCAAATCCACTGTAAAGCTATTTTACCATAATGTTTACTCAGACGAGGCTAACACCTTGTCAAAAGCGCAATAATACCTTATCACGTGACTCCTTATTGAGACATGAATATTGTATTGCAACAAGACATCACAGTTTTCGGTGTGCGTTTAGCTTCGTTCCTGTCAGAACTGGCAGTTAGCTCGTCAGACTAACAACATGGCATCAAAACTAGAAATTAAAAACGTTAAATATGGTCTTGGGACTGAAACATTTACAGACTTTGAACATGAGGTGGTTTGTGCCCATCCGTTTTGCAGAGTCGAACAAAAATGTGTGAACACGTGATTGATAACACTATTCCATATAACATTTGGTTAAGGTTGCGATCCAGTGACTTGAAAGGTACGTGTGCTCAAACTTTAAAGGGTACTGACACTCTGATAAAATGTTGAAAATACATCAGGTAAGCGGAATGGCACAAGTTTGAGAAAAATTTTCTCAGGAAGTTATTTATCTCGCTGTATTGCCTTGTTAAACGCATGGAACACGAGAACAATACCAATCTGTAAAGTAAATCAGTACACACCAATGGTATTTACCCATGCAGTGCCATGAACTAATAATCAGTAGTCAGGATTTTCAACAATGAACAATTCTTTATCTCACGAATTCCCAGGATTTCGTTTCCTTGACTCAAACTTATCATCACCTCTGCATGGATGTATATTTCGACGATGGCAATAAATATTTATCGTAATTGCAACATTCATTTATCTTTTGTCTCTTTGTGTATGCTTCCGTTAAATTGGTAATTTCAACTTGTATTTATCTGTTCTCCTTACTAGACTTCCGTTCTTGAAGGAAGCAAGCACGACTGTCCGGCTGTGATAACCATGGCAATGTTCCTCGGAGCGTTGTATCGCCATCGGCGGCAGGGCGTGGACCAACAGAACGGAAACCGGACAAACATCATCATGATCACTGATGATGAATGCGGACAACAGACAGGCATTATGGATCAATGGGTGAGTACACCTCTGGCATCTTAAAGAGACAGTAAACCGATTTTTACGAGTACTGGCTTTAGAGAGAAAAACCATCATTGGCATACTGCTCTTGGTCTGGGCTGATAACTAATAAAGATGAAAGCATCATTTGGATGAAAAAAAAAATAGGCAGTCGCTGGTGTATTCTGGAAGTATGGGTACAAAGTACGGACTGATGTACAGACGGGCTAGCCGGCAGATTGCTTATTTGAGCGCATGAACTATGGAATTATGTGATTCAAATATAAAGTTGTACGTCTTGTTCGTAACTTCCTGAACTTTCCCAGGTCCATATAGGCAATACATTGTGTTGGAATTAACATGGGACACTCAATGGATTACACTGAAATGGTTAAGACCCCTATGACAAACGTCTTCTCAGGGACAGTAACCAAGATCAGTTTGTGTCGGCGCAGTATGGATGGTACTATACAGTATGTTGGTACGTACATATTTGTCAGTCCGAGTATGGGCCTACAGTTGGGAGTACTAAACTAAAGTCTACAAACACAAACTAAAATTCGACAATTGAACAACATCATATCTGGAGGGAAGACTAGCCTGCTTGCACTGTCTGTGTCCATGTAAGTCCATCTAAAGTACATGGCTGATTGCAGTATCATGACTCGGATTTATGTACTATGGAACGGACATGGGTATAGGCCTAGACACAGGTTTTAATACAATTTGAATCAGTGCCTGCAGAGAGCCGACTACCTTCAGACGAGTGTGATTCCTCTCCACCTCAGGGTGATATCCACAGACACTCCGACAGCACAGAACCGATGCTTGCTGGTAGTCACATGACACTCTGCTCTTTATAGCGTCATCATGCAACATTTCCGTTGGAAAACAATACAGATTTCTGACATTGATCAGACATTTCATTTCATTAAACTTTGATGTACTGGAGACGAAGGGCGAATAGAGCAAAGTCCACTCATGGTTTTGTGGCACAACCGAGTGTAACGAAAATGCAGGACAAACGATGAAAATGACAGCACTCAACAAAAAACCTTTCACTTTGAAAAGACTGGGACAACAAGTCAAATAGTTCCACGATTTAATCCAGAACTGTTTGGCAAAAAGAAAAAAACTCATGTTCAACAGTCAATTCGGGTGCCAGATGTGGCAGTGACTACTTCATGGTACAATTCTGATATTGGGTTCTTTCCAAATCGAGAGCGCGGGGCTATTGCTTTTGTAGATGATAATCTTGCATTCCGGGCTGGGGGTCATTTCAAATCCAAATTATTAAAATTACACGGTACATTCGGGTCTAGTCGCGACAATAATAATGTTGAACCCAGGATGTGTGAAGCGTATCTACGCGTCATGCATCCTCGGTTGAACGAACCCGAGAAGAACCAGAGAGCAAAAGCTTCAGCCAGATCCCTTCAAAATCGTTGGTGTACAAACATTTAAATTGATCACAGGATATAACTAGGGGTGTGATCTCTCCCACCCCCTTCCCCTCCCCCAATCCATCATCACATCACTTGGTGCCATTTGACATCATCCATGCAGTTGGCTGTACCGAAGGTGAGTCACGCTGCAAGAAGGGCTAGGCGAGATACACACGGTGAAAGAGGGTCGATCAGAAATCATGTTCATGCCTCAACATTGCATCATAATTCCACATAATTATTTCAGGTAATATCCCTTGAATAATAAGGATGTGAGTCTGAATCAAATTTCCACTGAACGGAATGCCACAGAATGTACCTCTTTTGAAGTAAGAAAAAAAATTGTATTTTCTTTTTTACTCTCATTCTCGAATCGTTGTATATTTCCACTTCTTTGTCGTTAGACTAGTGTTTAAGTGCTTCAAATTTAAATTGGTTCAATTTCCTTTTTCAAACATGATTTATTCATCACATGATTGGCCCAACTATTGGTCCGAGTCTCTCTCTCTCTCTCTCTCTCTCTCTCTCTCCCTCTCTCTCTCTCTCTCTCTTTCTCTCTCTCTGTGCCTGTTGGCGGTATTGCTATAAATCATCACACAAATCATGTGGAAAAACGGTTGTCGGTAATCTCAGTGCTCCAGTGGACATTCACCATGACCTCATCTCTCTCGCTCTTTCTCCCCACTCTTTCTCTCCATCCTTTTCCAATATTTCTCTCCTGTCCTATCTCTCACAGACATCTAGTTTACGTCGGGACTTGCCGCTCATAGAAGAGACGCGATAGTTGTTTTGCGGGGTGTCGATTTCACATTCATGTTGAAAGCTATTTGTTATTTTTAAAGACAGGGTATCCCATTTGCAAAAGTCATACAACTCGGCAGGAATCAGCAGTATACCCTAACGAAGACGTGAAGGAAATCTCATAATCATACCTTCACGCACATTGCCAAAACCCTTGATGACGACCAGCATAGTCTACATTCAGAATCGTATTGCTTCTGTCAGCGCGCGATGCGGGCATTGCTCCCATTGAACGCATGCGATGTAGAGCGGACAGGTGTGGGACATGGCGCAACGCGGTCTCCGGTCTCTAGGCTGTAGGTTTCAGACGACCCGTCCAAAACCTCCTCAAGATCTAGCGACTGCTATAATTTCGCTGAAAGTCAGTTATCAGCTCAATCAATCATATCGGGAGGCAAATTCTGATTATCTTCTTCCATTTCCCCCGTATTTTTTTAAACAAAATAGTAGTAGTTTTACCTGCAAAGGGGACACCCTGTATTTAATTGTGTAGAGGATATGTCTCACTTCGCAGTCAGGAGACTGAATGAGATGTTATTATCACTATAGCTGTGGTCAATAGATGCAAGAGCATATCCTGCACTCATATCTGCACCATTTCCATTCACAATTGAGTATTCCAATAAACATTGAGAAATAATAAAA
This sequence comes from Arbacia lixula, assembly GCA_963669155.1. Classification (NCBI taxonomy): domain Eukaryota; kingdom Metazoa; phylum Echinodermata; class Echinoidea; order Arbacioida; family Arbaciidae; genus Arbacia; species Arbacia lixula. Next base: position 11,733,175 of record OZ022582.1, on the reverse strand, counting down.
GTAAAGTATCTCGCTGAAGAACGCCAGTGTAGGGCTTGAACCTGGAACCTCTAGGCTCTAGGTTATCAGTCAGAGTTCACAACCAATACCCCACGACACCTCCTTATCCGTTTTTCATTATACTGCATAGACAAACCATGTAATCTCAGTTCATGCATATCCTACACCATTTTTTAGATCCATAGACCCACATAGCGGTCCGATCACATGCGCAGGGCTACATGGATAAATATGAAACAAGTTTTTGATCCCTCCCGCGCAACAACTATCAAGTGTCGCTTGCGATCGCGGGGGAGGAATTCCGACATGCAATCCGAAGATGTTAACTTGTCGCAGAGCACTTGGGATAACAGATACTGTAGCATTATACGCCTATCGTGTTGTCTAATTCCATGGGAACCACGGGATGAGGTCACGCCAAGACCGTGACCCCGAAGAGAGAGAGAGAGAGAGAGAGAGAGAGAGAGTGGAGACTGGAGAGAGAGGGAGAGAGAAAGGGAAGAATTAAGAAGACAAAGGTGAGATGAGAGAGAATGGAACGGTACAGGGAGGAAAGATGGAGGGGAGTGTGGGAGGGAGAGCAGGAAGAAGAGGGAGAGATACACCGAGAGATGAGATGATGGAAGATCAAGCGGCCAAATAAAGAAGGAAAGAAAAAGCACAGAGTGGACGAGACTGCGTATGTATGTGTGTAAGTGTGTGTCTCTTTGTTTGGGGTGGGGTGTGTTAAATACGGTGGGGTCAAAGCGTAGATCCCAGCTAGGAGAATCCCCAAGAAAAACCTACGCTTGTGAAGAGTTCTTATTGATGAACACAGAGGAAACAGATGTGATGGTGTCTCTTCTGATCAAGCTGTAGCAGAATGGGAGACGAAGCTGGGAAGATCATCATGGGCTCAGCTCAGACTGGTATCAGACAGGAGTGCGGCTGTTCTTCGGTGCCTCGCTGCCTGCTCCTCACGAGATGTCGGTCATTCCTCGAGAAGAACTCCCTCACTGCCGACGATTTTGATTCCATCATACAACAGCACAAACTAATGTATATAGGCCCGTCACACGTTTCTATTGGTACAGCATTAACTCATGGTTAAAATATATGTTACATAATAAAAGTGGTATTAGAGGATACCTCCTCTAATACCACTTTTGTCACGCCAGCTCGGTTCAAAATCGCCGATCCAGGGATCAAATTATATGTCAACTATAACCATAACACATTGTCACAGGTGTATCTTTAAAATTTTCTATTTTCTGTTTATTGTTCATTATAGGCTGCATTTTGTTATTACTACATCAGTTGTACGCATCCATATAATTCCTTGCCTCCTAAAACACGAATGTAAATTGCAAGACAGGCTTTCTTCGTTTGCTGCTACGTATGGGTGCATCGATGCACCACGGATGTATGAGGCAAACTTTGGACCACGTGTGCACCGATATGTGTTGAAAATTTGAGATGGCAAAAGGGGTGTTTCCACGGCTCAGGTACTCGTCAACTTCGGTTGTCAACTCATCGGGTAGCAACACTGGCATCTGGGGCAGTACAGTAGGCGTCTGTTATCTGCGCACGAAAAGCACATGGGAGCATACTTCTGTACTTGAGAGTCTGAAACTATAACAGACACGACCTGTCATATCGTCTGTATCATCTTCCAAAGTTGTTATTATTTCTTCTCAAAGTACACGCTCTGCAAAGTATTTTTTTAAGAAACCAGATACCAGACAGGCGGAATCCTATCATACCCATCCTCTCCATGGTCCCTCCGGGCCGGATGAACTAAAACCGTAACCATGGTAACAACGTTCGTTCGAAATTCGAATTCTATCATTAAGAGTTTTCCTATGTCAAACCTGCAAATCTATTTCAAGATACAGATTATTTTGATATGTGGGTGAAAAAAAAAAATCATCACCCGTTTTTTTTTTTTAAAGATAATGTAACATTCCCTAGTGATTTTTTTTTCCTTTTGCAGCATCCTGCGCATAATTGTAAAATTAAGTGTAATTGAGGGATCTGCAGTAAATAACATTCCGGTGACCTTTAAGAAATTCTATTATCATCATGTCAACTACATTTCGTCCCGCACTAACACTTTTGTGAGAAAGGCGAAAATTAAGGACACGACCAACGATCTGTGCATGTTGATGAGGTCAACCGTTTCACCAAACATACGTGCACTTTCCTCCTGTTTCAAAGCACGCGCTGGCATCTGGCTAAACGGTTACAGTAGATGGGAAAGACAGAGAGGAGAGGATTTTTTGCGTGTGTGTGTGTGTGTGTGTGTGTGTGTGTGAATGGGGGGGGGGGGGCGATGACGAGGGAAGGAACACATCTGGGATGAGTAGGGCACACAATCATCCTAGCACTCATCCACATCTGACATCTCGAAGCTTCAACTTCCATTTGACAGTTGCACCATAAGAGAAAGGAACTACTTCATTAAAGCTAAGGATAAATCGAGTGAGGACCGACATGACTGTTGTAACAGCTTCGACATTTTTCCGTTAGGAAATCTGGAGGGGGGGGGGGGGGGGGGTGAGGGTCTATGTGAATTGCACGGATGTTTTTCATAGACATGATCAAATCAAATCAAAATACCTACACAGGTTATCTAAATACTTTGGCACGGGAAAGAACATCGCAAATTTCACAACAAACCGGATTAATTTTAATGTCAAATTACGGTATATTCCTATAAAAAAAAATAGCGATATCTTTTGGAAATTAATACGGATAGCCTAGTAAGCTCTGTTGACGTCGCAAGGAATCATTCTGACAGAAGACGCGGAAGGTTATAATGCCGTTTTTGTATATGTGATTGCATATGTAATACAGCCAAGTGTTTTCGAGCAGTGTTTCATGTGACGCACTCGGGGTTGAACGGGAGGAAGCGGAGTGGAGTCCATCAAGAAGTTTCTGAATTAAGAAACGAAGATTAGAATTGCTGAAGGTCCCTACTCTGAGCAATAAGTGAACATCGGATGTCCTCATATCATACCGATTCCTCAAGGGCGTCACGTACAATAGCCGGAACTCCTACCATGAAGACCTGAGCTCAAGTTCGGCTTTCGTTGACTTCCGATCATGGAGACTAGCACCAGTGCCAGTGTGAGAAGCCTCGTGACACGGGGTGCGTGCGTCTTCGTGTAGATCGAAGGCAATCTCCAAACGCACCTCCAAATTGAAACGAACATTTATTTGTACGTCATGTCTTCATCAATATCATAGCACAATGACGGGTAGTCTATAGACTTAGACCGTGTATTGCCTTACTTTCCGAAGCACTTGAATCTTAATTTTACGATCTTTATTCCACGCTCGTCTTCATGTTTGTCAGAGAACGAAAAGAAAGGCGCTTTGAAACCCACATTTGTGACACACATCATGCACAGTGTAAGTAGGAATGTGGTCACGCGATATTGGCGACGGTGGGGTCACACTACTCTATATGAAATCAACGTACGTAATTTAAAATTCAATTCTGCAGATTTGGTCTATGAGTAACTCGTGACACATACTAAGGTACAAACATGTTGCAGATGTGTGTGGCACATCAGGATGACGAAGACCAAATACTTATCTGCCAGTGTCTGATTAAGAAGGGGGGACTAACTTGGATTTCGGGTTTAGATCAGCTCTGAAAGACGTACAGTTGAACAACGTGCAATACCTACAAAATGCATGTGGTATATCCACAGAACAGTTCTTGAGTAATATGGAGAGGTTGGAGTTTGTATACTTGCTAAGAGCTTCCTACCGTTACATATACATGCCATGTATTTCAATCAATTCGGTTGACCAAAAATGGCCCGGTGTCGTCAGTACTACATGGACACCCTGCTTGTGAAGCTCACAACACATTTTCCCAGTTGTTCACGATCCTGTAACAAATCATTGTAATACTTGGTACCTCGAGTTAATAATGCCAGTGTGACAAAAAAGGAGTATACCATCTACCTGGTGCAATGTTGGTCGATATATATGACACAGGCGAGTCATAGCTGGAATGCAGTGCGAAGACCCTTGGAAGAATGGTTTTGATCCGGTATACTCTCGAGGATTTTGGTTGCGACAGCAAACTATGTTTTTATATGTAACCAAACAAGGAGAGTGAGATGTAAACAGAAAGGGGATGTGGCCTAACCCAGATTTTTGACCTGCTTTTGAAAATCTCAGATTGAATATTCATGTCCTAGAGATTGGTTGAAAGGGATTTATCATCACGATATGATATGCAGAATCGATATTACAATGTTCGACACACAAGTACTAGCTGAGATTCTACGGTAGCTTAAACTCCATGTTTACCTTTAAAGCTCCATGATTAATATGTAGTCTACTTCTGTTCGATGTATTGCTGTAGCCATAATGACATGCTTGTAGTTACAGGCATTCATTCTACCCTCCTCATTCCGGAGGGAGCATTATCCCGCGTATGCAGACTGAGCTGTCTTTGCACCAGACCATCAGACGCAGACTCGTCAGTCTATAACGTAGACTATGTAAGTACATCCATGTGTAGGAATTTGTGAGTTCGTATCGACTCGCTCGACGTGACTCTTTCGTCAGTTGCCGTAGGTGATGCAGACATCGCTATTAAAAAGAAAGGAATTTTGGCTAACGCTCAAGATGTCTCAGTGAATGGGATAGAATGATATTGGCCGAGAACTTTGATCGGTATTTATTTAAATTAACCACATCCTTTTCAGTATCTGCTGATTAGGGTTAAGTACGACGAATTTAAGATGACTGTAGAAGTGATCTTACGAGTCTCACAACACCATCTTCACGTCAAGCCATGGTCCCAACGGCTCATCGTTCCAAAAGAATGGCTTAGCCAGAGAGATGGGACAGAAAATTATTCAAAACTTTGAATTCCATTTCCAACTTCAAGCTTTGGACAATATTTTGTCTTCATTGTGAATAATAATGAGAACTTACATGTACATCTGTTACCATGGTTACGGGATGGGGAAAGGGCGTTATGTCATCACCAACGTAACTATCCATACGTGTTTCAATCTATATAATAAACGTACTTGTAGCATATCCGCCATCAATGTGTAAATATGCAATTCTGTTATTTTAGAATAGCCTGTATACACGTTATGTCTACAAATACGTTATGCAGGCAGTTAGCTCTTTCTGATCCACGTGGATATTTTTGTTCCGATGATACACACATGTCGTACAGTCAGAGTAGTCTTTTCTCTGGCACCGTATGAATTAAAACCCCCCACCCCAGCATGATCCATCATTGCGTGACGTGCAGTCAGCTAGATAAGTATCAATGGTCTGGTCCAGTGGGTCCGGATCGTTTTTCAGCTATATCTCGTCGCCCGTTCGCCATTGACCTTTCCACACATTACTGCTTGTAGTACAGCCCCGGTCACACTGGGGGATGCGACAGTTTACCGTCAGCTGAACAATCATACAATCATATGCCATAGTATGGACATCGTGCCACAGTTCGTGAACTGTAGGTTACCACGTCCCCAGTGTGGGCTAGGTTCTACGGTGTGAAGTGCGATGACAAACTGCGTGCATGGACACATACTAATAAGCACTGTTATCACAACTAAGTCAACACATTGACTATACTTCTATATTATGTCCTTTCCAGTCAAATTTAATAGGTCTAAGTGTCCAGGGGCTTTAAAGTAACTCTGTTGTAGTTTTAGCAGTTTTCCAAAGGTTGATAGCTCTATGTGTACATCATAAAGCAGCATGCTACAGCCTAGAGCCGGTTTACCAGTGTAACCAAGGAGGTATACCAGCTATACCTCCTTGTTGTGACCGGGGCCAAAGGATGTCACCTCACAGCGTTGTCTGACGGGACCTAACGAGGCCATCAGGGGGTATGATGGTAAACAACGGGCAACCCAATCCTCCCTCTCCCTTTTGTCGTTGAACTCTCTAATGGTGTGGAAAAGAGAAGGCTGCCATTTTGGACGCACGTAAATCCGTCAACACGAACATAATATACGGTATTTTTCTGGGTTGAGTTACGCGTTGGGCGGGGCACATTTTAGCTTTTAGGTTCTTAACTGTCCCACTACCAATATGTGTAGCAAACCAATGGTGGCTTCACGGCCCGGTGGTAATGTAAAGGGTTAAGACTTTTTACAGAATGATCTATCCCTTTGGCCGGGTGGAATGTTGTACGTCTACCCATGTTGCAGTAGATTAATTGCATATCGCGCACAAACTCAAACTTGATAATTCACCTCATCTCCCTGTATGTTTTCAAAAATCATAACAAGTAAAGATATTGTCTTGCATGTCCTAAAAAGTAATGGTCATGAGAGGGTTAAGGTGCAAACTTCCATTGCGGATCACGCGCAATGGAAAGGACCCTCAAAGTACGAGTCGCCTGCTCGATTGCGCGGTTCTCCATCTCCTCTGGGCTGTCTACGCAGGGACTGCACGCAGCGCCACTCGCTGAAAACAAGGGCGAGGCGCTTCACTCGTCTCAGGCTCTATGGATGGGACTAAGGACTTGACAAAGGCGGGCGAGGATATGGAAATGCCTACATTATGCTCTCCAATAATCCTTAAAAACAAAACGTAATGATTGTCATAAATTCAATGTCCAGTATCATATCAAGACTGATGTTAATAGAATGGTGTGGAAATACAAAATACTAATATGGGGCATTTATCGTAGTATGCTCCGCAGCAAACTGAGCAAGGCTGGTGCATTGTCGCCGTGCAATTCTTCGTGCGATTATTGCTTCAGCCATCAAACACGGGATACCATTTTAAAGGCTTCTTGCAAGCCTACCAAATACAATACTCTTCCATTTTGCTGGGTACTTTTTGAAGTTAAAGTTCAATAAAAGTCACATTTTCATATTCAAATTTAGATATATGTACCTGTTTATAACTATTAAGACGGCATCACACATGGTTTTGAGTTGGGAGACTAATAAATAGTCTAAGGGTCAAAATGAATCAAGCATTGCGGAGTTTTAGCATGAGGTCAAAGACAAGCAGCTATCAACTAGATTCGTGAAAGCGATGAAACGGGAGCTACTTGAAATTACTCAAAAGTATTATCTTAATTCCAAAAATATAAACGAAAGATAGAAGACGGGCAGTGATAGCATAAAAATATAGAGATAAAGAGAGTGAAAGAAAAAGTGAGGTGGGGTGGGGCACATTCTTATGTGTACCCTTATACATCCTTGCTTCACCATGTCATTACCAAGCCACGAGAATCACATTGAGCTATTATGTAGTTTATGTTCCTGTATGAGACTGACAGGGTTAATCCAGGAATGTGGGAGTAGACGTCCCTGATAAACCCAACCCTGACAAGGTAGTTTGCATGCACGAACCCTGGACAGTCAGTCTAGAGAGTGTGGATCCACGGGACTGATATGAAGAGACTGACTGGCTTTCGTACATGTTGGCCCATTGCTTTCATGCTTCCCGCCAACAGCAGCAAGTCAGGCTGTAGCTTTACATCCAGGGTACATATTTTGAGATGGATGGAGTCTCTGCCAGCAGACTACCAAACAAAATTGGCACCGTGGACTACAAGCACGATAAGTGCAGTGATTGAAATGTCTACGGGTGCCGAAACCGCGACTAATTTCTGCCCGAAAATTGAAGTCGCGTGCCTCGGTAGTTTCGAGACTGTGTCCCGCAGCGAAATGGTACACAAACATATTAATTGAGATCAGATTCCCTGATTTACCCTCACAATCGTCGGCAGTCATCTTGGGTCAACATATCAGAGGGGAAAGGGAAATATGGAGGCGAACCAGCCAATTAAAGGGGCATGTTCGCAATCTTAACGCTCTATAGCCACTGTACGTTTATATTGACCGAAATGTCTCAGGAGGTTTTCCATGAGCGTTTTAATGTTAGGGCAAACATTATTCCAAGTAATGAATTCACCGATGAAGCCTTCACCTTAGGGATAACCGTTTCTATCCTCGATCAGTACCATTCTGCATCTAATACAATGGTTGTTTCTTCATGTACTAGTACTACCCTTGAGAATAATATTACACCATTCATCCCTGTAATAATAATAATACATACATAAATCTAGAAATGCTCGTCCACCAGAAAAGTCAATCGAAACAAGAGTACATTTAACATCTCCATCTTAATTTTTCTATCGATGATTTAATCTACGATTTCACCTTGAAACATCGCAAAGATTGCCACGACGCGGTGTAATATACGATTGCCATGTTGTGACATGACGTGCACTGGCTTGGGGTATGTTGCCAGAACTTCCCCTTGCCATTTGCGGCTTCGTTTGCAGCCTGACTTTCCAGCCCTTTGAACATTTTTTTAATCCAAACCCTGCAACTACCGGTAGATATATATTTTTTAAAAGAAGGCAAAAAGGCGAGTATACTTCTCTCTCAGTCTGTCAAGCTGGGTCGTTCACATGGGATGAACAAACATGAAAACATTCGAGGAGAAATCTTTCTTGTCAGTAGTAGACCCAATTGTAAATTAAAGTTTGGGTTACAAAATACCCAAACAGCCTGGGAGACAGGCCATTCGTGGGTTTGAACTAGATCCAATGACGTTTGTCCGGTCTTGTCAGCATCATCGCAGAGATACATCTCTTGGCGAGAGATGACATAATTGTTGTTGTGCAATGGCTAGTGCTTTGGCGAGTCTTGACTAAAGCAACTACAAAATATGGGATTCATCGGCAACTGTTCTAACGCAACACGTCGGTAAAAGTATGAAAGAGGAATCACAAGTGGGCAAGTATGACCTTTCAAAAGAACTGAGACGCGCAATTTGTTGACCGTTTTTACAACCATTTCATAAGGAAGACGCAAATAAAACACAAACAAACGCCAATACCCACTTCGCATTACCTTCAAACACATTCATGTACGGAAATCTTAAGTCTTTGCAGAACAACAATATAGTAATCATAGATATGTCTTCAAACGTATTTGGATACGCTCGCAACAGCGCAATGAAAATAAACGAATGCCTTTAAACAGCATTTTGACACAATGTGATATCACATTTAGATTTATGGCAGATTATACCGGTACTAGTAGCACGCCCTCTACATCAATCAATCACTTTTAATTACAAACGACCATTCTCCATCACCTGTCAACGCTATTCTATTTCAATGAACATGAATATGTGCGGTCAAAGTGCCGAGTCCTAATTGGCACAAATCATGCGAAATATATATAATTATTGGCGCGAATTTACGAGAAAAAAGGGACTTTACATAAATCTATCGACGAAATGAGCGGGCTGGCCAACATTTTTCTTTTAGCAGACCTGAGCGTGGAACGTGGCCAATTATATGAGTGGTTCTTGAATTGATAACGTAGCATCTGAAAATCATCTTTCGTGACAACATGCTTATCATGACTAGAAAGCGATGAACATCCTACTGCACATCCAATGATTCTGATTAACTTATCTAGTCGTTGATTTCAAAGGAGCATTCCTGGAGCCCTTTTAATATTGAATAAATGGTTGTTCCAAGCAGAAAACAATACCATCAAAAACATTTGCATTAAAACGGCATGCTGCCTTCAGGTAATTGTTAAACTCGAGAAACCAATTATGGGCGGAGTCGAAAGACTAATAGGTACTAATCGGACTTGATAGAATGTTTTCGTCTCACAAATCCGATTTACATTTCAATAAATATGGCCGATTTGGGTCGGGCTCAGGTAATTTCCGAGACAGCATCCCCTACGTGAAAGGCAATACCACAAAACAAGATTGTTATCATTTTCACATTTTTGTTTTATAAGGTCAACTGGAATTATTGGATGTTTTTACCCTTACCAGTTTAGAGCTATACAAAGCACAGGCACGCATTACATTCTCAACATGGATTCTGTACCTCTGGTAATTATGAGAGAATGTTCTTTGATTCTGTTAAATCAACAAACTGCATTTCAAGATAATTTGAGAAGAGTCCTCTCCTGTTTGTGTATCACATATATTATCATATTTCACTGTATAACATTACACTATGAAAGCAACCCTGTCTGACTTAGCAACTCATTTACATAAACCGCTTCCATGGCAACTATACTAAATGTACATACATTTGGTGTCACGTTCTTGCTCACATTGCCTATTAATTATGTTAATTCAAACACATTCATCTCATGTACAATGCCAAATTAGTCACATAACACTACAGATAGTAAACACGCTATCCGTCCCCACCTACAATACTCCCATCACCCCCACCACCATCCCTCTCTCACTTACTCTCTGTCTCTCTCTGTCTCTGTCTCTCTCTGTTCACCATAGCTTGCGACTGTTCTCTAAAATCAAATTATCGTACTTGTTTTGACGGTAAAACGCAGCAGGCTTTGAAGAATGTTTGCCAAAACAGCCTAATCCGAATTGCATTAGAAGTGATTACCAAAAACTTCACGTTTTGTCGTGACATTTCCCTTTCACTAGTGATTACCCACGCATACACCTCAGTCCACCCAACGCCCCCCCCCCCCCCCACCCCTCCCACCATCTCTCTCTCTCTACCCCTTTCACCCTCCGTCTATGTTGTCAACTATTTTGTAGGTTCTCAAATAATCTGTTAATGCAATCAATCAAATATTTTGTCTGCAAGTGACAAGCATAATGTACATACTTTGGAAAACATCTTTACCCCTATATATATACAAGCCATCCAATATCAAATTTGTCTCTATTTCGAAGACATGGATTCATCAACAATCGCTTCACTCAACAGACTGAGGTAATCTTTAACCCTTCCAGTGCCTGATAAACTGCTACTCTATGGGATATGTGTGCATCATAAAACTGGTGAATATAATCACGCAAGGCGCGTTAAAGGGGAAGTTCACCCTGAAATTAGTTTAGTTTCAATAAAAAAGAGACAAATTAAAGAAACATATGAGAGAAGGTGTGACGAAAATCGGTCAAAGGAGAAGAAAGTTATTTGATTTAAAGTGATTTTGGCCCATTTTTGTGACGTCAGCTGCGAGGTGCTCTCCCATATGTTGTGTACATAATAAGTCGATAAATTGCTTTTTTTCATGTCTTTGACAACGGAATGATTTTTTTTTCGTACAGGTATGTGTGTAAAAACGTATTTCTAATCAAATGCACAAGTAAAAGAATGCATATCTTTGTGAGAAAATGCACATTTTCGACAAAAAATGGACACAAGTATAGGCAAGCACCTCGCATGTGACGTCACAAAATCAAAATTTTAAAATCAAATAACTTTCTTTTCCTTTGACCGATTTTCGTCAAACCTTCACTCATGTGTTTCTTTCATTTGTCCCTTTTTAATGAAACCAAAGTAATTTCAGGGTAGACTATCCCTTTAAGAGTTCAACGTATCGTAGCCTTCTGTACCTGAACTGAACTTACTTTTTTCTGGTTTATCTGATTCATTAAAATAACCATGTTAACTCTTTGTATGCCACATGTGTATTTAATCACATGTAATTCACACAAGTCCTTTACAGCGTCATTTTGTCTGGCACATAATGGGTTAATGTCGACACTTTTCTCGAGCCCATCGAGTTGTCGCTATCTAGTTACGTTTAATGACATTTTTTTTACGATAAAGATCTCCATGTACATATTCAATTTTATTGGACCTTTGTTTTTCGTTTGTTTTATAATGGGGTATCAATATTAATAAGCATATCCAAGACGCTATAAACGAAAGGTTACTGTCTTACTATCCAGGCACTTAAATTGTCATAAAACTGACAATTCCACATAATGTCACTTATCTTCAACATAACACAAATAAATACTAGTACCCCCCCCCCCCCACCCCCCCACCCCAAATCGTCTTCCGCCCCTCCCCCACTAGCTCCATGACTTCGAAAAACACTGATATGCTGTCAGGAATGTGTGATGTAGGCCTCGATTGAAATCGGAAAACACTAATTTAATATTTACTTTTTACCGTCCCAACTGTTCTTTTATTGATTTGTTGTAGTTTATATTAACATACATGTACCTAGAAATCAAACAACAGCAAGTCCCTGCATAGAGTAATATTCCACGATGTTACTCTATAGACACAGTTGCCATAAGTTTATCCTACGTCTGGACACGTGACATAAATACATTTACCTCAATAACTAGCCTAGGTACTAGGCTGTGAGGTGCATGGACACAACCACTGATCTCCCCAATTAAAGATCATTGGACACAACCCAGTCTGTTAACATTTTTGTCTGGTAACACAGACTACGCCCTAATGACGTAATAGCTCCTCTGGCTTCTTCCCTCTTCCCCTCTCATGGGATTGGGGCATAGTCTGTCTTACCAGACATAATTGTTAACAGACTGGGTTGTGTCCACGCATCTCACAGCCTAGTACCTTGGCTTCTCAATAACATACTTGTAGTCGATGAAGTGTCGTTATTTACCATGGTACAAAGCATACACAAACGCAAAGAAGCTTATCTCAACGGGAGTGAGATTACATTTCTATCAGCCTTGAAACAGCTATACATGTAACACTGAAAACTGAGGAACACTGAAAGCTGAGAAACACATTATCCGCGTGATTACTCCCGCTGGGGGATTTTAGATATTACATTTTTCTTTTTTTCTATGTAGAACAGTACCAGTATGAATGCATGGAAGTAATGGAGGTTTCGTGGTATACTAACTAGTTATACATGCATGAAGAAGAATTCATGAATTCATTCATTCGATGAGATTGCACGGTACAGTACACCATGTTAATAGTCTCTAAAAGGTCTGTCATTCTTCAATATGAATACACAGTAGCATAATGAACAGAGGCTGCTCATATGGAAATGGTTCAAACTATAGACCCTAGGTGATCTCAAAACAAAACTATTATCACGAGGCTGCAGGCCAAGGGATTAAAGTATTGTTTTGAGATGAAACATGTACCCAATATCAAAGCAGTATCTATTTGTTTTATACATGTACCGAACAAAATAGTGATGAATAACTAAAAAAAAAGAGATATTTCAAACTCACAGTCACAACCATTAAACTAGATTTCTCCAGCATTATTCGCAAGTATTATTGACCGCTATATATGCTAGGAAAGTGCGTTTGCCAGCTATTTAAGCAAATAAAGTACTACAGACCGCCTTTTATGTTAATGAGGTACTTCCACCAGGATGGTTTAATCTAGTAGGTGCGTGTCAACCAATCAAGTAACAGGGTTACCGAGATAAGGTATAAAATAATTTATCATTTGATTACCTTATAAGAAGTTAGCAAAAGGTGTTTTGTGAAAAACCATGATGGAAATATACGTATTGGTGCACTGTGAATTCACGACGCGGTGCATAAGTTTCGCCTTTCCCGTCCGATATTATATCCATACAAGTCATCACACAGTCAAAGAGCAGCAGAACAGTCGGGGAACTTATGTCATGTCAACTGATATATTTGTTGACTTTGGTGCGTAAGTTATCAATCATCTTCGCACATCAATGACTTTAGACCCGGGACAACATTTCACCATAGAGTGCCAACTACTACGACGATGATGTGTGATACAGTATCAATGTCATCGCAATCACATATTTTCCTTGTATTATTAATCTAGATGCGGGCCTTTCTTATATATATCTTTCATAAAGACGTATCAGTTATCAAGCGTAACCTCGGTAAGGATGATCATCCAGTATGTTGCCTAACGACTGAAGTTATGACAGCTGGTACGTTTGTTAACACAGGATATTCTGTTGGATAATCCGGTTTGATATCAGGTTCGATTTGTTACCGTACTTTACTGACAAAATGTAGCCCTAACTCGAATCCTAATCTTAACGTCGCATCACTAATGTGGGGACATATACGTTCACACGGTTCCCCTTGTCGCGGGGTTTCCCCCGCGACGCGGGGTTTCCCCCTCGAACTCTCTCGTGTGAACGGTCGGGGAGAGAAGTCCCCTCTCCCCCTCGACGGCTGAGGGGTTCGGGGGAGAGTTTTGGAGGGGAGAGCGACCTTGGACGCGTAATTGATAGCGCACAGCTGTTTTCACTGAATGTGCGCATGCGCGAAACGCCTATCGGTAGAACTACTACCGCCGTGACACATCGTGGGTTCCACAAGTAACGTAAACATTCGCTGTGTACATGTATACATGTATACAAGTACTGTACGACGGTGCGTGCATATAATATGCATGCTGAATTGCAATGTTGATCCTGCATTCGACGTTCATCCATCGACTTATTTTATCGTAGCTTTGGTAAACTATCTCATCTGTACGGTGCCGGTACGTTGTAGTAAATATTGTGAGCTGTATAAGGTGTATAATCAATATACATGAAATTCAAGAACAAAGAAAGAAAACTGGTTCCAACGTGAGCGGACTCCAAAATCGTATAGACACGCATACGTACATAGCATGCAAAAACAAGCTGGCTCGAGCTCTAGCGCGAGCTAGCTAGCTGTGCATGTTAGCGTAGTACGCACCGTACCTAGGGCCTGGCATACACAATAATAGCGATAAAATAGCAGACCGAAATTGGCGCGCAAAGTGCAGGCAGGTCCCGTAGAATAGTCCTGTGCACGATCGCCCCACGGATCGCCCCCGTGGAACGGGGGAAGTCGATACTCGTGTGGACGGTCGGTCGTAAAAAGATAAATAGGGTGCTTTCTAACGCGAGACCGAACGTCAAGCTACTACGAGTGACGTCATATTTTGCCACTGCGCATGCCCGAAAGCCTTCACTCGCGTCGCCGTCCAATTCTGACGACGGGAGTCGGGGGAAATTTCCCCGATTCCACGTTGTGGTGAAAACGACAACGTGAGTGCGATTCACTTGTCTAAACAATCGGACTAGGTAGGTCTATTTTGTTGTTTCTACTTCTTGCATCATAAAATAGTTTCTTGAGAGGGCTTCAAATATAAACTACCAATCATTATGCGATCACATTTTTCATGAAATCGTTTCTAAGATCATGTAAATTTGAGTGAAAGTTTTGAATTTCATGTTTTAGCTTAAGTCATGTTTCCCAGCGGAAATCGACAAGGCCGGCCGCCGCGGCTGGCGGGCGACACATCGGGTGAGTAGCCTAGCCCAAATGGTTTTAGCTATCGGTATAAGCGCAGGTATTTGCACAAAAATACTCGTTTATGAACATTGTTAGGGTTAACTTTTATGTTTAAGAAATTACTAGGCCTATTGTCCAGCATATCGCAGACAGTAGGCCTATCCAAATGCCAGCATATCTCTAGATCGGTGTAAGTTAAAGCCTGCGCCGGAGCCTGAAGCTCGCCATTTCGGATGATTCAGCGTGCGATGTATTCGACCATAACGCTGGCGAAGCTTTGCACCGCTCTACGCACGGTCTTTGATCTGAACATATAGTCACGTGGTATCGCCGAAGGCCGCGGCCCCGTCGTTAACCGAAAGCGCTTCTGCGACAGAACGAACGAGATCTGCACAACCTCGATACGCACCAGTTAACTCGTAGTAGCTGACGTTCGGTCTCGGGTTAGAAAGCTCCGTAGTATCTCTCCTGACTGCCCCCGCGACTCGGGGGACCGTGTGAACGCGGGGAGTGAAAGAGCATGCACATTAACACACCGGGCCTGAATTCAGCCTGGATTACAGTTAACTCATCTTGAAGTGATACGTCCCCATTTTTTTCATAACTTTTATCGTCGAGTTTATAGCGTGACGGCTGTGACAAACGAGTAGGCAGCCAGTACACTCCATGTACTCAAAACCGCACAGGTGTTCGACCACAGGTGCCCCCCCCCCCCCCCTCTCTCTCTCTCTCTCTCTCTCTCTCTCTCTTCACACAGCCAACAGTGCAACCGTCGCGTTTAGCCAAACAAACGCCACTCGAGAAACATGTTGACATTCGGCAGGAATCTGGCACCTTCGTGCTACGATCATTTCAGCCCGCTTAGCATACATCGTGCAATAACAAGCCAGGGAGCCACTTCTGCACCGACTGATCCGTATCGTGTGTGTGTATAATCAAGCTAAGTTTAATTGAAATGTGTTTACAACGTCATGTTAACACTGGTGTTTAAACATGTTGAGTTTCCCAGGGAAGGGAGCTAATGTGTAGAAGTAGCCTTCTGTAAGACTAAAATCGGTTACGTTAGAAAGGTGTTTTCTCCTCTAGATGACCACTTCGCCTCCAGTGATTCGGTGCACATACCGAACCCAATAAATACCACATTATTGAAATATAGGGAGTAATCTAATACATTGGTATTTCAAGAGTTAATATGCCCTTGAACATTCACGCGGTCGGTTAGCCCATCCCATAATTCCGTATCATGGATTCGTTATCCCGTAAGTTCTTTTCAAATAAAAGACTGCACCGAAATATTTATATATATCCGAGATTTACTTCAAAATAATGTTTTTATCATGTGCTCATCACCTATTCCACGTGTTACACGCATATTGACACACATACACACACACACTCACACACATACACACACACACACACTCACCCACGCATATACTTTTCATAATACATACATATATACACACACACAAACATACATAGATATATCCCTACTCTCTCGTACCTTCTGCACTTTCAAATCATAAAGATGTAATTGGCAGCGCATTTTAAACTGCGCTTCAGTGGAAACGGTAAAAATGTGAAGCAAAATAACATACGTCGAATGATTTTTATTCGGGAGCAAAAAATCCACAGGACCGACCGAGGACGCACGTATCCCAAACAATATACCGTGGTCTCAGAAAACAGTTCTGCGTTTTTTTGAGATTTCACTGAATGGGGCAAAAATACCGAGGGTTATTTGGCCGTGGAATTGAAGCCTTTGTTTGCGAGTTGCCAGACCCTGGAGCAGCAGCCATTATCCAATCTGACTGAAAAGAGAGAAAAAACCAATAAGGGTATTACTAATCAGTGTGATAACTTGCATGAATGCAGTAGATTCGCGCGCTCTGCTCTCATCTGGAGGGGTGCGTTCGATGGTGAGAGGGGTGAAAGGCTTGGAGCTCATGCCCGTTTCAAATCCAGACTACCATGGCAACGTCGCTTCTGATTTACATTCACAATCATTGTGGTTTGCTCATGTCAGATTTGACATTTTACCTGAGAACTGACGTGCTGATATTATGTCCATGTGGCTATACCATAAAGGCTTATAGGGGTTCGACGTACAAATCATCATATGAATAATCAGTCGTCTTCTTCGTAACGAATATTGACTAGGTTTATACATAAAAGAATCATGACATCTTTACATATAAGTTCGCCCTCAATTTCTGCACTTCGCGCAATAAAATTCAAACTCCTCTGATATCGAAGACATCCATCCATCCATTCGTTCATTGCTTCAATTACATAGAACTTTCTCGGTCACCAAGCGAATCTAATACTGCCCCGTTTCACATGCGTACCAAGCAATGGCCGGTGCCAGTGTACAGGCATACACTCAATATTGATATTGTGAGATTATGAAATAGTCTTTCATTCAATCAAGGGGCTGGCTACAGTAGTCTAAGCATTCTCAATTTCCTCTCAAGGACGGATTAAGAAAACTGGAGTATCATTAAATGACTAGTCTTCTTTTTCAGTTTGGATTAGATTATATGTCCAGCAGCCTGGAAATAAGGCTACACGCGAGGGGACAACACACACTTCCTATGGCTTCAAGACGTTAGAATGCCATACTCGACTAATCATCCCAAACTTCTTCTGTCTTCACCAATGTGACCTGATAATCTGGATGAGTCCAGCTGAGAAGTTCGACGAGAGTGCACCAAGGGGGAGGAAAGAAGTGTGAAGGTCTGTAGCTAAAACTCCATGATATAACCGATGTACCAACACATAAACCCGATGGTTACCGCCAATGATCTAACTCGCTATATATACATGTGGTACTACTATAATGGCGCTAAAACTCATGGTACAACTGATAAAAGTCGATGGTACAACCAGGGAGTCGTAGCTCACTGGATGGAGATAGTATGCGTCGATCGACTAACAAGGGTTTGTATCTGCGAACGAACTCGTATATAGCCTACATGTATGTATAAGTGTGTAACATCATGATCAAACGGGTACCGTCACCTCCAGAGCGACGGATCGCACCTACATCTGGACCGGAGGCACTTCCATGCCGCCCGTGACACCTATACCCTACCCCTGAACCACGGCCATGCCGCCTTGCTTCTGTACCCTAGTGCCTTCTGGTTCGCACCCTCTCATCTTTCACCTAATAAAAGGGGCGTCAACAAAGGGACCACGACGATTTATTTATATTCAGCTCACTGCCACACAAAGACGATTCCCACAGCTCGCTCGGTTTAAATAGTTGCCAGCTCGGGGTTTATTCTATGCGATGCTATTGTCCCAGAAGTCACCCCTCTTAAAGGAGTGAAAGAAAATGGCATGGACGAAAGGAAAATCCTCGATATCAAACGATTGTTTGCATGCATGTGAGGCAATCTAAAGAGAGAGAGAGGCAGAGAGGGTCATTCGTTTCTCCCTAGTGCTTCTTTGTGGCAGACTGGTAGAAAACGCAGGTGTGTTGATTTGCATCTGAAAAGCAAAATGAGACCCATGCAAAACAGAATGAGTCATTCCTCGCCCACTTCGCCCAACCCTTGATACCAGGCCCCGACTCAGACCTAGGAAATAATGTCACCCACTCTACCTTGAAGTTCAACAACATTGTCACATCGGTGTGAAGTCATGGTGGGGGAATTATCTTTTGCTGTTCATAGCTCTTGATAAAACCATAGCAAATCAGTGAGTTTGACGCTTTTCAATCTATGTTGAACTTTCGTTTTGAAGAATTCTCTCATCTCTTCAAAGTTATTTTGGTGACTGGCTTGAGAATTGACCTGTGTGAGCCATGGACATTGGACCCGGTGCTAATGAATATTGACGCTATAAAAAAAAAAAATAAGTCAGAGTCAATTCCGTATTGTGAATGACGAACAAATGTAGATGGGAAACATTAGAAACATATCTTCAAAAAAAAAAACACTCACACATTTGGTAGTTTGCTTCTGGTATTACAGGTTTTCCATCATAACTTCAAGAAAAATATCTAAAGCCCACAACTCGGCGGTCCACCCTTCACAGCAATTCCGGCAAGCCATGTACCACTGGCTTACACGTTATACAGGTACAAGGTTTTGACGAGCGTTTGACGCTGTCAACAAAAGAAAGACCATTCGTGGTAGGGTCCATGGAAAGACGTAACTTGCGAAAAACTTTTTTAAAAATAAACATCCCAGTACCGATATTGCCACAAAAGATAAACACAATTACGGCCGTGAAATTCCAGAACAAGGTAACTGTAACATACCGTCTGAAGTATGGAATATAAAGGTTTGCCCCGTCCCTTTCTCTCCCCCTCTTTCTCTCTCTCTCTCTCACTGCCTCTCCATTTCACCCTAACCCCAACCCTAAAACACACACATAAACGCACACACATACATACACACACACCCTCTCTATCTCTCTCCTTCTATTCCGTCGAAGCTTTCCAGGATGTTGGATGTTTTCTTCAAAATGTTCCAGTACATGTAGTGCCTCGCCGCGATCAGTCAACCCAGTGATGTGTACTCACCTTCAAGCTTATTTTATCATGGTCCTATCATCGATATGAAGAAGATCAATGTTCTGTGAGGACGAGCTCAATTGAGCCACTCTATGGAATCATGTGTCTGAAGGATAAGACTAGCGTCTTGACTTGCTATTTAGTCTATGCAGTTTCAGACCCATAACCCAGACTTCTAACGGACAAGGGTTTGTGCCAGCAAGCTTCTGTTCGGTACCGACTGTGACTGTATGAATGTGCAAATGTGACCAGATCGGGAGAGTCACGGGTCTCCACGACTCGTGAAAGATAAGATTTTTTAAACACTCACACACACACATACAAAACCCAGACAGCCATGACAACCAAATCGGTCAGAACGAGCGCGAATGGCCGATTCAGAAAGGTTATACAGCCTAATACCCAAAACTAATCCTCGGATGGGTGAAGAAACACACATTCTTGCATTCAGTGGCAAGCTCACCATCGGTTGGGATTACAGATTTTGGGTGGGAACTGGAGAGTTTTCAAGTTACTCCGCTTTATTCTTGCTTGAGTAATGCTGTATTGGGTACCTAGAATCTGGTAAACAACACGATGTGATAAAATTACGAGAAATATGTTCAGTTGTTCAACAAATATGTTCATGAGCTGTCTCCGTTAGATCTCGTCTATCTTTAGCAGAAGGTGTCACTGAAATAATTCGAATTGAAATACTGAATGAAAACAAGAAACGAGTATCAATTTCCTTCTTCCTTGATGTAAAATTGTAAATGTGCAGACATACAGACTTCAAACATGGGTGGGGAGGGAATTAGGGGGAGCATATCCATTCTATATTTGTGCCATCAGACACCAGCAGCGCAACCCTGGCCAATTACATGGGTCACTCTCTTACACACTGTACAGGCAGAAATTTGATCCGGATTAATACTGTTGCCGTGGAAACGCACAGTCAGATTTTCACCTTCCACGCAATAATACGCGAACTATTTATTCCTGGCCAACCATGTGGCCTGCAAATAAATTGGCCACCTATCTTGTTGAACGAAAGAGCAAAAAATGAAATTCACTTTCAGGAAAAAAGAATAGGAAAGGAAACGCTGTACATAGTTCAATGTACAGTAAGCCTGAAATGAAAACCTTGACGAAATCAAAGAGAACCCTTTTGAACGTAATAATCCGGTCTGCCTAGCTAGTTTATACATTACGTACATACGATGCAAGAATACAAGGAGCTTCAAGTCAATGTGCTTCATCATAAACATTGTTTAAAGTCTGAGTTTGCTAAGTAAGCACATTAGTCTATTCCCACCTAATTTAGCATCTGAAGTTCGAAACGACACTGAATGGCCGTTTAAATAGTGCATGAATATGAACTCCTTTTACAGTAAACGACAGTTCAGGTATATCTCCCGTGGCTCAACATCAACATGCTATTGAAAGTGCGGACGACAATGGGAGTGCATTCTCCGCAATTTGAAACCAGATATGTCTTCATGAATTCACGATGAAATTATATCTTGTGACTTGACCCCGTGGATCTTAGTCTGGTAAAATTACACGAGGTAATAAAACATAATATACTAAGCAACAAATGATATTTGTTATTACATTACGAAGTTGGATGTATGGAGAACATGGTCTACAAGTGGTCGTGTAGCCTACAATGTGTTGGTCCAGAGGAAAGTCCTCCTATACAGGTTTGAAAGGACAGTCATAATATGCAGAGGTTCCTGAAGCTAAATGTGATATTAAAAAAAAAAAAAGGCAGTACATGTAATTGAATAACAGGGAGGAAAATGGGGGACCGGTCCCTGTTTCCTCTGAAATCATCATTTAAAAAGGGGCTCATCATACGCATTCTCCTCCCAAGCTTTCTACAATATAACCCAAAACATTCAAGGAACCTTTGTCAAGGTTTGGGATATTCTGGAAGTGACACTAACCTAAACCTGTTCCGAAAGTATTCGTGAAAACAATGTCATAACAAGACGAGCTTAACGTATTAATAGCATATCCACAAATGCTTTGCAACTCGTTGATTCAAACGATAAGAACCGGCCTAGCTTTAATAACGGCTTCCCCGGACATTGTGATATGAAAGGCTGACTGTTTACGGGACATCCCCCTCTAATACCAGATGATCTTTCTCCTCAAGGCAAGACTTGTGTCTCTTGGTTACTTCCTGTGCATGTTAGTGCTCTACAATCCCTGGGTCACTACGGGGCTAAGAATGTTTTTTTTTTCTTTAAAGAAAATGCATGGAACTTTTAAAGTGAAGCGAGCACCCAAAGGGGGCAACCTGTTGACTTTCCGAGTGAAAAGCATACAGGAAACGTCAACCTGTTTATGCGAAGCAAAAACTTTCACATTTCGGTGATGCTTATTCATGTAGCCCTGGTACATGTACATTTCCAACGTGTGTATGTGCATTTATTTTATGAGCCATAGCAGGGATATGAAAGACGAAACCTCTCCTGAAAACAGGACCGGCTCCCACTTCGATACGAATACAATATCGATCATTAACTTCCCTGGAGTGGCGGTCGTTCCTAGAATGGGCCCTCGGGACAATGCACTGCCTAGGACTGTGACTATATAATGGGTCAGGATGAGCACCAAGGTCTGTTATTCACGCTTTGTACAATGGCTGCAAGGAAAACTAGCAGGTGGCAAGCCTCCATGAGATCTTGGGGGTAGCTTACACAATACTGGACACAACAATTGAGAGTCCTCCCCATCCCACGATTCCAAGAGCGTATGGAGATGCAAGGATGTATGGAAATTGGGACTTATTTTTTTCGCATGCCCGATGAGGTATGCTTACCGCACACCTCTTTCGATATGCCCAATAATGGTGTCCGGAATCGGAGACCCTTTGATAGGATAGAGACAGCAGTGAGGGTGAGTGGTGTAAGCTTGGAAATCATAGATACGACATTGTGGTTTCCTTAGAAACGATGGGACCTTTGAGGAGGAATCAACATCGGTGACATTTGGAATGATTGGGAGTGGTCCGTTGACCGCAAAATACATTGACCACAGGACAGGAAGTACTACCCTACAGCACAGCCACCTACACACACACACACATACATACACACACACACATGCATACGTCACATACAGGAACCTATATCGTATGCTTTAATTCTGAGGGTTCTTAATCTTATTATGCCAGTTACATTCTTGTCCAGGTCATGAACCATTTTACACATAACGCCCCTGAAAAAGGATCTTGTTTAAAATCACATACGTGTATATCTGGTTTCACTTTAAGGGCGGCATAAACATGAGGTCCATGTGAAATACGACCACTCTCGATTACACTTTCACAAAGAAACAAATTCAAACACATTTTCGAGGTGTAATAATATATTTCCCTCATCCCCCTTCGCTTTTACACACAACACCAGAAAGCATTACGTGAGGAAATTAACTTTCTCTGCCATTGGGCACTATATAAAAAAAAAAGGTTTTCCTTTTTTCTCAAAAGAAACTGGGAAAGAAATACAGTGTGATCGAATCAATGAAATCGTGTTTGGCAGGCGCTAATATTACAAGTATTTTTTATTCATTTTTTTTTAAGTAGAATTAATCTATCAATATAAGTCACATCTTGATCTTTGGCCCTTCTAACCTCACATGAAGGAAGAGTCAAGACACACCTGAATGCACCACACGCATGAAGTTTAAGGGAAAGAAAGTTACGATTTTTTTAAGCTTATAATTTGTGACGTAACGTGCGAAACCAACTTAAATTCAGGGTGGACTTTTCCCTTTAAGCAGTGAGCAACATGATTACAATCCGAAAAAAAAAACAGATAATGACTGATTAATGTTTAATAAATATCAAACAATTATTTTAAAAAAATCGCCTCGTATTTGGTATAACAGTATCTTCTTCAAATAAGAACAACCTTGACATGCTCGGGGAACCTACAACCCAGAGTTAAAGGGCTTATACTGTATTGGGAAGACAAAAAACCTTCAAATGGTGATCGTGAGCAATCTTCTTGCCAATGGTCTTAAATTCAATTTCATTGCTGAAATTTATTTGCCCTCAAATGATCCACATTTGGAGAGATTAGTGATTTAATCACAGATCCTCCAAATGTTCGGCCCGAACAATTTGATGACCTTTAAAAGCCCTATTGCTTTGGGCGCTGATTGGGATATGATGACGTCGGGATCGAACATGTACGACTGATCTAGGGTGTTCATACAGGTGATGTGCGTGGGCGATTAGTCTAAAGGCACAGACTCTTTTAGGACACTGGCTACAAAATGGATGTATAGGCTACTGCTCGACTTACTACTTGTTTCTACTACAAACAATGAAGCATGCATGAACATATAAGAGCCAGTGTCTGGATTTCCGATGCATTTGCCTGCTCACTGACGGACTGACAAAGGGTTTGTGCCTACAAACTACAAACACGCATGTCTGCAT
The DNA here is from genome assembly GCA_963669155.1 of Arbacia lixula. Lineage (NCBI taxonomy): Eukaryota > Metazoa > Echinodermata > Echinoidea > Arbacioida > Arbaciidae > Arbacia > Arbacia lixula. The sequence continues at coordinate 11,709,206 of OZ022582.1, read as the reverse complement.
GGGGAAAAGACCAAGCAGTGAGAAAAGTGAGGTCTCTCTTTCTGACATTAATATTTGGCCATCATGTGTCTGGGGATATGGGTCGTGATGCTAAATGTTCCCAAGGACAAGCGCATTTCTGAACTCTGTCGGCCAAACAACCGGATTCGGAGGCGATCACGTGTTAACGGGTTGCTGCCAGGCTCGAGCCAAGTTTATGCCATGGAAACAAGCATCCACCAGGGGTGCATGTATCCACCCCTCCTTGCTCCGCTCGTATACGTAATTTAAAGGCAGGACTAGTAGTACATGTATACCAATGCATGTAGACAAATCATCAAGTTTCCAGGACGGACCAGACCTTAATGAAGCAACCCTGTTCAACGTCGAGTCCGAGTCACGAAACGGCTCCGATCGACCACTCCGGAATCGACTAAGCATTTGAACAAGGCCTCTCGCGTGTAACACTCATCAAAACGGCTGGATAGAAGACTACGCCACTTTTCAGCCATGCACCTGTATAACGGTAAAAACTCTTCCCGACAGAGGGTAATAAGGCTTGAGCTAAATTTCCTCTTCCAGATGGTAAAGTGGGGTTGCGAAATTAGGTTATACTAACTGTTGAAAGTTCATAGTTCATTTGCAAAAACGCAAAACCACACAAACTGTCAGCACGATTGCGTACTGGTAGCCTATGTAATCAATTGTTGATTATATCATTCGACGCCATCGCACAATCTTCCACTCCAATATAATGTGTTAACCCTTTGTGTGTAAATATATATAATTTCACCAAAAAATGGCAATAAGCAACAGACTAAGGGTTAAAAGGACTCAACGAAGCACTTTGTCTTGCAGTGAATGAGACAAGTAGTAAAGTACGAAATCCATATGGAAAAGTGTAGTGGGGAAATAACAAGACGTGCTGTTTTGTCACATCTGTAACTTAAACTATTGTGAATGGAAAAAGTTTCCTATGATTAAAAAAAAGTCGAACAACGAGTGATGGTAGAAGAAAAATAATAGAATACATGGAAGTCTTTTGAGCCTCGTTCGTTCACCGAAAGTAAACCAAACAAGTTTTAGCGATGTGAAGAAACTAGCTCGTGATGAGCATTTCATGATCCCTAACCATCCGCAGTGATGGATGGATGGAGAATCAATTCAAATGCTCCCCTTCATCTTCAACATTCCATCGCCGAGAAGTCGCGTGGAATTTGAATCAAAATGCCATACATCACACGCCTAGGAAAATATATCAGTACAAACACTCACTCGTTGTAAGTACAAAATTATCTCGAAAACAGAAGATAGAAGATCGGCTGCAAACAGCGCCCGTCAGGCAGTAATTATAAAAGTCGTGAGTTATTGATTTTCAAAATGACCCTGAAATGTGGTTGTTATTGATGACGTTGTTGACGTTAATGTTGTTGTGTAGGGGAAGCGTATATGGGGGGTATCCCGCTCAAATACAAAAAGGTCAAAAATCTATAATGTATTCACGGTCTGCGCGGGTTGGGCTTAGGGCGTTTGCCCTGCCCCTTCTAGTATGAGGGGGTCGTATGGCTGGAAAAGACTTGTGGCTACTAGACCCACCCATAGAGCTATAAGTGTTTAAATATAGCTCTATGGCCCCACCACACCCTTCTTGCTAGTCTAGGTTCTAGACGTATTTTATCAGCCAGTATTCATATACACAGCGCGCGACGAAACTCAGCGCAACGATATCGAGTTTCGGTATACGAATGCGGGCCGATAAAATACGTCTAGAACCTAAACTACCTTCTTGCGTGCATCATGGATTTGTATGCACACGTCTTTCCACAACCCCACGTGTGTAGTCAAACATTTTTAATGTGACTTGCACTAATCACGTCGAGTCTTGTTTTCGTATCCTGAAGACAACTATGATGTTTGTATGGAGAAAGATCTGTGGGGCTGTTGTTGCCTACTACGGTAACTTTATGAAACAAGCAAAGAGAGAAGTGTTCAAAGGGGTTCGAGGGCACCAATGTCCTCACTCCCACTTCCCTGGTACAATGTATTGGAGAACCCCTGTGGGCATTCAGCAATTCTGTCCGGCCCCGGCCGCGCGAGAGAGGCGGTATAGGCCTCGAGGGGTTATAACGCAAGGCCACACCTTCGTGTACAGTGTAGTTGTAAAACAGATGGGCAGAAGGGAATGGGCAGGAGATTCAATGGACGGTGAATTCGCATGAAAAGGTATGGTGTATGATTAACCCCTCAAAAAGTTCTGCAGCTCGAATTTGAGGGGTAATATAACGCTTGTTGCTTCATCATCGTACGTGACTGGGATATCATTAGAAAGCTTGATTATTCCTCTTCACGTTGGTGTGCTATTTGCTTCGATTACGCAATCGGGAAATGTGCAGTATTCCTGAATATGGGTCAAAGTCACAAATAAAATGTTGCAAAATGCATTGTTCTCAACAGTGAGGGCTCCACTTCATTTGAAGATGCAATGTATTTTGAATAGTGTCAACGTGACAATGGATGGTTAACGTATCATTCAAACTCATTTCATGTGCAAAACAAGCGGGAAACACAGAATTTGGCAACAATTTATTTATAACCTTGCTGCATATTCAGAAGGCCTGCGCATTACATGATTGCGTAAGCATTATAAACGATACATCATTGTAAATAAAAATAGTCAAGCTGTCTCATGATACCAAACTTATGTACGATAATGAAACAACAAAACTTATACGACTCCTCAAACCACAGTTGCAGAACTTGTTTGACGGTTTTAGATCCAGTGGTTCCATCATGGTATAAGCACTAAAGCAGTGCACTGTGCAGAGGTACCCACGCATGACCTCGTCCTGACGAAAGGCAACTACAAACTACAACATTCATGTATTATGTTTACTGTAGATCTCTTGTCGCTTCACTGGAGTTCAGTTAATGTTCAAATAAGTGGGCCTACCTTTTACCCTAGTCCCTAATGCGTGTCTTTGTTTGAGATTGGTTTGAGTATTCATATTTAAATTCAAATCACAATTCAAATTCATATCACAAAATTCTCTCTGAAATTACAGTTATAATACAAATCAAAATCCTGCACTCGCACCTTTCCCGTCCATAGGCATTAACTATTGAGCTTAGCGGGGGCCATCTCATGGCACCATTGTAATATTGTATGTATCACCACACATGATGGAACAATACATAAAGGTAATGCCATTTATTTACTTGAAAAATCCATATTTTTCCATTGATGCACATTGAAATAGAATAACAAGTTCCACCAACTACCCCCCCCCCCCCCCCCCCCCCGTTGCCAAGAACAATTTCAAAATTGTTCATCTTTCATTCGTATGTGAGTTCAATCATCCTGCACATCGCCACACAACACACCTCGCCTAGGCACTGGGCACATCAAGCACCTCATAATTATCGTGATCGTGCACACAATATAATTTTCATAAATGCCAGAACTAAGATGTGCAATGTGAGATACAAAATAATGTGCTCCCATCTCTGATCAAATATTCCATATCAACTCAGTCGCACCAGTAACATATAGTGGTGAGAAACTCAGTCACATGTCAGTCGACACCACTCACTGCATTCTTGCTCAAGACTGACAACTCATTACACAACAACGGGCATCCCATGGGTGTAATCTAATTGTAAAACTTTGAGAACATTTGGTACAGTAATTTGAGTAAAAATCATTCCGAAGATCACTTACGTTATACAAAAAAAATCAAATTATTTATTAATCAGACCTATTTCATACATGTCATAACCTGGCTTCACTCTACTTTTAAACTCTCTATCTTCATTATGCATTATTCAGTATCCGCGAGGTGTCCGGAGGAGTTAACGTACTTCACGTTTGATCTGGGCTTCGATCTTCACCAAGTTACTTGAGTCTAGTACTACTAAGATCCAAATTTCCGTAGTTAATCGACGTCTGAGCTACCAAAACACTAACAGCACTGAACAAAGACATGTGAAAATGTTAGCAGGTGCTTAAAACATTACTTGTTTCTTACCTTGTACTTGCAAACAGCGGAGACCGGTGTACTGTTATAGTCCCACGCACGTGAAGTTGTGACTTGTGCGGTACGTGAGTCCTAGAACGTAAATACTGAGTGAGTGTTTTTGTTCTCAAACGTACATGCTCCGCGGCGACCAGCCGCCACGCACACACTTGATCACTGTGAATCAAGGGACGCTTGCCTGACCTTCGACGGGACTATTCCATTCCGTGATGTAGGGGTGAATGTGTTTACGTTCTTTCGGAGCCAACGGTAAGAAACGGATCAGAACGTCATTATTTACTGCAGAAACACAAAGCCAGTGCCTTAAACGCAAAACAGTGACACCTGAAGAGGCCCTTTAGTAGTTAAATCAGACTAAGCCTGTACGTTGCAGCTGCGAACAAAGACATAGCTACCCTGTAAATATTGATCGGCTAAGCCGACACCCAAATATGGGAACAAGACTCGTAGTGGTGAAGCGCTGTACTCAAAGCCCGCAGGAGTTTGTTTATTATTTTTCCCTCCCTGGTTTTCCCTCAAGTCTTTCTCGCTCACTAGAATCTTGGCCGCCAGGTGGCGAGCGTCAGATAATCGTATAGAACCGATGAAGTCATCGAGGTGATTGGCGATGTATAACCTTGAGTTATTTATTTACTGATGATTTCTATATTCAAATGTGTGGGGTTTTTTTTTCAGGAGACCCCTTTGAAATAAGGTACTTCTAGTAACCCATTTAATGTCAAATATTACCCTATTTTATATCCAGCTAGTTATATAGGTCCTAATGTGTAATATTTCCGTCATTATTGATTACTTTTTTTCTCATGTATCAATAATTTACTGCATATTTATATATCATGTAAACACAAAGAATAATAAAGGTCTATGACCGAAATATTATTCTCTTACGCATTTTGTCTGTATTTACATGAACATTTTCAGCACAATCGCAACTTCATATATTCTTCACATGCACACACACACACACACACACACACACACACAACACACATACACACAAACACACACACACACACACACACACATATATAGAGAGAGAGGGGGGGAGAGGGGGGATACAAAAATATATACGGTATATATCTATATTATGAGGTTGCGATGGCGCTGAAAATTAAATGTTGAAATTTATGTTACGTAGTAAGAATAAAATACTGTACAGGATCACATGTATTCTTACTCCGTAACAATTTAAAATAAGCACCCTTAGCTACAGTCAGAACGATCAGTACGCAATCATGTTTATATGTAAATTGTTCATTCTTGATAAAGGTCTAAGACCGAAATATCGATACATTTTTCTTCTCCGGCGTTTCCATTAATGTATGATAAGCCTGTAAAGCAAGAACCTAAGTTCAGAATGCGGTTCAAGGCACAGAAAAACCCAGAGCCATTAAGCCTATGCCTAAATAATCTATGTAATATGTGTTGCCCTTCTGTTTGCCCTCTTCCATTGATAATATGAATTAGATCAACAAGAAAAAACAATTAATGTTCCTGCTAATGGACTTTAGCCAGAGAAACCTCGCGTGCGTTTTGGATTCTGTTTATAGGTTGGTACAAACAGGACAGTGAGGGGGTATGGCATTTAAGAAGAGCAATGCAAGGGAATATATTGTACTGGGAAGACAAAAATCCTTCAAAATGGTGATCGTGAGCAATCTTCTTGCCAATGCTATGGTCTTAAATTCATGTATTGTCCACTTTGGAAACTTGCTGAAAGTGTTCGGGCCGGACATTTTGAAGATTTGTGATTTAAGCAATGCTTACTCCACATGTGGATCATTTGAGGGCAAATAACTTTCAGCAAGTTTCCAAAGTGGACAATGCATGAATTTAAGACCATGCATTGGCAAGAAGATTGCTAACAATCACCCTTTTGAAGGATTTTTGTCTTCCCAGTACAATATATTCCCGAAATTATGATTATTTCCATGTGTGTGGTTTTTTTTATTTCTCACAATGTATTCGTTTATGAGGAGCTTTTTGCCTGGCCTGCAGGTAGGCCTGTATCATAATTTGAAGAAAAAGTTTCACAAGTTTCTCCTAAATAATTTTCCTAAACAAATTGTAAATAATCCATTTGATTATCAATGTTTTGATGAAGATTACGATTTTTGTGAGATTGTCTCGTAGGAAAAGAACAGAAAAGCAACGTATGACGATAAAACGAAATGTAATAGAGATACACGTACATTAAAAAAAAAAACTAACGTGAATTCTTGTCAAGATTATTTGTAATGTTGTAGGCCCTATAATTGATTGAAATATTAAATTCAATTCCAATTATTTTGGTCAATTGTGAAACGACAGCATATAAACAAATTACTACGACTTGTTGTATATCAGTCCACGGTACCTTACATTTTATTCATACACGATAACGATAAACACGGAAATATCAACACAAAACCAACGATGAATAATAGAAAGAGTACAAAACAAAAAGTGTTTGGAGGTATATATCACAATGATGGCAATACAAATTCAAATTCCTACGTATGTACAGTGTATTTACATCATCTAAAGCGATATTCATTATCACAGAAAAAAAGCACGATGTGATCCAAAAAGCAACAACAAACAATCACAAGCGACACATTACAAAAGACATACATTTTTAACTTCTTGGTTCGCAAGACTTCATGCGATGCATATTTACATAACTATATGGAACGTTACTTCCATAAAATGCCATCTATTGAGTACTTCAAGACAGTGTAAGACATTTATTTTCGGGTTTCTTAATCACTGTTGACAAATAAAATGCAATTATTTTGATTACAAGAATCATTTCAATTCATATTCCTTTACTTGCGTACCATGCTCAATGACATTGTAAAATAGTGGCAACAGAATGTACAACACGTTTCACCCCAGAGAAGATGAAATGGGTGGCATGACAGGCCTACGTCAGAAGGACTTCTTAACTATTGAAAACAAAAACTAAATTTACTCTCGTAATTTGTGCGTCTAGTTGATTACCCGATTTACATACATGCATATATTCGACCCCTGGATTTACGTTGTTCGTATTCATCGGGAGTAGTTCTATACCTTACAGGCAGGGGTATGGAGGGTGGGGTAAGGGTTGGGTGGTGTAGGGGAGTGGTGGGGTGGGTTAGGGGAGGGGTGGGGTGGGTAAGGGGTGGGTAAGGGTTGAAGGATCAAAGATCCAGAAGAAGCTGTCCAAAAGCCTATTCGGCGCATGCCTTCTTACCTAATACTTATGCATCCATCATGTCTATACATCTCTTTCTTTCTATATATTTCTATCTACCTTTTATTTCTATAGTCCTATTTCCTATATTCTATATCGATATACCCATCTATATATCTGAATACCAATCTATCTATGCATACAAATGTCTATATCTATCTATCTTTCTGTCTATATACCTACATAATTATTAATACATTGACTTACCTATCTACTGAGCTCGATTATCTATTAAGGTATTTCTGCTTCATTCTTTCACCACCTTTAACCATCGAAGACATCACAACGATTTTATATGGTTATATTTGGGGCGACGGTGGGGAGGGGTAAGATGGAATAGAGATTTGGGATACATATGGAGTACCGTATACATTTTTGTTAGTAATTACATTTGAATACAACATTTGATATATATATTTTGAAAAGATGATCATCATAAAAGGAGACTCTTTTTCGCTGGTTTAAACGCCATCTCTCTTGTGCACCTTCAAGATTGCCCGTCTCTTTTACAAACATCTGCAAACTTCATGAAAGTTTGCACATTATTTAGCACGTATCTTTGGGATACCAACTGTGAAATTTTAAGGTCAGAGGTACTGTAGATCCCAGACTCCCATAGAATAAATGAATATCTGAATAGTTTTCACTGAGATTTGACTACTTTAATGGTACGGAAAAAGTTAGCTCGATCAATTATCGAAGATTATTTCCTCAAAACCGAATATTACGCTTTGTCGATTCCAAAGAAAGGTTATATAGCCACTCTCTCTTAATGATGACAAAGTCAGGGAACTTTCAGAATCAGGTCTGCAAAAGGGACGGGCTACCTTTAAACAACCTACCTTTGTTTTAATAAAATATAGAAGTCTAAAATACGTAAAAAAAAAATACACATATCAAGTGTAAGGATGTGGGGAAAGAGACGAGAAAATAACTGATGTAACTTGAATGCACAGTGCACGACGGCATTCCTAGAATATGACAATGGATACATTATTGTATTATATGATAACCCCACTGCCCTACCACTGGCATGACGGTAAAACACAGCTTAAGTTGATGATCAGTCCATTTGTGTTCAGTACAAGTTGAATAACTCGCATCTCATTTTGTTTTGATGAGTGTGCTAGTGACACCGGTGTCTTTTAATGATGAGATATAGACATGTCATCCATCCATCACATCGATCAACTCACTCTTCTCGTGTTCCCATTCTATGACACGTTTAGACTACTGTCTTGTATATTCGTAGTTTTACGTATTCTAACACAGAAACACGAATGTCAGTCTGGTCTGTGACGCTGTGACCACGATCGCATTCTCATCAAATCGTTAGTCAAAGAGATTCGCATCCTGCGATTATTATAATTAGATTCAGTCCTCCTCATCCACCGGTGCCAGTCCGCTCCCACCTTCCCCGACTTCGGTCACAGCGACATCCTCATCATCCTCGAACCCTGGGTTGCTATGGTGGTGATGGTCGTTGTACTCGTTACGTAACACCGCACGCGAAGTCGTCTGACTGCTTGTGCCATCCGCCGTCGAAGTCGAGTCTTCATCTCGCCTTCCGACTTGCGCGTCCACATGCTGCTGCGTCATGTGTGCTGTAGCCGGATCGTGGGTGGTGGCGGCGGGCTGTGCAGTACTGCTAGCATTGTGATCGTCCGGGCGTTGGTACGCCGTGTCGTGTTCCACGCTGTCATAGTCGCCGTGCCCATCGTACCGCTGTCCGGTTTTCAAAGGGATGCCAGCCAAGTCGCCTGCTGTGGACGGTGTTGTGGTATCTGTCCCTATTGTTGCAGCAGCTGAGGAAACGGAAACGGAAGTTTTTGTAGCCCATTACTTAAAATTTCTATTCAAGATGATTTTATTTTATTTTTTAAACGTAACAACATCCATTTTGTTTATGCCGTCCAATAAACTGGGAGAGCTGTTTAACTTGAAAGGACTGATAACAGAGTGCACGTAGCTGATAATAAAACACATTTTCTGTCTAATCAATTCTCGACAGCTTCGGAAGTGCTACTATTGATATCAATGAGGGACCTAAAGAAGTAGGATTGCAACCCCTATTGTAGGCAGAGTAGGAGATGATCAGCATTATTATTTGACGTAACAACATTTTTCACCTAAACAAAAAATGCTACAATTTCTCTGAAATATTAATAATAATAAACGTTTCATAAGTACATCACCGTCATAAGAGAGAGACCATATCATGCGCTGAAATTGGATACGAAAAAAATACAATGTATCTGTATAATTTTGATTGTTTATGCATAAAATATGGTTTGCATAACCTATGGTTTCCTTTATTCAGCCAATAAGTAGGTCATTATCCTGACAGAATAAAGCCACATGGTGTTACCAGACGTTTTACCATTTTCTAAATAGTATTTATAAGGACGCTCTCACGATGGAAACGTTTAAAGAGCATTTCATATTCATTTGGCTGTTAATAACTCTGCAGGCAGCTAAATATTTGTGTGTCGTTATCACATAAAATATCTCGTGACATCTTTAGGAGTCGCTTTTCATTATAATCATTAGTAAAAAAAAAAAAAAATCATGAATCATAATTAGGTCTACCTGCTTCTCCAAGAGTCGGGGAAAACATTGTATTTCTTTCCGTCGATGTCGGAATTGAACCTGTCCCAGAGGCGGGGTCTACTCCCACTTCAATGTCGAGATCAGGGTCGGAATGAGGAGCGAGTACATCATTTAACATACGAGCTCGGCCTGGCGGAGGGGGCGCACGATTCTCGGCACACCGGCATGTTTGCGTGGAGAAATGCCAGGATCGTCTGCACTCGGGAACCTCGCAGCCAAAACCCACGCATCTGTAGGACGAAGGTGGTGGGGAAAGAGGAGCAGGAGGCAGAGTAGTAGGGGAGCAGGGAGAAGGTGGAGGAGGAGGAGGAGAAGGAGGAGGAGGAGGAGAAGGAGGAGGAGGAGGAGGAGGAGGAGGAGGAGGAGGAGGAGGAGGAGGAGGAGGAGAAGGAGGAGGAGGAGGAGGACGAGGACGAGGAGGACGAGGAGGACGCGGAAGACGAGGAGGACGAGGAGGAGGAGGAGGTGGTGGAGGAGGAGGAGGAGGAGGCGGAGGAGGAGAAGGAGGAGGAGAAGGATAAAAAGTAGTACAGGAGGGCAAGGAGAAGGAGAAGGTGAAGGTGGAGGAGGAAGAGAAGGATAATGAGAAGTAGGAGAGCAGGAGTACATGTACGTAATTATTAATTTTCACTCTAGTCAATCATAAGATCAATAACAACTAATCGGCAAAGTGCTAGCCAACTGTGAAGACACCTGTGGAACTGTGGAACAACGGCGAGACGGACGTACCAGGCGCCCGGACCAGGCGCCGCGAAAAAAAAGAAGAAGAAAAAACAGCCGTAAAAAAAAAGAGGTAATGAATTGCAGGTCAAAAATTATTAATTCAATTTGATAAACCTAAGTTTAAGATTTAAAATTATTAATGATAATTATTGATAATAGTAAATAATCACTATCATCAATAGTGCGACAATAAAATAATACAACATGAACATGATAATAACCCCTTCGGGATAATCTGGGAGCAATGCGATCATATATGGAAAATGATGTTTCCATTGAGTGGAACATCACGGAGAAAAATGATTTCATATTATACAGGAGGACACACGAGGAGATTAACAGGAATGAGGACAGGTAGATATGATGGAGGATGTGAATGAAGAACCAACAGGTCGCAAAATATTTCAAACTCATTGCGTCATCTTGATTTGAAAACGAATCGATCAGACTAAAGTGAATTCCGAAACGGAGAGAGATTGAAAGCTATTTAACGTATTTTAAATAATCACATTATTGTAAAATCAGGGCATCCCCCTCCCCCCACCCTCTCTCTCTCTCTCTCTCTCTCTCGTTTACTAAAATAAGAAGATCGTTCCGTGCGACACGTGGTCATTCACTGAAAGGCTACATCATATTGTTTCTTTTTTTTTTATTTTCCTTCTTGCTTTCATAGAACCTTCAACCAACACATTTCCTCACCTCTTGTTTATGATTGTACAAATATATCCAAGCCCTCAAGCGCAAGACTTACCGGCATTGCTCTAGATTCAACTCGGCCCGTCCTCGTTTGATCTTGAGACACTGCCTGTCTTTCGGCTCACATCGGCACTCGCACGACTCGGGGTCCTGCAGGTACGGCTCGGGGCAACGCTTCTTACACTTGCAGTCACACGTGGCCACACTGAACTTCTGATTCTGTATTGGTGGAAGGGGTGGGGAGTGGTGGGGAGGTGGGCGTGGAGAAGGGGTTGGAGAGTGGGAGGCAAGGAGAGTTAAAGAAAAGGGAAATGAGAGGGGGTAAGAGAGGGAGGTTGAGTAGAGATTGAAAGTAGGAGAGAGAGAGAGAGAGAGAGAGAGAGAGAGAGAGAGAGAGAGGGGGGGGGGAAAGAAAGAGCGAGAGAGAGGGAGAGAAAAGAGAAAGAGCGAGAGAGATAGAGGAATGAAGGAATTCTTGGGGTCATTTCAATTGAAAAATATTTTTT